>OY725195.1:3780573-4980573 GCA_963241965.1 Tortrix viridana | reverse complement strand
ATCCATTTCGTTGACTTTACAAATAAATGACAATCGCCGTCATTCAATCTCACACAAGCACAAGTGTGTCACATTTTTTCCTAATAATTAATGTGTTGAGTTCACTGAGCCCCCCCCCCCCCCCCTGCCCCTCCAATGCCACCCTTTACCTTTGACTTATTTCCTGGCGGCCGGGGGACATTATTTTGAGGGTAATCGCAGGTTAATGAAGCAATGCATAATTTTGCAATGAACTTGCATTTGAATAAATGTTGTTAGTAATTCACCCCGTAACCCTGTAATGTTCCGAGAAATAAAAATAACCTTCGCTGGCACACATACACGTAATAACAGAGTGACAACATTATTTTATAGTTCTTAATGTGACGAGTGCAAAATATAACATAGATTTATAATTGGGATACATTAATATTCCTGTATTTTGTCTTGTTAGTTTGTTGTTGTGCGAAGTGTTGGTACGCGTCCCACAAGGTGGACCGGCGATTTGTTGAAGTAGCACAGAACTAAGTGTCGTGTCCCTGTGACTGCCTATATCCAGCAGTGAACGTCTTTTGGTAGATTTTTTTTTCGTACTTTAAAACTTAAAGGTCAGACTAATGTCAAAGACAACAATGCTGTACATTGATTCTCCCACTGCACGCCACGAGCGATGTTCAGCTTTTTTCCTTCAGTCGCTGATAGAACTTTCTTTTATCTGTCTGCATTAAATTATTACTCGGGTCAATAAAAAACTTCAAACCTAACCTAACCTAACCCAACCTACATCTTTATTAAGAAAAACATATCTCGATGTAATCTTAATTAAAAAGTATAACCTAATTCAGCATTATCAGATTACCACGGTGAAAATGACATCTTACCGGTCTTGCCGCAAAAACACCGTGGAATATTGTCGATGCGCTAATGATGTGCGTTTCTGCGCTTTAATTGCGCTCAAACAGACAAACCGACATACCAACACACCCTTCAACAACCTTAAAATAACTATATAAAGTCTATTTTACAGTTTTATAGAGTTTGATTAACGTGGTGAAATCAGGTTTCACCGCGTCTGAGGCATGAAAGATGTATGAAGTTTCATCTCAAAAGCGTGTAAAAAGTGTCGAGGGGGTTTTGATTGGTGTGCGGATTGGAAGGGCATCATATTGCCGGTAAAAGGCAAGACTTGTGAAGTGGGGAATGTTTTATGATGATATTGATGGTCGTAGTGTGTGTTGAAGCAAGCGATTGTAGATTATGTGACGATGTACAAAAGGCTAGTCTCGGTTGACAGGGACGGGTGTGTGAATATCGAGGAAGATTAAGACAATCTCACGCCAGAAGATCTTAGCTGTCTTTTTATGATTCTTCTTCAAAGGTGTACGAGTTTTGGATCCGTTGGGTAATTGTCGAGACTTTTGAACATCATGTTCTTACTGTTATATACACAGCGTCAAAAAAATCGCACCTTTCGAAATGTTGACTTCAAGCAGTTATAAATCCTAATATATTTAGGGGTCATTGTATTGTACGGAATCGAACGATTCGTGTTTTTAAGGGTCTTTAATTTGGGCTTTCAAATGATACTCATATTCATATGGTACTATAAATAATTTAAGAGCTATATTCGTTTGAAACTAATTTCCGTACAGGTGCGATATTTTTGACGCCGAGTGTAATTATTGAGGAAATATTCTAATCAACGAGAATCTCTTACGCCGAGGAAAATCACCTTAAGGAAATTAAACTTGTTTTTTTTTTTTATTAAACATTTTTACATTCAGTAGATTAATATTGTCCCGCAAAGCTGTATCTACAGTTTGACTGTGGGATCAATCTTTTAATATGTAACTAAAATTAAAATTTAATTATAATTTACCTACTAAAATCTACTAAATAAGTACTTTAAAAGTATTTTTTAAACTTTTTTTTTTCAGGCTCTTGTCTAATAATTACGGGTAAGTTAATAAGTTAAAAAGTATATTGCGGAATTTCATTAAAACTAAATTTTCCAACTGTGTTTTCTTACATCTCGTATACAGTACCCTTATGACACACCTCATTATATTTCTGGTTAGATTTTAAATTACTATTTCAGGTATGACTCATTTTGAGGGGTGAATTAACGGATCAATTTCATACAATGTTGTATAGCGAATGTGAGTAGTGATAAAATTAGTCTTAATTTTATAGCGCCCAATATCCAAATTATTTATTAGGCGGCCTCTGATACAATGTTGGAACTTGTTGGTACATATCATAGCGCGGGAGCTTTCATCATATTAGGTCATTTCGTTACGATTGTTATAAAAGGGCATAAAGAAGGGTACATAGCAGCACATATCGCCCGAATTAATTTACTTAAATAATAATCAGTAAAAAAACATTAAAATTCAAAGAGGTTAAAAAAATAAGGAACAGAGGCCCCAAACTAGCCTGTAACTTGGGCACTCATTATACAATTAAAAATAAGAATTTGTCAATTTAAACAATTGGTGACAAAAAAGAAGTATTAAATTAAACTATATTAGATTAACTGTATACAATACCCATGGGTATTGTATGCATGATATGGATAAATAATATATATGTTCTCCAATTTTGCGCTCAAAGATATCAGGCATGCTCATGCCTCTAGCATATACCTAATAGAGACGGTCACATCTTTTTGCGCCCAAGTTGGATACATTATTGCTGGTGGCTACTCCAATTACTACTTTTAACTGAGCGATTATCGCCGAAGCTCCCGGTCCATCAGTAATAAGTCAATGTTTAAATGAATTTCGGGCATCGGTGGCGATGGCGGCGGCGGCCATTACGCCATTACCTCGCCGCTCTGTCATTACCGCTCGCACATGGTAATGACAATTTATTAATAAAAGTACGCCATTCCGGCCCTGTTTAGGTTTTGTTTTGCTAAATATTGACTAAATGCTCGGGTGGTTTGGGCCCAAGATTAGAGGGGATGCACGGTGGTTATGTGGTTTTTTGGGTTCCCATCGGGACCCTATTAATATGCCTACGCTGTCCGTCCGTCCGTCCGTCCGTCTGCCTGTCCTAACTATAAAGAGCTGTATCTTTTGAACCGTAATAGATAGCGTGTTGATTTTTTTTTTCAAAATATGTGTCATTACGGCAGATTAACTAACAAATAAAAAAAAGTGAAATAATAAAGGAGGTCCTCATACAAGAAACGTTTTTTTTTTTCAACGTATTTTTATTTTTGTTGTATCGTAAAAACGGTAAAACATACAAGCGTCAAACTTGGTATGATTGTAGAACAAACCCTATAGAATAACAACAAATACTAAAAACCAGCCAAATGTGTACGGAACCCTCAGTGCGCGAGTTCGACTCGCACTTGGCCGGTTTTTTTCTATGGCATGAAAGAGGCAAACGACCACACAGGCCACCCGGTGGTTAGTTGGCTCCGAGGCCCATAGATATACGAGGAACACAACAATGCGAACACGCTACTCGGAGGCAGGTTAACGGGTATGTCAATAGGCATCTTCTGGGTGAGCTCGCTACATCGTAGACTGAATCTTCGTCCTCCAAGGGCGGGAGTTGGTCAAGAGCAAACCCATTATCAATAAAAAAAAAAAAAAAAAAAAAAAATACTACTTCTTTAACATGTGGAAAAAATGAGCTTGCTAATCTATACATATAATAAAATCGTTAAGACCAAAAAGTCTGTACATTGAAGATTTAAAAAAAAAAACCGATCAGGGCGATTTATAATAAGTAACTGAACATATTAAAACCATTTTTAAAATTCTTGTTTGTTTGTTTGTTTGTTTGTTTGTTTGACTGAGCATCACGTAAAAAGTACTGAACGGATATTGATGAAATTTTCATAAATCTATTTAAATAACATCAGAATAACATTTAGGCTATAAAAATTTTGGAAAATGTTAGAAGAAGGGGGTAAAAAGAGGGGGTAAAGTTTGTATGAAAAAACAAATTTAGATTGTTCTAGGATCATGAAACTCAGAATAAATACTTATTAATAAAAATAAAGAAATACCTGTTTCAGTGTTTATTTTTAATCTCATCCAAAAACGCAAAAAAGAGGGTTTTATGTTTAAAATTACTGGAATTCATACAACTATAAAATGAAAACCAATGAAGTTTGACCTTCGAAACTTGCTACATATACGTAAAATAACAAATAAAAAAAACTACTTTCGGCGATTTTGGATAAACTACCCCTTAGGGGTAGAAATGGGGGGTTAAAGTTTGTATGGGAGTTTGTCCGTTTTTCAAATTAGAAACGTGGAAATTGCTATAGAGATTACTGTTAGCAAATAAAAAACACTACTTTCAGTGATTTTGGATAAACTACCCCTAAGGGGATGAAATGGGGGGTTAACGTTTGTATAGGAGTTTGGTCGTTTTTCAAGTTAGGAACGCGGAAATTGGTATACTTATAGGCTACTGTAAACAAATGAAAAAATAATGTTCGGCGATTTTGGATAAACTACCCCTGAGAGGATGAAATGGAGGGTGGTAATTTGTATGGGAGTTTGGTCAATTTTGAAGTTAGAAACGTGGAAATTAGTATATAGGCTACTGTTAAATAACAAAAAATACAACTTCTGGTGATTTTGGAAAACAACCCCTAAGTGGGTGAAATGGGGGATGGAAATTTGTATGGGAGTTAAGTCAATTTTAAAGTAAGAAACGTGGAAATTGGTATATAGGCTACTGTTAACAAATAACTTCCAGTGATTTTGGATTAACTTCCCCTAAGGGGCTGAAATGGGGGGTTCAAATTTGTATGGGGGTTTGGTCATTCTTGAAGTTAGAAACGTGGAAACTGCTCTAGAGACTACTGTTATCAAATAAAAAACACTACTTTCGGTGATTTTGGATAAATTACCCCTAAGGGGACGAAATAGGGGGTTAAAGTTTATGATGGAGTTTGGTCGTTTTTCAAGTTAAAAACGTGAAAGTTGGTATTTAGGCTACTTAACTGTGTACAAATAAAACATACTACTTTTGACTATTTTAGATTAACTACCCCTAAAGAGATGAAATGGGAGGTGGTAATTTGTATGAGAGTTTGGTCAATTTTGAAGTTAGAAACGTGGTAATTTGTATAAAGGCTATTCTTAACAAATAAAAAATATAACTTCTGGCGGTTTTGGAAACAACTACCCCTAAGTAGGTGATATGGGAGGTAGAAATTTGTATAGGAGTTCGGTCAATTTTCAAGTTAGATACGTGGAACTTGGTATATTCGCTACTATTAGGAAATAAAAAAAACACTTTCAGTGATTTTGGATTAACTTCCCCTAAGGGGCTGAAATGGGGGGTACAAATTTTATTGTATGGTGGCTCGGTCATTCTTGAAGTCAAAAACGTGGAAATTGGTATAAAACGCACTGTTAACAAATAAAATATAAAACATTTGGTGATTTCCGAAAAACTATCCCTAAGTGGGTGAAATGGAAGGTGAAAGTTTTAATGGGAATGAAGTCATTCTTGAAGTTAACGAAATTGGTATTTAAGCTACTGCTTACAAACCAAGAGTACTTTCGGTGATTTTGGAAACACGACCCCTAAGTTTGGTTATTTTTGAAGTTAGATATATGAAAATTGGTTTCTAATCTACTAAATAAAAAATACGAGTTTTCTGATAATGGAATCCCAGGTAAATTGATGGAACCCTTCAAACATTTAAAGGACTTATACAGCGATTTTCAAACTTCTGTAAGAACATTTACTTACATTCCAAAAGCACCATTTGGTAAAGTGAAATTAATGACCAGACATGACCATCGGAACTCCTTAATAATAAGTATTTCACAACACGCTACTTTTGCCCATCATTTGTAAGGGGCTGTTTATTTATTACGTAAGACGATTTAGGGGGGAAGGGGTCTGAACAAGTCTTATTTTTTCTAACATGGGGGTAGGATGTTTTTACGTAAGATCACAAAAACAAGCAAAAATTAAAGCGTTTTTATATTTTGCTACTTTTTCTTTGCAATTGGTACTTTTTGGTAGATACTGATCTTACGTAAGATTAAAAAGGAGGGAGGGTTCATCCATGTCTTATTTTTTCTTACGTAGGGGGAGGGGGGGTCAGAAATTGGTTAACATTGTCTTACGTAATAAATGAACAGCCCCTAATGAATGTGGTGAAATGGAAGTTTCGCCAAGTAATAGGAGAGTTCTTCAACGATTAATGTCCCTGCATATTGGATAGCCCCATTTTGTCAAGAGTGATGAAGTATTGGCAATAAGCATTAATGCCATGAATGTAGTGTATATGTGCTGCATGTAATACATAATCACATAATAATTAAACAAACACTAAAAAGCGAACAAATGTTAGGAAACATTACTATTTTTTTGGAAAGTCTGTCCCTTTATGATACGTACTTAATGAAAATTTTATTTGTACCTACCTACTTTTTAACGAAATTACTGACACTCCGCAGACGGAGTCGCGGGCAGACAGCTAGTTATAAATATAAGTATATATAAATAAAATAAACTGACGAATAGGAAGGTACTTTTATCAGACGATAAAAAAAATCTGGCCCCACAACATTAATGATTGGGCATCATAAACAATTCAAAATTTCAGCAACGTTAATTATTTTTTTACAGCGTAATACCATAAGACAATAACTTCAGAGATCACGACGCGACAGTCACGACATCTTCGCTCAAATGCAATCAAAACAGGTCACTTTCCGTACAAATGTGTACGTACAGCGACCCGACTCCATTGCTGTTACATTGCGCGCGCATTAAAACGTTTGCCCAAATTAACCAATAACAATTACTCATGAATAAACGGCGCTGCTTGTATTAAAGAGCTCCTAATGAACGGGTGACGACGCCCAGAGGCTTGCACGGGCTGCCACACAAACGACCGATAATTAAACTTTATCACCCCAAACAAAATGTGTTACTATAGATGGTATATGACAATCACTGTTCATGAGACTTGAGTAATTGAACCATACATTGCCCTTTTTTTTTTTTTTTCAGACCAGACAATGACAAAAAGACAGATAAACTGACACAAAGACTATATACATAACACCCCTCTTTTACCCAATAGTAATGATAATTACAAGTATATTTATGTATGTAGGTATGTTTGTATGTATGTATGTTACCAAAAATCGGATGTTCCACTCTATAGCTCCTAAACTATTGCATCGATTTTAATAAATGGGGTGTCATATGATTCGTCAAAAAAATGCTAGTGACATAGACTATATAAAAATTGTAAGGGTGGGTCATACTAATCACCAGTGGAGTTTTGTTTTGCAACTTTTTATATTATTTGGATTAGGGGTTAATAAAAGGGGTTATTACTCCATCGACACGAGCCTAGCTCTTAAGTAAAATGGCGAATGAGGGGTTAATCGAGTGTACAATTATCATCTTTCACTCCACCAGGGACTGTATATCGATAACCGAGATATATCGGTATTTTGAAGAAAATATCGATAACAATACCGATACTTCCCGAATATATCGATAATTGTATCGGTAAACTTAAATATCTGTAAAAAGATATCGACACTTTTATCAATACTTGGTACCGATACTGATAGTTAGGTACGTACTTTTTTTAGCAAATTGTGTTAGTAATCAGATACATATGACGCGATGGGTGCATAGATATAGCACTAGCCTTTGATTGTGCCTACGATTTTTGAGGAGTTCCGGCGATTCTTATAGAAATGAAACCAATCTGAACAGGGTATGTTTCATTCGGGTATGTAAGTATGTACCTGGCTGAATATAAAACGTAATTTCACATCGGTTTATAAATGACGGAGTTTTGTCAAAATATAGATATTAATGTACCGAAAATTATTTATCGTTACCTATATCGATAAAAAGATACCTAATTATCGATATTTATATCGGCTTCCGATATCGATTTCTAAATTATACCGGTATTACAGTCCCTGTACTCCACATATCCACTCTGAAATATTCGATTCGTTTGTATGAGACACCGCCCGGATCTCGCCTAAAGGCGAAAGAGACAGGCTCTTTATTGAGAAATATATGGACAACGCGGATCAATCATTATCTTATATTGTTTGGATGATTTGTTCCCTTGTAATTTGTAATTTCCAATATCGTGGAGACGGACTTTACTCGCTTTAATTTGGGAATTTGAAATATTTACAAACATTTACGAAATGTTTTGTAGGTTGATAGATGACAAGCATGCTCTTATATTTTTCACGCGTCTGATTTGACTTGACATGGTTCTTTACTATTTAAATGTGGTAAAAAAACCTTAAAATATTTAAATTAGGCCAAATACCTACAGTTAGAGCCACTAACAAGAAAAATATAAATCGAGATTTAGTCTTAAGTACATTCAGTAATGTCAAAATCTAAGGAAATGGTAGTCTTAAAACCAGATTAAACCCTAAATGTCGATATATATTTTTCTGCCCCTTCCTCCAAAATATTTAACGCGTCTATATTACAAGCATAATTAAAGCGTGTCAGATATTTCCTAGCCCAATATTGGATGAGATATTATTGCTATTGACTGTACAATTAATAGGAATATCATCGTCTGACTTTCTACACGTCTTTCTACAAATCTTTGAATTATAATAAGTTTTAATTCTTTTTTACCTAGCTTCGCAATATGATCCATAACATTAGATGGGAATAATTGATTGCGAATAATTTGTCTTGAAGACTTTTTCAGCAAGCTATCTGCATGGCGTTATATTAAAGAATGAGATTGCAGCCTGGCTAAACAAGATGCTTGCTGTGAAAGTTTAGTGCCTGTAGAAATCTATGTATAATTGTCACTGTAGTAGTTTACTTCCTCCTTAACATAAAAGGTGCTCTCCACACCATCTTACCTCCCAAATGAAGACGGTTGCGCCCGAGGCGACACGCATGACCAATCTGTAATAGATGACGAAGTCGTACGTCTCGGTCACAACTTCCGAAGTTTAACGATTAACGCCGAAGTGTGGCCGAAGAAGATTTACGCGTGACTGAAGGATTTATTTGGCGACGCGACATGTAAAATTATAAAAGTAAAATTAAGCATAAGTTTTATTAAGACAAATTATTATGTTCAAAACATTATCCTCCTTCTTGGGTAGACGGAATGACCAATGGACCCTAAACTAGAGTTTTTATATTAAAATTCACGAGTCGTGTTTTTATTACGTATAATAGTAATCTTATGTTAAATGACGTAGCTTTATATGCAGCATAGATAGGTTTATTTTATAGCCCTTTGAAGGTATTTTATCGCTTGTTATTGTCTTGATGAATGATGAATTAGCTGCGCTTGGATTGGTCTGGGCCTAGGCTGTAACTTATACTTAAATGGCCAGTTGCATAATCGTTAATTAAACGTAATGTCGCCTTAACTCTCGTGGTATCACTTTGTATCGTATTGAATTTGAAAGCGACAGTTAAGGCGCGGGTGTTAATCATATAGCCACAATCAGTAGTCCTTAACCTCTTTCCAACGTACGCACTTCGACATTTCTTTACCCGTGAACCGGTAACATGCGATGACACCCAATCCCATCACCCCATGGGCTGAGCACCCTTCAACCTGCGAGGGTCCCGGGTCCCGCGGCGCCAGACCACCCGAGGGACATTATCTAATCCGAATTAAACTATTATAAATGGCTGATAAGTTTTATTTGGGGTCGACGAGGGTTCCGTTTCAATGTTTGATTTGGTTTTTTGAAATCAATTTTAGCTGTGTTGCAGATACTAGGCATAGGATTTATTGACGCCATTTTTAATTATTTACACTTACATTTGCGTTCGATATACTATTAGTAAATTACATTTTAAATAAAAAAAAATTGTCGTGTGTCCTTTAGCAGGGCCTTCTGGTAACAAAACTGATGACTTTCTTCTATCCTTACCCTACCCTTACCGTTTTGAAAGCACTGGTAGACTCAAACATGAAAAAATCAGTATGTACGAAAATCATATACCTATCATGATTCATGTTAGCGATGCTGCATCATACCCGCCTCTATTCGAAATGCCGAAGCGACTGTTACATTTATTAATAGTCAATGTTGAATATAGGCCTGGTAAAACGTATTCACAGCTTACAATCAACCACCACAGTTCATCCCGGGGACCCCTAAGCGCCCTGTAAGCTGCACCCGCAGATAACCAGCGTCAATGGCGGGATTACACCGGTCGCCCTGCGCGTGGCCCCCCCGCTCCCCAGACGTGAGACGACGTCACTCAACCCGGCGAAGCGGAAGAACTCGGTAATTAAATGATAAGTCTGATAACAGGTCCTTTGGGAGTTTTGGGGCGCTAAAAAACTAACGGCGCTTTTGCGGGGCACAAAAATAAATTATCTTCTATTTCTTGCAGTTGGAAGATAATAAAAATCGTTAAGTTAATAGAGAATGTTTTCAATGCGAGTAGAAAGTGGAGTCATAATTAAATCAGTTTATGTTTATGCATTTCAGTCACTAAAAATATACGTCATGTATAATACAAACTAAGTGTACATACAAGGTTCTTGTATAATTGAGACAGATGATAAACAATCTGCAGTACGTATAAATTAATGCCGGGCTGGGGTATGAATAAATGTCATGTACTGCTATCCTTCTAACAAAAATACTGCTATTTGTCATTACTCAGCACAGGTAGTTATTTTTACCCGACTGCGCGAAGCAAAAAGAATGATAATATGGTTAACAGTCAGTCTATGTATGTATGTATGTATGTGACCGAAAAACGGATGTTCCACTCTAGCTCCTAAACTACTGGATCGATTTTAATAAATGGGGTGTCATATGATTCGTCAAAACCGTGCGCGTGTCATAGGCTATACAAAAGTTATAAGGGTGCGTCATACTAGTCGCTAGTCGGGTTTTAGTTTTTGAGGTAAGGTTAGGTTAGGTTATTATTTCCTTACCCACCGCTATTTTAGCGTTTTCAACCCCATTGACGGCTATAGCCGTCATGGTTGACAGCGTAAAATAGACCTAAGTGTATTTGAGGAACGTTGACATTAGCTAAGGTGTCTTATATAATTATCGGACTACGGCGGCCAAAAGTTTAGTAATTAACATCTAGTTAGACAGCATAACTCTAAATAAAGTAAGTTGAAACGAATAGCCTAAATTCTCAATTAACTTCATCTCTATTTACAACAAAGTTGAGCTTAAAACGGTACAACATGGCATATGTTTCTGTAATCCATCTCGACCATCATGAACTGATCTAGTCAATCTTTATACAATTTATTTCACGCACTCACCGCAGTCGTTATAGCTATCAACACCATTAACTAACAATAGATTACAATGGGGAACGCGACACTGTCTGCTTGTTACCGCATCTGTTGCTATCTGTCGACCAGTTTATTTAGACACTTGTTAGTGCAGGACCCTTCTTGATGCCTAGGCAATAGAGGTCTCAGGGATCCACTCGTACCCGTAGGTAAGGTTTCTAGTTAGGTATCTAACCTATTGCCGATGAAAATCTCTAGGTAGGTGGAAGCTTTTAAACTTTATATAATTGACGTGTTTATGTGTGTGTGTTATGACGTATTCAACTTGTTCGTATGAAAGTAGGACGTAGATTAGGAAAAAGGATCCAACCTACAAAGTATTTAAATCTGAATTCTATTGCTGTCAAAATTATGTCAAATTCTATAAGTGTGAAATGGTTGAATTGGATCCTTTTCCCTAAGCTACGTCCACTGTTGTCCGTTTCAACATTTGCAAACCATTTTTCAACCAATAGGATGTTATGAGCTTAAATTTGGAATACATGGGTAAACCCAATGACAATGTATTATTATGGTGTCAAAAAACTGATCTGATGATGGAGTCAGCAGGACTACAGGATCTCTGCTGTACCTAACGTAGACCCAACGAGCTCGTTAGTTCGGTCTTGATAAGCAAATGATGACTGCAAAAAAGTACGGTTGGGTAACAAAAGCTTATACCATAATAATAATAATAATAATCCAGCCTATATACGTCCCACTGCTGGGCACAGGCTTCCACTCACAATGAGAGGGTTTTGGGCTATAGTTCCCACGCGGGCCCAGTGCGGATTGGGAACTTCGCACACACCGTCAAATTGCTTTGCAGGTGTGTGCAGGTTTCCTCACGATGATTTCCTTCACCGAAAAGCTCATGGTAAATATACAAATTATATTTCGCACATAAATTCCGAAAAACTTAGAGGAGCGAGCCCGGGTTCGAACTCACCATACCATACCATACCATACCATACCATAAATTGAATTTTTGTCACAAACGTATTTTTCACGTGCGGAGCTCCTAGGTAGCGCCGAACACAAAGGTAGTTGCGCACATTTCTATGATTAATCCGGGATAGACCCTTTTCTACGCCATGTCAAATACAAAATACGTCTCTCACACGCCAACGACAGCTAAAAACTAGAGCTAATGACAACCTTAACTCATAGACACTGCGCTGTCAACCGTGACGGAAATATCCGTCGTTGGCGTTGAACCAGTGGTACGGATATATCCGTCGTTGGCGTTGAACCAGTGGTGCGGATATATCCGTCGTTGGCGTTGAACCAGTGGTGCGGAAATATCCGTCTTTGGCGTTGAACCAGTGGTGCGGATATATCTGTCGTTGGCGTTGAACCAGTGGTGCGGATATATCCGTCGTTGGCGTTGAACCAGTGGTGCGGATATATCCGTCAATGGCGTTGAAAAGGTTAAGCGTCGCTTGGTTAACACATCTACATATGATAAAGACCAGTGAGCAAAGGTAGGTAGGTTAGCTCTCTTACCAAACTTAACGCAACAATAACCGGCTGAATACCTATGTGGTCTTTTAATTTTGCCACAATTTCCTGTGAAATGACAAATGTCAGCAAAGTCTATGCTTCGAATTTTCAGACGCATCTTATCGACCGCGCAGACGGAATTCAACCTTAGGGCAGACCACGTTTCACTGTTATTCATCCGTGAATATAATACATATGATTACTTGTTTACTAACCTATTCCGATCACTGTAAATGATGAAAGTCGTAGATAAATATGTCGTAGCCGATGCGAAGCTCGCTGATGTATTTAAATTAAAATTAGAGATTAACCCTTATTCATACAGGCACAACAAACCCATTTTAGTAAAAGTATGCTTTCTGTCAGATTCAAATGTCACAATGAAAGATAAGGCCACAGAATACTTCAAGCATACTTTAGTTATTGTGCGATTAATAAGAGGGTAAGCCTAGAAAAATGAATATTGTAATTCTTATAGAAGTAAACAGATTCTTTTTTTGATGGAATGATCTTTACACTACTTTGATTTGGCTCTCTTGGGGCATGTTCGGATTAGGATCATTTTGAATTAACAATTTGTTTATTGACTTAAAAACTCCTTTAAAGTCTAAATCTAAAATCTTTTAAAACAAAGTCGGGTTAGTTACACCATTTGTAACTCAAGAACGGCTCGACCGATTTTTATTAAATTTGGCACACAGACAGTTTATTACCTGTATTAACACATAGAATACTTTTTATCCTGGAAAATCTGATAATTCCCGAAGGATACGTGAAAAATTACTACTACGCGGACGGAGTCGCGGGGGAAAGCTGGTAAATATATAAATGTTAAAGCAGGGAACATGACGGGTCAAAACGAAATGGTTATTTAAAACGAATGGCATCCAAATGACTTGTCACACATAAATAATCACATAATTGGGTGAATCACAACACTGCGGCCTGCGGTCTCGCTCGGCCAGAGGGGAGAAGAGCTCTACATGTGATAGATAATTAAAATGAATTCAAGGGTGTTTATTATGTTTACGGAATCTCTTATTTGTTTGATTTTGTTTGATCGGTTATTGGTTTTGAATAAGGCGCAATATTGAGGGCTTTGAAAATCCATACTTAATATTATACCTATCTGTCTGTCCGTCTGTTACACTTTCATGTCTAAAGCGCTGAACCGATTTTGATAAACTTTGGTATGAAGATAGCTTCAACTCAATCCCATAATACATTTAATAGTTTTATACAACTTAATATTATCAATGCGATAGTGTGTTTGTTCCGCCTTCACGGTCCAGAGAAACAGTTATAAACTTCTACGCTGTAAAAGTTAGAACTCAATAACTCAAATCCCATCTTCTATGTTTTTGAATGTTTGCTCTAACATTTAACTTGAAACATAACACAGAGTGCTATAATGATAAGCGAACCTGGAAACATCTTTAAAAACAGCACGTACAGTGAAAATGTGGTGCAATAGGTCTTACTGCCACACTCAGAGATATCTATTCATTTTTAAGTATGATTAAAGTGGCTGCGTCTTATTCTATTGCTAAGAATGTGAGAGCAGCAACTTTAATCAAACTTAAAAGTTAATTTACGTCTCTGAGTGCGGAAATTAAAGTATTTCGAGTCCAGGTGAAGCAGGTTAATTTTTTTTAACAAAAACCTCATTTGTTTCAAAAACATATAAAACTCTGCTAATAGTCTCGAAAGTCATAAATCTACAGCTCGATGGTCATAACTAGATACCCGTAAAATGAAATAAAGACGTCAGTATAAAAACTCGGGGCAACAGTCGACAGTAGTACCCCCCGCGGTTCGGGCCAAGGTTTTTAGCATCAATAATATCTACAACGATTACGATCATTGTGTTTCCTATTATGAGTCTTTTCTACTGTTTATAAAACTGTGACAAGTGTATTACCTATATACGTATGTGTACTTATACAATCACTTAGTACAAGCCTAGAAGTAACTAGTATATATGTAATCTGTGCCTAGAGCTTAGTTTGGTACTAAGTCAAATTTGTTTATTTGTTCATTTCATTTATTGACTTCACTGTTTGGTGACGTATTTATCTTCCGTTTTCATCGCAAGCGTGACGAGGATGGTCTGGTACCTACACGTAGATATCCTTGGGATGTGTCAAAAGACTATGTGGCTCCCCAAGTAGCACACAAGCTGTATAAGAGCTTATGCAGCCCTTAAAATGCTAAAACTAGAGTTATAGTGACTATATCAGCTCTTATACAGCTTTTGTGCTACTTGGGTCCTAGGTTAAAAGTTGGAAACTTAGTCGTAGAGAACCTGATCTGTAACTGCCAGTGAGGCAAGCCGGAACAAAATGTTATTTCCTCGGAGAGTGTCCAGGTGACGGTCACAGGATAAACATCAAATGCCAGTAAGAAAACTGTCTGAAACAGTTATTTGGGAGCCCGTTAATTTCTCGTAGGAATGCAGAAAAAACCCAGAACCTCGTGCTTATTTCCTTGCCGGTGATTTCAAGGCACTTGTGATCAAGATTGAGCCCATTAGGAATTTATGCGCGGGAGCATGGTGGCATTTTTTTTAAACTAAATTTACTGCGACCCCCGCAGAAGCATTTTACAAACTGCTTTACGGCAGCAGGGGGTGTGTCACGGGAACAAGATTAACAAAAGGTGTAATCATACTTACAAAATTTTATTTGAAAAGGACGCTTTGGTTATGAATATAGGTTAGAGATTCGTTGATTTAAAAATGCCGGTTATTACATTGATCAAGTGAGCTTTTAAATTGAGATAAGTTTGCGTTTTTTGTTTCTCACAGGTTAGACATAAGTTCTACTCGTAACTGTTTCCAGTGACGTCAACGTGGAATCCGTTCGTGTTTTCAACTAAATTACATGTAACATGACTGTTAAAAGTCATGTTATTTATTTCAAAAATTAAGACGAGAACAGTGAGTGTGAGTAACAAATACTTAGATAGGTATGAATGCTTCAAGTAGTATAGGCTCTTTCTCTTCTCTTCTTCATTTCGTGCCTCTTCATTCACTTAAGGATAGCTATCAGCTCTTTAAATCTAGTCCTGTCCAAGTCAATTCTGAACCATTGTTCAACTATTTTGACGGTTGTCTACTGCCTGTCGTTCCGGAGCCATGATTTCTTGCGCCTTCTATGCCCATCATGAGCGTTTGAAGGACCTCGTATTGGATTTTAAGTTTTTGTTCCATGTAAGCAGGCTTTGTTTTATGGTACGGATTATCTTATACTTTTGCCATCATCCAAAGCCCTCCAGAGTTCGCGACAAATATACTCAAAAAAAAAAAAAAAAATTTATTCAGTAAATTGGCCACATACGGGCTCTTTTACACGTCGGTAATATAGAGTGAATCTACCAGCGCTTCGGACAAGACCATAATTGCGGAGGAGAAGCGCCGCAAGAAACTCCAGCAGAAGGTCATTTGATTTACTTGACTAACTGCCGCACTCAGAGACTTCCATTAATTTTTATGTTTCATTGCTGCGTCTTATTCTATTGCTATAGCAAAAAAGTGACAGCAGCAACTTATGTGAAACTTAAAAGTTAGACGTCTCTGAGTGCGGCCGTAAACCATTAATCTTTTAACTGCTCACTATGCTGCTGCTGGTGGCAATTCCTCTTACTTCTTACTCATTACCTTAAAGGTACTCCCCTCCCTGCATCGATCCACCTAAAAATCCATCCATATTATTTGACACTTTTCTCTTTAACGCCTTACGAATAGATTACAGCAAAGTTCCTTCAAATACTATAACCACAACTTTATAAAAGGGTATTTTAAAAACTTAAGCGCTATCATTTTAAATACGGAAATCGGATAGTGTAAATCAAACTTAATAGCCCGTTAAAACTTATCATAATTAATCAAAAAGCAAGTAATACGACCTCTATAATCTTATGAAGATCCTTTACCAATCCCCGCCTCCGATGATATTTACAAAAAAACTTGTCGCCAATAGTTTTTCATCGAAACAATGTCGCCAAAGTTATCTATAGAGAAATCAACACGTCTTAACTAAACCACCTCTTAATTTAAAAGGGTATATCTACCTTTCATTAGCCAAGGGAAATGAATCCTACTGTGTTGTTAATAAGATCACACAAGCAAAGGTATACAATAGATACGGTTTTTTTGGGAAGGACAGTTAAGGGAACCGCTTTAATACGCGTCAAATTTTATGGCTTTCTTTTGTTTTATGCGCATGTATTTTTTTAATTTTTGACCTAAAAGTCATTGTGACAGGAGCTTAAATCAAACGAACCGAATTGTTAAAGTGAAGACGCACTTAAGAGATTTACACGCAAAAGAAAAAAATGGCGGAGGTGGTCAGTCCGATACCTAACAATGCATGCGGTTGCGTAGACATAAAAAAACTTAGTAATAATGGTTGGATTACACTTGAAAAGATCTCTTCAGTTATAAATGTTATAACAAATAAAATAACAAAAGCGCAGGCTTTAGGCGCAGGCGCAGGTAAACTTAGTTTGAAATCCAGTTACTAATCTTTGTGAATTTTTGAGGGGTTTTTATTAAAGCACTTAATTAAGGGGTAACTAGTAGGTGAGAGTACTGTTATAATAAGCAATAGTTTATTTTAAATGTAGGTACTATTTAAATGTAGGTACTACATATTTAAATGTAGGTACTATTTAATATTTCTTTGACTTTGACCTTTTTTTTAACACTCCTAGCTAGACCAACTTGTCGAAATGTTGTTCACTTAAACTCACTGACAGCATTCCCACAAGATTATATCGTACCATAAAACCAATGCACCGAGAAATTCTTTAAATATTTTGTTAAATGTTTTGATTGAGGATATTATCTCGATCTCGGCCGTGGAGGGTTAAGCGGAAGCGGCCGGCGGGTTAACCGCCCTTAATTAATAACGTGTCAATGTAAAGGGTTGATGACGCAAATTAAACTAAGGGACATTCTTACAAAGTCTTTTTTATATCATGTTTAAAAAGTGGGGTGATTATCATTCAAGACCAAGCCGCCAATATAAAAAGTAAAAGCAGACAAGTTTAATTGTTATCGGCTTATTTGATCTGAAATAAAATTAGTAAGCAGCCTTTTAAGAGGCCTTTAAGATGGCGACGTCATTTTTTGTGAAATGAGTTAAATTCTCAAATGTAATATACCTATTAATTCTGTGCACCTGGCGTATTTATTTGTATGTATACAATGCAACATTCTGCTTGAAACCGGCGACTAAGGGCCGTATTAATAAACTCATCTCAACTGTGATCCCCGTCACAAGATGCGTCAAAAATGACAGTTTTCTATGGTTTGACGTTTACTTTGACGTATCTCGAGACGAGGATCAGAGTTGAGATAAGTTTATTAATACGGCCCTAAGAGTCTCCCCAAACCAGTCGACGCGGAGTCGGCTTTCCCCGAGTGTTTTACACCACACTATTCGCATTTAGCCGATCGGCCGTCTCCGCGGCTGGACACCTGCGTTCAGCAGTCTCATCCTCCTTGCGGCCGTAGAGACGCCCGATCGCCTGCGATTTGCTATCGCAACAGTTGTAAAGCGACGGTCGGCTCTCCCGTGCTCCGTACTGCCGTCGAGACGTCAGACAGCACGCGTACAGCCGTTGAGTCGGATGAAGAGATGTAGGCAACAGCGCGTGATCGGCAATCGTAAATCTCATTTTTGGACAAATACAAACGCATCAGTAGCTACTTCGGCCGTCATCGGCTCTGATCGGCCGTCGCCGGCTATGTTCGGTCGTCGAAGACGCTGAACGGCTTCCGCCAGCTCTGACCGGTCCTTATCGTAGGTACTCGGCCGTGATCGAAACTGTTCAACTCTTGCCGGCACCGAACGGCGGTACTCGGAGATTTATGAATGCGAACGTGTGCGATAGGCTGCTAACAGCGTCGTACAGATGCGAACAGCTTTACGGCAAAACGCCGTTTTCCCGTCGAAAGACGTCGTTTCGCGTCGGCCGAGCCGATTGACGTCTTATTCGCTCTTATTGCGTTGACATAAAGCTTTTTCCGTACGCGATTTGCCGAAACGGCGTCGACTAGTTTGGGGAGACCCTAAATGAAAGTGCAGGCAGTTCAATGTCATTCACGCACTTTGACGGACGACGTAAATTCGCCGGTTTTCTTCGCCTCAGTCGATGTGAAGGTGAGACGACTAACAGAGTCACACTGCAGTATGCAAGTGCGAGAGTGACGGATGCTTTATCCACGTTTATCCACGCAAAGGCGACCATAATAAACGCCTGAACATTTTTAAAAGCAAAACATTATACAAGATTCATTAGGTACACAGGTATCCTATAGGCAACTAGGCTCTTACAAAATTTTCTTCGATATTTGTGACGTTCTCAGTATAAAGGGACCTTATGGAGGCAGTTTTTAGAACTGTTACCATAGTATTCGTATAGTTACAAGAACAAGAAGAGCGTTACTGCCTTCCTCCATAAGGTACCTTTATACTGAGAACGTCACATTTAAAGTTGCTTGTAACAAACTTAAATGGGCTTTTTATGGTTTCCATTTAGTTAATTTGCTATCCTTTATTAATAATTATATTGTAGCAGTTCCTCCACTGAAAGCGCCTGTAAATTCATTTAGCAGTTACTTTCTACGTAATATACACGCTTCATTCTTAACCACGTAAACATTTCCAGGTTAATTGGAACTAAAACGTTGTTAACTAGTTCGTCTAATGGGACGATATAATTTAACAGGCAATGCTGAAGCGATACGATAACGATCTCAATTCGGGGCAGAGCACGCAGTGAGCTCATGTGAAAACATATGAGTTGCGTTTTTGTTATTAACAGAGAGCACGGAAGGGAATTAGATGCGGCCAATAATTTATATCTTGAATATTATTAATATAGAAATTTAAGTAATAATTAACGTACAGTCACACCGCGGGATTAATTCGGTCGAATTGTCAAATCGTATATCATAATCAATGACACCTACAGAAACTTTGATGCTAATATAAACTACCCCCGGTGCTTCTGTTTACATCAGAAGTTGTCGGTATATGCCATTGATTTCGTCAATATATTGAAAACGGCGATGACGGGCGGTTGAAACGCCCTGAAATCCACCCTATACCATGTACGATTTGACAACCCGACCGAATTAAGAACGTTAGCAAGTGGCTCAACAATCCCGCGGTGTGACAGTACCTAATTGTTCATCTCTTCTATTCAGTAAGGATTTTTTTATATCTAAAAAGCAGGATGAAAATGGCCTTTCCCTAGGGTCGAAAGTGGTTTTGACAATATAATTAGTCGAATAAGTAATCAGATATTTTTGACTTGATACTAGGCCAGGGGAGAGTCTTAAGGGCAACACAGACTAACAGTCCGCTGGCAGCCCCAAGTCTGTCAGCTGGCCTGCCGGTCAAAATCTATGAAGAAAATCTAAAAAATTCAAAAAAAAAACTATGAATCTATAAATCTATGAGAAAACTTGGATCATATAACTATTCATGTATAAATCTTTACACGCAGCATGTCTTGAAGAAGTTCAAACTGAGATGTAAAGTACTTGAGAAACTCGCCTTTGTTGCGTTAGAAGATAGTAATATCTCTCTTTCTCTCTTCCCTCACTTTCTTTCTCTCTATTCTCGGTCCCGTTTTATGTCACCAGGGTTACAATTAAAGTGTGCCAGGTCTATGAGCGCGGCAGGCTACAAGGAACGCCACAGGTGTTGATTATCGCTGGATCGGGCGCTTTGTCGCGGGCGACGGGGACGACCAACGTCTCTGCCTGCGCGCATGTTTACACCCTACCTGCAAACACCAACATGTGTACGAATGTATAGTCTATCTATACGTTGTAAATTAGAATAAATAATAATTACTATCCTATTAATCCTGATAAAAAATTTAATGCGCGAGTTTGTGTGGATATTTGTATGTATGTGTTTCAATCACTCTTAAACGGCTGAACGGATTTGGCTTAAATTTGTCCTTATCCTGGGTTGACACATAGGACACTTTTGTAGAAACTTTGATAGTTACCGAGAAGTAAATAAAAATAAACGACTTCTACGCTGACGGATTCTCAGGTAAAAGCACCTATTATGGACGGTGCTCCAGTTATGAACAATCCAATAAATATAAGCTTCCGAGTTAAAATTAGTAGTGTTAGCGTTAAAATTAGATTACATTGAAATTAGAATGAAATTTTCATTCTATGAAATTTTCGGTATTGCGAAGTTTTCAATAAAAAAAATTATTGTTCATCACTGGAGCCTTGTCCGTAATAGGGTGAATTTCAGGGCGTTTCAACCGCCGTCATTAGTGTCGCCAAATATATTGACGAAATCAATGACACCTACCAGCAACTCCTGATGTAAACAGAAGCAGAACCGGGGATGTCGTTTCTGTCAGCATCAGAAGTTGCTGTAGTGTCATTGATTTCGTCAATATATTTGGTGACACTAATGACGGCGGTTAAAACGCCCTGAAATTCACCCAATAGGTGACTTCACCTTAGGTTAATAAATAAATATATCCAAGAGCAATCTCACCCAAATCGGCCTAGTCCCAAACTAAGTTCTAAACTTGTACTGTGGGTACTAGACAACGATAAAAATACTTACCTATCTAGAGAAATAAATTCACAGATACATAGAAAACATCCAAGATTCAAACAAGAAACTCGTGCGCATCGCACAAAATATTTGTCCTTACCGGAAATCGAACCCAGGACTAGCTAACTTCGTAGACAAGGTTACTACTAACTGGGCTAATCGCGTCGTCAATCATTTGATTTTGGCTACTTTACTACAATTATGTTATGACGTGAACAATATAATAGACAAATATATCTTCTAATTACACAAACTCCTTTCTTGTTAATTAATTTCAATCTTAATTGCAACAATCTTTTAACAAGCTTACCTACTTTCTTACATCCCAAATTAAATATACAAATTAATTTCATTCCTTATTAATTATACTAGATATCTGTTGGTTTATCATTTCTATTTTTATTGCACTTCGATAGCACCTGTGTCATATTAAGAGCTATAAAACATTTTATTGGTTATCATCCCTTAGAACTTCCGCCCTTACAGATTACAAACTTACTTTTGCGCTTGGGTAAAATTAGATCTCACAGCAATCCGTATAATTCATGTTTATATTTAGAAGATAGCGATACTCTTGGCTGTTGAGGTAAGTTTGCGGTGTGGTAAATGGCCTTCTAAGTAAATGAGGCAACCCTATCTGTCTGATTGATTTGAATGATAAATGACAAGTAACGAGGTACACATCCCCGTTCGAACGCGTTTCGTTTTGCCGCAATAGGTACTCAAAATCATTAAAAGTTACACGGATTGGTATAAATAAACGGACAATCGGAATTAACCAGCAAATTCATGAAAAAATAACTTGTTGGTTGTGAAATTTATTCACTAGCGGCCCTGAAAGTTGGAGTAAAAGTTGGGTTTACGTAAATGGTTTAAAAGTTCCTTTTCTTTTTTATGATAAACATATTGACCAATACGAGTACGTTAAAATGTACGAAATTGAATACTCAAGCTCAACTATTTGACTTCCTGCGTAAAAAATATACAGCTGTAAACGTAACTGTTGTTTTATATTATCTGTGTTATTAGTGAAGTTTAGTCGTGACGATAATTTTATTTTGCAACTGAAATAACATTCGAAATGCTGAATCATGAAACAAACATAACATAGTAGTCATCTGTAGAAATGTCCTCTTCCCATTGATAAAAACCGTCCAGTTAGTGTTACAATCAGTCTCCTAAAAGCTAAAAATATACTTAATTCGTAGTAAAAGTAAAGAAAATAATTAGCGTTATTTGTAGGCTGTAACCAACATGTACTTTTTTGGAACCGGATAATCAAATATAACGTTGCTATCGCACTTTAATTTTTTTGACGCAAGATGGATGTTACGATTAAATACCTTTCGTCGCGACTCTCCAAACGGGTTTAAGGCGAATGGGAACTTTACCGAAACTTAAATAACTATCCGGTTTAATCGCTCTATCGTAAAGATATTACTCAATGATCACTTTTAACCCACCTTTGTAACTAACTCCCTTCTGATTAATTCTTATTTGATTACAGTATTTATTGGTACAAATTGTAGATTAAAAAATATTTTTAATCATTTAACCTGAACTAATTTAGATTGATCGAATGATGGCAGATTACCAATATCTTGGTCTTTATTTATGTCAAAAATGACTTATAAAAGACGGTTAAAAGCTTTTGAATCCTTATTCTTGATAACGCGTTATAAAAACTACAATAACGTCAATAACACAGAGTTTGAAGCGAGAGTCCATTAGTCTCAATTAAAGAAATAAAGCATCTTAATCAGTTAGGTAGAAATGGAAAGTATGAAAGTGAACCGATAATGCAAGGCCGAGATCGTATCACCCGTCCACTCGACTGACCAATCCAAATTACACTCTAACACATTCGCCCAAAACCCATATCGTGAATTATTAACTAACAAACTAATTATAAGTGTAAACATTCTGTTAGAAACTATATTAGAAACATTTAAAGGGTAAGTATTTCATCACTTTATCGAAACACCTTACATCGAACGTATAATTTCATCGAATTTCATTTAATCGAAAGCTAATTTCTGCTGAAACCTTATTGTTTTCAGGTTATCTTAAGCATGGGTTACGTAGGTTAGGTTAGGTTAGACCTGACACCACCAAAAAATTATTGCACGTGGAAATTAGCTTCCGATGAAATGAAATTCGATGAAATGATACGTTCGATGAAAGAAGTTTCGATAAAGTGATAGCTACCCCATTAAAAGACTATCCTTATTTCCTTACTAATATTATAAATGCAAAAGTGAGTTTATTTGTTTGGTGGTTACACTTTCACGGCTAAACCGATTTCGATGTGGTATGGAGATAGTTCGAGTCATGGGGAAGGACATAGGATACTTAGGTTCCCGAGGGAGCAGCTAAACGACTTCTACGCGGACGAAGTGGCGGGCAAAAGCTGGTTTTGTATAAAGCTTAAGGGCCTATTAGACTACGCGATATTCAGACAGTCTAAATCCATCCATCTCTCCATCTAGACTGACTGAATATCGCATAGTCTAATAAGCCCTTTAGACAGTGTTACTTAGATCAAGTTACAACTTACTTAGACCAAAAAAACCTTAAAGTTTCGCCAAGTTATATTAAACTTTTTTTAAATTGCTCATACGTTCATTGCACGCATATGTGAAAGGCTCTTACACAAAAAGGAACTGTATTTCCAAGTACTTTAGCAACACTTCAAAATGAAGATATAACTTTAAGATCTACTTTTTCAAATAAAGTAAATTAAAATGTATGTGGTGCTGGATAGAGTTGGTTTTGTTTTATTAGAAGAACCACACTAGTTACCTAATATTATAGCATTAAACGAGGTGCTACTGTTTTGTATTATTTAGATTTCTACTTACGTAACCCATTTGATCTCGTTTGAGGCACTCGCACGGTTTCACACGAGCCGCTACACTTCAAGAATACATAATAATATCATTGTTTTAAGAAAAGAAAGACTATCCTTAAATATGAACTCTGTGCAAATTTCAATGTTAACTTCTGATTATCTGAGTGTATAATTTGTATAAAGTCGTATTGAGAGTTATGACAACTGTTTGACAATACTTAGGTATATATTGTTATTGTATTTGTGATGCATTTTGGTACAGAACTTTTCGCGCAATATTAACCAAGTTTTAAAAATCTGTATACTTACCCTCTTATTAAATTGTTGTATGGATCATTGCATTGTGTCTAAAGTGGAGATGATAAAATGAAAAAAATAAAAGAGAAAAATAAACGAAATCTGTGATTGGAGTTGCATTAGATAGGATAGCAAGGAAGGAATATTTTCTTTTTAGGGTTCCGTATTAGGGTGAAGCCATGACATGAAAAAAATTACGTGTATTATGATAAATGAAATTGGTAGTCGTGCTTAGGTTCTAACTAGAGACGTGCCGTTCTCAGAAACTTTCCTCATTTTGTATAGAGAAAATTTTCGACCGGGAATATTTCCCATACAAAATGAGGAAAGTTTCCGAGAACGGCACATCTCTGGTTCTAACATAATACCTCGAAAGTAAAAGCTGTTTGTAATGTCATTTGTTTCGTGACATAATAGCGGGGCGGTTCGAACGCTCCGCGGCCTTACCTATTTATGGCAAGAAAAAGACAAGAGCACGGGTGCCACCTGTGGACTCCAAGGCCCATGCACGGACATTCTAACTGAAAAGGACTTCAGATTTCAAATGCGATGACTACCCAGTAGGCCTAGGGTAAGTACAGTCGAACTCATAAGTAGGTGTACATTTTAGAACCTTGTCGCAGTATTGACATACTCAAACTAAGGACACTTATGACTTACAATACGTAACTGCGACATAGTACTAAAATGTAAAGCTACTTATGAGTTCGACTGTACGTTCTGCTTACGTTAATTATTTCATAAATCAGGAAAAAATTTATAAAATTGACGCAAGCTACCGATATTATCACATAGTTAAATTGTGCGGAAATGAAAGCGCGCCAACACTTACGCAGACCCAAAGTTTCACTATCTTAAGCACTGGCGGGCAAAACCCAGGCAATTTTAAAATTCCTATGACCTTTACTCCTTCTCATTCAAAAAAGCCGTGGTAGCCTAATGGTTTGACCTGCCGACTCTTAAGCAGAGGGTCGTGGGTTCGAACCTGCGCTCGCACCTCTAAGTTTTTCGGAATTTATGTGCGAAATATAATTTGTAAATTTACCATAAGCTTTTTGGTGAAGGAAAACATCGTGAGGAAACCTGCACACACTTGCAAAGCAATATGACGGTGTGTGCGAAGTTCCCAATCCGCACTGGGCCCGCGTGGGAACTATAGCCCATACCCTCTCATTGTGAGTGGAGGCATGTGCCCAGCAGTGGGACGTATATAGGCTGGATTATTTATTTACTCCATCTGTAAATAGAGCTATAGAACACCTGTTTACTGGCACTACTGGATACATTGAAGTCAACGGCCGGAGTTATCCTTCGAGCTTTCTCCGCTGCATCTACTATCGTGTCTAGCTCGAACTAGATCACCCGACTAATGCACTATTACGACTACCGTTACTGACCGTAACGAGTGCCCAGAATCTCTGATTTCTATACAAAGCAGACCCGAAATGGCATATCTTGGCTGTCAATGTGCTCACGGCCACAGATAAACGATTGTACGCAATTTGAACTCGCATGCGTGTCGTCTGTACCGAATGTGGTAATGTGTTCTCTCATCGACTCGTATAATTGGCTGTGTCATCACCAGTCATCACTAGTAATCGATGAGGATATGCATAAGGTGATATTTATTTCATAATGACTTTATGTAAAGAGGACACTGCTTGACACCAATGCATTGCATTTTTTCTTCGCGATTACATGTTAGGGGCCTCCTTAACACTGATGTGGTATTAGTGGGCCAATGGTCACGAACGAAAAGGCTATGATAGAAAATGGCGAGGTTATAGGCTAGAAGCCGTTGGCGATTTTGAAATATTTATTGTAGGTAATAGATTTAAAAATCAAGTACCTTTTACAGGTCTAGCGCTTAACGTAGGAGGTTCCTGTAGTAGTGGAGCGGTGCGGGAGGGGATACATGTGACGTAACAGAACTGTCTCGCTATACACATATATCCAAAAATCGTAGAAATCGGACTTGTATTAGGGGGTGAGAAAGGTTACCGCCCGGAGCAAAATCTGTAGGTATGGAAAAAACTTCACTGCTCTCTTCATTGCTCGGTCGAGACGCTCACCGTGCAGCGGTTAGTTGACGTTACACGCAATGTATTCGAACATTCGCTCGCCGCTCAGCCGGTCACGCAAAGTCGTGGCCAGGTCCTTATGTAGGTACTCGTACTTGTACTACGAATATTATAGTATATTCTTTATGTATATTCTGTGCCCGAGCAAGCAGCTAGCCGTTACAGACGTAGCGCCCTCTCTTTTGGCCGGGCGTAAAGCGGTCCGCGCAACTAAGGGAGCTGCATAAGCTGCATTCCATTTGCAGACGAAACTAGTACACCACTGTGCAATGCGGCGTTTTTTGTCGATCAACACATGATTAAGCTACCTATTCGCGTTACATGGACGCGATTTACAGGCCTTTTATTTAATTAAGCAATCGTTCATCGTCAGAACATATGTTAGGTACATAATAATCTATATAAAACAAAATATGCAATGTTTTTCGATCAATTAATGACTAAATCTTCGACATTATCGAAGCAAAATTGTTAACGGTCAGTTTCTACACCTGTATATTTCCTTCCGTTCATTTGGTACGATAAAAGTGTGCCTCCACTGTGCTTATACTGGTGGCCTAGCCAAGGTTGCATTACGCTAACGCTACGCTAAAGGATTTTCAAAAATCGACAAAATGTAAGCAATTGCCATAAGCGGCTGACGCGACTGATCGTTAGCTTTCTTAAATCCTACACATTTTGACAGTTTTCAAAAAACGGTAAAGATGACGAGAAAGACGTTATGCGGCTTGGCTGGGCATACTGAAGTATATTAGAAGCGCTCGGACTTGTCAATGCATTTCAGCTTTTAACTATGATAGGGTACATCAAAGATTGTTGAAAATTGAGCAGAAAACAGACTTTCCGTGATCCATAAGTATTAATAACAGGAAGTGTGCCAGCAGGTAAAACGGCCAGGCCGCCATTCACGAGCGACTTAAACGCGCGATTATTCTGATTGCTTGCTTTATCTGCGAAAGTTTGAAGTCCAGAATAATTACTTCCCTCCCTTTCACGCATTCTAGGCTAAATCGGGAGAAAAGGATGGAGAATGAAGGTAACGTAACTACTAACTTCGATTTTTAAAGTAGAGCCACAGGCGCGGTGTATTCCAATTCGTTTTAGCCCATCTTGTTTCTTTATTGTAATCATATTACTGACGTTATAGTCGCTCTTAATCGAGTGAATAAGAAATACCATAGGGTCAAAAATTTGGCAAGATACGCTAACGGCCCCACTCAGAGACGTCAATTAACTTTTAAGTTTCATTAAACTGCTGTCACTTTCTTTGCTATAGCAATAGAATAAGACGCAGCAACATTAATTAAACTTAAAAATTCATTGACGTCTCCGAGTGCGGCAGTAAGTCCGCAAATTCGGAGCGGCGCCGCGGCGCACTGACTTACTGGACCGATTGATCCAATCTCCTGAAAATAATCTAAGAAATTAAAGTTATTGCTTTTCTTTTCTTTGTCATATGAAAGAAAAGGACAGCTAAAATTAATCTGACAGATAGTGCAGTGTTATATGGAGATTGAAAGCCCTAAAACAAATTAAAACAGAATTCCAGTTATTTTGCTATTAATGAATGTGCCGTAAACTAAAGTCTTACCGTGAACAGCCGACTCCGCTAAGCAGTGCCTGTGTGCAGATCTCGCCTTCCACGTGTTACGCGACGCTTGTATAACCGGCGCGCGCGCCGCTGCCATAATTGATGGCTAAATTGATCCAGGAATTATTGCAATAATTTACGCGGCGGAGAAAATATGACTAGAAATATCTTAGATACCAAACATTAACATTAATAATGTTAGGCAACATAGGGATCATCTGACACGCCATTAATGCTAATGAAATTAAAGGACCATTAACACAAAGAGAGATAGGGTAAGATTGGAAGCATTTGAGATAAGGTATTTACGCAGAATGGAAAGGATAAGCTGGGGGAAAATAAAATTAGCAAAGATTAAAAGATGGTGAAGGTGGTAAGGTAATTATATTAATAATTATAAAATGTAGAAGAGCAAGGATGATGGGACACCTGATACGGCACGACAGTTTCATTGTAAACATCTAGAAGTCAAAGAAGTTTGGCCTAATTAATAAACGGCTAAGGCCGGAGGTGAAATCGCTGACAATAATAGTGAAAAGCAACAATGTTTCCACCGAGAAGAGCGTAGCACTTAAAGTAAATTGAAAATGAATATCCTATGAAAATAGTTAATAAACCCACGATGAAAAACCACTAACTGCCGCACTCAGAGACGTCAATTAAGTTTTAAGTTTCATTAAAGTTGCTGCTGTCACTTTCTTTGCTATAGCAATAGAATAAGACGCAGCAACTTTAATGACACTTAAAACTTAATTGACGTCTCTGAGTGCGGCAGTAAATGTGATAGACAAAGAATAGACAAGAAAAACCATTATTATCAATATTAAGATCGAGATTAATTCGATCGATACAATAGTCGTGACCTCCGATATTGCTGTTCTTACACTTCTTACACACTTGCGCAAGATAATGGAGTGTTATAAAATGTTATTCGCTTTAAAATCTTTCGTCGAGCAATATTTAATCAGTTGAATTGTTAGTTTAATTGTGACATTTGCTAGCTTTTTATATACATAGGATAAAAAATATGTGTAAAGGAAGTCATGACTTGACTTATCTCTCTTCCAGTAGACTCGGTCCCTGAGCCTCTGTTTAGGAAATCAGCCCCTCCCGTATTATTTTATTCAAATTTTTAGCTTTCTTAATATTTTATTATATGTTCATATATTATGTATATGTATGTATATATGTTTTAAGTTTTTAGAACAGTATTACCATATCGCACCCCCAGTACAACACTGCACTAAGTCAAAATATTTCATGTGTTCAGAATCGATGAAAAATGGTTATCTCATGTTATGTCAAAGTGATCGCAATATAAAAAATGGATTTTGTAATTTTTCGACATAATACAGTGTTGTACTGGGGGTGCGATATATGACTCAAGGATTTTAACGCCTTTGGTCCACTGTGGGAAACCTTCCCACGCTGCGTTTTTTAAGAACTCTCCGGCGCCAGCGGCCATCCGATCTTTATGCAATGTGCCGGCCAAGTGCCCCGCCCACGGCTAATTTAGTTATTTCGGACATATTTACTACAGTGATTCTCCATTTATTTCCTTATTCATAGTGAGCTTCATGAAACCGAACCACGTGAAAATCAGCAATTCACACATTATATTTTAACCTGTAGTGTCTCGCACTCGCATAAGATTAGTTTGAATAAGAGACCCAAGTGACAGCATTAGGTTTTAATTCGGGAGGGTTCCTAAACTAAGGTCTCCTGTTGAACATTTTTTTGATTTCGGGCGGGCTGCCCCACCTCTTTTGGAGCCGCCACTGCCAAGTAACCCAAGTTACAACTTACCGGAATTTTAAACACGCAGCGAGCCTAACATGCATCACAAGAATAAAGTGACAGCACGAATAAAAAGTTGCTAGAGTAATTACATATCATGCTTAGCTTAGAGCCTGTGCACACTAGCGTTTTTAGCCCTTACCCTCAGGGCCTGGTAGGACCCGTACCCCAGCCCTACACCGTCGAAAAGAAGGTGCCTATAGTCCTTAGTAGTACTTATAGTAAAGTATACCTATGAAGTGAACGTGCCCCAGCTTTACGAAGTCATCAAGAAGGTGCCTTATGAAATCAAGGTCCCAGTCGACAAATCTTAAAGCAACAACAACCTTACCTTACCCCGAGACTGTCGAGAAGCCCTACTTAGGTAATTTGAACGATTTATTTCATTACTCTAGCAATACCGGATAAAATGGCTTAGTAATAAAAGTCTGGACGAGACACTTTTATTTTAAACCTTAAGTGTTAAGGTTTACGTTAGAATATGGAATAGATGTATTAATTTCCCTAGCACCTGTCAAATTTTATCTCGTGCATGCATGCTAATCCCGCAGGTAGCATCATGCAGCCTAGTAATCAATATACAACACCTACTAGTTAGCACGTTATTAACAAACCTGGAACATAAATACTGTTATTATTCATCTTGCTCCAGCCTCCAAGACGAGATGACGACACATACTTACAGCGCACAAAGGGGTAAATGACCAATCTAGGCGGCCAAAATTATTTTTTGATCGGAATCAGTTCTAGACAATGTTACAAATTGAAACAAAGGTTTATATACAATTTTTATTTAAAAAAACCGGTCAAGTGCGAGTCGGACTCGCGCACTGAGGGTTCCGTACACTTAAATAAATACCATAGACTCCTTATATGTTTTTCTGTAATCTATAGGTGATTAACTATTTTCTGTATTTTTTTGAAAATTTTATGTTTAGTAGTTTTGAAGATAAGTGGGGGAATGGTCAATTTTCACCTATTTTCTTAAATAACTTAAAAACTATTCGTCTTAAAATTATAATAAATATATATTTGAGATCGTCGCAATAAGCCCTTTCATTTGACATGTCTCACGATATAGTTTAAAAACGTTTTTTAAATTTTCTAATTTACCCCCCAAAAGTGGCCCCCATGACATAGGGGTAAATGGTCAATCTAGGAGACCAAAATTGTATCTTGAAATTTAAGTGCTTTAATAAGTTTTATAATGAGTATTATTTTGTGTTAAGTGGTTTGGGTATGAAAAATACACTATAATATTTACCGATTTATTAAACTACAAAAACAATTATCTACAACTCTTCATCGGAAGTTTCCTCTGTTTCTTCTGATGACTCTCCTGAATTTACATCTACGTCGTCATCGACAGCGTGGTCGGATTCAGCCGGAACCAACATCTCAACTGCCTCCTTGGAAAATGGCATAGACCTTTTTATAACTTTAGGTCGCATGCTACTCACGAGAGGATCTGAGCTAAGCAGCAACCTGTTTAAAACATCCAGATTACATGTTTCTCTCGTAAACTTCCGTGCAAAGTTCTGTCGATATAATCTGAAATGCTTATTTCTCGCTTCAGCAGCTTCTTCAGAAAGCATTCCTATGGGCACTAGAGCTTTTTCTATAACTGTAGCACCATGAAACAGAATTTTGTGCATGGTTGGTGTCATCGGATGCCATGGGTATAGTTCTATGTAAAGCTTCGCAGTATCATATCCATAGTCAGCAAATTTTTTTAGGTCCACTTTGTGACCACTTGATATAACTTCTAAAATTACTTTCAGTCTATAAATCAAGTTAAAATCAACTCCAGTTATATCAGCAGCTACTTGAGGATCAGCAAAAAATCTTCTACTCGTATTTCCGTCGTTAGTGTTGCCGAAGCCGGCTTTGGGTACGTCAACAATTAATCCTGTTTCACGTCTAAATGCTTGTTGTAGTTCTGTTTTTCTTTGTTTGACAATAGCTTTGTCATTATTTGATCTTAATTGCCATTTTTTCACTGGCAGTTTGTAGGAAAGGTGCAATATGCTTTCAAATAAGCGAATTCGAGCATGTAAAGTAGATAACCCAAAGGTTAGTGCTTCTGAGTCAACATTTTTTTTGATGGTTAAATTGTTGAATTGCTTCGAGGTGGCACCACATATATAGCACCTCATTGTTGAAGTCGTTAGTGTAGCCGCATTACACACTTTACCATCCACCATGGTGAGTGTAAAAATATGTTTCACCGAGAAAGATGTTTCATTTAGGATATATTCAGTGTTATTTGAACGATTTATGGCTGTTTCTACATAATCTATTTCACTGTTCGTAATATCGACGGACTCTTTAACGAATCTTATTCTGATAGGCCGACAAAATCGCGGTGAAGATGGGCAAGGGTTCTGCCATACTACTCTCTTGGTCTCACCACAGACTAACTTGAGCGGCACAAAACTACTCTGAAAAATATTCGCATCAGTGACATCACTTTGCATCTTCTGCTTGTATTGACTTTGCTGTGAGCCGTCGCAGCCCCATTTAGAAATCAATTCCAAGGTACTCCTTTCTTCTGCGCTTAAAGAACTTAAAATTTCTTCTCCCAGATACGTTAACAGTCGCGTAACCGTATGATTTAGTAAATCTTGAATGTTAATCTCGGCACATGTTTCCGTTACTCGATACGACTCTTTTGGTGGATAGCAGTTTTTCTTTTCTTTTTGTAGAACACTGTAGCTGGGATAGTATTTTTTTCTAGTCGATCTAACAATTTCATATTGTCGTCGTGAAAGATCTGCCTCAACAAACATCGAAAGAGCTCGTAATGGTGTTAATTGGGTCTCGTTTATCTCTTCAGACTTCGAATATGCCTTTTTGAGTTTCGTAGCTCGCTTTGGTGACTTTGTTATGAGTTTCAGTAATTTAGAAGCATCTCTATTTCCAGAAGTCATTAGTGATGTTTGAGTCGCATGCACCAATATATCTTTATCGACGATACTTCGAAGGTCTTCTGTTTTTCTTCTCTTACTTCTCTCACTTGACTCGATAAAAGACTTTCCTGGCCGACCGGAACGCTGCATAAGTATCGGAATATGAAACGTTCCTTTTAACCAGTTGTCATTACTTTTTAAGAACTGGTCTTGTTTTTTACGGGCCTTAATCCACCTTTGTTTAAATTGAGACTTAATATATGAAAACTTGTGTTTCATGTCCTTAATTTGTTCTTCAGAATAATCTTCACACGACAAAAGATAGTGTTCAAGATATTCTAATTTGGCTTCAAAACTAGGCAAGTCTTGCTGTTGCATTTTATCAAACAATGCTTTTCTGGTCACTACCTTCATGTTAGAACACTCAGCTGGACCTAAAAATAAAATAAATTTCGTTTTGACAAAAATTGTAAAATCGCTACCGTCATGTTCATATTCTATTTAAAAACAAAAGCACGGGTATGCACGGCAAATTTTTCAACAATGTCCAAGGTGAAGGTCTGTTCTTAATATTAAATAAAGAAATAAGCCAGGGACGGACCCTGAAGTGCAACTAAAACATAAATCTCTATATAAATATTTTTTAAAATATCATAATATTGGAGGTATTTTTGATCTACTAAAACATAATTAAATTTTGTGCTATCAAAATCATAATTGTACAAAATGTATACATTATTACCTTGGCTATTAGGTTCCATCACTATTTGAATTGATACAATAACCAACAAACAATATTCAATTTGTAACGAAACTGCTTTGCAAATTTAGACTCGAACAGATACGTGCACTCAGAAAGACGATTAAATTTCGACTGAGCTGCTGAGTCAACGCGCCGTGTAGGGGCCGTGGGAACGATCGCCTATTGTCCAGCGTCTTATCAACTTGAGCAGGTAGTAATTTTTTTTTACCTGGGACGTACTTTGGTAAATGAGCTTTTGGCCGCCTAGATTGGCCATTTACCCCTATGTGCAGCGGCGAGCATTAATATCGGTCACTTGGTAGAGAAACCCGGAACAAACTGACCCGCTATAAATATGCATTTGCTAGAGTTTATCTTCAACGGACGTTACTCAAACTGGTGATTCAATGGTTATGTCGAAACTAAGTACCTATTCTAGAATATCGCATGTCCAAATGGTATTTGAAAGAAAATGTCAAACAAATTGTATTGGTCGTTGATGTTATGAATGATTTGCAATGTTTTTTATCTTTGTCGAGTGTTTTCCCGTATCATGTTTAGTTCATCATCAGTCGCCATAGTCTCCGTGCGGTTGACAAACTTTTTTTATTATCTTACGGTTTAAGCTTGGGTACTTTATGTTATAAACAGGGTGATTCCCATCTTCCAACCTATCCACTTATAAAACTAACGAAATCTAGGAAGATGAGAGTCACCCTAGAAACAATGTTTCAGTTCAATCCGATAAAACGGTAAACAATAGAAAAGTAAAAACATTTGTATGGAAATGTGAGCTAAATAGTTTGTAACCTTCAGTTTGATATTATGAAATTTTTCCGATATTTAAGATGACAGGAAAGCCTGTTCAAAAGAATATGAAGACATTTTATGGATATTGACGAAATTTGTTTTTCGGACATTGTTCACTGAGTTGTTAGGTATCAACATTTTTTATTTATTTCTTCACTAGCGTTAAGATAAAGCAACGACGTGATAAGTAGGTTATTAATTACACAACAATACTAGTAACCCAGAATCACTGTGTGTCCAATGATCTAACAGAAAAAGCAAATCATCGCGTGCGCGCAGTCATTAAAACATGCGTAAGATGCACTGTGACTGCGGCGATCGATTTAAGCTTTATTGATCGTCGATTATTTAGACTTATAAATGATGTTTTGGTAATAAATCTTATATTTAATGTAAGATCACTTACTTAATTACATAACTGAATCAACTAATAGAAAATAAACTCGGTTGTAAGACACCTTCCTGTACAGTCCGTAATCTAACATTGATTAATGGATTACGCATTTAATTATGTTCCCGTAAGATCTAGTTTCTGGATTAAAACTATAATTTGCGGCGAATCTTATGTGTAAGTTAATTATCTACTTACACAGTTAGCTGCGCGTGATTCGATGCGCACACGTTCGTGTAATGCACCAATTACTGCATGGCTAAAAGAGCAATAAATGTTGCGAAAACACTATTACATATCTTGCACAATAGTACGAGTACACATTTCAATGCTATAAAAACTGGGATAAGATCTGGTGTTACGATTTGAACAACGAAATTTTATTGTTTTCCTTTCGCGTTATAGTTTCTTTGGCCTCCGTTGTATTGTCTTACATTATTGTTTTTTTATTGCTTACTTTCAATTTGTTCATGCTACCATTTCGAATGTCTTGACGTGTACCTAATCTAATAAATGTAGCCTACTTTCGTGTCATCATCATTATTAAAATTCTTTACACTTTCTTATTTCGATTTGAAAATTGCAAATTATTGTTATAATGGAATTTAATGCTTGTCGTAATTTATCTATGCTATCTATTATTTTTTAAGTATATTTACATGTGCTGATCTATGTACAGTAGGCTGGATTTCTATTTTAACTCTCTTATTCTCTTTGTTTTACTTGTATCGGTAGCTTTTGTGCCAATAGTTACTTCAACACATTCAATCTTCCAATTTTCTTGCAGTTACATACATGCAATGTAAATTGATTTTTATAGTGCAAAAGTTTGATGGGAGACTGGACAACAAGGTGTTTCTGGTACGTACAAAAAGGAACTGACCAAAAAAACAAAACATTTTCATTTCATATTTTTTAATAAATCAGCCTCATCTCAAAGTACGAGGTACTTCGATTAGTTTACATACATAAAAACAAAAGCATACAAAAAGCTAAACAAGTAATAACAGATCACTATAATACACTATACCGCGCATTGTCGACAATGCTATGCGGCGTTAGCCTCCGAGTCGTTAGACGCACACAACCTTTCGCGAGCGAGCACCAATTTTGCAAACATATATACACTACAAATACTAAATGATCACATTTCGAACTAAGCCTAATAAGGTACTAGTGTGAGACCTATTGCTAGCCTTTAGCGCCAGCAGTGGTAGTGGCACTTGATGCCAACTTTAGTGACGACACTCAGTGCCAGCCGTGGTGCTCGTAGTGCTGTTGGGGCTCGTGCTGCTCATGGTGGTGGTGGTGTTGTTCCACCTCCTTCTTGAAGTATATGGGCACGTGGACCTTCACGGGGTAAGGCACCTCTTTCACCAATGGAACTTGCACCTCCTTGTATACGGGGTAAGGCTTGTCAATGGGCACTTTCACCTCATAAGGCACTTTCTTCTCAACGGTATACGGCACCTTCTTGTACACGTCATAAGGTTTGGGTACTGGCACTCTCACGTGCACAGGGTACGGCTTCTCAACCTCAACCTTGTAGGGCCTGTCGACGGGCACCTTGACCTCATAAGGCACCTTCTTTTCGACGGTCACGGGGTAGGGCTTCTCGACAGTCACGGGGTAAGGTTTGGGCACGTACACGTTGTAAGGCTTGTCGACTGGGACCTTGACTTCATAAGGCACCTTCTTGATGACTTCGTAAGGCTGGGGCACTTTCACTTCATACTTGACTGGGTAAGGCACTTTCTTTTCGACGGTGTAGGGCTGGGGTACGGGAACCTTGACTTCATAAGGAACCTTCTTTTCGACGGTGTAAGGGGTAGGCACTTTCACTTTGACTTCATAAGGCTTGTCGACGGGGACCTTGACTTCATAGGGCACCTTCTTTTCAACGGTGTAGGGTTCAGGCACGTACACGGGGTATTTGACGTACTCCTTGTAGGTCACTGGTACTTTCTTCTCAACGGTGTAGGGCTGGGGTACGTTTACCTTGACTTCATAAGGCACTTTCTTCTCAACGGTGTAAGGTACGTGCTTCTCAACGGTGTAAGGTACGGGGACCTTCTTGATGACCTCGACGTGCTTAACGTGCTCATGGTGCTCATGCTGCTCGTGCTCAATAGGCTTCCAGGATTCGTGGGAGCCTCCGTAGCCGCCGCCGCCTCCTCCGAAGCTCAGGCCGTGAGACTCGTGACCGCCGAAGTCATGTCCGCCAAAGTCGTGTCCTCCGAAGCTGTGGCCCTCGCCGCCGCCATAATGGCCGATGTCGTATATCCCTCTCTTGTCCTGCTTCTTGTCTTCGGCTGCCGCTTGCTTGGGTGCGCCTTTCTCCTCGCTGGCAAAGGCCACCACGGCCAATGAGGCAACTAAAACAACCTGTCGACAAAACAGAAACATTATAAAATGAACAAGGAACAATGTTGCTATTCTTTTGGAAAACGTCTCGCTCTCTCCGTTGCTAATTTCACCTGACAATCATAGCTTGACCCCCAAACTCGTCGGCATTATGTTTGATTAAGCTGCATCAAAGTACAATGAAGTTCAAAACATGCATGAACATGCACTTTAAACGCACTGATAGGTCACGCGACGCTCGCCAGTGCCGATGAGTTCGTGGCCGAGTTATTTATAAGAATCACATGGCGGGATCTTAACGTGTGTTGTGTTCGCATAGAAAGGAAGTTGTAGTTATACACGCGGTAGGTATGTTTATAAGAATGCATTTTTCTCTTGTTCCTCAATAACTAGGTAATTAAAAGTTCTCAGTTGAAAAAAAACTCCCCACGGTTACGCGTTAGACATTGTTGCTGCAGTAACACTTGCTTCAATGCTTTATTTGTACGTAACTTCCCCTTCGATAATCATATGGCCGTTTAATAATCTCTCGATCTTTATAGCGAGCTAACTCTGTTTCTTGCATACTAAACTTTCTCGCGAAGTTGGATTTGCGTAACTTGTTTAAGGATTAGTTAGGGCCGCTTGCACCATCTGCGTTAAATATGTTTAAGTCTTAAATCAGTTTAAGTTGTGTAAAATGTATGGAAATGGCAGATGGTGCAAGCGGCGTAAGTTGGTCGTAAAGTAAATGTTTATTGTCATTTTATAACCAAATGGCAGCTTTAAACCTTTCTATTGACTCATTTAATCTGCACTGTAAACAATACGAGTATAAATGCGAAAGTGTATCAGTCTGTCTGTTATGTTTTCACAGCCAAATTACCAAACCGATTGTAATACAAATTGGAATGTACTAAGCTTGAACCGCGAGAAAGCACGTAATGTAGGATAGTTACTTTTTAATCCATAAATAGCGATAAAGGATGAAATTGCGGGAAAAATGTAGTATGCAATTTGAAATTTTCAGAAGTAAGTAATTAAACGTATAACATTTCATATTTATATATCGCATTCGACATTCTAAGAGTCAAGCAGAACATTTCCTAGTGTAATGTGGTCATAAATCTAAAGTCACGTCGTCTCAGGAAAATTAGTTTCATTTATAAACAAGTTTCAATCTTGCTTGAATGTGTCTTATGACTGCAGGATACGTTGCGTTACCTACAGGTTGTGTTTTCTTAAGACGGAAACGAAACTTTTAAGCTGAGTTTAGACTACGACACTAGTCTCGACACTGTCTCTAGTGTATACACCAAGTGTCTAAAAGTTCAAACTAGAGACACTCGGTGTATAAATGGGTGTACGGTGTATAGTGTCTAGTCTAAACCAAGCCTTACTTCCGAAACTAGAACCTTACGGGCAAATTGCTGTGTATGTCGACCGAAACTCAAAATTAAGCAATTACCCTGGTTTCCACTAAACAATAGACAATTAGATACGATGCAGATTGTTCCGTTCTGAATGAACGTATAATTGCACGGATGTTTATTAAATTTGGTCTTTCCTGTGGTATACTGAAGTTATCAATCATCTTATCCAATTATAAGTAGGTAATAATTTTTTTTTATCAAACGGAGGAAAGAAATCGGAGTTTAAATTAAATCAAGGCTACTTTGTATTTGATTGCAGATACAAAATTGCATCATTAATTATGTGAAGTAATTAATGTAGTTCGTACTTAGTTAAGTTATTAAGGCTTTTACTTCCTATCGACATTATGTTTCAGATATTTAATGAACTTTACAATATTGCACAGAAAAGAACAATTGAAATATTTTTGAGTTGATAACTAACTAGATGAAAGCTAAGAGTTATTGATATCAATCTGTTATTACTGAAAAATTACAGTCACAGTGAAATGAAACTAGTAACATACTTTTACATAGCTAAGTTCCTCAAATGTAACTATATGTTATGTTTTTATAATCGTTTTGCTTTACTGTTTAATTGCGATACTGCGCCAGTGAAAGCAATGACATACGTAACAGATTTGGAGCACTCTGTACTGACACACGGGCACCGTAAACGGCCAATTCACTGCCAAAAGCTTGGCTTCAATTGCTACATTTAAGATATTATCAAATACTTGGATATAATATTTTGGGACCTCGCAGGTTGTCAAATTTTTTATATTAATTCATTTGTGTCAGTCGAAGATTCTCGAACGTGTGTTGCCAGGAGCTGATTTCATTGTGAATCAAGTGATATAGAAGGCAAAACGAAAGAGAGGTGCCATTATCAATACATTTTTACCTTTACCTTTATTTTACCTTTAAGTGAATAAATTACCTAGACGAGACCAGTTTAATATTGAGCCCTTATGTATTTTACATTTATTGAGAACCAGTACGAAGCTATTTGATTACGTAACGGCTTATATCAGTATAACGTTTGCCGGTATTCTAATGATCATAACATTATCGAAACAATTAAGCATCATTTGGCGAGCCACGCTCGGTCGCTCGGGTCGCTCCGAATGCGTATAATAATACGCGTAATCCGCGCGAGCAAGCTCGACGCATTGCGTAACCGTGTTACGCGTCCCTCAATATTCCGACGAGTTACAGCTGTTTACTTACTTGATCACGTGGAGGTATTAAATGGACTCGCTAATGACGATAGTGGTAATAAATATCTTTTAATTAATCGTTATGTTTGTTTATTTTATTTAGTCTCTTTGTTCATGAAAATATACATATTATCGCTGATTGCGTTTCTCCAGTGTATTTTTTTCGGGGATGAGAACTTTTAGCAAATCACTCACGCCTTGCGCATGTATCGGCATACGCATCTATATCTTGAATTAATTTTGTTTCCTTTTGTTTTTATCTGCCTAATGTAAACCGACTCGCAGGATCCCAAAATACAGGCCTAGCCTAGTTTGGGGTCCATTGGATATATTGCATTATGTAAATGTTTTAACTATTTTACTTAATAAATTTATTCTTATCCTTATATAGATGAAAATCGCAATTAATTTTCAATTTCACGCAAGCACCATATCATTCTTTACAATATCAGTTATAATTAGGTTTTTGCTATCACTGATTATCTTAGATTTAGGCAGTAAATTCGGTGTAGGTCACTTTGGACAGATTTTGTATCAATAAACTTGTTTGATATTTAATTGTGGCTCTTAAGTGTGCATTACACGTCAAAAATTAAACTTATTGGAATACCAAATGCAACATATCGGACACACGACTTTTACATCACAAATAACACACTTTCCCCCGAAAATTGACTAATTTGTGGCCAAAATACCGTGAGGAACTGATTGCGCATTCGGCGAGACGATATCGGGAGAATTAAATTAAAATGGCTTCTATACATACGCATTTGAAATACGATTGAATTGTAAATGAGTCTACTTTATATTAAAATTGTCGATAAATCGTTAATATGCCGTTTTCACGCTTATGTCATTTCGATACATTTTCGATTTTCGAAAACCGTTATGTTAGCGTAGTGCATCTAGGCTACACCCTCTGGTTTTATTTTATGTTCTTTGATTTCCGAGTTAATTGAGAGATACGACGCGGTTAGCCTAGTTGGTTGGTAGTGACCCTGACTACGAAGCTAGCGGTCCCGGGTTCGAATCCCGGTATGGGCAAATATTTGTGTGATGAGCGCGAGTATTTGTACCTGAGTCATGGATATTTTCTATATATTTTAGTATGCATTTCTCTATATAAGTATGTATATCGTTGCCTGGTACCCATAGTACAAGCTTAGTTTGGGACTAGGTCAATTTGTGTGAGATTGTCCCTGATATTTATAATGTTAAAGTAATAAACTGTAGTAACACAACTTTCACGTCATGGAACTAGTTCTAAGTTACATATTACAGTCTTAGGTGTGACTTACGTCAATCATTACTGATTAAAATTAATCTGATCTGTAGAAAGTTGCGTAACATCATGTGTCTTACTTAATACTCATTCTATTAATTTTTTAATGCGAAATATATCAACTTTGGAATTTTAATCGTAAAGCTAATCGTATAAATCTATGCAAATATAATTCAATCTAAACGCAATAAATATATGATTAAATCACACGAAATTAAAATTGAGATTAACCAGTTATAGAAAAAGTAGGGTAATGGTATTATAAATAATTTTATGAGCTTTCGTTTGAACAACTTAAATTCATTACTCAAATACAAATAAATAAATAATACTAATAAGTAATTTTATTTAAATTGCTTATAATTACTATCGTGACTTCGAAAGTTAGTAGTAATAAATGCTTTCATGATGTTAAAAGCTTTTAAACCGAGCAATTACAAATTGTAATTAAGTTTACAAACACGCTGTATAAACATAATTGTTCGAGTTGATTTCTTTCGTTTTGTTTTGATCAAAAAGATAAATATAAATAATTATAATGAGTGTAAAAAAATTAATAAAAAAAGTATTTAGATAAAATGCTTAGTTTAACGTTCTAGATATTTAAACAATCATTCAGTAATTCCGGTATGTATTGAGATGAAATTAGAAACGAAAATGTAATAAATCCAAAGTTGGCGTAAGGTTTTTGGGATAAATTATAACCCTATGAATGTTCCCGTGGGAAGCATGGAATACTTTCAAACAAACTGCCAGCGGAAAGTTACTTAAAAGTAAAACTATACTTTCGGTTATGAGACTCAGAAAGTGAAAAGAAAATTACTCTTCATATAAAGTAGTACGCGTTTGACGAGTGGAAAATTAACTGTTATTATATAAAACCACTCTCGATACGAGTACTTGCACTCGATCACATTTATGAAAATGCATATTTTGGTGTTCACTTTTAGGTGTCAAACCTGCACTGCACTGCACTCACCAAGAACTTCATGTCGCTGTGTGTCTCCGCCACTGCCGAAGACTGGTTGTGTGTCGAAGCAGCGTGTGCGCAGAATATATACGGTCCCCCCCGTCGCGTACGCAGCCGCACGGAACTCAAACCTCCTCAAGTCCAAACCACCACCACCATATTTTTAACTCCCGTGCTTAAACAACAGTTAAAATTTACAGATCAAATTAAAATGGTGATTGTGAGCACTTACTACTGTTTAATTTCTACATGGTAACGAAGAAGGGTACTCCGCTCGATAATGACATGTATTAATTGTAACTTGCTTATTATTTGGGATTGCATTGCGTTTTAAACTGGTCCGATCTTCTCTTGTCGATGTCGATTCCATCAATCATGGGTTGTGAAATTTATGGTTTAGCCAAAAAAAAACATTACTACCAAAAGAAAGCTGAGCATTCTTTTGATAAATGTTTGGCAGTTTATATGCCTACATCAGTTTTATGCTTTCTTATAAAGTTGATTAGGTTTTGTAGTAACGACCGCAGCTATACTTTAGAACCTAGTAATAGAGAACTACGACAAAAAAGTACCCTTATAAGTTTTGTATCTCGTTCGTGTTGCATACAAATGCAGTAATACTTTACAGCTTATAAAGCTTTTATTTTATTATTAACAGATATACAATTTGTGACGTTCTCAATATAAAGGGACCTTATGGAGGCAGGCGGTTACGCCGTTTTAAGAACTGTTACCATAGTATTCGTATAGTTACAAAAATAAGAAGAGCTTAACTGCCTTCCTCCATAAGGTCCATTTATATTGAGAACGTCACATTTAGGTTTTCCCGTGCGCTAGCGAAGTACGTCGCTGAGAGTAACGACGTAAACACTGATGCTATTTATTTATATATTTATATTATATACAATTAAAATGTTAATTGCATTAAAACATTGCTTCTTTCCCTGTGAAGGTAGTTTACTTTTTTAAGACCGGATTGACAATTCCCCTTGAATACAATTTCCAGGACCGGCAGATGTACTGACGCCGGAATGAAAAAAAAATCTATTAACCCTTTATAGGACAAAAATAAATGGAGTGGATTCTAGTCTCATTAGATTTCGTCTATTTAAACAAAAATATATGGAAAATACAAAAAGAATACCTTGTAAGTGGTCATTTTAGTACTACATAGATTTTATATTTGCCCTATAAAGGGTTAAGTGAAAATATAGGTGCATATCAGAGCCCGTATCTCAAAACCTGACAATTTAAGTTCCAGGTCATGACAGGGACAGAGATATAGGTCTATTATAGCTCTAATCCTTTCACTGACTAGACCTTCGCTGGTTTTAAGAGCACATAAACCCTCAGCGGGCTTAACATACATGCACAAGATAAAATTTGACAGGTGCTAGGGAAATTAATGCATCTATTCCATATTCTAACGTAAGACTTAACGCTTAAGGTTTAAAATAAAAGTGTCACGTCCTGACTTTTATTACTAAGCGACTATTGCGATTTTCACATTTTTATAGTGATTTTAATGATTTTATCAAGACGGGGCACTTTTATTTTAAACCTTAAGCCTAAGTCTTACGTTAGAATATGGAGTAGATGTATTCATTTCCCTAGCACCTGTCTAATTTTATCTCGTGCTTGCATGCTAGGGGGCCAGATCCCTTAAAAGAACGACCAACTAAGAGTACTTAAGGCTCCGACTTAAAACCAGCTGATTTGATATTAATGAACGCCATGTTCATTTCTCCATTACAGCATTAAAATGGCTTCTGTAGGGTTTCAATTAAAGTGCCGATGCTGCATCGAAGGTCGACCATAGTGAAGACACACCCGAACAGGTAATGGTTACGCGCTGACAGGTCAACCAGTGTATCTTTATCGACGAGCGTGGCTATGAATTTTTTAAAACAATAACACGGTTCACCATTGCTAGTTTTTGTCCTGCGCACTTAGCACATATTGTATTTGCTCGCTTGTCGCTCAGTGAGTCTCTGTCGTCACAGACTAGTTAGAAAGGGAGATCCGAGCGACACACATGTTGTGCTAGCCGTCTTGTGGTGGCCTTTATCGCGGTGGATAAGTGTGGATAAAGCATCCGTCACTCTCGCTCTTACATACAGGGGCATTACTCTGTCTGTACATCGAAATTCGAACTTCGGATCGCCCCGTCACTTTCTTGCAAATTAGCTACGCGTCGAGAGAAAAAGGGATAGCAATAGACGAAGTTCGAATTCCGAAGTTCAGAGTAATGTCTCTGGTCAGGGAGTGGCAGATGTTTTATCCACAAAATAAACACAACACCACCATAAGTCCACTGAGTGTATTAATGTCCGACAATGGTTAATCGACAGCCAAAATTACGACTTGCTTAACGTCCATTGTTTTTCTACAGAGTATGTCCCAAGCGCTTAGTATTTAAGCTCTATTAAAATTAATGTTGTTTTGTTTTCGAACGAATTCATTTCTCAGTAACCTTGCACTATATATTTTGTAGTTATTGTTTTCTAAATAATTGCAGTGAAAATCTTGGACATTTGTAACGAGATGGTAATTAAGAAGAAAGTTTTAAAATTCGAGTTAATCATTATTTTATAATTGCGGAATTTTGCGGAATTGCGAAACCAAAAACCGTTATTTTAAGAGAAAAATACTTAGGTACTTCAATTCATTATTTTCTATACTTTTAACTCATTTTGACTTAGTTACCGCAGTTTCGAAAGACGCGTTATTATCGATATTTGACTGCTGTTTCACCATCGTTACAGTGATTGTAATGCCGTAAAGCCTTGAGAGAAGTTTATACACATTAAGTACCAATAATGACATATGGAGTCAGTTTTATATGAAAATCATTAAGCGTGGCATTGTAACTGGATACTGGCCAGCAAAGCCCTTCAGCGTATTGTAAAGTCAACTTTATTTTCTGAACCAACAACCCTATCATAATGACATTGTCAAGTCACGAGAAAGGAATTACGTCAAAACGAATCATTCGTTTTCTGCGACAGGGTTCTATAGTGGTTTGTTGACGTTGCGTGTGTGTAAGAGCGGACAAAAAGTTGACAATCGCAACTGACTTACATTTGGTGACATGTTTCGTGACGTACCTATTATGATTTCGTTCGAGGCCTCTTTCCACTTGGTTTTTTAAACCATAATGATAAAATTAGGGCAGCTCTTATACCGAGTTCGTTCATTTCAGCACGTATGTGAAGCGGATCATGTTATTGTGTTACTAACTTTTATTTAGCAGAAACGTATACGTGCTTTATGCCTGATTTCACCAACCACTTAACAGTCTAGAGTGTTAACAGCTGTCAAATGTATGGACTAACAGTCGATTAACATTTAACATTGAATGGTGAAATTGGTACTTAGCCGTTTAGTATAGCTGACGTTTAGTACCTTGTCACTTTAATCGCAGTGACATTAATATATGGCAGTTTAAACATTACATTAAATAGACAAGGTACTAAAATAACTGACTGTACTATAAGTACATAGTACATATAAAATAAAGTCGCCTTCCGCGTCTGTCTGTCTGTTTATCCGCTTACTCCTAAACCACGCAACGGATTTTGATGCGGTTTTCACCATCAGTTATACTACTCTGTCAAGAAAGTACCGGGAAAAGATCAATAATACACAAACTGTTTGTTAATCATCCAAATTTATTTTATCACCTTCAAAGTATGCTCCTTCAGAAACGATACACTTACGCCAACGAATAATCCAATCATCAAAACATTTTTTAAACGCTGTTTCCGGAATTGAATTCAGTTCTCGGCGCGAATTCTCCTTTATGTCTTCTACCGATTGAAAACGGGTGCCACGAAGTGGTAATTTGAGTTTAGGAAAAAGAAAGAAGTCGGCAGGAGCCATATCTGGTGAATATGGTGGTTGCTCGATGGTATTTGTTGAGTGTTTGGTCAAAAATTCTTTCACAATGATGGCCTTGTGCGAAGGCGCATTATCGTGGTGCAAAATCCAAGAATTTTCATTCCACAAATCTGGCCTTTTTCGTCGAATTTGCTCTCTTAAATGCCGCATAACGCTCAAATAATATTCTTTATTTACCGTTTGACCTTCCGGCAAGAATTCCGAGTGCACAACACCGCGATAGTCAAAGAAAACAGTCAACATGACTTTGACTTTTGATCGACTTTGGCGTGGTTTCTTCGGTTTCGGTTCAGTTGGAAGGCGCCACTCCGAAGCTTGTTGACTAGTTTGCATGTTAAACTCGTAAACCCACGTCTCGTCACCAGTAACAATGCGTTTCATGAATGTTGGGTCGGAATTGACTCGTTCTAGCATGTCCTCAGCGACTCTCATGCGATTGAGTTTTTGGAGAAAAATCAGGTCTTTTGGGACTAGCCGAGCGGTAACATGTTTCATACCCAAATGATTAGTTAAAATAGTACGGATCGACTCGTGAGATACAGAAAGTTCGGCGGCTATCTCTCTCAAAGTTGAATGAGGATTTTCAGTCACTATTTCCTTCACTTTTGCGATGTTAACTTCAGTTGCAGACGTTGATGGCCTACCAGAGCGAGGCAAATCTTCCATCACATCTCGACCGCTTTTGAACGCTTTGTACCACTCATAAACACGTGTTTTTGATAAAGTCGAATCACCGTAAGCCTTCTGTAACATTTTCAGTGACTCCGAACACGAAATTCCATTGGCGATGCAAAATTTAAGACAAACTCTTTGTTCAATGTTTTTGTCCATTATGAAATTCGCAATACACACTAGATATGATATAACTAAAAACAGCACTGTATTTAATATAAATAACAGATGCAACTCAAACTCCGCGCCAAAATAGAAAACAGTTGTGCCAATCCAACAACAACAAAAAAAACAAAAATTTGAATTTGGAACCATAAACAAATCATCCATTCCCGATACTTTGTTGACTGAATGTATATATTATAGATAATTTTTCACGGAAGGTTTATGTATATAACAGTGCACGGAGCGAAGCGAGGGCGGGTCGCTAGTTGGGTAATAAGTCTAACGCCAATAACAACAACAAGCAACGTTATGTGACGTTCTCAATATAAAGGGACCTTATGGAGGAAGGCAGTTACGCTCTTCTTATTCTTGTAACTATACGAATACTATGGTAACAGTTCTAAAAACGGTGTAACCGCCTGCCTCCATAAGGTCCCTTTATATTGAGAACGTCACTTAAATGTTATAACATAGGTTAGGTTAGGTTAAGACTAGTGACTATACAAATGAAAAAATCTGCAGCAGGAAGTAGGTCCCTTATCCTTCCTTATCCGATTCTTCGATTCTGGCAGCAACTCGGCTTTATGGAACAGCATTATACAAATTTATCATTAGGACAAATTATTATTAAGAACAAAAACTTTATGTCAAAAGAAAATAGGTTGACAAACATTATGTCAAGTAATTAGGACAAACTTATGAGAGAGCCGTAAAACTACCTTTCCGGTGATGTCCTGTCTGTGGTGTGAAGGTGTGGTATAGTTAGAAAGCCCCCAGTTAGCGTCTTGTGACTTCCTGCCAGACTAGGGTCCACGATGAGGCTTTACGACGTTTTTATATATATTCTGCTGTCACTACTGCATTCGATAAAATCTCGTATACGCCTATACGGGAAAAATGTCGCCGTGTGAACGTAGCGTTAGGCTATAATGTTATGAACATGCGGGCGCTGGCAGGAAGTTGACGCTCAAAAGACGGTAGTGTGGCGGCTCTCTTAAGAATATAGTAGGCATCTCACTTATTCCAGTGAAAAGAGACGGTTAAAACGTTTTAAAATAATTTTATCCAGTTCACACTTTACTTTACTGACCTATATTTTTCTTTATCGTAGAAAAACATTTTTCACAGCTCAAAAAAACCTTCTTTGGCGCACAAAATCTGCGTGCAAAAGTCCACTTTAACCGCTAGCGAGGAAAGTAATGGTGGTGCTGTGTGCGGAGGGGGCCGCTGCGCGAGGACGGGCACAACTAGATAATGTCACGCTCGTGTAAGTTTTTCCAACACCGAGTGTTTTCCTCGCTACGGTGAAGAATTGTGTGTGTCGCACGACAGCAAAGTTATTTGGGTATCGAGGCCTTGCATCCCCGTTACGCTCGTATTCTATTCTTGAACCACGAGCTTTTATAATCCTTCGCTTACTCGTGAATCAATACTGGCTCTCGCGCCAAATACCTAACAACTTTTAGCCTTGCATAACACATAACTATTTGTGACGTTCTCAATATAAAGGGACCTTATGGAGGCAGGCGGTTACGCCGTTTTTAGAACTGTTACCATAGTATTCGTATAGTTACAAGAGTAAGAAGAGCGTAACTGCCTTCCTCCATAAGGTCCCTTTATATAGAGAACGTCACATTTTATAGTTCCGTGCGCGTTGAAGTCTTTCTTTAAAATTAAAAGATTGATTTGAAAAAAATATGAGTCTAACAAAACAGCAAACTTTGTAAACTCAACTGCCTGTGCGGTTAGATATTTTCTACTATACGTTAACGCTACCCTAATTTAAACCTTATTTTTTTTAAATAAATTGTTATCCACTCGTAAATTCGCTGATTGCATTTTTCTCTACCCTTGACACAGTGCGAGTACTCGTACCTACTTTATAATTGCGTTAAGCACAAGATACTCTTCCGAACACATTTTTATTGCAAGAAACATGTAAAATACCGCTAATGTGTTCATTTTTACGTAATGTGATTTCGTTTTCGGTGTTTAATTTTGTTTTGCATTCAGACGGTCACCTATCGTTCTCTAATTAGGTTTATATAACGAGTTGCACAACTATTAGATGTACTTATGTATCTTATAGCTTTTCTATCGAGAGACAAAACATTATCATTTTTATTATTTTTAGATAATATTTTCCGTTGGCCTTGGGTATGAAGAACATTTTACATTTTTTGATTCGCGTCTGATTTGAATTTTTGACGTTCTTATAATACTCTAATAAAAAATGTATTTAAAAATACTGACTGTTGAGTTTCTTGCGACGCTTCTCCTCAACAGTCTAGGGAAGTGATGGTGGAATCAGACATGTAAAAGTCCTTACAAGTTCTACTTATATAAATAAAAAAAATAAAAAACATTTATTTTATAACTACATATATATATATTTTCTAAGCAAGAATAGTTGCAAATGAATTTTGTAAGCGTTACTACTGTATGTTTCTGAATGTTTTACATATATAACGATATGTTAATGAATCTTACTGTCTGCTCGGAATGTAGGTATACTCGTAAGAGTAAAGATTTATCGTAATCGTAAAACAGACTAACATAATTATCTTGCACGTGAAATCAACGTATTAATAGTCGAGCACAATATGTATTGCCAGGTTACATGCATAATTCTGCGAAAACTGGTTTCCGCGTTTGGATGCATAATTATATAACAATTTTCATCCTAATAAGGCCGATTTTATATGTTTTCGTTATTTATGAAAGGTAAATGTGGAATAACGAGATATTTTGACTTAAAAGAAAAATATCACTACAGTGACATTGAAAGAGGTCTTGCGCTGTGATATTGTTTTTGTTGCGAACGAGATGCTTTAAATTGGTCGATAAGAACGCGCTTAAAGCGCGCCACAGGCGGAGCTATAATATATACTAATATATTGTGCTATTTGTATGCGTATATATGTATATATAGCTGTGTATGTGGTCACTCAAACTCAACACTACTATAGAAAATATATCGGTCGTGGTAGGCTAATGGTTTGCCGACTCTTAGGCAAAGGGTCGTGGGTTCGAACCCGGGCTCGCACCTCTAAGTTTTTTGAAATTTATGTGCGAAATATAATTTGTAAAGTTCCCAATCCGCACTGGGGCCGCGTGGGAACTATAGCCCAAACCGTCCCGTTGTGAGTGGAGGCCTGTGCCCAGCAGTGAGACGTATATAGGCTGGATTATTATTATTTTATTTATTTCTTAATATGCCGTGCTATAATATAATATTAAAGCTCCGTCTGTGGTTCGCTTGAGGTCGCGTTTACATAAAGTCTAGTTATTGACACACTGAGACATCAGTTAGCTTTAGCACTGCTAAATACACCATATTACCCGGTACATACCCATTAATTCACCCTTATCGTTTTTCATTTGACTTAAATATATAGTGTAAAACTCCCAGTTATTGGTCAGGGTGACTGTTGAACCTTGAAATAAAGTCTATGGTGTCAGCAATCGTTAGGGTACCATCAACGGCCCTTGGCCAAGATGCCCATCGCTAACTAGCGTTTCTATCCGTTTCGTTTTTAAACCAATCGCGTCACTGGTAGATCACGTGACTCTTCGTATGACGTGATCCACCAGTGACGCGATTGGTTTAAAAACGAAACGGATAGAAACGCTAGTTAGCGATGGGTATCTTGGCTAAGGACCCAGGAATGTTTATCCTATCTGTAATAGTATTCAACTTGATGCTCGTATATAGCAGAAAATGAAGTAAATGCAAAGACTATCTATGTATATAGTACAGCTGTGTTGGTTTTTGAACCATTTTCTACATTATTATAACATGTGTTATCCTCCTAGCCCGGCACCTATTAACCAATCCTCATGAGAGAAGGTATGCACCTAGCTGTGAGACAGCTATACCTAAGCGTATTGTTTACATCAAACTATTCTTAAAAACATAACAGAGCTTGAATACTTAATACCATACTCATATATCGGGCACTTAAGTAAACGATCTCAAACATTCTATCTCAAATTTCGTCATCGGCCAGAATCAACACGGCGCTACTCCTAAAATCGAAGTTAACAGTCACTTAAGCTTTGTCCTTTTCTTACTATTCTATCAAAAGTATAGAGAGAAGAAGACACAGCAACATAAATTTTGAGTCAAGTGCTTCGGAGTAACCAGGTAATTGTAACAAAGGCGCGATAGTTTTCAAGAACACTTTCACAGATGACATACATATTGTTCGCTGCGTTAATGTGGAAAAAAAGGCTAACCGGGTCGTGTTTTATAAAAAAAAGTACTTTTTTTTTGAAAATTTGGAAATTAGCTAACAAGGCTTTGCCGAGGTATTTGCAATCTTCAGAAAAAAGTGGCTTATACTTATACACTACTAGCCGACTAGCTTTTGCCCGCGACTTCGTTCAAGTAGAAGACGGTTATAGTTTTTCCTTTAGAAACTAAAAAAAATCTGGATAAATTGTATCCTATCCTTCCCCAGGTATAATCTATTTTCTTAACCAATTTCAAAGATCAGCAGTTTTGTCGCAGGAAGGTCAGATGTAATAAAAAAGTATCAATAAATCAACTGTAGGGGAGACCGGGTATGGTTGTCTCACGGGTTGGTTGTCACAGCGGCCAATTAAGAATACTAAACGAAGAAATAATTGAACCGATCGGTGTTGAAAAATCGTACCTATATCTTTCCGTACTTCAACAATCGATTCACTTAATCCCTCATTTAGTATTCTTTTATGGCTGCTGAGACAACCAACCCGTGAGACAACCATACCCGGTCTCCCCTACGACTACTGGCTACGGCTAAAAGTGTATGCATAACTAAAGTTGAAATTCATATCAAATACTTAGGTCTGCAATCCCTTGGATCAGTGAAAAAATCAGACATCTAAGTCAACGCAATCAAAAGATAGGGCCATTTATGCCGCATATTGAAGGGAATCTCAAGGGAATCAAAACCTATAGGGTACTTCCCGTTGATTTAGAATAATGAAATTTGGCAAGAAGCAATGTCTTATAGCACAAGTAAACGAAAAAATCCGAAAACCGTTAATTTGTACTTACATCATATTAAAAAAATGTCCAGTATAAACTGACACTCAATAAGTATGAAAGTGCATACTTATTGCGTATCAGTTTATACTGGACTTGTTTCTATTGTATTCCCGTGATTTACGAACTATTTTCATGCCTACAAATTTGTGCGGAACCCTCGGTGCGCGAGTCCGACTCGCACTTGACCGGCTTTTTGTACAAATCATACTTATTTGGTTTTCGTGACCGCATCTTAGCCGTGAATTTTGCTAATAAAGAATTTCTAAATGAATAAATACCTACTGACGGAGATAATGATATTTGTGGTCAGCGTGTTATTTTATTAGCTTGTGGCCTTTGCGGTCGAACTTGGGAGATGTAGCCGCTCTCGTCAGATACTACCTTAAAGTGTATTTTAGGTAATTGCACCCCTGATTCTCGTACCAGATGACTCAGATGAGTTAAAATTACGTATTAACTACATGGAAAAATTCTCAAATATTTATGTATACCTACGCAGTTTGACATTTCGCCTTGAATCTTGATCTCGAATAACACGAGACTAAACATGCATGCTATGTTTTGTCTCACTTTTTTCTTTTCTAGGCAAAGCAAGAGTAGTGCAAAAAATAACACTGGTAAAATGGTAACAGCAGCAAAATCTTTATACTTGCTTAAATTCTATCGCATTATATCTAAGTAAGCAATGAACGGAATACGAAGTTATACATTAAGTACTTCCTACTTACCTAGTCCTTTTTCTCGTGCATTAATTTTATAAACTTTAATCACAGTATGCTAGGATTAAATTTTTACTTAGAACTTAACTCAATTTTGAAGCACTTTATTTTACTATGGTCTTTAATACCATTTCTAGTTAGCCAGATCCAATTGACAGATTTTAAATTTTTGATTTTGTCCACAATACAACAAATATGTAATTCTTACCGATTATGTTGTTTTAAATTAATACTCTGCAAACTAATCATTATCAATCACTTTATGCGGATTTAATTTGCGACGCAACCGCAATTAATTGAGTCGGCTATTTTTCGTTACGTATGCTCTAATTATGCACATACTTCGCACTTACCTATGATACCGTGAAAAAAAGGAAACAGAAGAGAATGTAAAACATAAGACTTTTTAGACGTAGATACCTACTGTGGACAGAAACAAGCCAATTCACCAATCAGTATGATGTAATTGAGATGTTTTATACACAACAATAGAAATTAAGGTACAGCAGTCCGTTGCAAAAATAACGCGTACGCGACGCAGTTGTCAGGAGATTATGATTGCATTTTTTTTTTTTGAAGTTTAGACACTCCATGTTTTATGCAGCTCTGTACTTAGGTATATCATATTATAATTGACAATCCCAGATTATTAAGTAACTTTTATTACATCTCGGTGGACATAAACGAGCGTTGTTTGCATAATACGAGTAGCCCGTTTATAATTAAGTAACTATAACATAATAGTATAGTATTTATTTTTTTAACTTAGCTTATCCACTTAACGGAATAGACAAAGCCATTGTATCTGTACAATACAGTTATCTGCTTTGTTCTGGTAACCGCAACCTAAAAGCCTGGGCCACACCGGATGCGTTGCGTAGACGTGCACGTGCGCGTTCGCGTTCCACTGCGTTGTATAGCTGCGTCCTCATGTGAGGATTCATACTATACAACGCAGTGAAACGCGAACGCGCACGTGCACGTCTACGCAACGCATCCGGTGTGGCCCAGGCAAAATACTTACGCGTGAAGGGATTCTATTCTTTACTTAAAGCATTTTTAATCTTGTGAAAAGGCCACATAGAGCCTTAAAATCCATTGAAAAAAAGTATTCCGTAGTCCTTTTTCTATGAAGTGCGTTCCTGTTCAGAGTCGGGCGGTAGCGAAATGGAAAACGAGTTATGAATGCTATTATTTTAGTATATTTTTAATCTACTGTCCAAGGAAGTAGCGTCGATAATCTATTAAACTTACAAGGTAGTTATAATCTGCTTTTACTACATAATCGTTATCATAATTTGCGGTTAACCACTCAATGGTATTGTCTTCATTAAGTGGATAAGCTCAGTTCAAAAAATAAAGAATACATATATCTACACAATAAAACAGACGGCGCATTCCTGACGACGCGGTTAGCCTAGTTGGTAGTGACCCTGCCTACGAAACTAGCGGGTTTGAATCCCGGTATGGGCAAATATTTGTGTGATGAGCGCGAGTATTTGTTCCTGAGTCATGGATTTTTTCTATATATTTAAGTATGTATTTCTCTATATAAGTATATAGTTGCCTGGTACCCATAGTACAAGCCTAGAGCTTAGTTTGGGACTAGATCAATTTGTATGAGATTGACCCTGATATTTAATTATTTATTTATTCCCCACTAACTCTATCTCATAAACGCAAGGCTTAATTTTGCTTAATAAGAATCCATTTTGAAGTGAGGTGAATCGCTCGACCGATAATTGTCAGGTGAAATTAGGGACGAAATGGCGATATTTTCTAATAAATATGTATTACCCATTCCTAATATTCAAACGGCGGGTAGATTTGATTACTTCAGATTGAAATATCACACATTTATATGGCAAAGTAGCGACCCGCCCTCGCTTCGCTCCGGATACCTACTATTATATACGTATACAAACCTTCCGTGAAAATTTATTTTACTGGTGAAAACCGCATCGAAATCCGTTGCGTGGTTTATGAAGAGTTAGCGGAAATACAGACGGACGCGGAAAGCGGCTTTATTTTATACTACGTAAGGATTTTGTTCCTATTATATGTAAATGACCTACCTACCTGCATTAAGCATCGCTGCGTTCTATTTGCTGACGACACAACCGTTATGATAAGGGCAAAGAGCACAAAAGAATTAGAAAAAAACATTTTAAGCGCTTTAGAGGACATATCAACTTGGCTTACGAAAAACTGTCTATATATGAATGTTTCAAAAACTAAAATAGTACAATTTTTAACCCGCAACAGCAACAAAACTAAATTAGATATAGAGTATAATAAGGAAAAGATAGAACAAGTGTCACAAACATTGTTTTTAGGTTTTATTATTGATGACTACTTGAATTGGAAACAACAGGTTAACGCTGTTTCTACCACACTGAACAGATTCGTTTATGCACTTAAGAAACTGAGATCTATCACCTCCGTAAAAGTGGCATCAGTTGTTTATCATAGTTATATTTGTTCTAAATTGCGTTACGGAATTGTTCTTTGGGGGAATGCAACAAATATTCAACGAGTATTACTGTCTCAGAAAAAGTGTATTAGAGCAATTTGGCGCCTAAGGTGGACAGATTCTTGTAAGCCATTGTTTAAGAAGCACAAGCTACTTACAGTTCCAAGTCTGTACATTTTGGAGGTGTGCAAGTTTGTAAGAAGCAACATGGAGTACTTCGAAACAAAAAATAACAAAGGAAAACGTACTGTCACTCATAAGGCTTTAGTAGTACCTAAATGTAAATTACAGCTTAATAAAAAAAAACTGCTTTCAAATGGCTATCAGAATCTATAACGCTTTACCAATGACATGGACAAATCTTCCAAATAATAAATTTTATCGATTGTTAAGTAAGTTTTTATTAGATGAGTGTTTTTATTCTTTGGACGATTATTTTATAAAATGTGCAATGAATTAATGGTTTTTTTATTGGATTGGATTTATGTATATTATTTTTCTTTTTTTTATTGATGCTTAATGTATTTTACGTTATATCTGGTTATAATATTTTGACATATGAATTTTAATAAAATAATGGTAGGCAATAAGTGATATTATGTATGACATGTGAATTTAAATAAAATAATGATAATTAATTGTATAAAATAATTAGATTCTAAGCTATTTATTAATTGTATACCTCTTTGGTGAAATAATGAACTATTGATTTTTAAATTAAGACCTTATTGTAAAACATTATTTCAAGCAAAAAAGATTTATGAATTATGAATTATGATGATTTTTAACCCAAAGTAACCAAACCCCGATTTTTGAATATTGTAAACAAATAAGTAAATAACTACAAAATTCTTTAGTTATGTAAAGTTTCAGTTTCAGGAAGCTGAAAGAAAGAACTTCAATCACCGCATCAATCAGGAGTTTCACTGGCGTAAAAGAAAGCGGCGAAACCGCTGGTTAGTCTAACTGGCGTCTGCGCCGGCGCCGATTATAAGATTTATGCAATGCTTAATTAATAATGTGTTCATAGCAAGAATGTATAAAACATCTGTAAAAACCCCGGTCAAGTGCGAGTGGGACGCGCGCACCGAGGGTTCCGTTCTGCACGAGGCATACTTGGCTGGTTATTGTTATTTGTTATATTATTATAGCACATCATCATGTAAGAAAACATCGTTATAATGTAGGGTTTACAACACATTAATATAGTTAAAACCAAGTCTAACTGCCGCACTCAGAGACGTCAATTAATTTTTAAGTTTGATTAAAGTTGCTACGACTTATTCTATTGCTATTGCAAAGAAAGTGACAGCAGCCACTTTAATCAAACTTAAAACTTAAATGACGTGTCTGAGTGCGATTAAAACTAACGAAATCACACATTTTGGTAATTTTTATTGCGTTAAGACCGAGCCAATTATGATCCAGTTTATCGATGTAAATAAAATTGAACGAAATATCTGTCTCTTTTCGACCGGTAAGTATGTGTGAGAGTGACGGATGTTTTATCTAAGTGTATCCACCGCGACGAAGGCGACCATGACACGGGGGCTGGTTTAACTATAATTATGTATATAACGTGTAATACATTTAGCGAGCTCATTAACTATGCATGCAAGAGTGTTAAAATATGCGGTGTTCGCGATATTGCTGTTTCGTTGTGAAGATGTGTAAAATAACAGTTGCCAAGGTTAATTGACAGTAATTTACGGTAGGTGCACGATTGAATTAGCCGTAAACGCGTAGTTAAAGTCCAACTTTGCTTACTTCTCTCTCTGTTTTTGTGCCAAAATAGACCTTAAATTGATATTTATTCATTCCATTTTTTTTTCAATGAACCTACTTACATACTTCATTCAAAAAATAATTCGAGGCATAGACTTAATATCTGGTTTTTTAAATATAATTTTTGACAGATATTTGACTGTTAATTTTTTTTCTAAAATATTATGCATCCAAATTCGCACTAATGGAAACACGAAATAGTTGAACTTTAATCCCTAAATTGGTTTGTTTCCAATAATAACTGTGGCTATTTTTTTAGGGGTACGTTACCCAATTGGATTGTATAAGTCAGACTATATGTATACCGCATTTTCTCTAACATGCCCGTTCATATTATCAATCAATCATATCTTCATAAGAAATCCAAACAGAATTAACATCAGCAATATATTTACGAAACCGGCTTACGCTTGAAGACTCGGCGGTCAGTACTGAAGAAATGGAGGGAAGACGTGAAGGACGAGCTGACAAAGCTATCAGTCTAATCCGAGCAACATCTGCCCACATCCGCCAACCCAGTTCGAGCAGAAGTGGAACTAATTCCCCATGTCATCATTCACTAGCACACCAATTGCAAAAACAACCAAAAGGCAAGAAGAAACGGTTCAAAACGCTACAGACGGTGGGGTGATGAAATTCTACGCGTGATGGTTACAAATAATTTATTGTGGCATTGTTTGCGTAGGAAATGTATTTGCATGTGCAAGAATGGGCTTTATTAAATAATATCTGGGGGACCGAGCGTCTTTCGCGTCGAAACCGATTTCTGCGATAATTTACTAAGTGCTCCTTTCTTTGAGAACCATTAAAATCTTGACTAATATATAAAATCGAAATCGTTTACATGAAAACGAATTTAACATAATAAACGTCGAATAAGCACACGCACTCACGATATCTTTTCAATTTTCAAAGTACAATAACCTCACCTCAACGTTCATCTTCCAATTTCAAAATGGCTAATCCACTTATGTCATGGTACAGTTTGTTGCAGCCCTAGCGTTAGGGAACAATGTCTTCTTGCGGGGACCAATCAGAGTGCGCGGCGCAGGGTGGTGCGGAAACTTTGAGCGGAGTCCAATTAAACTTGCGCCCGCCCTTATCTGATGAGGCCGTGGAGAGGCCTGCTGCCTAACGAGATCGCTAGGGTTGGCAATCATGGGGAAAAACGGAAAACAGTTAAAACTTGTAAATCTAAATAAGCTACAAGCTTGATAAAATCCTAAGTTTAAAAAAATATTAGGCTTTTGATCTGTGTCCTAAAAATATTGTTTGTTGTATTTTGGGAGCCCCCTCCTGAACAAACTGTGGATACGCCCTTGCTCGGTTAAGGAGCGACCACACCGCTGCTCAAAATACGTAAATGGCGTATACGTCACGTCACTGCGTCACCTTATTTTGAGCAGCGGTGTGGTCGCTCCATTATGCGGGATAGAAACAATTAACTCTGTAATAGGGCCTAGATATAGTTTATCAACAAGACAATAAGAGATATACATTTTAAGGATATAATTATCTTGGATGCAGTAATCTCTTTAGCTGGGTTTTGGGATTGAAACTGAGGTCCCAGTTAACGCTGTGACGGGACCGACTCGTAGGAAGGTACAGTCAATCTACAAGACTAAACACGTGGGTATATCTTGGACACATTACATACTCAAGCTCGCTTATGTCCATTATGTAGGCGCCAACAAATGTGTAACATATACCTATGTAAATATAGAGAATGCTGCGAACTGCGAAGTATGCGCGTGTTAGATTTATGAGCACCTTATGTTCTAATATATTTGATGGCGGCTATACGTAATCCATCCTGGAGTTCCGTGGAGATCATTGGGAAAGCCTACGACTTTCAACTAATAATGATGAAGTTACATAATCCTTCCCTAAGCTTGGTACCTACGTTTAAAATATTTGAATACGTCCACTTCTACGTTCGCTTTGCTAAAGAATTTAAACATACTCAATTAAGTAATCGCGGCTCCAATTAAATAATGGTAACATTTGATGTTGCAACGAGTGCGTACGATTCACGAACGGGTGCGTTTGCGCAACTTTATAGATCATGGCGCTATTGGAACATGGTTAACGGACAGAAACATGGAACTACTAATCTGCATATACAGAAATACATGTTCTGTACGTGTAGGTATATGATGCATGTTGACTGTCAAGCCATAAGTTTCGATTTCGAAACCCCTCGGGGTCTCAATTATATGTGAAGCTAATATGCTAGCTATATACTGTGCTAAGCTACCATTGGTCACCCCGCGTGAATTAAAGGCTTATTACACCTTCCTAAATTAGTCACTAACGAGAGAGACACCGCAATACGTTAGATACGTATGGAGATCTCCATCTCATTCAATGTATTGCGGTGTCCCTCTCGTTAGTGACTAAATTTAGGAAGGTGTAATTTAAGCCTTTTAGTCGGAATCTTGGAACTAATAACGCATGTGTGTAGAAACGAATACTATATTAGCAGTTTGGAAATATCTGTCAGCCAATTGTAGGTCTCATCACAAAATCTACAATACAACATAGGTAACGATTAATGTGCAAGAATCAATTAAATCGAAACGTACCAACCGTAACACAAAATTCTTACCATTGCGTTGGACTACTCTGCAGAGGCCACAATAGGTCACACACATGTACAATTTGTACCGACGTACCGGTCTTAAAATAGACTTGTAGTGTTAACCTGCAAATCCTGCTTTATCTACCAAATTCCAACATTATACATTACATTACATAACATACTGGCACAAAATAATCTACCATACATGTTTAACAAATTCAAACTAAAGTGGCAACCCTGTCGAGCCAATAACGTCTAAATCCCCATCCCTATGGAAGCGGAGCGTCAAGCGCGACTCTGGTAACCGCTAAGCCCCGACCTGTGACGTTATCTGCCCGCCCCCACTTAAGGTCTCACCCTTATGTCCCCGCAAACTTACCCAACACACCCTCTAACAACAAAACACGCCAAAACACACCTTATTTTTAAAGATTTAAGGACCTGGTGGTGGCTTGAGGACGGTTATTCAATCTGGTTTGGATAATCTGGGGATTCGCTGCTACGTAACGATAGCTTTCAATGAAATTTGAAGACGATGTCTGCGACGGTTCAGTGGGCGTGGCCGGATCGGTCGAGCGCTCAGGGCACAAGTTCCCATCACGTGGATAATAACTTGGTTCGTGAATACAGCACCCGTAGTCATGTTGTGACCCATTCTATTCTGTTAAATTAGATACTTCAGCCTTACGTTTGTATGTGTGAAAGGTATAAATATATGACAATCGCTGATATTCAATCCTATTATTCTTTTGTATTCTGTACATACTACCCACATGAATACATAAGCATAACCGAATTATTTCAGTTGGCAGAGTCTTACACAAAATAACCTAGTCGCAATCTAAGCTCTAGGCTTCACCTATGGGTAATACACAACGATTTATATACCTATATAAATATAATTAAATACATAGAAAAATCCAAGACTCTAAATCAAATACACGTGTTCATATCATGAATCAATAATTGCCCCTAAATGGTATGGAACCCAGAACTGCTAATTCGTAGGCAGGGTCACAACCAACTAAGATAACTACACCTTTTACAAGCCATTTATCTCCATACTTTAGTGAGCCTAGCCAAAATTCACTACGCGATTTTCGAAATCAAAGAAAATGTATCCCTTTCACACCCTGTTTAGTATCAAGTGATAGATAATATTGAATTTTATTGATTGGCCAAGAAAATCCATTTTATATTTTGAACAATACGCACGATCGTGTTTGCCGCGTCTGAAAGGGGTAGGATTGACGTAAGCTAATGTGATCGACTGATGTCGCATCAGCCATTTAAATGTTAATTCCATACATTTTGACCGTTTTCGAAAATCGTCAAGTTAAGGTGGACATTCACGGTCAGTTAAAACTGATCAGTTAACTGACGTACATCCAAAAACTGACCGTGAATGTGGAATCTTAAGTTGAGATTATACGTCAGCTTCTGGATGTACGTCAGTTAACTGTTCAGTTTAACTGACCGTGAATGTCCACCTTTAACCTTAAGTAAGTCCCCCTGAATATCTAAGGGTGAAGCGACAGCTAAGCCTGTCTCGCTAAACCGTAGTAAGACGACTGCGGCACCCCGATAAACGGAGAACCTTAGGGCTAAGTACCCGAAATATAAACGGTTTTGTTTCTAACCTTACAAACATTTTGTGTCACTGACATTTTGTTTTTGGAAATAAATCGGCTTTTAAGCAAGTTAAACCACCGCTTGAACAGGCAAGGCGTTAAGTTTAGAATTGTCAAAAAAATCTAAATGACAATCTGATTGTAATTTTAATACTTTTATTTGTTTGTAATATTTCTGGAAAAATCCGCGCCTTCGATTGGACCCAGCGTTCTTGGAGTTCTTACGGTCGGAATTTATAAACTACTCTCTAAGCAAGTTCTAAAATAACTCAGACTCGAAGAGTGAACTTTTTTTTTTAAAGATAATTAATTAAAATAATTTTACATCGTCAAATGACGCGTGAGCGAGTCCGATTCCCAATTTAATTATCACTTCATTGCCAGCCGCTAACTATCAGCTGATAAACATTAAACGAAATTAAATACACACTAAATCCGATATTAAATTCGGATATCAGTTCCCCCAGCAGAGGATTTCATTCGAAAAACCGCACTGGCGTCTCGTGAAACGGAACGTTTTAACTGCGATACCGTTACATTCAAAATTTGAATTCGGCGTCAAGAACATTTAGGTTGATTTTTGTGTGGATGCGGGGTGTTATATTGTTAAGCTAGGGTTTACGGTCGCTGTAGGTTGGCGGGAAAAATGGGAAAACGGTGACATAGCGCTGAGAGCCGTGATAGCGGGATGAAAGCGTGGTGGGTGTCGCGCAGGGCTGCCAACCTTATAAGCACTGTTCATTTTTTATTCGTTTGGTTTTTACCTCTTGAATTTATACCCGTGCCTACCTAAGTCATTTAGAAAATCGTAGCCTTGAGGTTCATTTCCACGTTGATTTGGTTTTGACACCGTAGAGCTTTGCCGCAAGCCGCAATGAAGTCAAGTTGAGTAAATAATGCACGGCTTATGTAGGAAGACATGTCGAAACTCTTTTATGTGGTTACATATGTGTAGATATATATGTGTATACTTCGTTATTTTTTTTTCGTTATAATTCTGACATGTTTTCCTGCAGAATTACGCAGATATTTTATATTATTTTTATAGTTTTATATAATGCTACGAGTAGAATAAGTTTATCATTGTCATAAGTAAATTATATTAAAAAAATGAGTAACTGTTGAGTTTCTTGCGGCGCTTCTTCTCAGCAGTGGTCTCCTCTTGGGAAGCGCTGGTAGATTTTGACGTGTAAAAGTGCCCGTGTTGCCTACTTACTGAATAAATATCTTTTATCTTTTTTAACTTTTATGCTTACCGTGTAATACGTATCTTCATTGTGACAAGGTCTGCAGTGGTACGTGAAACAACTTCTTTGATTGCACACAGGTAGGAAAAAAATTAAATGTTTTGAAAATTTAACAGTAAGTAGGTACTTAAAACTATTTGGTTCTATTGTATGGATTGAGGTTTCCATTTGGGTTCAGTGCTGCTGGATCAGCCTCACCTCCTCTTGGTGGTTGTTTGAGGATTTGAGTCTTGGAAGCACTAATGACCAGGCCAAATTGTTGACAGGAGTAATGTATCGCATCAACGTAATTCTGAAGATTCAGCATGCTGTCAGACATAAGGCATACATTGTCAGCGTGAAGTATCTCCAATATGGAGATCTTTTCAATTTTGGACTTCGCTCTGAATCTGGATACGTCAAATACAACCTTGTCAGTTCTGACATTAAGCTGGGTCCGGTTCAGTACGTCTCTCGTTACCACCGAAAAATATATAGCAAAGAGTGTGGGTGCCAGAACGCATCCTTGTTTAACCCCGCTTGTGACATGGATCTCCTCAGATAGTTAGTTTTCGTGATGAACCTGTGCTTTCATACCACCGCAAAATTGGCGAATTAGGTTGATGAACTTCTTTGGATAGCCAGATTTTTCAAGAACAAGCCCTATCAAATGCTATCAAACCCTAATCCCTAACCTATCAAATGCTTTTTCTAAACCTACAAAGCACATATAGAGTGGCCGTTGTTGTTCAAGAATTTTTTTATTGTAGTTGCCTTACGACAGCGATGGCGTCAATAGTAAATGGAAAACCTCTAGATGAGATTTCATACTTTAAATATCTTGGAAGCACTATACGGCATGTCAACACCTTGGCTTATGAAATACCTTCGCGCATCGCTAAAACCCGCTGCTAATTTCGGGCGACTTACAGATCACATCTGGAAGTCCCATGATCTCAAGCTAGAGACAAAAATTCTACAAGTCTACAAGGCGCTAATCATCCCTGTCCTTTTGTATGGAGCAGAGACATGGTGCGTCTACTAAACAGACATAAATAAATTGGACACTTACTATCTGAGGTGTCTAAGATATATATTAAGAGTTAAGTGGCAGGACCGTGTACCGAATTTTGAGGTCCTACGCCGCTCCGGAATGTTTGGTATGGAAGCTATGTTGATGCAACGGCAGCTAAGATGGAGTGGGCAATAGTGGGCATGTCCTTCGAATGGATGACGGCCGCTTGCCTAAAGCTGTACTCTACTCTGAGTTTGCGGAAGGTAAGCGGAAGCATGGCGGTCAGCACCTGCGCTTTAAGGATGTGCTCAAACGACATCTGAATGCTTGCGCCATCAATCCTACGTATTGGGAGGAGCTTGCTGCAAACAGGTAATCTTGGCGATCTACCATCTTTGACCGTATCCAATTGTTTGAGGATAACCGCCTCACAACATTAGACGTCAAACGCAAAGAAAGACCCAAGCCCTCCTACACGTATACTTACAATACCACTGGCCAACTCTGCTGCCGCACGTGTCAGAGAGTTTTCAAAAGTAAATTTGGCTTAGCTAGCCATATCCGAGCACATAATAGGCGAAGTCCATAGTTTTCTAGCAAAGGGTCGCCGTCATCGAAATCGATGAGGAGGACTTTAGATATGGATTGAACTGAATATTACAGTTTCAAACTTATCTCTAGATCATATTTTTCTTCTTTCTTTTAATTTTTACAAATAGGTCCTTTCTGAGATTTTGTCCGCGTTGAATTACTTTATAATATATTTAGAATCCATCACATTTTTCACAGACTATCCCTGAGCGGTTATAACACATGGCATAATTTGTGTTATATAGGATAGGATGTTACAAAAACTCTGGCAAAACATGAAGACCATGGAAAAACTTATTTATTTTTATATTGTATATTTTTCAATTTTCCAACCAGCCAGCCCTACCATGTTCAGAGCCTACGTGGAAAAATTGAAAAAAGTAAACGAACGATATTGCCCCCGCAGGTTCAATTAACTCTGACGGCATTCACTCGGTCCGTTCGTTGCGCGCCAATAGTTTTGTCATTATTAACTGGAGGGGTACATTGCGGTTTCTGTATTTCAGGATTGGGATTTCATGAGGTAAGAAGTTACGCGGTTAATTAATGTAGGTATAGTCGCGATATACATACAAGGCTCGGGCCTTGGCCTGACCACGACTTTGGGCGGCAAGCAATTTCTTAATACGTTGCGTGTAATGCCAACCAGGGACCGGAAAACCCCTTTATTTGATTAACCCTATCGATAGAGTATCCTATAATTTGGTTACCCAATCGATGTGGTTACCCTATGGTTGTGTTACTTTAACGTTAGGGGAACCCCTTTGAACTAGTTAACCGCAAATAGAGCTTGTCAAGTTCTCTAGGATTTCGGTAGTTCGGAGGTGGGTTTCGTATTGATCGCCTCTCCTTTTTGCGCATTCGGGCGATCTCTGCCACAGTGTAAAGAAACTACGAACAAACGTTCGAAACATCTCACTCACACAGACGAACGTCTCAAAGAGGGGTAGCTATTACTTTATCGAAACACCTTTCATCGAACGTATCATTTCGCAGAATTTTCATTTTATCGAAAGGCATTTCCACGTGCAGGAGTTATAATTTTTTGGTGGTCACAGGTCTAACTTAACCTAATCTACGTAACCCATGCTTAAGATAACCTGAAAACAATAAGGTTTCAGCAGAAATTAGCTTTCGTTGAAATGAAATTCGAAGAAATGATACGTTCGATGAAGTGAAATTCGATAAAATGATGAAATACCCTCAAAGAGACCCCTAAGCGGACATGGCAGTGCTGTTAGTGGCGGAGGTCGCTTTATATGTTTGATAAAAATTGTGTTAAGCGCAACTAATCAGCAGTAGTAAATCCATAAATGATTTGAACATTTAAATTAATTAAGTAGTCCGCACAGTGTTCCAGGAACGCTTGGGACTGGACATTTTTTGCTGACTCTGCAGACGGACGTAGTTCAAATTCTTATCAAAAGTCTAGAAGTGACCACCTGTTAATTCTTTATAGATTTAAAGAAAAATAAAATAAAGTTGGCCAATACCGGTAGGTACGGAAACGGAAAAATTGCTTATTTTCTTTTATTGTGGATTTATTAAATATCTTCATTTATCATGTGCGATTTTTGAGCTAATTTTAACTTTCCCGTCGAAAGTGCCTGTTGTATTTAATAGCGACATGTCAAAGGAGGTTGGGCAGATTTGTATGGACTCTGGCTTAGGGACCGAAAACGACAAGCTGTAACGTATATCACTGGAAAGGTTTTTTCATATTCTACAACTTAATAGCTATGTCCACACCTGTGCGCTTTCATGTTCAACTTGCGCTTTCAAGATTTCAATTCGTCTTTCGTCAAGCGCATGCAATACGAGGGTGACACTGAATCTTCAATAAAATCCAATGTCCACTCCACTTCCACTTTATCTTCCGCCATTTTATTTGCAAAATGTTGCGACCCAACGGTGACGGATCAGCGTGCGCTACGGGTATGCGCTGATATCAAACCAGTTTGAGCGAATGCGTTATTGCATGCGCTGTGGTTGCAGAGGCATGTGTCAGAGGAAAGTTGAACATGAAAGCGCACAGGTGTAGACATAGCTATTGTATGGCGGGCCATTTGTACTTGTTTTTGTGCAATAAAGATTAAATAAATAAATAAATCTCGAACTGTTAAAAAAGGAAATACATACTTGAATATATAGAAAACATCCACGACACAGGACCAAATACTCGCGCTTATCACACAAATATTTGCCCATACCGGGATTCGAACCCGGGACCGCTAGCTTCGTAGGCAGGAGCACTACCAACTAGGTTAACCGCGTCATCAAAATAATATAAATATTTCCACTTAATAGCTGAACCAGAATGACACAAAAAAATAATATGAAAACGCATAAAAAACGAAATCATGACACAAAATCACACTTACAAAACCTTCATAATCTATAAAGCGATACAGGAACTTAGTATAGAAAAAACCTACATAGTTAGTAACGTTTCAACTCAAACTACTTTTATGCAGCGATAACTTTTTTCACACAAAGATTTGTGACTACCCTTAAAAGTTTTAGAACTTACCTACTGCCGCACTCAGAGACGTCGATTAATTATTAAGTTTCATTAATGTTTCTGCTGTCACTTTCTTTGCTATATCAATAGAATAAGACGCAGCGACTTTAATGAAACTTGAAAATTAATTGACGTCTCTGAGTGCGGCGGTTAGAATTAACAGCAGTTAATTAGCATTACACGCTTACTGCCGCACTCAGAGACGTCAATTAAGTTTTAAGTTTAATTAATGTTGCTGCGTCTTATTCTATTGCTATAGCAAAGACAGTGACAGCAGCTACTTTAATGAAACTTAAAACTTAATTGACGTCTTTGAGTGCGGCAGTTAGACTAAAGCAAAAGGGGAAGACACGTTATCGCCGTACAAATTACTACGTTATAATCGCCGTACAAGACGCTGACATAATGCGTGCCGCGACACCTACATTCGCAAATTCCACACACACAGCTGTAAACATGCACTAAGGAGCAATAGAGATAAATTGATGGACCAACGTCGTGTGCGCACGTGTTGACAGATCGGTGACGGCCGGACAACTGACTCAACACAGGCGCTCAGCGCCTATATTTAGGTGCTCAAGCCGGCGCGCCGGTCATGTATCTTCCTCTTTTTGTTTTCATCTAAGCGTATCGACCAATCAGAAGCAGCGATAAGGTGTACCTTGCGATTTGTAGTAGCTATTTTATTACAGTTCTATTACAGGTTGATTAGAGACCTCTAAATACAGGACCCTCAAAAATTCTACCAGTCTTGGGTACGGGCAGTCGGGCAACTTTCAATAATAAATTCAATTAAAACTTTTTACTTGCCTAAACTTACTTATCTCACGTAAACTTACATTCCCGGTTCTCACAAGCTATCGCGTAATCCCACAGATATGTCACCCTGCATGAAATATATTGACCTCATTAAAAAAAGTTAAAAAAATAAAAAACAAGAATTGAAAAGAATAGAATAGGTAGACATAGTTTTTCGTATTTAAAATAACATTTTTTATAATATTTCACAACAGTTATAGTTTTCTACTGAAAATACGTATAACTGACCGCCTGAATGATTTTAAAAGTAGCTCAAACAGATGAGGTGACATTTCGCACACCGAATATCAAAAAGTTATAAAGCAAAAAGACATGTTGAAATTTAAATCTTATGTTAAAGCACGACAGCTCATTTCATATATTTTGATGTCGTTGCGTTAACCCCTCCTGTTCACTCACTTAACACTATCGTATGCATGCATTTCATTTTGTCAACAACTAAATAAATAGGTACTGTACGGTCGTCGGTCAAAGTTCTGTAAATAGTACACCAACTTAGAAGGTTAATGCCTTTGAAGTTCAGTAATATGAAATAATCTTCCACGTAAGTACTTAGCTCCAGCTGATAACTCATAAAGTACCAACTGTGGAATGATGTTGTTTTGCCGGCTAAAAGTCGTATTGGCTCGTCATGCATGACTCTCAACAAAAAACAAGTAACAGAAAGTGAGAAAATAAAACGTTTGGAATCGTAATACTACTTACTTGAGTGTGTATCAGCTTGGTGCTTTACTTTTTTTCTTAATATTCCAGTTGGATTAGAACAACATAACCTATAAGTGCTTGTTTATCGTTGATTAATCCGTGTCTGGTAACTACATCATCATCAAAGTGATATGAATATTTTTTCAGAGAGCTTTGTTAAAAGTTTAATCATGGCAAATAAGAAGAATAAAAAAGAGAATGTTAAAAAACAACAGCCGAAGAAACAAAGTGTATTTTCTGTGAGTATACTATACATAGTCAAAAAGTTTTTGTCTTATTGTTAACTGGGTCTTGTAACACAGGGCCTATGGCTCAGGGCCCAAAACTACTGTTTCACGTAAAAATTGTATTTACTTGTTTGAAATAAATATTTTAATTTGCTTTAGTATTTATACCTATTTTTCTTTTAGAAAATAAGTGTAGGTGCCCGTCAGTCGTCTCCCAAATGTATAACAGTTAACACCTTAATTAATATAATATAACATTTTATATAGTACAGTGTGTTTCTTATTGAGCTCAGTCACGAACTTAGTAAATATTCCTAAATTGACCATTAAAAACATTTTTTAAATTTTCATACCAGTTTCAGGTACAATTTGTAAGTGAATATTAACTGTAACTTAATAATCCTTTTGTTTCAGTTTGGTAAAGTATGCATAGCACTAGCAGTGCTGTCTGGGTTAGCAGCATACTACATATACAGTGTGTTGACCACACCCCCGCCCCTGCCACAGATGGACCTTCAGGCGTGGTGGGGCCCTTACCCCATTAGCCAGAAACCGGACCTGTCCATCAGACCATTCAAGATTGAGTTTTCTGATGTGGTAATTTATGTTTTGTTATTATTGAAAAATACTTGTAGCTGTGTTTTGTTTTTGTGAAATAATCTGCATATAGGTCTGAAAATCCTTAGGTTTTAACTGGCACCTGAATTTGGTTTTTACGGTGCATCCACAGCAAGTAAACGTTTATCCAGCAACATTTTGCAACATGATTCAGATTTTTTTTTTAAACGGATGTAGTAAATACTAACTTTACACCAGGCTTGCAGTTTGCTTAAGTCTCTGAATCCATTTTTTTAAATAGTTAAACCTTAAAACATTCTTTGGGTTTGTACTACTCTCTTACTCACTTTTATGTCCTCTCATGCACGTCTAACCAACTTTTATGCCTTTCTCTGTACATTTATTTGTGTATGTAATTAATTCGGAACATTTAGATTTCTTGCAGATACCAGTCTAGTCAATATACTATAATAGATGACAACAAAACGATGTTTATGTGGCTAGACCAATCACCGTTATTAATAGTATATATGTTCAATTTGTAGATAGTAAATGACTTGAAGGAAAGACTGCTCCACCGGAGACCCTTTGTACCACCGCTTGAAGGAGCTGGCTTCTCGTATGGCTTCAACTCCCAATTCCTGACCCGAGTGTTGGACTACTGGCAGAACAGTTACAACTTCAAAGATCGGGAACAGTTCCTGAACCAGTACAGCCATTACATGACGAATATACAGGGCCTTGATATCCATTATATACATGTGAAGCCGAAAACTAGTGATGTAGAGGTATGTGTCTTTACTAGGAGATAGTATAGTGATAGTATAGGGATGATGACTGAATACGAACGAAATGCTATTTAGTCAGTTATATTATCAAAAAGTATTGGACACGCATTTTTTCTTTTGTCAATCAAAAAAAAATTACAAAGATAAAGCGCTTCAAAGTTCGGGAATGGGGGCTCGTGACGTCACTTCTGTGTAAGAATTGTACCAAATTGTACCAAGACGTGACGGCATGCGACATTTCAACTCAATATATCTCCGTAATTTGTTGATTATGTGAAAAAAGAAAAAAATACGTGTCCAATACTTTTTGATAATCTACCTGATCGACAAAGAAAAAAAAATAGTCATCATCCCTATTATTTAAAATCCTTATCAATGACGGGTCTGTAAGCAATGATATTTACTTTAATTTATCTTATTTCATTATGTGGTGCAAATAGATAAGTATCTCTCCAATTAAACAACAAAATGACGCCGAAATTTTATTCGTTATAGTTTTATGTAACCGTGATTTTAATTTGTTATCTATGAGCGCTTCTTCACTGTCCGACGTCGTGTCGGTGCGCCGGGACGCAGTTATGGGTTACAGTAAGATAGAAGTACATTTAGCTCGCTCCAACCCATAACTGCGTCCCGTTGCGCCGACACGATATCGGTCAATGAAGAAACGCTCTATCCCTTACTTACGCTCTATAACTAATTACATAAGACATAATAAAGTATTGTCATAAAATATTTTGAATGAGTCATGGCTTTCAAATCAAAACACACCTAAACTGCTGAACCTATTTTGATGTCTAAAGGGAAGTATAGGAAAAAAATTATGACCAAATGCATTTTCTTGATCCAATTTGGCTTTTTTTTTTCAGTAATCCTTGAAAATCAAATACTTTTTCAGATGAGATTTTTTATAAAAGTTAAATAATTTCTTCATTTATAATCAGTGATCGGAATAGGTAGAGTATATTTACCTAAACTAGATGCATGTTCATTCAATAATGTGTTCCCATCTCACTCACGCATGAATGAACAAGCGTCAAGTTTAGGTAAATATACTCTACCTATTCCGATCACTGTTTATAATTGACCATTTTATTTACAATCTATGGAATCAAAAGTACGTCAAAAGTAACATGATTTATTAAATAAATTATGTTTTTTATGCATAGTGCATTGGATTTTTCTGCCCCTTAAGTTTTTTTTATACTTATTAAAACACGTAACACTTTTCTTTTTAATTCACCGGCTCACAGATACACTCGCCGACAAATTTAGCAGAACATGAAAAAATATAAGCATTTTTTTTTAAGATTGGTTAAATTGTTACGTCAATTCTTGGCATACTTATTATCGTAGAAACATGATGAGTTGAATAGTATGGAGTATAGCGGAGCGGAGAAAAGCCGTGGTAGCCTAATGGTTTGACCTGCCGACTCTTAAGCAGAGGGTCGTGGGTTCGAACCCGGGCTCGCACCTCTAAGTTTTTCTGAATTTATGTGCGAAATATAATTTGTAAATTTACCATGAGCTTTTCGATGAAGGAAAACATCGTGAGGAAACCTGCACACACCTGCAAAGCAATTTGACGGTGTGTGCGAAGTTCCCAATCCGCAGTGGGCCCGCGTGGGAACTGTAGCCCGAACCCTCTCATTGTGAGTGGAGGCCTGTGCCCAGCAGTGGGACGTATGTAGGCTGGAATATTATCTAGCGGAGTAACGGCGCAGGTAGTCCCGCTGCTGCTGCTGCACGGCTGGCCGGGCTCCGTGCGCGAGTTCTACGAGCTGGCGCCGCGGCTGGCGGCGCGCCGCCCCGGCTGTTCGTTCGTGTTCGAGCTCGTCGTGCCCAGCCTGCCCGGCTTCGGCTTCTCGCAGGTAACGAAAAACCAGTCTAGTGAGAGTAAGTCCGTACTTCAAAAATATAACTGTTTTTTTTTTTTTTTATTTATGTTCCGGCCTTTCCACAAACGCGTATATCGGCCCAACCTCCACAATACTATTATTTAAAAACAACAATAAAAACCAAAAATATACCTTTTCATGTACTTTAATTTTATGCAATAAGGTCCATTTTGACTTGCCCAAAATTTTAGTACAGATCCTTAAAGCTTTTTGTCAATTTCTCGAAAAACTAGGTATAAAGGTCACGGCCCACCTAGTATGAAAACCATACCCAAGGATTACAGAAATGAAATAGGGCAGGAATTAAAGATAAATATGTATGCTTTATAATGGTATATGTCTGATTAGTAAAAAAAGAAGAAATAAATAAACGATTTAGACTGAACTACCCACATTAAGTAGGGATTTAATATACCTACCCAATCAAAGATATATTAACAGTCAATCTTCTTTGCACTGTTACATATTACCTCCATGGTGTTTTTTAAATCTATTTACTTAAAATTCAATGTGGGTTATAACTGTATAATTTACCAACAATTTGGTTTTGGTATGCAAATATTTTTTGACCGGGTAGGATTATGGGCCATGATCTTTTGAACTCTTCACTTCAATGGCCTGTATGCTCGTTTGTCTTCTCTATAAAAAGCTTTTCTTAGAGCGTATGTATCCCTTCCAGGGTGCATCGCGTCCCGGCTTAGGCCCGGCGGAGATCGCGGTAGTACTGCACAACCTGATGCAGCGGTTGGGGCTGAAGCAGTACTTCGTGCAGGGCGGCGACGCGGGCCACATGCTGGGCTCGCACATGGCCACGCTGTTCCCCGACCACGTGCGGGGGCTGCACACCAACTTCCCTGTGGTCATGTTCCATACGATGGCCAATGTGTACACGTTCTTAGGTAAGTCAGATCAGAGGTCGTATGTTCAAATTATTATAACATGTGTCGCAAGTACCTTTTGCCACACGGCCTAGTTAATTTACGTGCATTTTTAGGGTTCCGTATCAAAATGGTAAAAAAGGAACCCTTATGGTGAGACTTCGTTGTCTGACTGTCTGTCTGTGATTTGATTATAGCAAACGGGGTGTCATGTGACAGGGCTCAATCTGCATATTTCAAAACTATTTTTTTTAATAATTTTCGGTGACGTACTTTTTGATTTATAACCAAAAATGTTCAAAAAATAACCTCCCCCTCTTATCTCCGAAGTTTATGAAACGAAAAATCTGAAAAATTAAAATTATAATAAAACAAAGTGTATTGCATACAATTAAAGTACATAAAAGGTATATTTTTGAAGTACGGACTTAAATACGGAACCCTCGGTGCGCGAGTCCGACTCGCACTTGACCGGATTTTCCTTTGCCAAAAAAGCCATACGATGCAGTGATTGCAAACTTCATATGAGATTACTTTTTTGACTTGTTAGGTACCTTGTGGTTTTTCTTCCTGTCATTAACTCATTACTTTTTATTCCTAACACACAACAATCAAGATCTTTCGATGATGAACATAAAGGCCTGCCATGCGGTTTACCGCCTTAGGGCCAGGCCAGGACTTTGCGCGACCGGCTGAGTGGCGAGCGAATTTACTAATACATTGCGTGTAACGTCAACTAACCGCTGCGCGGTGAGCGTCTCGGCCTAGCGATGAAGAGAGAATTCGCTCGCCGCCCCGCCGCCGCTTAAAGCCGTGGCCAGGCCGTAACCGCTTGCTTGGCAGTCCAGCTCGCAGAGGAATGCAGGAGTGTTCTATTAATGACAGCCTCTCCACTCTTACCGCATACTTAAGTAACAACTAGCAGGAAACACAGACAAGAAGAAAACTATTTATATTATAAGTAATCAAATTAAAATAAGCATTAAATAATAATTGACTTTTCTACAGGCCAGTTTTGGCCTAGCCTGATAGTGGAGCCTGAACTACAGGATCGCTTGTACCCCTGGACGGAGAAATCAATGAACACCATCGAGGAGTCCGGCTACTTGCACATACAGGCTACCAAGCCTGATACTATTGGTTAGTATTTTATGTTATCTAACTCGTACTGGTCGATTCACAAGAGCAAGGATCGAACAAGCGAATGAATGTTTACATGTGTGTAAAATAAATACAAGCTTTCGGTTTGAAATTCGAATAACGTTTAAAGGAATGACACTCACACAATCATAGATAACATTAGTTTAGTTCGTTCCATTCGTGCCAGCTTTAGTGGATCTACCTGTACTTACTTGTTACTTTTACTATTATTTAGAACTACGTGATAACAATACATTTCGTTTATAGCAAGGATGGAGAGCCTTTTTAAAGATAAAAAGTGCCTTAAGATCGCCCTTGGATACAGTTGACCAATTTGATTTCGAGGCCGTACAAAAGCCCATTTTCTTCTTCTAGTGTGAAAAGATCCAGTGGCGTAGCGTCAGTTATTTCCGTAGTAAAGCTGAAGCAAGCAGCTTACTTTTTCTACAGGTTTTCCATGTTTTGATGCTCTTATTTATAAGGAAAATAAAAGCAAATGTGAATTGAGTTTCTTGGAGATATTTTACTGAAAAATACCGGTTTTTGTTTTAGAGATTAACAACCTATCGTCGAATATCATAAATGCGTTTGTGTGAATGTTTTGTCCTTCATGTTGAAACGGCTGGACTAGGGTGAAATTTGGAATAGAGATAGCTAGCAGGGTATACCTCAGTTAACACATAGGCTACTTTTTATCACTGTTTCCGTCAACTTAGTGTCTGGCAGAAGCTAGTAAGATATAAAACCTTCTTTAACTTTCAGGTGCCGCTCTCACGGACTCGCCGGCCGGTTTGGCCGCCTACATCCTGGAGAAGTTCTCAACCTGGACCAACCCAGCCTTCAAGCAGGCTGGCGACGGGAACCTTCTGGCCAAATTCACCCTTACACACCTCTTGGACAACGTGATGATATACTGGGTGTCTAATAGCATCACAAGTTCTATGAGGCTGTATTCGGAGGCGTTTAGCTCGAAGCAGTTGGCGCTGAGGTTGGATGAGTGAGTGTTGAGCTTTCGTTTAGTTTTTTTATGGGGTATTTAACACCGTAACAATATTTTACTTATAGCTTTCGTTTAGTTTTTTTATGGGGTATTTAACACCGTAACAATATTTTACTAATATCATAAATGTGAAGGTGTTTGTTCCGCCTTCACGGTTCATCACCTGAAAAACCCCTCGGTCATATTTCATAGCCCGAAGATGAACTTTACACTGGAAAATCGAACAGTTCCTGAGGGAATTGCGATACTCAACTTGCGGACGGGGTCTAAATAGATAGTAATAGTTTTACTTAATGCCTGTAATGTCTCTTTAATCGCATTTATTGTTGCTGGATGAATTTTTTTTATTTCCCAGTGGAGGATTCTCCGAATCGTTAGCTTCTTTGACATTTTCGAAAGAAAATCGAAAAGGTCTACCCACTGAAATAATATATGATCTAATATTGGCCACCACTCAAACCTTCGATCACCAAACCTTTTGCCTGGCCAAGTATTCCGTCCATCTCCATTTACCCTTTGCCCCAGGATGATCAAGAACAGATACACCACTCGTTCAAGGCCGCGTCGTTACTATCCCATCTGTGCCCTTGCGACTTCCGTACCAGGGACCGGACAACCTTTTCATCGGGAAATGCCTTTCAAAGGGCTTCCCATTAATACAGCTAGCCCAGTGGATTTGCTCACCCATTCCAATTGGCAACCCATTCGATTGACTTTCCCTTATCGAATGAAGAACCTAACGATAAGGGTAGCCCTTTGAAATTGGTAACCGGTAACTGATTCACATTGATATCCCTATGTAAGGGTTTCCCTGACGTTTAAGCGCTTATTAAGCTTTCCCTTTTGTGGAAGGTATGTACGAGCCAATCACAAACGTTTGCCATAGAAAATCGAACCGTATTAGATCTTTTGCCGCTCCGCGCGGTAACTTCAAACGATACGCCGTCGGTAACGTATAATAAGGGTTTTATAAGGGTATTGGGTTAGCGCTTAGTTGAATGGGCTGTCATTTACTTGCTTCGAACGGGACGCAAGGTAACGTGTGTTTTATGAAGTCTAAGAAAGGTCTTAAATTGCGTATATACTAGTAACCTTTTTAAACGGTTTAATAAGGGTATTGGTTAGCGCTTAATAGAATGGGCTATCGCTTGGAAATAGCGCTTTAAAAGCACATTTAAAGGGTTTTGACGGGCAAAGGGTTTGGTAAGTAAATCCTTACGAAAAACCCATACAAAACCCATTGAAAGGGATAGCGGGCCGGTCCCTGTTCCGTACCCACAGTACACGCCCCAGGCCCCATGCATGCAAGAGATGAAATTTGACAGGTGCTACGGAAATGAATACATCTATAACATATTCTAACGTAAGACTTAACGCTTAAGGTTTAAAATAAAAGTGTCCCGTCTTGATAAAATCGCTATAAAAATCGCAATAGTCGCTTAGTAATAAAAGGTAATAAAAGTCAGGACGAGACACTTTTATTTTAAACCTTAAACGTTAAGTTTTACGTTTGAAGGTGAAATAAATTTATTCATTCCTAGCACCTGTCAAATTTTATCTCGTGCTTGCATGTTAAGCCCGCAGGGACGATTTGCGGGTGGATTTCAGGGCGTTTCAACCGCCCGTCATCACCGATTTCAATAGATATATTGACGAAATCAATGACACATACCAGCAACTTCTCATGTAAACAGAAGCAGAACCGGGGGTAGTTTCTATTAGCATCAGAAGTTGCTGTAGGTGTCATTGATTTCGTCAATATATTGAAAACGGTGATGACGGGCGGTTGAAACGCCCTGAAATCCATCCACCCTTTACCACTGGTTAATATATTATACAAACTTCGCAGAATACCAACACAAGTCCCGACGTGGGGCATCAAGTTCAGACACGAGCTGGTATTCCAGCCCGACTGTATCCTCAAGCTGAAGTACAAGAACTACCTGCACAGCACCATCGTAGAAGAGGGTGGCCACTTCGCCGCACTCGAAAACCCTGAGATAATGGCGGATGATGTGTTCGACGCGGTTAAGGCCTTCCGGGAGTTCCATGCGAGGAGGTTTGTAATAGTGGTGCTACTTGTGTTTAAAGTTCTATTGTTGGCACCCTACCGATTATAATAAGATTGTTATACTCACGGAAAAAATGTAAACAAAAGTGTTGCCGTTAACGAAAAAAATTTGAGGCGTTCAAGGTATTTATACTTTGTACATTTATAAAAAGTCTACTTTCTATAAATAAACTGTATATCAAGATAAAATAATTTCATTTGATGATGGCAAACTTTATTTTGACATGAACTCTTTGTTATATTAATTTAAAGAGATAATACTGTTTTCGTATGCATTATTTATTTATTGCACTGGTATCACTTTCTCGATACACCCGGGTCATTTAGTTGCGGGCGGCTTAACATGTGACGTCACTCGCTTCATTAGTTAGTGATAAGTGATAATAATAATGTTAAACATTATTATTATTATTAAATAAAACATAATCCTGTTTCATTTCATAGATTTTAATTATTTCTCAAATTTATTTTAAATATCACCTTTCGAGCGAAATGATAACTTTATATTATATTTCATGTCGGCCCATATTTTGAGATTCCCTGAAACGTCACTTTGACAGTGACGTAACTTTGTTTACCTTTTTTCCGTGGGATAAAAAATTCCGGTATAGTTTGTTCATCTGTTCCATCGTACCTAGTTCCTATACTATCCGTTATATAACAGGATCATACACAGTCACAGAAACAAATGTTGTCTCTCCTGTTCCAGAAAGTTAAGGATTTTGAAACCAAATTTTTCGTTTTAGGATATATCCGCGTAATGGGAGTCTGGTGTAGTTTTGGCTTGTATCGAAATTATATGAGTTAAAGACTTCCACGTCGTTAACTTTTAGGAACAGAAGGGACAATTTTGAATCTAACTCTGTGTATGACCCAACAATGTATTTTGACAAATGAGGTGTTGGCTTCGTCTGTGTTCTGCGTGTCATGGGCTATAACGTCATATTAATTATAAGAGATAATTCTACAGTAACTAGGTGCCAGTAACTGGTATTTTGGATGCCAACAATTGCGTGTTTCCATCATCATCATATCAGCCGAAAGACTTCCACTGCTGGACATAGGCCTTCCCCAAGGATCTCCACGACGTCCGGTTTTGTGCGCATCCATCGGCTTCTCGCGATCTTCACCAGATCGTCGGTCCACCTTGTGGAAGGCCTGCCAACACTTCGCTTTCCGGTCCGCGGCCGCCACTCTAACCTTTCCGCCCCAACGGCCATCAGTTCTACGAGCAACGCCCACTACCACTTAAGGTTCGCAATTCGCTGGGCTATGTCGGGTTAGGTGTTTTACCCTATATCAATAGTGGAGTTTAAAGCGATTTAACCTTTGAATGTTAAGAATTGAGGTGACCTAGTGCCTCATGGTGTTGACTCGTAGTCGTAAGATTTTGAACCCCTGCGCGTTTGCCAAGTTTCTTTTTCCTATCTTAAATTTACCCAATACTTTCAAAACAAACATCGTGAGGAAACCTACACACTCGAACAGCAGAGTACGTAAGAGGTAATTAAACGAAAGAGTAAGAGTGTATCCATTTGCCGATTTGTACACAAACATAAGAGCTTTAATTTCCCTAAAATGCTGGCAGCGTATCGACAACCTTCCTTGAGTTGGTATTCATGAGTGATGATATCTATATTACTTCCAATCAGGTAATAACTAGTAATAACTAGTAACAAGTAAGGACTTATGTTGTCTGATAATAAATGATAATAAAAAATAAATAAAAAATCCTCACGCTCATTAGCCTTCCTCACACATCCCCTAATAATACAGGGTGTCCAAAGATAAAGCGTACAAACGAATAAGGGACTACATGTGATTTTATCACGGAAAAATGTGAAAAAAAATAATCCTGCAGGAAGGAATGCGGGTATTTTTTGTGTTTCTTTTTATTTATTTTTCTCTAAAGATTGTACCCTATGCAATTTTTTTTTTCCATGATAAAATCACATTTTCACCCTTATTCGTTTGTGCACTTTATCCCTGGACATCCTGTATTATAAATGTGAAAATTTGTATGGATGTTAGGATGGATGTTTGCGTTTCAATCACGCCTAAACGCCTATTTTGTCACTTTCAGCAACCCCCAAAGCCCAGCAAACAGCGGTCCGAAATCCGTCTACGATTTTACCGTCAAAGACATCAACGGGCAAGACGTGAAGCTGGAAAAATACACCGGCTACGTGTCTATCATAGTCAACGTAGCGTCCCAATGTGGCTACACCGCCAACCACTACAAAGAGCTCAACGAGCTATACGACAAGTATGAAAACGAGGGTCTCAGGATACTGGCGTTCCCTTGCAACCAGTTTGGGAATCAAGAACCAGGGAGTCCTGGGGATATTCTCACGTTTACAAAGCAGAAGGCAGTTAGGTTTGATTTGTTTGAGAAAGTGGAAGTGAACGGTGAGAATGCTCATCCGTTGTGGAAGTTCCTCAAAGGTGCTCAAAGCGGGACGTTAACTGATGCTATTAAATGGAACTTTTCTAAGTTTATTGTGGATAGGAACGGTGTTCCGGTGGAACGGTTCGGGCCAAACACGAGCCCGATGCAAATGGAGCCCTATTTGGCTAAATATTGGTGATTGGTGATAATTTTGTCAACTTTGGAACGCGTCGTATGTGGACATTTTGAACTTTACATTTAACCGTCTTTCAAAAACCGTGCTGGCAACTATATTGGAGTTAGTTAAATAGACTACATTTGACAAATAAATAAGCTCAATTTAATTTCAAGAAAAACGAAAAAGGCGACGTTGCCAGCTTACGTTTTGTATGAGGCATCTTACTATACCATGATTTTCAATTCTAAATGTAACGGGACAACTAACAAGATGAAGTTTCCTCAAATTAAAACATAAACGTGTAACGCCGTAACGCACTATCCCATTCACAAATAAGATAACTAATAAAGATACTTTTATCTGAATACGATTTTCTATGCTCGGAAAATGCATTTTCAATTCAGATTCAGAAACGAATGGTCCGAAATTACTCGATAAAATATCTTTGGTGATGGCACCAGTGCTGGACATAAGCTGACAGGCACCAAAAATTGACACTTAAGTGTTAGTTCAAAGATCATACGGTTACAAATTGATTGTTGCAAAATAAAAACCATTATCTTATTCTAAATAAGAATCATGTGTCCATCATTGGTCCTTGTCCATTACTGGTCCCATCGCCCTATAGTTAACTATGTTTTCTCTTTTGGGGGTTTCTAAATAAAGATTAAACATCAATTTAGTCATAATTCTTAATAAAAATAATAATAAGTAAGTATGTACTTACAATTACTTACCAATAAGTCCCTCTCTACGCATATTGACCAATAAAAGACACGCAAATTGCCCAATACGCATAATGCCAACACGAGCGATTAGTCGCAAAATGACCTACGTTAAATAATACGCAAAATGACCAAACGCAAATTGCCCAATACGCATAATGCCAACACGAGCGATTAGTCGCAAAATGACCTACGTTAAATAATACGCAAAATGACCAAACGCAAATTGCCCAATACGCATAATGCCAACACGAGCGATTAGTCGCAAAATGACCTACGTTAAATAATACGCAAAATGACCAAACGCAAATTGCCCAATACGCATAATGCCAACACGAGCGATTAGTCGCAAAATGACCTACGTTAAATAATACGCAAAATGACCAAACGCAAATTGCCCAATACGCATAATGCCAACACGAGCGATTAGTCGCAAAATGACCTATGTTAAATAATACACATATTTACGATTGTTTCCATTTTATTTGGCTCAGGCTCGTTCTGTCTGTTTCCTAATATATCTGCTTCTCAAAATGGCCTTCTTCCCACATTGTCAGTACAGGGGGGTTATTATGACATAGCTATGCAGTTCACTTTACGGTGAGATAAAAGGACAGAGCTATATAACTGCTATAGCTCTGTCCTTTACGCTCGCCGTAAAGTGAACTGCATAGCTATGTCATAATAACCCCCCAGACCTGCATAAAGTCAGTGACAAATATCCTCAATAAAATTGATGGAGTCGCGGGTATAAAAGCTAGTGTTTCATATAAGTAAAGTGATAAGAAAAAGAAGATTGTCAAACGCAATTCTTTTGTGTTTTCGTTCGGATGTCGGTCCTTTTATTAATATCCGACTAATCAGTTCCGACATACCATTCCCACGCCGTAATATATTGATTTCTACTTTAGACCATTAGCTCCATATTAAAAGCATGAAATTCTTCAGCATTGATATCCATTCTGCTTTGTTCACAATAAAATATGATGTCTATTAGAAAGCTTTCCTAACTTCACTATCTTGACGAAAATGAAGAAAAATAAAATCATTTTTATACAGGCCATCTACATATAATATAGTAGATTGTACAACAAGTGCATAAAACGCACCATTTTACGCGAGACGTTTATCCATCCAAGCGAGCTAATGGTCATAAAGCGTATTGGTCAATTTACGTATGACATTCTGCGTATTGAAACTTAAATTGAAATGGTCATTCCGCGTATACGTCAAAATACGTAATGGTCATAAAGCGTATTGGTCAATTTACGTATGACATTTTGCGTAGTAGGTACTTTGTTCATTCTGCGTATTGGTCAATATGCGTAGAGAGGAATAAGTCAGGTCGAATCTCAAACATATCCAAAATGTGCATATAAGAATATTTTTCCTTTTATATCAATTATACTTACATTTTATACAAATTGTCGTTTTAATAAAAAAAGCTAAAGAAATTTACAGAGCAAATGTATTCAAATTATAACTAAAGACAAACAATACTGAGTTGTATTAATAAGTTGATCTTAAGGAAGTTCCCATCTCAAGACAGTCATAGTAAACGTCAAGCCATAGAAAAATGACATTTTTGTCTCGTCTTGAGACGGGCATGTCCCTCAAGATCTGTTATAATACGGTCCTAGGACAGGGTTGACTCAGACCGTCTGCCGGCCCAGCTTGAGCTTGGAGAAGTCTTGCAGGGTGTTCCGAGAGCTGGACTCGCTCCACTGCAGCTCCGGTATAGCAGCGATCAACTGCGAGGAATGGGAAATTCACTTAAAAGGTTCAACCATTAAAACAAATCCATTATATCCGTGATTGAATAGTGGGTATATATATAAATATATATTGAATTCGTATTACACTTATTTATGTATGTATTGTGTTTATAATTAATGATGTACCTATATGTACATGTTTATCTAAATAATATAGTATTACTTACAGTATCTGCTGATCAATATATATAATTAGTGTTATTTGTCACTGAATTTCTATTTTCAACAAACTTGAAAAAAAGGAGGAGGTTCTCAATTTGACTGTATGTTGCTTTTTTTTGTATGTTTGTTACGCGATTACTCCGTCAATTGTGGACCGATTTTGAAAATTCTTTTTTTGTTTGAAAGGGTATACTTCCGAGGTGGTCCCATTGTCACCAAGCCAATCTGATGATACACACAATCTGATCTGATCTGATCTGTCTTTGATTTACACAACAGGATCCATGAGGAATCGTGGTAACGCCTCAAAAGTTATAGGCACACACAGCGATTTTGGTATTACCTGCAAGACCTTAAGAAATTGCATTACAAAAGCACCTCTTGGTGAAGAGGAACTGATGATGAAGACCAGAGGTGACCAGAGGTTTTATTTCTTTGTTAATTTTTTTTTATCATATCTTTCATAGCACCAACCTTAAATTGTTTGTTTGGCCCATTGGTTTACTGGTAGAGAATGCCTTAAGGCATTAAGTCCGCCATTTGTACTTACTTTGTGTATTGTGCAATAAAGTTTAAATAAATAAATAAAATTATTCATTATAGAGACAGTCGCCAAACGGTTCTTATACATGCTTTGATCATGAAGTATTAACAGGCGATCGAACATGTGCGCTCTGCACCACGACTTTGGTGCGGTCCGCACCATATTCGATCGTGTGGAAATCGCTGCGGATATAATTACTACTATTATTACTACACACCCTATATGGGTGAATCAACTTTTAAGGGTACTCCCTTTCTTTTGCGGCACTAAAACTTTCCTGGTGACTTATGATTAATAATAATTTATGAATACCATCATCAGACCATACAATTTACAGATCCCACATGTTAGACACCTCAAATATTTCTTAATTTTCGGAAAACCCTGGTAACTCAGGGGAAAATGCACATTTTTCATACAAAATCTGGGGACAACATCGTCCCCTGCGTTACCAACTATATTATTATTTAAAATTGTACCATTTTAGAACATTTTTTTTTAATGTTAGCCTATATGTCTGATTTTATAAATTAGGCCACGACGTTAGCAAATAAATAGTTTTTCTAAAAAAATAAAAATTGTGAAACATCTCGAAAAATAGGGAGTACCCTAAAAGTTGATTCACCCATATACCTACCGACACTTCACTTGGCTGATATCAAATATTGTAGTTGCATCTCTTTCATTCGACATGTCAATTGTAAGAGATGCAAGATCAATATTTGGCCAATATGGCCTAGTGAAGTGCCTGCGTAATAAACCAAACAAATGATTAGTCTGGATTGACGAGGATGTGCGAGACGAGAATTGTAATACATATCTTCAATCATTCTTGTATCTGATTGATTAATAATCTATTGTTCAATAATTGGATGAATGTAATGATGTATATATTGCTATCAATAATTGTTGTAATATTGAACCGTATTACTGACTGACGTAGTGTTTACGTTATTGATTCTGCAATGATATAACCGCGAGCTCGCTATAGCTATAACCTTTGTTAGCCTTTAGGTTTCCATGATAAATTTAATTGAAACGTTAAAATCCGATTTTTTAATCGTTTGTCAATCAACTAAAACATTTTACTACATTTTAAGCGCAATTTTATGTGGAACTGGGCCGGCAAGTTTTTAAATAATCGTCTCACCTCGCCTCGTCTCGCTTCGCAAGTGGAAAATCACCTTGTTTTTATTTTCTCCCCTCGATTCCCGTTGCTCCGCTCAACTACTCTGTTGGATACGCACCCTAACGTTTCAAACTTTACGCCAATACGTGCTATGACTATCTACTCTATAGCTACATCTTAAACTAAAGGTAATAAATAAATACTCCAAATAAAGAAGATTATTTTTTTATTAAACAGTGATTACTTACTGTAAGTTTCTTTAGAAAAACTCCGGCACCGTAAGCAATATTTCAAATAAACTGCAGCACTACACGTAAATAAATTACAGGTCATACTATTTTAAGTGTTCGTTTTTTTAATGATTTTGTGTACATAAATATAAGGCAAAAGTTCAAATTTAATAAAAATTTACTTGTAAAATATTATTACATGATTTGGGATTACTTAAAAAAATACAATTTACTTCAAATATTACTACTAAATACTTTACGTTCGTTTTAGGCGTGGTCACGAATAAAGAATTATAATATATTTTGAGGAATGTTGACAAATTAAACCAAAGTTCACGAATGTGGACATAATTAAACAAGCATTTGATCCTTTACATCGGCATTGTTTACCACAGCCAAGAGAGCGTGTTGAGATATTGTTGAGCACATTGTATGCTCCAATATATTTGGTACATAGTGACCGCTGGGGTTGGAACTCAACAATCACGGATTATATTCTGCAGTAATGAACATAAATTGAATGAAGGTGGCCAATTTACTAGTTAAAATCTACTAGACTATAAGACTACAGCATGTTTTTTTTATCTAACAACTTATAATTTAATTCTTTCGAAAATCAAATTTATTTATTATATCGTGACCACGTCAAAACCTATTCTACGCTATCTACTCAAGGTATGTCTTTGATAACCTCGGCCAGCTGTTCCCGGGTGAACATGTGGAACATGGAGCCCGGCGTCATGGTCACCACCTCCACGTTGTTCTCCGACAACTTCTCCTCCATGACCTGCTTGAGGATGGTGAGCGCAGACTTGATGGCTTCCTTTAGAGTCATTGACTTGTGGTATACTTCCTGAAATTACATTTAAGTATAGAATAACTTGAAACAGGAGATGTGAGCCTATCTGACCGGATAGTAATTTTCATGTAGGTAAGGTTAAAAAGAGGATGAAATATGTAACAAACCACATATATAATTAATAATATGTAACTTTTCACAATATAAATATTATTCTAAAGTTAATATTTAGTATGGCCAAATTGTGATGAATAACAACAAGTCGAGATAAATGCGTTTGTTTTTAAAAGAGCCTCTCTATGTCAACGCCGCTACATAATGCAAACATATATTGTGTAAAACCACAACAGAATGGATTCTGGCTACTTGGCCCTTGGCCGGATATTACGCTACCCGGCCAATGGCCACGCCAGATATTCAGTATTGGGTATCCGACCAAACAACTCATCGTTGCGTCTCTTTTATAAACTGACAGCATTTTTTTAAAACCTTTCGAATATTAGGGAGTTCTAAGGGGCGAGGTAGAGTAGATCTAAAAGAGAGATGGTATACCTTCAAGCTTTGCTGAGCGCCCTCGCTGCCGGAGCCGATGGCCTTGGCGTCGTACTCTACAAAAGTCCCGCTGGGGTCCATGTGGTACAGTTGAGGGCCCTTCTCGTCAATGCCTGTAACGGTAAATAATTAATAATATTAGTGACCAATTAATTATTTTGATTTATTTAGCAGTTAAATAATCTATCAAGTTGAACAAACATTTGCTTATCTGCCGATAATATTAAATTTAGTTGCTGACCGGTTATTTATTTAATAATTAAAAACGACGAAACACTGATTAAACATCATTTTTTTATGTTTATCAAATACATATAATAATTGCAAACCAAATTACTCCTAAATGTAATTTTGTAGATATACGAATTTCAACATTATCAACCCTTTACTATGACTTAGTGACATACGGCCGCACTCAGAGACGTCAATTAACTTTTAAGTTTGATTAAAGTTGCTGCTATCAGTTTCTAAAGCAATAGAATAAGACGCAGCAACTTTAATGAAACTTAAAAAATAATTGACGCCTCTGAGTGCGGCAGTTAGGGTGGTGACTCGTAATCGTAAGGTTCGAGAGTTCGTAGAGGATTTACTGGCTTATTTACTGCTGAATAAAGGTCAAAGAGACAACAAAATACGCTGGGTGGTAACAGGTGGGAATAACCCGCTGTCGCCATGTACCAATACGATTTTTCAGCGACCACACCACCTGAGTAATTTCTGTGGAAGGAAACTTCTATTTTTGCTAACTGAATATGTAAGAAGGGTAAATGCACCAAGCATCGTTTACTCGGGATGAGGTCTTAAAGTGTTATAGGTCCGGGTATGGTTGGTTAAATTAACGTAGTATAACCGTGCAATTTTAATCCGCAGATTCTGTGACATATGGAAATTATATGAAGCTACACGCACACGAATAAAAACCGTGTCATATTTACATATGAGTAAGCGGATTAAAACCGCGCGGAATAAAATCGCGCGATGAAATCTCACAGTGCAGGCTAGCCCTAAGGGCGAATGATTGCGAGTGAGTGAGTACAAACCCGAAGGTCGTTTTCTCTCGCACTATACACTTACCAGCGAACATAACAGCGACTCCGAAAGGCCGAGACATCGCGGTGCCGCTGTCGTCGTCACTATCCCCGAACTGGATGGCGAGGTTGGACACGGCCTGCGCGCACGACTCCACGCTCATGCGCTCGTTGTACACAAACCAGTGGTTCTGGCACTCAACGCGCGCGCGCTCTACTAACGTTCTGGAGGACAACAATACAGTTTTATACAGAGTGAGTCTGTATAAAGTGAACAAATTTTGGGGGTTAATTCAGTAAGTCATACTGACCAACTTTCACTATAGGACCAACCCCGAAATCGCGAAAAAAATATTGACCCTCCCATACATTTTGGCTAGTTAGCTGACAATGTTTTGTATGGGAGGGTCGATTTTTTTTTTCGTGATTTCCTGGTTGGTCCCATAGTGAAAGTTGGTCAGTATGACTTACTGATTTAACCCCCAAAATTTGTGCACTTTATACAGACTCACCCTGTAGATCCAGCAGAAATATTTGCTTAAACATATGTAGGTGTTCTTGTATCGTGTATTTATCTAGTACTAGCTTGCCCGCGACTCCGTCCGCGTAGAAGTCATTTATCGCTGCTCCCTCGGGAACTGTCCAATTTTTCGGGATAAAAAGTAGCCTATGTCCTTTCCCAGAACTCAGGCTATCTTCATAACAAATTTAATTGAAATCAATTCAGCGGTTTAGCCGTGATAGCGTTACAGACAAACACAGTTACTTTCGCATTTATAATAGTAAGTTGCAGAGGTCCAAGAATAAAGGGTGATGAATAATTGTCAATTTAGTAGACCTGTCCAACTTAAGTAGAGAAGATATACATAGATTATTAGCAAAGTGCAACAGGTACAACAAGGCATTAGCACAGCAACAAAACACAGACCAATCGTAAAGTGCGGACGGGGCGAGACGGGGAACCGCTAACAACGCATGTGACTACTGCGTTACTACTTAATTAAAATTTAAAATGCGAGATTAATGGTACATTATTGTCGTGGCCCGGAAAGTGGGCGATTGCCTGACGACTCTGACGAGGTGGTTAGCAGCTGCTACAATATAAGTCAGGCAAGCCCCGTCTCTGCCTCCGCATGTATAATGCTCTTTTCAAACAATGTGAGAAAATAATACAAATATATTTGTAAATAAAAAAGATTCCAACAGATAGATCCATTTCTGGAGACAGCTAAAAAGAGATTAAATATGGCCGACATTTTAAGGGTCACACCAGGGCAAACGCGTGATGGATGTACGCGCGCGCCGCGCACCATGTCACACCGAACGCGGCCGCGAGGCGTGAGAAACGCGGGCACGCGGCCGGGTGCCGCGTCGCTCACGCCACGCCACGCGACGCGACGCTCACGACACGCGTTCGGTGTGCCGAAGCCTTAAGTTTTTAAATTTTGTTTTCTAACCATAAACAACACCTTGGTCATATGGGATTTTGTCTTGGTCCTTTTGAACCGACAGCGATAAATGGGTTTTCATATGTTTATTTTACTCCAAGTGAGAAAATTAGGTGCTCCAAGTCCTCATTCTTAAAAGAAATGCTGTCATTTCCAAGCAAATATTATATTTTTTGATTTCATTGAACTCCTGAACATTGACTACCCAAGGTTGAGTAACAAGATTTACTTGCAATTAAACGGTAATGTAGCAATTGAGATAGGAGAGAGTCAATTTCTCATTATTAACTTCATTTTCATAACTTCAAGCAACGACAGAGCAACAGAGCAACAGAAATATGACAAATCAGTAAAATAGAGGATGTGATAAAGCAAATAAAGAAACTTAAATGGAAATGGGTAGGTCATATACTCAGAAAAAAAAACAAAAAATGGGCTAGAATAACAACTGAGGGGCTACCTCGACTAAGCACAAAGAGAAAGACGAGATTAAAAAGATGAGCAGACAATCTAAAGAAAACGGTGGGCTTAGACTGGCCAGATACAAAGATGAATGGGATAAATTGAGGAGGCCTATGCAAAAAATGTGACTGGTGATATGATAACACTACAAAATAAAGTATTATGTCTAATTTAATAAAGTGGCACAAATACCCACATGTTTTATACACAACATAAAGTAAATTTAATTTAGAGTAATTTGTGTAATGGAATTATATATTTATCGATTATTAACTAATGTAAATTAAATGTAATTTAATAATTATCAGTAATATAGGCAATAAATAAGTAAAATCTTCATTTTATATGAATTTCTGTGCTAATGTTACTTTATTCTAATTGAAAAAAATGAAGTATAAACCCCTTACACTCACTGTGTGTTGTAGGTGATAAATGGACTTAACTTTGATAATTCAAATGTTCAACATGAACACCTCTTTTAAATCAAAATTTATATATTGGCTGTTGTATGACAGATGCAGGAGACTAGCACTGGCTTTAAAACCAGCAACATGCTGATTTCACATTTGCTGGCATTAGGTCTACCACATGTTTTGTGTCTTTGCTTGTTTTTTGTCCTTTAGGTATGAGAATAAACATTCTTCTTTCTTTCTTTTTTGTATTTAGCTAACTTTAGTGACTGACCTTGAGTCGGCCATCAGCCCAGAGACTGCGCAGGCGATATGTCGATCCACTTCTACGATCTTCTCAATCGTAGTCGTCTCCATCAGGGGAGATGTGATGCGCTTCTCAACAGCCAACACAACCCCTTCCGAAGTACATATACCGATCGCCGTAGACCCCAACTTAATGGCTTCAATGGCATATTCCACCTGGAACAGCCTTCCCTCGGGGCTGAAGGTGTTCACACCTCGGTCATACTCAGATCGAGTCAGAAACATCTGAAAAACTAAACAGTTTCAAAACCGGCCGCTGAGGTTATGTGACAATGACAAAGCGGTTTACCCCATTTAAATCTGAATCCTTCGACGGTTTACATTATCTTTAAACGTTTTCTTACCTTAGCTAATAGTGTTTAAAATGCGATCGAACCCAAATTAAACTACAGTGAGTAATCAAAAAATGAACTGAGTGAAACGATCAAAAATGCAAACGATGAAATGTCAAGAAACTGTTCGTTCAGAAACATAAATATAGAATCATCATGCAACGTTTTGAAACAGCTGATAGCGTTATGAATATTACGGTTTTTTTTAATTGACTGTAATTAATATCGCACTGCAATGATAAAAAATGAATTAATTAACCTTTGATAATGAAATGTCGTTTGATAATTCAATATATTATTATATACAAAAGTTAGTGTTTCAATAAAAATGTGTTCACATTGTTTACTTTTTGACAACTATGCAAATAGTAATAGTAGCCAGGGCAAAAAAGTCGAGCATGTGGTGACAGCCGGAACTACAATATTTTCAAATGGCAACAGTTTAAGCGTGTGCTAAATAAATTATGCGAAATTTGGTTTGAAACCACTGTCTACATGGTTTCAAACTACCGAGGTCACTTGGTTTCAAACCGTCTAGCACACGCTTTAACCTTGGATCATTTTGCTAATTTCATTCCAAACAGCGCCCTCATTATTTTGCTCAACTTTTTTGCCAGGCGTTTTGACGTGAGAATTGTAGGTATACCTGGCAAAAAAGCCGAGCAAAAAAATTAGGGCGCTGTTCAGAATGAAATTGGCAACATGATCCAAGGTTTACTCTAAACATGCAAAACGAAGGCCTACTGTCCACGGAGGCGTAGCTGCATAGACGCGTATTTGTCATTGTACTCTTGTTGTACGCTTAATAATACGCGCGCGATCTGAGTGCAGCTCTGAGGAATGCGAGCGAGAGACATCAAGGTCAGCACAGCCCTACACTACAGGGCGAGCGAGGCAAGGTGTGTTGACGGCGGGGGAACGCCCCATCTCATAAGCTATGTCCACACCAGTGCGTTTTCAATTCGTCTGGCGTCAAGCGCAAGACGGATCAGCGTGCGATACGGGCATGCGCTGCTGTCAAACCAGTTTGAGCGCACGCGTTATTGCCTGCGCTGTGGTTGCAGAGGCATCCGTCAGAGGAAAACGCAAGATGAACGTGAAAGCGCACTGGTGTAGACATAGCTATACCCCGACTGCACTTAGATCGCGCGCGTAGGTACCTACTATACTAAACCGCGCAGCTCCGTCGACGAAGCGGCAACGTCGCGTCAGCGACGCTGCATGCAAGCTTCACGCCGCTTGCCGTCCGTACCGCATATCATACGCCGGGCCCGGGCTACATCGCAAGGAACAGCACGTTGTGTTATTATGAAAAAATGGCGGGAACGGCCGCAAAATTTGTTAAAATAGTGGAAAAATATCCGTGTCTTTACAATAATAATCTCGCGGAATATTCACGTAAAGATATTATGAAAAGGCATGGAATGAGGTCTACAATGTATGTTCCTTTCTATACAGGGTGTTAGGTAATGAGTGGATAAACCGTGAACTGCTGATAGGGGGCACTTAGGTCGTTCTAATAATGATAAATGAGGTTTAGTAAAAGTGCCACGGTTTTCGAGATATTTGGACTTTTTTAATTTTTTAGGAAATTGACACCCTTACTCGACTTTTTGGTCGTGGTTAGTGTACTAAAATGTTTTTTTTTTTATTTTCTTTTTAGCTTATTATTGTTAAATAGTTGTGTTATGCGATAAACATTACCATTTTGGCGTAACTACCGCGGTTTAATTTAAAAAAAATCGCAAACTTGAATTTTGCATCTTCGATAGAACATTTACCAAATTTTGAGCTCTTGCGGTGAAAAAAAAAATTACTATCACATGGTAGCCAATGAGCTAAAAAACATGCCCATTTAATAGAGATTTTAAAACAGTAAACATCTTTTTATTTAAATATTAGAATAAAAAACAACATCAGTTTTCCGCAATCGATTCGATTATTTCCTGTGATTATTTCATATTAAATTTGTGCTCCACAATTCCAAAGCGTACCTAATTACGACAAACTTTTCATTGCGAAAATAAAAATACTGGCCACCAATTTTGTGAAACTTTTTATTGAAAAAAGTAAAGATTTGTGATCCGAGCGAAGCTTTACAACCTTTTTGTTGTAATAATAACGATACCGGGCACTAACTACTTTTTTAATGCCATTTATTCGAAATTTAAAAAATATCCCGACAGTTTTTTATTCTTTTAATAAGCTTAATAACATGCCTATTTAATAGAGATTTAATAACAGTAAACATTTATTGGTTTTGATAAATAAAACTTAAAAAAGTAGGTATTTGCTACTGCAAGGAAGCCGGTTTTTCTAATGAATGATTTAACTAATGCTATCTGTGAAATAAAAAAACATAAAAAGGAAATGTTTTAATAAATTTAAGTTAAATAATGTGCTCAAATTGACGTCCACCAGCCCTAATGCAAGCTCTACATCGTCGGATAAAGGAACGCCTGACGAATCTGGTGTATCCAGAGTTCCCTATTTCTTGAGCAGCAATTCTTATTCGCTCTCGTAACCCAGAAAGACTCGTAATTGGACGGCTGTACACTTTCTCTTTGAGACAACCCCAATAAAAAAAATCTAAGGGGTTCAAATCCGGTGAACGCGGAGGCCATAGTATTGGGCCTAACCGGCCAATCCATCGTTCTGGGAATGCGGCAGTTAAGTACTGTCGCACTCGTGCTGCGTAATGTGCGGGACAACCGTCTTGTTGTAACCACATTACTTGCCTTAGTGCAAGCGGCACATCTTCCAGAAGGATAGGTAGATCATTTTGAAGAAACTCCAAGTAATTATCTCCATTTAGAGTAGATGGCAGCTCGAAGGGGCCGATCACTTCGCCATTCAAGATACCGGTCCACAAATTTACCTAAAATTAATATTTGTAATAGATAGGGGATTCATCGCGGTAAAAAGCATAATTAATTAAACCTTGACGTTTTTATCGTATTACAACAACCGTGAATACCGTGATCATGAGAAGACTTACCTTAAATTGGTACTGAGATCTATCCTATCTCATTAAGTGAGGATTATCTAACTGCCAACTGTGCAGATTGTGTAGATTCATGTAGCCATCTTGACGGCAAGATGATTCGTCCGACCACAGTATCTTGTTAAAAAAGTCTGGGTCTTCACGCATCCGACGCAGCATCACTCGACAAAAAGTTACTCTTAAGGGATAATCTCTAGGCAATAAAACTTGCACACGTTGGACGTGAAATGGGTGTAATTGGTGTACTTTTAATGTAGTATGCACTTTTCATACAGATAAACCCAGGTAATTTGCCATATCACGCACGGATAGAGAAGGATCTGCTTCAACTAGGTCCAAAACATTCTCGTCATCTCCTCGGGTGGGTCTTCCTCCACTTGTTCCACCCACACCCTGACCAAGAATTCTGCCTTCAGTGAACGCATTATGTACTCGATTAAAAATCCGGTAGTCTGGATGGCTAAATTTCGAATAAATGGCATTAAAAAAAGTACTGCCCAGTATTGTTAATATTGCAACAAAAGGGTGTAATGCTTCGCTCGGATCACAAATCGTTACTTTTTTTCAATAAAAGGTTTCACAAAATTAGTGGCCAGTATTTTTATTTTCGCAAGGAAAAGTTTGTCATAATTAGGTACGCTTTGGAATTGTGGAGCACAAATTTAATATGAAATAATCACAGGAAATAATCGAATCGATTGCGGAAAACTGATGTTGTTTTTTATTCTAATATTTAAATAAAAAGATGTTTACTGTTTTAAAATCTCTATTAAATGGGCATGTTTTTTAGCTCATTGGCTACCATGTGATAGTAATTTTTTTTTTCACCGCAAGAGCTCAAAATTTGGTAAATGTTCGATCGAAGATGCAAAATTAAAGTTTGCGATTTTTTTTTAAATTAAACGGTAGTTACGCCAAAATGGTAATGTTTATCGGATAACACAACTATTAAACAATAATAAGCTAAAAATAAAATAAAAAAAAAAACATTTTAGTACACTAACCACGACCAAAAAATCGAGTAAGGGTGTCAATTTCCTAAAAAATTAAAAAAGTCCAAATATCTCGAAAACCGTGGCACTTTTACTAAACCTCATTTATCATTATTAGAACGACCTAAGTGCCCCCTATCAGCAGTTCACGGTTTATCCACTCATTACCTAACACCCTGTATATGTATGAATGTATCCAATATAGGGCTTGTATACAAAACTGCGATGCGACGTTGCACCGTAAAAATCCACGACGCAAATGTAATGAAATGTATAATAAACTGCGCAGAAAGTTCGTAGATTTGTACGATACGACGTCGCATCGCAGTTTTGTGTACAAGCCCATAAACGGTGTCTTCGGCGACTTCGAATATAATAATAAGACCAAATAAAGTCTTCATCGTTGGACGACATCACGACATCATTATCACGAATGAAAGAAAATGTAGGCTACGATACGCTTACGCTACGCTTCGTGGACAACGTCAGTACGCCGGGCTGCATGAAAGCTGCACGGCGTATTTTGCAGCGTCTATACAGCTACGCGTCGTGGACAGTAGGCCTAAAACAGTCATAAACTGTGCTGGTTGCCATTTGAAAATATTGTATTTCCAGTTGTTTGCCACTACACGCTCGACTTTTTTTGCAAAGAGAAGTAACTATACCAAAGAGTGGCAACTCTATGGTCAAACTTGCATTGTATGACATGGCAAGTGCTGCGCCACCTAGAGAGCTGTGGTTGAACTAAAGATATACTATATATATATATATATACGAACTAGGCATATATCGTACAATTTACCACCGAAACATTATATTGCGACTCTCCATAGAACCGTTTCATAATAAAGTAACATCGATTTTGTGTCTCTCAGTATGTCACTTTATTATGACGCGGTTCTATGGTGCCACAATAACAAAGTATTCAGCATACATTTAATAATGAGAGAACTCAGGGAAACGCACTTCCACACAGACAACACTTGACTGACTGACATTGGACCGACATATGTTTGACAGTTGACGTTTTGTATTTTCATCAACACTCCAGAGGTCGCTGCCGTCAATGAAAATGGGAACCATTCTAAGGGCCGTATTAATAAACTGATCTTGTGTGAGACGCCCTTCACAAGATGCGTCAAAAATGACAGTTTTCTATGGATTGACGTTTACTTTGACGTATCTTGAGACGGGGATCACAGTTGAGACGAGTTTATTAATACGGCCCTAAATGTGCCCCTCCTGCTTTTTTGCCAGGCTGTAACAAGTAGGTAAACAATTTTAATTTAATTTAATGAGCTAAGCAAAAGTTCACAAAATATGTATTTGAAAGATGTTCTTGGATTGGTTTACCAAATAAAATCTGTCAGCAAGGAAATGTAAATAAGGAAAACTATTTCTGTTGTCATTTCAAAAGTTTTTCACGACTTTGTATTAATTAAAAAGTATTATGTACCTACCTTTTAAAATGTTTAATTAAATGTTCAATAATGATAACGTTCTATTGTTTCACAAATTTGATATCGAATATCAAACAAAGTAGATAACAACGTGTACCTATTGACTTATGTATGAAACAAATTGGAATTAAATCCGGAGCAACATTGATTGTTCATACGATAGTGCGCCTCATATAAAAGGGTAAAATTAAATTTTATGTTGTTAATTTTTGTGCGCTGACATTGGCAGTTTGTTCATATAAACTTTCATCTGTAACTTATGATTTTTGCAGTCAAGTTTTGGGCTGCTTGAGTGTTATTTCACTTGGTATGTATAATTATTTTTTGTTTATTTGAATTAGTATTTATTATTACGAATTCAAACTAATATCTAGAGCTTAAACGAGCGGAGCCCAGCATGTATTGGATCAAGAACCTCTTTTTCTCAAACTAGTTCCTTTATCATTGTTTGAAACCTTCCCTTTATACTCCAGGAAAGTTACGGTCGCTAGTATGGTGAAACGGAAATAATTTATAATAGCTGATTTTTCTTGTGTATCGGATATATTATAATTCTAGTAATTAGGTAAAAACATAATCCAACTAAATATGAGTCAATAAGTTATTTAAAAAAAAAGATTAAATTTAAAAAAATCCTGAAAATTTTGTTAAAAATAATTATAAACATTTTTTTTTTCATATTGCTTACTTAATATTTGATCTATAATATTCAAGATGAATCGCACAAAAAATATTTAAGGATGTCTCATTTATATTTGATTAGCTAGAATATTGTTTTCATTTTGCATATTTCTGTATTTAAAAATCGTAATTGGCTATAGTTTTCTAAATTCCTTGTTGATTACAATAAATATAAACGTTGCAAGCAAATCATACACAAAATAATACGGGAAGGTGGATTTTATGGTGGTAAATAATAATTCCTTATAAAAAAATACAAATTGATCAGTGTATTTTAACACTTATAAATAGTTTTATGTAATTTTTATCAAAGCACTACTTATTACTAACTTTTTCTATCATTTAAGGGTATATATAACCGGAGCTGTGTATTTTGCTGATTTAGTGGCTTTCCATATAAATATTTGGTTAGATTTCACCTTCTATTCATTATAGACAATAATATTATTATTTAAAAGGCTATTATAAATTAATGTTTTAAAAACCGTATCTTTCCTGGAGTATTAAGATTTTTATTTAAACTTACTTATATCGGTCTTAGTGGACACGATACCACAATAAACTTGTTTAATCCTTGTTTTTAAACCCCTTGTAAAATATTTGGGTGGGTTTTTTATAACCTGTATAATGGTGAAGTAAATGCAGTGTTGTCTAGTGATGCTATTCTGATTTACAAATTTGTGAAGTACTCCTTTTTGGCCAGGGAATCTCGCTCTGGAGGGAGTGCCTCATAATTAATTTATTTGTAGAGACCCCATGAGGCTGATATAGTCACATATGTGTACTAAAATCTTCTTGGGTCTATTGGTAGTATAATTGGAATTTTCCAGGGCAGATGTAGGTTATCAACCTATTAATGAATTATGATTTAGATTTTTGATTAATTTTGTTTTAGTTAGTCAATGTGTCCCTTATCATCAAATTTAAATTCAGCAGTCTACACCATCCATAATAATTATGTTTTCCCTTAATTGCAGGTATATTATCAAAAATCCATGAGTGAGTATTAATAGAACTCGATGATAATGGAAAAAGAATTGGGTGGAATCAAATCTATAGTTAAAACAAATACTTACTTCGAAATCCAATATGAACCACAGGGGCTGGGTAGAATTTATATTTTAAATGGCCGAAGCTTTAGATATTATGTGTCATCCAATGAACACTTCCAAGACTTTCCAGTACCAAATGCTGAAGAAAATGTAGCTAAAATTGTTACCAAGAGTGTGGAACAGTATGATACAGTGCCTTTTGAAATTTCTTTGATTGAGGAAAATGAAGTCTCCTTCATAATTAATGCTGAACATATACAAATCTGCTTTGACAAAAAAAAAGGGACACTAAGCATCAAAGATAAACGCAATGACAAAGTGGTGTTGCAAGAAGCTAAGCCAATAACAATATCAGGTAATAAAACCTCACAAGTATTGGTACAACATGGAGATGAACATTTCTTTGGTGGGGGAATGCAGAATGGCAGATTTGCTCACAAGGGCGAGGTCATAAAAATAGTAAACACGAATAACTGGACAGATGGTGATGTTACGTCACCTAACCCTTTTTACTGGTCATCGTATGGCTACGGTATTATGAGAAACACATGGCAGCCAGGTGTTTATGATTTCGGCAACAAATTCCCTCGAAGTGTAAAAACTACACATAACGAGAAATACTATGATGCATTCTATTTCATCAATGCGCATCCCAAAAATATCTTATTAGAATATTATCATCTGACGGGATGGCCGATTTTGCTTCCCGAGTATGCGCTTTATGAAGCACATTTGAACACGTTCAACCGTGATTATTGGGTTAAAGTCACTAAGGATACAAAAGGTGCAATTTTATTTGAAGATGGAGAATATTACAAAAAGTATCAACCCGATAAAATGGGCGACAAACAGGGAATTTTAGAATCACTGAACGGAGAACTGAACAACTATCAATTTTCTGCGCGAGCGATGATTGACAGATACAAGCGACACGATATGCCACTGGGCTGGTTCATTCCCAACGATGGTTACGGTTCAGGATATGGACAAACTGATTCGCTGCAAGGCGATATAGAAAATTTAAAGGAATTCGCGGAATATTCAAGGGATAATGGCGTAGAAGTTGCACTTTGGACGGAGTCTAATCTGCGCCCAAAAGATCCCAAACACCCAAAAAAGGGAGAAAGGGATTTGAACCAAGAGGTTAGTCAGGCTGGAGTGGTCGCTCTGAAATGTGATGTAGCCTGGATTGGAGATGGATATTCATTCGGATTAAATGCAGTTGAAACAGCTACCGATATATTTGAAAAGGCAACGAAGAAACACGTTCGACCTTTTATTATAATGGTCGATGGATGGGCGGGCACCCAAAGATACGCAGGAATTTGGAGTGGAGATCAGTCGGGAGGAGAGTGGGAATATATACGATTCCATATACCGACGTACATCGGGACAGGCCTCTCAGGCCAACCTATTGTTGGATCAGATATGGACGGAATTTACGACGGAGGGAAGAAAAGAATAAATATTAGGGACTATCAATGGAAAACTTTTACTCCTCTACAGTTAAACATGGATGGATGGGGGTCGGTCCCTAAGACGCCCTTTACTTTTGACGACGAAGCAACAAATATAAATAGAGCTTATTTGAAATTAAAGTCCATGCTGATGCCGTACAATTATACGATCAATCATGAAGCTATCCGAGGATTGCCGATGGTTAGAGCCATGTTTCTCGAATTCCCAGATGAATTTCACGCATATACAAATGATTCTATGTACCAATATATGTGGGGCCCTAGTATTCTTGTGGCACCTGTGTACACACCAGAACCCTGCAGAAATGGGATTTATTTGCCAGGTCATGACCAAATTTGGATCGACTTTTTAACAGGACATATGTACCAAGGTGGTAAAATCTATAATAATATAGAAACGCCATTGTGGAAGATACCAGTTTTTATCAAAAACGGTGCAATAATCCCAATGACCAACCCTAACAACAACCCGAATGAAATACAAAGGGATAACAGAATATTTAATCTGTATCCTAGTGGCAATTCAAGTTTTGAGGTTTACGAAGACGACGGCATATCTATGGAGTACTCAAAAGGACATATTGCTAAAACAAAAGTAAAAATGGTTTTAGAGGACCGCACGGAACCAGCGGACTTATATGTTAGTATTGAAAAAACAGTTGGTAATTACAAAGGCATGATTAAAGAGAGAAAAACTCTCATTCGTGTGATGACTTCCGTTGAAGCAGTGGAGGTAGAAGTAAATTTCCACGGAGAATTTGAACCAATACAGGAAGCAGGAACCGAAGAACAATTTGATTCTTTGGAGGATGTTTATTTTCTAAAGAAAGATTTTATTGTTAACCCTTATCTCCGCGATTTCGCTGAAGAAGAACTGAAGCAAATGTTTTTGTTGATAAAATTAAGAAAAGTAGACGTTACCAAACAAAAACTCCAGATAAAAGTAGTTGGATTTGCCAATAAGAAAGAAGTTCTTGGAAGTCAATCAATTCGGGCATCTTCAATTACACCGCCGGCCAACTTTGTGGTTCTCGAAAAAGAAACTACGCCAACATCTGTCACACTATCTTGGGATGCAGCCATGGATGGATCCTTAAATTACGAAGTGGAAAGAGTTGATGTTATTTTCAGTAATATTACTGGAAACCAAGTTACCTTCGATGGACTTAAATATTCAACTGAGTATTCGTTTAGAATTCGTGCCGTAAGCGATGGAATATCAGAGTGGAGTGATCCCATAACCGTTATTACAAAAGAAGATCCGCACTTAAACATAGTGAAGGAAGTAAAAGTGACTTGCAATCTTCCTTGTCAGCCAAACCAAGAAGTTTGCAAATTGACTGATGGGGACGGTCATTCTTTGTGGCATACTCATTGGGGTGCCCAGGGCAAAGCTAATCCTAAAGAGGGACAGATTTTAAAGTTAAACTTCGATCTTGGACAGGTTTATGAAGTTGACAAGATGGAATACGTTCCAAGAGAGGATGCTGGCAATGGTACCATTCTAGAACTTCAATATAAACATTCTGTCGACGCAAAGGAATGGACTATCCTGTCTGATAAAATTAACTGGAAACGAGACTCTGCAATCAAAACAATTGCACTCAATGGCACCAAACTGAGATACATGGAGTTAAATCTTTTAGAAACTATTGGTAACTTTGGTTCAGGCAAACAGGTATTTTTCTATAAGAAAGTATAAACTGATGATGAAAAGGTTTAAAATTGTAGAAGCCGCGTCGATTATTCATGTGACGCATTTATCGTATTGTACTAATTTACCCTTTCACTTGTGCAGACTACATTAACTGTGCATTTATTTACCTTTATGGCCTGGCCACGACTTTGAGCGGCGGCGGCGAGCCAATTTTCTCTTCATTGCTTGGTCGAGACGCTCACCGCGCAGCAGTTAGTTTAGGTTACACGCAATGTATTAGAGAATTCGCTCGCCGCTCAGCCGGTCGCGCAAAGTCGTGAGCAGGCCCTTGATTTGCATATTTGTATATTCTACAATCCATGTTATACCAATCCACCATAACACCTTTTAAGTATTTTTTGTGAAAAAATTCTCTTCCAGTTAATGCAACGGAATAATGCTGATCGAAATGATTATAATTGTATACGTATTATATTACTTTCAGACTACCTTATTGCATATTTAGCTCGACTATTATTATTATTTAGCTCGACCGCCATGGCAAGCCCGCGTCATCGCGGGACGCGGGAGGGGATCACGGACTCGCTGACGCGACAATGACCTACTGGTCGAGCGCGCTGCCCTCCCGCGAACCACGAGGGCCTTACCTTATACCCAAAGAGCTGATGGCGGCGGTACCCATAGTATAGGGAATCCTAGATTGGGACAACATCAATGTGTGATAGTATCCAAGAAATTATTTTTAAATCATTTAAATATTCTACGATATTTGTTATTGTTACTCTATGTAATCGCAATTATATCAAAATTGTTACTTATTTAATCATGTAATAAACATTTTATCGCAATAATCGTACTTTCAATCAAATTAACGCAAAAATAAAACCCTTATCGTGCCAACAAATTGTAATTGTGCTTGCATAAAATAAATTATTGAACATTAGGCGAAAAATATATAATCTTTGCAATAAAATAGCTAATTCTGTTGGAGTTCGTCCGCGTTTCGTACAGCTATGATGCTACAGACTGCGGAGCTGGCGTCGAAAACACAGCTGATAGACAGGTCCTCCAGCACACAACTATATTCATGGTCAGGATACCGACCGCGGACGTAATGGGACCTAGGATCCTCAGAGAGCAAAGTAGTTATATTATTCTTAAACGCTTGAGCCCTATCTCCAATAAGTTCCACCAGTCTTGCAAGGGCATCGTCCGTGAACCTGACTTCATATCTTTGAGATGGTGGATTTGTTATCCAGGGAGCCACCCTTATGCCATCATGGCTCAAGCTTGTAAGATGTGCTGATTGCGGTGGGGTGAACCTTTCTTGGCCATCTGGAGCACCACGTTCTGTCTCTGGTCGTCTGATTGGGGATCTGACGCTGAAGTTTCCATCTAGTAAGTCAATGCTAGATGGGGAGTCGGGTGATGGTGAGATCGGAGCGAGGTTGCTCGGTTGGTTCTCGGGAGATGGCATGCCGTCTTCGGTGGGCGAGCGCGGCAGGGAAGCGGCTGTATCGATCCCGATCGGGTTTGCTAAGCGCGGGCTATGGCTGGAAATAAAAAAAATAACTAACACAACCATTAAACTAGGGTAGCCTTTGCCTGCATCTTCTACACCTAAACACTCTCAAAAACTAATATCAGTGGATGATCTGATTTTCACACAGATAGTCCGTGTAGTAGGGCTGGACAAAGAATACTAACCGTTCCTGTAAATTTGGTAGTTCCCAAGGAAATAACGATACGTTATACGCGGAAAATGTAAAGAAATAAAAATGGCCGAAAACTCGCGAAGGGCGCACGTTAAAGCACTTACGCGTTTACAAAGAGTTTGTAATTGGGTGACTCCACGAGCGTTTCAACCGCCGTTAGTCCCTTAATCGCATTAAAGTTGAAATTTCTGTAGCTTTGAATGCCATTTTCGGTTATTTTGTAGAAAAAAGATAAAACATATTTATTCAGTAAGTAGACCGCACGGGCACTTTTTACACGTCAAAATCTACCAGGGCTTTCCAAGAGGAGACCACTGCTGAGAAGAAGCGCCGCAAGAAACTCGACAGTTAGTCATTTTTTACTACTTATTCTAGCATTATATAAAGCTGTAAAAATAATATAAAATATCTGCATAGTTCTGCAGGAAAACATGTCATAGACATATTATACGTGTAACCACATAAAAGAGTTTCGATATGGTTTATAACCGTGTCCTCTAGACAAGATACAGTGTTTACATGTTTTTTATGTATTATTTATAATATAAGCTATTAATTAATTTTCGGAGTTAGGCCAAGCATTTTTGTCCGTTAGATAGTCCTCGACCCTATAGTACGCTTAGAAGTCAGCACACTATAAAATAACCGAAAATGGCATCCAAAGCTACAGAAATTTCGACTTTAATGCGATCAAGGTACTGACGTCGGTTGAAACGCTCGTGGAATCACCCAATTGCTTAATCCGCGCGCTATATACTTGACTCACCTCACATCATAAGTGTCATCGTCAATTTGCGAACTGGCGAGGCTCTCGGTGGCGTCGCTGGTGCCCTCTGTCGGCGGGCGGGTCAAGGCCGACATGGGCGTGTCCCCGAACACCGGCACGGGGTAGTCGTACTGCGGTATATAAGGCTTGATGTCCAAGACCGGAGTGCCGTTTACCATGTCCACGCCTAGGAAGTAGATTCGGTTGCCTGTTGAAAAAATCGTTTGAATTAGTTTAAGGCTGGTTAACAAACCGAAAATCTGTAGATTCAGTTTATTATATTACTAGATCGCATTGAATAAATTATGAAAACCCATGTGTTGGGAATTTAATAAGCAGAAAATGTATCTTTTACTTGATTTATTTCATGTGAATTACAAACCACCGATTTTATTTTATTCTACACATTGAAAAATGCTTGCAAACATTCTTGTTTGAAATCACACATGATTTAGAACTCGATTGTTGTATATTGAACTTTAACTTTTACCACATAAATCACACAAGCCAGGTTATACAGGGTGGAAATAACGAGCGGGACATGGAGGAGAACTACCTGAAAAACTTAAATAAGCTCATTTTACTTAAAGGAATACAAAGTGGTTGGCTCTAGCAGAGAGTAGTGATATTGAAATATCTGAACTAATCGATACAGAGGCTGAAAGCGATTAGACTTATGCTTGCCTAGTATGTTAAGAGAATGTTAGGTTATTAGTGAATGTTAGTGATACTTAGTGAATGTTAGTGATACTTAGTGAATGTTAGTGATACTTAGTGAATGTTAGTGATACTTAGTGAATGTTAGTGATACTTAGTGAATGTTAGTGATACTTAGTGAATGTTACGTTTAAACTGTGAAACAAAGTGTAGTGACTGTTAGTGTTGTCATTGGAACTTAGATGGACTATTGAACACGCTTGAGGGGAAGGCATGTTATATATGTGCAATGTGGGTAGATTTGGTGATAGTGAATAAAAGTAGGTAGATGAAGAAATCAGTCTGTCATCGTGGTACTGCAACTTTCACATGTGCTCAGCTCTGAATTAGTAAGTTATAATACATTCTATTGTTTTCTTTAATGAGAATAACCACTTTCACAGATTTTTTGAAAAGCTCACCTGAGCCGGGAATCAGACCAACTTGCAAATGCAAAAAATCAATAGGGTGATGAAAATTCTCCATAAATTACAATCAACTATACAAAGAATTTTGAATTCTAAACTCCGTATGATGAACGCCTGTGAGACGTGATGCGCCAAATATGTATGATGCATATCTGCGACTGCTTTCCGTAATGTTAGTTACCTTCAATGCTCTGTATCTTAACAAGCGACAAGCCGATGGGACAGGGCCTGTGTGGGGACCGCGTAGACAGCACGCCTCGCCGCTCGCCCGCGAGCCGCGGGGGCGCCACTTTCGCCTGTACACTGCTACTCTCTGTTGCGTGGAAATGGAATATCACCCTGGAAACCAAAATAAAACATTAACCTATTGAATACCATGGTCAAATGCTATTTTCACATAGACATATTATGCTGATGCAAAATTAATGACGCGTTTAACAAGATACTAACTGTTGGCCATCCTTGGCTTGAAAATGCACTGATTTGAATGCAATGCAAATATTGGTATTCAAAATGTTACAAAGTTCAGTACCTACTGGCGACATGGGTGGACCTAGCTAGACAGTTCTTTCATAACAATTGCTAGTTGGCAATAAATGTGACAGCCTGACTTAAAATATTCATAGTCCATTTTTTAATATTCGACTTTGACTAGGCATAAAGAAAAAATAAATAACATCCTGATCTTGTTTGGCTCTGAAAGCTGGAAAGCTTAATAATTTATTTTTATCATATTTTTATGGTATATTAATAAAGCTTTAAAAAAATCATAAAAAAATTATTCTTTTTGATTTTAAATCAAAATCGAAAGGGACTTGAACCGAATTTTATTTTCCAACACATGGAGGGTGAAAACTGCACTAGCTTAACCAAGTAACAATAGAGCATCAGCTGTTTGCCCACAATTTTGGCTTTTATGTCATTAGTTTTATTTTAGAGAATATTGTTTCTGATCTCTTGAAGTATTGGGGAAAACTGAGCCAGGGTATTTTTTAAATTAAGCATTACACCAAGTGTAAGCTGACACATTTCATAAATTAGTTATTATGGCACCAGTCAGTAGCTTGCAAGGAGTTTCTAATTATCTACATTAAATGTATGTGTACATAACTATGCTTTACATATCGACAGTGGAAATTTCAAATGTCGTAAGGGACAAAGGCTTACCTGTCCCTTACGACATTTGAAATTTCCACTGTCAATATGCTTGGCCTAAAATATTAAATAATAGTTCTGTTTAATAACATTTTGTGCACACCACATATGAGAAAACTCCTCCAAGCCACTCAGAGCATGTTCCGGATTATTGAAGACACTGGTATCAATGACCACTGCTCCCCGAGCCTTGGCCAGCACCGATGGCTGTCGAGGAACCCCCCGTTTGTTCTGAAAAGAAGTCTCTATGATGCCCAGGGGCCGGTACACAATGCTGCCATCTTCCGTTGAAGAAGATGGCTGTTCATTGTGGTTATTCTGAACTGACGTAGCTGAAACAGATTGTATCAGAATGTTTAAAGGCAATAATTATCTTTGCAGTATGTAAGTATATACAATAAAAAATACTTTTTTATACCTGCATCAGCGCAGTTGGCGCATCGTAGTTCGCTCAGAGCTGATTTAATAGTTTTTATCTCTTTTACATGCTCGTGTTTAAGAGAAGAGAGTTGTTGCCTAAAAATATAGAATATGTAAAGTAATAGGTAATCGAGCAGAACAAGCCGCAAATTACATTCAACTTGTCAACTTATTGGCTTTACCTTAAATTCTTGATTTCTGTCCGAGCTAAAGCTATTTGGGTGCGGTAGTGTTCCACATTTTCGGTCATATTTGCTTATTGCAAAAGCTTTTTGAGCTTTTGTACAAGTAAATTATTCAATTCCGATAAATATTGTCGACACATTTGACAGAACTTGGATGTGTTCAAAACCACTGTTTGCATCAAAAGCTGTACTCTTGTAGGTATCGGCATGTGTTGGTCGTGTATCATATTTTACTTTTACTGTAGGCATTGTAGCGTATTTTTTTATTCACGCAACGCGTCATATAAATATATAATTTTGTTGATTAAAATATATCTTCAATGAGCTATAAATATACAATTATGCTCACTAAAATCAAAAATAAATGACTGATTTGAATATTAGTATTGGAACGTGGCTTATTGACCTTCGATAAGGCTTCGGCTGCGTTCAATTTTAAATGGTTTTTATAAGTAATGTTTTTCTGCTCTATTTTACTATTTATTTTTAATAAACAAAACTCTTCGGTTGCTGATGCCAGTTTGAAAAACGAATAAGTTTTGTTTTATTGTGCTATGTCCTGCATCTGCTATCATCACACTAAATATTCTGTTTAATTATCCCATATTTAGTTAGATTAAAATGAATTAGGCTTTAAGTAGCTGTTTCTGTGACGCTATTACTCATTAGTATGTGAAAGTTATAAAATCCTTCATATACAGGTACGATAATTCACATATCCACTCTTAGCTAGATTATTATTTCTATCAATTTATTATCAAAATGTTTTCTAGATAAATAGCATACATAAACGCGGAAAGGTATGTGAACATAGTGAACGCGCCCAACCAAGATTTTGTTATTTCATTTCATTCGTCTTGATTCGTCATTCGTTCTATCGGTCTCTCGCTCGTTCGCTATTGCGGTTTGCCGCACACGTGCCGAGATTTTGTGATATTTTCTACTTTAATTATTTTTCTTTACAGCTTTTGCACATCTACGTCATCCTACGCTTTTCAAACCTATTCATAACCAAGCAGAAAAACAGCTGCGGCTTTCAGCTGTAAGTATAATCATTATTTTGACAATGGGGTGGGGCTAATGTCTCTGGGGAGAGACCGCCACGTGTCCTATTTTTTTATTTTTCTTGTAATTTCCACAATTTGGAATCATGTTAGAACAATGAGAATGTTCAACTAGTGATATGTTAAAGCAAAACATATATTTCAGCGATGAACATTGCGGAAGTCAAGGCTGATCATAGTGATAGTTAATTTGTTTTTCATGATCGATATTTGGCCGGCGGATTTTTGCATTTGCCGCAGTACCACATTTCTTTGCTGGGTTGTTGTTACGTTTAAATTTTGGTTCGATAATACATATATTAGTTTGGTTTTTATCTACTGTTCAATATGCGTGAATTTGCTTAAGATTGTTTATAGGTACTGTTGAACAATATAACCTTATCGGTATTGGGTATTATGACCTCATTAGTCTGCCCACTTAAAGATGCAATTTATGGCATCGGAAATTGGACCTGATGTATCACTTTTCTCCCAATCATTTGTGAATCTTCTCTTCTTCAACAATTTGTGTTTATTTACATATAGCTACAATTTATAGTTATCAAACAACCATTATAGCCAAACAGGTGTTCAAACTTTGCCTTACAAACATTATGAACATTGGCAATGATTTTGTTAAATCACAACCTTGAGGGTATTTATAAACATAAACTTATTTAGTGCTTAAAACCACTTGTTTCATATTGATTGTTTAAATTGTTTTTTATTTATTATATCACTTTACTAGTGGCTTCTGTTATCTACCTACAGAATATGATAAATGATAAGATTAAATAATTGTGGCAATTATCATTTCTTCAGTTTATTTGCAACTTTAGAGTTTACTCTTCCATATTATCATTCTAATGTTGTTTGGTTCAATGATTAGTACCTACCTACCCCAATTGAAATATTTTTTCTATACACAGTTAGGTGCAAAACTGAGTCAATTTTAGCACCTTACTAGAATGTTAATAAATTGATGACAATCAAAGTTATTTTTATGTGCTTAATACAGAATAGTACTCCTTGAAATTCGCTACAAAACTGCTTAACAATTGATCTACTTGTCATTTATAGTTTATTAGTAATTTTGAACCAAAAACTGTAAAATTTTACTTTATTTATTTTCCCAATAATTTTAGTTTTCTCTATGACAACCCCAAATAAGGAAACTATTTAAAATAGGGCATTCCATCCTCTTTAAAATGAGATATCAACTGTTTGAATCAGGCACATAGTTTTGTAGTTATTGCAGAATTTTAGTCCGCTGCAATAGTGAACTAACAACCAGTTTGTTCGGAAGGACTGTACAATATCTGACGTCGAGTTGAGAGTTCATATTTTTTTTATAGATAGTACTCATTAATTGAAGCCTCCTCGTAAAATTTCAAGTTGCGGAAACGCACGGTTCGCGAGAAAAAAAATATTAAAGTTTCCGTATAAACTGGTAAATTAACACTAAATTTGGACGCCATGACACCTGATTCCCATTACAAAAATCTAATCTGACAGAGTCGACGGAGCTCCGCTTCGCGGAGCTCCTATTTCTGAATTGTTTTGGCCCTTCGGGCCTGATCTAAAAACGAACCTAACCTACCTACGTACCTATTGGGAAAAATTGGGAACGGAAAATATGCGAATATTAAAAATCACTAACATTAATAAAAAATCACAACATGACGAAAGAAACACAAATAATAAAATTAGTGATTATGAAAGATCGCGATAGGTATGAAAATTCGCTACAATGCGTTTGTGAAAATGATCTTACAAACCTATTTACTTACATTACAAACTGCGTTTCGTTTCACGCATTTTTTTTAAATTGTAATATCATATTTTAAGTATAAAACGTACTAAACGGCAGTTTTATTAATAACTTTAATTATAACAACCGATTCTCAACAAATAATTCGTGATTTCGTAATTAATTCTATTATAATTGCATAAAATTACGCAAAATAATGTCACTATGGTATAATCAAAATCATCACAAAAAACGGAAAGAACCAGAATCTCGTCTGTGACGTTTGAATCAGGTGTCATGGCGTCCAAATTTAGTGTTAATTTACCAGTTTATATGGAAACTTTAATTTTTTTTTCCGCGAACCGTGCGTTTCCGCAACTTGAAATTCTACGAGGAGGCTTCTATTAATGAGTACTATCTATAAAAAAAATATGAACTCTCAACTCGACGTCAGATATTGTACAGTTGAGCCGTTTGTTCGGCTATTTGCCATGGTGCAAAAGTGAACCTATGCACCAAACAATGTTGCCAATAACTACCTCCAAAATTAAGGCTGATTTAAATAATTTCCTAGTCATTTTAAAGAGGCTGGATTTCCTTAATTTTGTCAGGTCCTTGGGGATGTCATAGAGAGAATGAAAGTTATTAGAAAAATAAAAAAATTTAAATTCAACAGTTTTTGCGTTAAAATTACTGAAAAACTGTAAATGACTACAAATCTGCCTATCAAAAAATTTACCTAATGACAGGTAAATTTTTTGATAGGCAGATTTGTAGCAAATTTCAAGGAGTACTATTCTGTATTAAGCATTTAAAACATGAATAAGTTGATCGTCATCAACTTATTCACGTTCTACTAAGATGCTATTATTGACTCACCTTTGCACCTAACTGTAGGTCTTTAGTATTTGTTGACACAATTTAAAGATAATTAACTTACTTTTAGGGAAGACCCCTGTTAAACATGCAATGTGTGTGCCTCAACAAATAGGGATGTCTCGGTAAATTCCCTTATATTTTGTTGGTTAATTTGCAAACCTTTAAGTTTTGGTTAAAACAATGAATTAAAATAGAATCCTTAATTTAATGAAACTGTTTGACAACTCTAAATTTATAAGCATTGCTATGGACATAACACATTAAAACAACACTTATTTGTTTTACAAACTGGCATATATTACTGTACTGGCACTAGTAACCAAAGAGTTTTGTGTAGTGCAGTTTGTATCAACATTTTCAAAATTAACAGCTTTGGATACCAAATTGTTTATCTGTTTGCAACTGATTCATATTTAAATAATGTGATATGAAAGTTGATTCTAAATTATGGTCATTTACTTATCACATCACAATTAAGTTGTATAATATATTTTACAATAATTCATCTGTCCTCTTTTCTATTAAAAATACATATATGACAAAACAGAATGGCCAACATAAGCTCGTGAATAGTTTTCAAAACAGACACCCAAATAATTATTTATTTTAAAATAATAAACATGTTTAAATATTATATTTAGGTAAGTGACATGCAGACAATAATGTACATAATTCATAATCTATATACATATATAAAAATGGATCCCTATCTCCCTTGGTCACGCCATAACTTGAGAACGGCTTGGCCAATTCGCCTAATTTTTTTTCAAATATTCCTTAAAGTCCGAGGAAGGTTCTTATGAAGAGAAAAATTGGATATTTCAACTTTAAGTGGGGGAAACGGGAGGGGGAACTTCCGAAGCGAAGCGAGGGCGGGTTGCTAGTGTTAAATAAATTGTGGATTACAAAGCGTATAACAAAATGAAAACACGGTAGGTACATAACTTATTGATATTATCCTTCACCATTATCAGGGATGTTAGGAAGCTAAAACCTATCTACGCATGAAGGATTTATTATTTCTGAGGAAAAACATTTTCCTGGATTGGATAAGCCACAAAGCGCACAGATTTATTGCACTTATGTAGCCACATCAACCTGTGATAGGGAATATGCATGATTTTTTTTTATCTCATTGTTTAACAAAATATGAAAATACCGTAAAAGAGATGGCAAAAAGTGAAATTGAAATCGGCCAAAAAATACGAATAATATAAGCATTTAAAAACTACTAATTAGACAGAGAGATCCGACATGAAGTTTGACGTCAGCGGGCACTACGGCCATTATCAACTCCATGTTAAATTCTGTTTTGCTAGAAAGAGATAGAAACAAATCTTTAATAGCTTATATCTTGATTATTTTTAAAGTTATTCGAAAATATTTTTTCGCTACTGGTTACATGAATGACAAGCAAAAAAGGCATATTCATTATTTTCCCTAGCTAGAACTACTTTAGAAGGATTGGCGCATATATAACAAGATACAGCAATTATATGTGTTGTAAAATAAAATAATTTTAACATATATTAGGTAGGTAGGTACTTGGAACTAATGCGCGTGCTACACGGTTTGAAACAGGCGGTTAAAAACCGTGTAGACAGTGGTTATAAACCAAATTTCGCATCGCAGATATCAAACAAATGGGCTTCTTTGAAACCGTGTGGCAGCTCGTTTCTACCAAGGTCACTTGGTTTCAAACAGTGTAGCACACGCACAAGCTAAATCAACAATACTTACATGAATTTCCCGATCTGAATTATATCTTAAGGGAATTCCCCAATTCCAATCCTGTACATAGTACATATTTATGTAAACTCTTTATTGCACAAATAACAGATTTAATAATAAAGTAAAATTATAGATAGTCTGTGAGATAACTAGTCAATAACTTAACAAGTCATTTTATTTCATTCAGTTTCTAGTGATAAATTTTCAAAGACGTTAAAAATAAAAATGCTCCAAAAATATTCAAATTGGTCGAGCAATTCTAAAGTTTTTGCGAGACTAACGCACGACAATTGATTTTTATATACCTATAGAAGATTTATCCTCAGGTACTTTTAGCAGTGATTATCACAGTCCTCAAACATGTAACTTGCGCATTAAGTATAACATCTTACATCAGTTTGACACTTTATAAATCATTTGAGTCAAATGATCTCGTAGACGTGTAAACTATTTGTGACGTTCTCAATATAAAGGTACCTTATGGAGGAAGGCAGTTACGCTCTTCTTGTTCTTGTAACTATACGAATACTATGGTAACAGTTCTAAAAACGGCGTAACCGCCTGCCTCCATAAGATCCCTTTATATTGAGAACGTCACATTTCATTTAATAGTATTTACTTACACAAACGGCTTCGCCAGGCCGTGCCGTTCAACGGCAAATTATAAAAGCGTCGTAATAATGTAAGTTTGAATTCACATTGTGACGACTGGGTTAGGTATACCAGTGGACGTCAGCTGATTTAATGATAATGCTTTGCTTGTTTTAGCCTCGAAGCATTAATGGCAATGGTGTCTGAAGCAAAAGTGAACGGCGGCGAGGCGGAGGGTCCGGGCGAGCTGCCGCCGGCGCTGGCCGAGAAGCCGGCGGGGCTCCCGCCCGGGCCGTACTCGCTGGTGGGCTGGGACATGGACACCACGGGCCGGCGGCTCATCGACGAGGTACCACAGTATACAGTGTCGGTGGCCCGGTGGTCACTACACGCGTGATCGTAACTTACCGAGGAGTTCAAACCCCAGCTGTTGCCATGTACCTACTAATGACATTTTGTAAGTAAGAAATTTCCCAATGCTCTTCTCGAGCAGCTATGTAAGAGGGGTAATAAAATTGCGCAAAAGATACTAAATAGATAAAGATACAGGCTCAAAGTACGTACAAAAGCCTAACTGCCGCACTCGGAGACGTTAATCAATTTTTAAGTTTGATTAAAGTTGCTGCGTCATATTCTAGTGGTATAGCAAAGAAAGTGACAGCAGCAACTTTAATCAAACTTAAAAGTTAATTGACGTCTGAGTGCGGCCGTATTGGCATGAGGATAAGATGGTATAAATAACAGTAGCTCATTTTCGTACAATTGTAGAATGAGAAGGTTATGTTAAGGTCCAAAAGTGACGTATATACCGCGACTGTGCTTCGTTCGGCATGTGTGTGCGTGCGCGCATTGCCACGGCGACAAGGAAATGCCGGAAGCTGGTGGAGACTGATCCAACCGGGGCTGCACCATGGCCGCGTTCGGTTACGTAACGAAACTAATAACAAACCAGTTAGATAAATATGAGTTAGAGCGTTTCCAACATGGTAAATTTACCTGACACTTGTCTTTAGTCACTCACATTTCGGTTCTCAACAGCCATAGTTCACCAGTTCTGTACAATTTGCTCTAGATATGCCAGATAGCTGCGTACACACCGAAGCAGTCGTACTCCCAGTACATAATGCCGTACGGCGACCTAAACCCGGGCGCGCGCCGTCGGCACAACGTGCGCGTCGTCACCGTGGGCCGGTACCGCATGCTCAAGGACACCAATACGCATAAGGTAACGTTATTAAATAGAAGTCAATCTTAAGAGGGTTTTGTAAGTTGACGGCTTTCCATACAAAATGCGGTGACGTTTTCCACCAGGGGGTCAACATTTAGAGAAATGTTAACCGATTTCGACCAATTTTTGATGTGTTCAGTTGGAACAAAAACTATGTCCGTACGTTTCGTTTCTTCCATTATTTCATATTATCGCTGTTGGCTCCATAGCCTGGGTGATTCTCATTGGTTCCATAGAATAATGAATATTGGACTTGACATGTGTCAAATCCCAGCTCAATACAAAACATGTAATTCTATGAAAATATGGGAATCGCCTTGTTTCGGAAAAAGTTAACGATCGGCGTACGGTGTAGCCGCATCTACGATTCGCATGCCTGCTCAAATCCTGTTATTACCTAAACTTGACGCATGTTCATTCATGCGTTCATTCATGCGTGAGTGAGATGGGAACACATTATTTAATCAACACGCGTCAAGTGTAGGCAAATAAGCACTAGCTATTTACCCGCGACACGTTGTCTCTCTACCTTGTCAATAACTAAATAAACGCACAGAGATACAAATTGTGCTAGCTGGTGCCGTACTAATATATTATTATCCGTGACAATCTATCTGGCAAAACTATTTTATTACTGCTAGTAGCTGTAATTAAGCAACCAACTATTAGTAGGGATAATTGCATATTTTTATTGATCAGATATATTATTCTTATTGATCAGATATTGAAGACAAAGTCTGAAATATCCGCTCTGACGGATTTCCTGGACTGGCTGGAGAAGGAGAAAGGCGAAGGTAGCGTCATCCTGATCTACCACGAGCCGCGCCGCCTCAGCCCCACCATGCTGCTCGAAGCCCTCACCAGGTAACGCCTCAAGTTGACTCTCATACTCATAGCTAAAGTCTAATTGTGGTGCACGGTCGACGTATAACATACACGGCACTCCACGGTCCCAAGATACAGGCTCAGCCTAGTTTGCGATCCGCCAGATACCTCATTTATTAAAAAAATGACTAACTGTTGAGTTTCTTGCGGCGCTTCTTCTCAGCAGTGGTGTCCTCTCGAGAAGCGCTGGTAGATATTGACGTGTAAAAGTGCTCGTGCGGCCTACTTACTGAATAAATATCTTTTATCTTTAATTAGTCAGATAAATCAATCTACCTAATACAGATCTTTGTCAAATGGGTGCGCGCATAACTGGAAAGGGACATAATACCGACAGTTGCTTACTTCACCTCGCACAGAGTCGAGCCAGGTCGTTACAGGCTTCTAGTAGATAGGACAAACCTGGCACCTTGCCGGGGCAGCAATTTAAGGGGACGTCAAATTCATATGTTTTAAGAAAAAAAAAAGTTTAGATGAATTCTCGAGCGTTTCAATCGCCGTCATTAGTGTCACCAATATATTGACGAAATCAATAACACTTACCAGCAACTCCTGATGTAAACAGAAGCAGAACCGGGGATGTAGTTTCTATCAGCATCGGAAGTTGCTGTAGGGTCATTGATTTCGTCAATATATTGGTGACACTAATGACGGCGATTGAAACGCCCGGAAATTGACCCGTTTAAAATATTATAAAATATATCACAAACGCCGGTACTGGCCACCGACGCTATAATAGGGAATATGCATGAATGTTATAAATATCGAGTGATCGTGTGCAGGTACAAGCTGCTGGACCGGTTCAAGTCGATCGTGGCGGGGTTCGCGGACAGCTACGCGCTGGCGGCCGACAAGTGCAAGGCCACGGTGAAGTCCGTGTCGCTGCGCGTGCTGGCGCGCGTGCTGCTCGACGCGGACGCGCTCGCCGTGGACAGCGCGCTGGACCGCGCCGCCGCCGCCTACCGCATCCTCGACCACCTGGCGCAGGGCGACCAGCAGGAGCTGGGCGCGGGCGGCGAGGGCGCGCCCGCCTCGCGGGACATGCTGGAGACCGCGCGGCTGTGGGCGCGCCCCGTCGCCACCGAGCTGGCCGCGCTCGCCACCCTCAAGCAGCTGCTCGAGAGGTATCTACCACAACCACACCACTCCACTACACAACGCTATACATTTATAACTCTACGAGTTCCCCTATCACCGAGCTTCGTATGACCTACTAATGTACACCAAGACAAGTCAAGAGAAGATATGAGTTATATGTGGTATGGCTAACAAATCTGATCTTAGAATTTACAATAAACTTCTCGAATCATTAAAAAAAGAAACAAATAATAACACATTCCTGAATAAACTTAAACAGTTACGGATTAATAAATGTTATTACACGCTCAATGAATGCCTTAATGACGAATTTCAAATGTAGGTACAATGAGTCCTCTCCCTAATACTGCAGGGCCAATCAGGGTTCATAATAAACTGTTCAAATAGTATGTTTAGATATTAATTAACCAAGACCTTTGTAACATTATGATGTTGCAATAAATTACTGATTACTGACATAGTGCATATTTTTTTTAGTATCATTTGTTTTAACATAGGGAAACAGGTTGGAAATTGAGTAACATAACTTTTTGCTCAACTAAGTATATCGTTGCCTTGTACCCGTAGTCCAAGCCTAGAGCTTAGTTTGGGACTAGATCAGTTTGTGTGAGGTTGCCCTTTATTTACATAAGAAAAATGTTTAATGAAGAACCCGTGTGTTGTTCAGACAGAACACGTTCCGGCCGGTGTTCGCGCCGCTGCTGCGCTCGGCGCGGCCGGAGCGCAAGCGCGTGACGCAGCTGCGCCGCCTGCTGGCCGACGCGGGCCTGCTCTACGACCAGCTCAAGGACGCCTGGACGGAACACAAGCTCGAAGGTAACACCACATTGCCGTCGACATTTTCCGAGACTAATCATTCAAAATTTGCAAACTAATCGGTCCCATAGTTTAGAGCTAGAAACATCGATTTTTTGTAACATTCATACATATGCAGACTGTTAAAATCCTTCAGGCTTCGCTCAGTCTTGTAAATACACTTCGATTGCGAGGAAATGAAACAGCAACATGATAAAAATAATAATAATAATAAATGCGACGAAATAAAAATGATAAGTTTATTTCATGAAGCTTTATTGTGCACTTTGGCTGTTGGTATCCTTGCCTTGGGCTTAGAATATTAACGAAACGAAATAAAATAAAGAGGTTATTCTATAAAGTTAAAGTTGTTTGTGTGGCTGTTGGACCGATTGCCTAGGTCTTCGACGAAGATTTTACTTTATGCACTAGAGCATAAAAAGCGACTTTATGTCGCCAACGCACGACATAAAGCCGAACTTTTAAAGCATGAGAAGTGAAAAATATATTATATCCTTAGTTACTATACCGAGCGATCGACCAGCGATCGTACCATAAAATCACTCTTCAAAGATTGACCATCTGTACCTGTCGATCTTCCAAATCTATTGAGCACATCAATAGATGAATGGTGGTTCAAAATGTTTAATATGATACGTCACTATGTCTGACCAGGCCTGTTGACCCTACAGTCCTACTATCTGCCAGGGACTGTAATACCGATATAATTTGGATATCGATATCGGATACCGATATAAATATCGATAATTAGGTATCTTTTTATCGATATAGGTATCGATAAATAATTTTCGGTTCATTAATATCTATATTTTAACAGAACTCCGTCATTTATAAACCGATATGAAATTATGTTTCATATTCAGTCAGGTACATACGTACATACCCGAATGAAACATACCCAGTTCAGATTGGTCTCATTTCTATAAGAATGATACTCTGATGATGGAATCCATGAGGAATCGACGGAACTCCACAAAAATCTTAGGTACAGTCAAAAGGCACTAATATCTATTCACCCATCGCGTCATATGTATATGATTACTAACACAATTTGCTAAAAAAAGTATGTACCTAACTATCAGTATCGGTACCAAGTATTGATAAAAATGTCGATCTCTGTTTACCGATATTGAAGTTTATCGTTATTTCTCGACCTATACCGATATATCTCGGTAATCGATATACAGTCCCTGCTATCTGCTAATATAAATGTGAAAATAATATATGTTTGGATGTTTGAGTTTCAATCACGCTAAACGGCTGAACAAATTTGAATGAAATTTAGTACACTGGTTATCCTGGATGACACATGGACACATTTTAACCCGGAAACTGATTACTACCGAAAGAAAAGCGATAGACGACTTCTACGCGTGCCAAAGCTAATATAGAAGTAATATTTTTTATATATGTTTATTTAAAATAATCATTAATTGTTTGCAGGTTTAGAGAAGCAATTGGCAACGCTGGCGAAGACTGCGAAAGAAGAGGACATTAAGGAGTTAATTGAAATCTTTGACTGCCATTTCGATCCTGCTAAGGAGCCGAAGGGACCCAAGCCCCGCACGCCGAGAAATAGGGTTAGGGTATGTTTATATAAATACATTAGGACATTGCTGCAGCGGCGAGACAGTATGCAATAGGTAGACAAGTCATCTAATCGCCGAGGCAGACAGGGCTTTTTACAACCACTGCGAGGAAATATAACAAAACTATTTACTTAAATATACCAATTCGTAGCGTCACAATGTTTTGTGAACATAATATGAAACGGGCAAAGAATATTTTTCCCGGCCTGTTTGCAACTAGGCCAAAAATATAGTTGGCCTGTTCACATAAGTGATGTTTTGTGACCCCGATCCACACCATCTTTGCCAATATTCCCGAGCAGTGTTGTTATAATGTATGTGCGGTTGCTCTAGAGGTCCGTGCGGACAGAGGCCGCCGGAACAGCCGTGCAGCAGGCCGAGGCGCGTGCCTCGGGCCGATGCGGGAAACAAAAATGGCGCCGATCGTTTTATACAGCTGATTGATTTCAATCTGCCGTTTTGATGCCACAAGCGATGGCTTCGAACGTGACTCGTGTTGCTCTTGCATCTATTGATTTACAATTTGATTTGATTATTTTATCTCTATTACACGGCAAAGGGAGCCCATTCAACCAATTTTATGCCTCGGTTAAAACCTGCTCAATTCATGTCCAAACTTGCGAGGCACGCATGGCTCGGCGCCTTTGAGCAGACAACAAACCGACTCCCGGGGGCTCGCGCCGCGGCAGCCTCCGGTCGAGGCGCGGACGCATTCGAGGAAATAGAGCCGTGCGTGCCTCGCCCGAGGCTGCCTCTAGTACGCACCTTAAAACGTCCTTCGAATTTGTATTTCTTTCTCACTCGTCCTTAATCCTTTTATGCGAGTATAACTGACTTTACCCGAGCCCGAAAATCTTTCTTTTCTACTTTCAGAGTACAAGTTTTTATAGAAATAACCAGTTAGTTGGTCAGTTGGTTTGGTTGGTTATTGGTATGTGTGTTGTGACCGCAGAACGCGACGGAAGGCGAGGCGGAGGGCACGGGCGAGGCGGAGGGCAGCACGAGCGAGTCGCAGCACAGCTCGCCGCTCGGCTCGCCCAGCAAGACCAACGGTCAGTACTACCAGTTTGCCTGTACCTGTGACCTTCATAACACTGCAGTTTTATTTTCCCATGGATATCAATAATTATTTGCATTTGTCATGTTTGAGAAAATATTTATATATATACTAGCTTTCCGCCCGCGACTTTAACTGCGGTGTGTCAGTACTTTCGTAAGTAAAAATATAGCCTATGTCCACCCTGAAAGTCCATTATAAATGTTGGTGAAAGAATTTTTGAAATCGGTCCAGTAGTTTTTGAGTTTGTTCGTTACAAACATGCAAAAATACAAATCTTTCCTCTTTATAATATTATTAGTATAGATGTAACAGCTTGTTATCTGAGGGAAAAATACCCTGTTTACGAGTCGAAAAAGAAAGTTCGACGTACTCAACGTACGGCTGCGAAAATACACGTAGAATTAAGTTGTAGGGCGGGAGTTTGTGGAGTGAAAGCACTAATTGAACAGCAGCAAAAGTATACCAGCTATATTTTGATTAACATAGTTGTATCACGCAAACAGTTTACACAAGATTTTAAGTTTAGTACAATGATCTTTTCTGTTTCAGACCGTTTCAGTTTTCGGTGGATTGTCCGTCACCCTGTATTACTGTATTTGTGTTGAATGATATTTCCGTGTTCCAGATGTGACAGAGGAGAGTCAACAGGCGGCGCCGCCGGCGGCGGCGGCGGCCAACTAGCGGGCTCGGTTGCTACACTTGTACCGCATTACTATCGTTTATCGTAACAGAGCCATAGGGATGTGACAAAAACATTTATTCGTATTATACAATTAGGTTAAGTCTCTTGGAATTGAACGAAATTTATTTTGCATGCATCGGTGAACGAATTAACACGTTTTTATTTTTGTTTCCCGTTCGACTCCTTTAGTTCCGACATTCGCTCAGGAGTTCTATATACATAGATGTAACGTGTAGATGAGTGCCTTAGCAACTCAGTGTATTAAGATATAACTTTTTGTATATCCACATGTATGTTGTCGCGCGCGACGCGAGCGGCGGGTTGATACTATTTTAATATCACAGTTTTAATAAAGGGCTTACGAGGAAGCGATATTTTAATTGGGGCTTGGAGCATTAAGAAGTACAATTTTTCGTACTCTTTTATTTATTCAAATGTTACTTCTTATTTATTGAATTGCGTGCAATCACAGGAACGGATGGACTGATTTTAACATCCGTTTAAAAGAGTTTTATTTATTTTTTCTTGATTCCTACGCATCGTAAGTTTTAGGCTGAATATTGCATTTGCTACGCACCGGCGACGCCGGAGTTTCACATTCGTTTGCCATAAATAGAAAAATAGATATGTTCACTTAAGGATAAGTTTTGTTTTCCATCCAGTGAAGCTACGTAATGCAGTGTGTACCTATTAACTTACCTCTAATTTAGTTAGTTTTAACATAGACTGTACATATTATTTAATTTCTTATTTTGTTCAGATCTCTAATAAATATGTAAGTCTAGTTGTATGTTGTTTTATTGTATTACACGACAGGTTTCCAGGGCCATGTAACGCATTCAGTACAAATCGACTGGTTGTATGCCGCGGCTATTACTGGCGATATACATCGCGTTTCCAGCAAAAGCAGTCTGGGCCACTATTATGAAAACGCGGACTCTTCCGTTGGCCGATCGTTACTATGGAAGCAAGGCTGCCTTTCTATTGAGGAGACGAGCGGAATGAAAAGCACCAATCAACCTTTTACTACACTAAAGCATAGCACACAGAAACTGAGGAATCTGATTGGTCCTTTTCGCACCGCTCCGCTCGTCTCCGCGTCAATGGAAAGGCAGCCTAGCTTTCAAATCGTTAGTAAAATACCAATAGCCGTGTATTGACTGGGCGAGCAGCCCCGCGAGGCAAACGCTCGGTCAGTCGGGACGTACCTTGCCAGAGGCAAACGCAGCGATGCACGTCCTGACTGACCGAGAATTTGCCTCGCGCGGGTGCCCCCGCCCAGTCAGTCCATACACTGCTATTGGGGTATGTTTCCACTCGAGCCTTGAGCGGAGGAAACAACCCAAAATATCATTTTATTACGTTTGAGGAAAAGCATCGTAAGGAAACCTGCACATAAGAAGTTTAATTGCGCATCCCTCCCTACTGACCATATGTATTTGATAAGATAATGGATACTTTTTACCTCCACCTCATGACGTCTTTTGGCGTAGTTGGCCTTCAAAAGGCTAATGGTATCCCTTCATTTTTCATAATTTCATTTGCCATAATGGTCACTGGCTATAACCTTCATTTTCTCTAATATCACATACCATAATTTTTTAATGCCATAATACTCTAGTGTCATAATGTTCAACCTCCCTAATATCAGATACTATAATAACACTTTCCATAATATTTACTTTCTATAATGTTCATAATCCCTAATATTATATGCCATAACACTTCATTTGCCATATTTTCGGAAAAAGCAGACCCAGACTGTATCAATGTGTTTCAGTGGGTATAATGAAATACTGGTACAATCTGGATTACGTACTACTATTATAATAACTTACCTATTCTAACCTACCTACTGTAAGGAAGGTCTCCGTTAGGTACGACGACGAGCGAAGCGAGGAGGAGTTAACACTCCTCCTACTACTCCTACAGTAGGTAGGTTAGAATAGGTAGAACTGCGACCTTGCAGCGCGCGAGCCGAGCGAGCGGAGCGAGCGTGCCGTGGCAGCGGCCGGCGAAGCGACAGACCCGTTTTTTTTATAGTACCTACTATGCTTCGACACAACAAAAAAAAAACAAGAAAAAGCCGGGCTTCAACAGGTATATAATAAAACGCATTCTGAATGTTTTATGGCAAATAATTATTATGGCGTTTAAAATTTATAGCATACAGTTTTATAACACTTGATAATAGGGAAAATTAAAAGTATGGCATACGTATCGTTATGGCACCTAACAATTATGTCAAGTGAAAATATACCAAATGATCATTATGACATATGAAGTTCGGCCAAATGAAATTATTGCATATGAAATTCGGTCAAACGATAGAGACCCAAGGCTAATAACAAAATAAGTAATTTTAAAAGTTTATTTCAAGCATCTGATTTTGTCCACCCTTCAGCCAAATGATCTCTTACGGCTTGTTCTAACACCATCTGAAAGTAAAACAACTTATTGAAACATTACCCTTCTACTTCGGCAGTCGGGTAATAAAAGATCTGCAAATAGTTCTACTAGCGCGTCACGTTGATTACTCGGTCGCTGCCGGCCCTTTTCTTAGGTGCCACACATTTTGTTTTTAGGGTTCCGTACCTCAAAGAAAAAACGGAACCCTTATAGGATCACTTTGTTGTCCGTCTGTCTGTGTGTCTGTCAAGACCCTTTTTCTCAGGAACGCGTGGAGGTATCAAATTGAAATTAATATCAAATACAAAAAGTCTGCAGTCCCTTGGATCAGTGAAAAAAATCAAACATCTAAGTCAACGCAATCAAACGATACGGCCGTTTATGCCGCATATTGAAGGGAATCTCAAGGGAATCAAAACCTATAGGGTACTTCCCGTTGACTTAGAATCATGAAATTTTGCAAGAAGCAATGTCTTATAGCACAAGTAAAGGAAAAAATCCGAAAACCGTTTATTGTAGTTACATCACATAAAAAAAAGCCCAGTATAAGCTGACACTCACTAAGTACTACAGTGCATACTTATTGCGTGTCAGTTTATACTGGACTTTGTTTATATATGGTATTCCCGTGATTTACGAACTATTTACACGCCTACAAGTTTGTGCGGAACCCTCGGTGCGCGAGTCCGACTCGCACTTGACCGGCTTTTTTATATTAGGCTCTCATACTGTAAGAACGCACACAGGCTCGCGTTTAACCTTTTCAACGCCATGTCAAATACAAGTCATCACTCACACGCCAATGACAGCTGACAACCAGGGCCAATTTCAACCTTACGTCATAGACATTCAGGTCTATTTTTCGCTGTCAACCGTGACTGATATATCCGTCGTTGGCGTTGAACCAGTGGTGCTGATATATAAGTCAATGGCGTTGAAATGGTTTAAGGCCCTTTGTAGACGTGAGGCAAACACTTATATGCGTCGCCGGCAGTGAAAGAGGTAACCTTGTAAACGTTAGGATCGACTGCGATTTTGACATCTTTTTTAGGGTTCCGTATCTCAAATGAAAAAAAACGGAACCCTTATAGGATCACATTGTTGTCCGTCTGTCTGTCTGTCTGTGTGTCTGTCAAGACCCTTTTTCTCAGGAACGCGTAGTGGTATCAAGTTGAAATTCATATCAAATACTTAGGTCTGCAATCCCTTGGATCAATGAAAAAATCAAACATCTAAGTAAACGCAATCAAAAGATACGGCCGTTTATGCCGCATATAATTGAAGGGAATCAAAACCTATAGGGTACTTCCCGCTGACTTAGAATCATGAAATTTGGCAAGAAGCAATGTCTTATAGCACAAGTTAAGGAAAAAATCCGAAAACCGTTAATTTGTAGTTACATCAGGTAAAAATATAGACCAGTATAAACTGACACTCACTAAGTACGAAAGTGCATACTTATTGCGTGTCACTTTATACTGGTCTTTGTTTATATTGTATTCCCGTGATTTACGAACTATTTACATGCCTACAAGTATGTGCGGAACCCTCGGTGCGCGAGTACGACTCGCACTTGACCGGCTTTTTTACGCTAAAGGAGGCAAATAAGTCAGCGGGTCGCTTGTGGGCAAAATGTATAAAAACTGTCCCTTTAACATTTTCAACGCCGTGTCAAATAAAAACTAGAGCTAATGTGAACCTTAATTCATACATACTCAGGTTTATTTTGCGTTGTCCACCATGAAGGATATTTCCTTCAATGGCGTTGAAAATGTTAAAAGTGTCTTGTCCACAACGGCTATCAAGTTTATATTACTGCTTACTGCTAGGGTAGATTAAGTTAGGTGGTTTTACCTCAATATCTTTGCAGCCTTGCATAGCTCTACTCAGAACTAGGTCGAAATAGTCCATGTGCAGTCTGTGGGACATCTCCAACAGGGCTATACTTCCTGAAATAAGGATCATTATCAGCCGAACGCCGCATATTCAGGGCCAGATTTAGAGGTCTGGAGGCCCTGGGAAAACAAAGAAGCGGAGGCCCCTAATTATTTTCCTAATAGATTTAACGATTTTTTCAACTTGGATGTTTTTCTTTTTTTTTTAAATACTCATTGTGGGGGCCCCCGATTTGTGGAGGCCCCGGGCTGTAGCCCCGGTTGCCCGCCCCTAAATCCGGCCCTGCGCATATTGTTGGATGGTGATACAGTCCGCATTTTGAGCATTTATTAGGCTGTGTTCTCATTAGGCGAACTGTGAGCGGCTGACTCCTCCAGTTCACCTCCCTATATGTTATAAATGGAGTGTTCACACTGTACGCAGCGTACTGTGAGTGTAATCCAAGCAAATGTTGCGAATGCCAAGGATTTTCAATATAGGAATATGCTTTTTGTTTCTTTCTGAGATGTGAGAGTAAGGGCTTGATGAAAGAAAGAAATGGTAGATTTGATTAGCTAAATATGAGAGATTGTGGAGAGTCGGCATCAGCGAGTGTTGTGGGCTCGTGGGCGACTGACCGGTGGTGGGCATGGCGGCGACGGTGAGGCACACGCCGCCGGCCGCCTCCTCGACGTGGCCCACGTCCACGAGCGGCCGCGGCTCGGCGCCGCGCCACGCCATCGACGCCGACGCCGCGCACACGATCGCGCGCAGCGGGACGCCCGCGTTGATCAGCGCGAGGCTCGCGGCGTTCACGCACGCGCAGAACGCGCCGCCGTCTGCCTGAAGATGCTTTTATGTTAAACTAAACTTTTCTTTATCGTTGTTGTTTAGGAACTGTGAAATTTTCAGAGATGGAAAGTAGCTGTGTTCCCGGCCATGGACTATTTGTGTATGATATTATACAAATCTATCTAAAACCCACGGAAAGATTTTTTTTCCTAGCACAGAGACGGCAAACTAGCAGATAAGTCACCTGATGGTTAATAGGCTCCGAGACCCATATACACTTGCATCCTTACTGCAATTGCGTTGCCAACTCTGAGGACTTTTATGGAATACATGCTAGTCAATTTTAGCCAAATCTATCCTAGAGCAACAAAATACATTTAGATCAATGTTACATAACAATATTTTGTTAAATAGAATTTATTTTGTATACCATATTAATCTATCTATACTAATATTATAAAGAGGTAAAGTTTGTAAATTTGTTTTTGTGGGTAAATCTCCAGAACTACACATCCGATTTCAAAAATTCACAAAATCAAAAATGGACTTTCAGGGTGGACATAGGCTATAAACTTATGAAAGTACTGAGTTTCCGCAGACGAAGTCGCGGGCGGAAAGCTAGTCAATCATAAATACTTAATATATTGCTGATGATACTCCAATACCGCATAACCAACAATTGCTGATGCCGCATAACTGACTTGTGGCAAACTTTACAGGAAAGCATTAAAATTAAATATCTTTATGTTTATTGATTCCAATATCTTATAATCTAAAATTTGCTACATTTTGTTAGTAATGCAGCATTAGCCATTGTTGGTTTTGCGGTATTGCAGTATCATTGGCGATATAGTACCTGTAACACTTCTACATAAACATCTATCTGTGAGCGAGGATACAGCTCTGTCTTGATGGCAGCTATCAGCACCTGTCTCAGATGTATTGACATCTCCTGGGATTTGCGGTCACCACGGGGTCTGTTCTTTCTCTCACCTACAAGAAATTATAATAAGTAATGACAAGTGGCCGGAATAGGTAGAGCTAATTTACCTAAACTTGACACATGTTCATTCATGCGCAAGTAAGATGGGAACACATTATTGAATAAACATGCATCAAGTTTAGGTAAATTAGCTCTACCTATTCTGACCACTGGTAGTTAGGTATATTTGTCTGTTAATATGTTCTTTTTTAATACTCTCTACATTGTTTGTAATTTGTTAGTGTCATATAAATAAAATAAATAAATATAGGTTGTTCAAGTGGTCGGAACAGGTAGAGCTAATTTACCAAAACTTGACAAATGTTCATTCATGCGCGAGTGATATGGGAACACATTATTGAATAAACATGCATCAAGTTTAGGTAAATTAGCTCTACCTGTTCCGAACACTGGAACAACCTATATTTATTTATTTCATTTATAAGACACTAACAAATTACAAACAAAGCAGAGTATTTTAAAAAAAGTTCAAGAAGAGCTAATGAGAATAATGGTAAGATAGACAATAATAAAATGAAATTTGAACACCGCCTCAACGCAATGGTTACTTGTTGTTTGAACATTGTTAAAATATTGATAATAGTAAAAATTATAAAGTGTTCATAAGTTTCATAACTAAAAAAATTCAAATTACCTGTGGAAAATGTAGCCATGCTATATTGACAATTAACAACAACGCCTTCTGGGTTTGCCTTTGATTTTGATGCCTGGAATAGAAATGCCTCATAGTTTCACAACATCTTTGCAATATCATAATTTATTACAAATTATCTTAACACTGCAGGTACATCACACCACACGTGGTAGTTGTAAATAAATAAAACATTGTCATTAATTGAAACAATCGCGTCTTTAATAGACAAAAAAAAAAAAACAAATAATAACCTGATGTGGACCATATACTGCAGCTAAAACTTTAGTATTTCCTTGTTCTATGTAAGCACTTCCATCGGGCTGTGTGAATACTCCAAGCTTACACTGAATACGTCGGAGTTCGTTTGGTCTTCTACCATCTAATCGTAGTCCTTGACTTGACAATAACTCTGGTCCAGGCATGATTTAAAGGGAACACAGAGATATATTGTTCTATGATAACCTTAAATATTTAGGAGTTTTAAACTTAAAGCTTATAATGTAAACAATGGAAGATACACCGACCAACTTATAATCTGTGCGTTCGTTTTGACATTAAAATGTTGCCCTGCATTCTCATGAAAAAAATACACAAAATAAGTACTTTCATAAAAACCGGACTATAAAAAACAACAAAAGACGTATGTTTGACCCTTTGGCATTCATAACGAGTTAGAAAGAGATGTCCTTATAGGTATTCATTCATTATCCTTCATGTTGTCACAAGATGTTGAGACGTCAAATGGCCTACAATCAGGGCCGCACCAACCCCTCACAGCGCCTGTGTGCGAAACCTATTAAGCGCCTCTTTTTTTCACGAATCTGCACGTTTCAACTTATGTTTTTTTTTATTATTTGTTTGCGCCTCTATTGTCTTGGCACCTGTGTGCGCCGCACACTTCGCACACAGGGGCGGCGCCGCCCTGCCTACGATACGACAATGTCAGCGAAGGTACCCCCACACATCCCACGAACCTCCAGTACAACAAAATCAAAAAGTCACCCTGACATAAAATTTACTATGCACAATACCTACCGACTTTTTGACTTGGTACTACTAGAGGTCCGTGTGACGTGTGGGGTTCGCTGACATTGACATATCGCGGACCATTTGACGTCTTAAAACCGTTAAGTCCGACTTCTATGCAAGTACTTATTCTGTGGTCTCCACACGCTCGACTTTTTTTGCCAGGCTATAAACAAAATGCACAAATAGACTATTCACTAATGTCAAAATAAATTATTTTTTCACTACCACAAAATCAAACTTTCAAAAATAACACGGAAAAACCTAGCTATCGCTAATTTTTCGAATTTAAATGATTTTTAATTCAACAATAACTTCATAAAATAACTATTTTCATACTAACTTCATACTACCGGATTGTTCTGATGTTTCAAATGTTTCAAATTCAAGTTGCTGTTTTGACCAGCAGTCAAATAGCCTATTGACAATTAACTGGTAACTTTATTTTTATTGTACTGTTCGGAATACTAATAAAACCGCCTCATTCTTCTATCTGACTTTTGACAATTGGCAAAAAATACCTTTTTTTCCATATCTTGAACGCAGACTAAAATTTCAAATAAAGGTGTGTGTTGTCTTTTAGCACTGTGCTTAATCATCATTGGTTCTTTTTTGATATTTCTGTAAATCTACCCAATTAAAAACTTGTTCTTCTCCACGAGTTACAGCATACTGCAATAAAAACACATTTAATTAATTGTAGTCGTACGCATTGAAAATGGCTGAATTGTTTTTTACTGAATTACAATAAATTATTTTAGATGCTAATCGATATTGTGAAATTTGACAAAATCGTAAGTAACAATGCCAGTATATTAAGTTGATTATTAACCTGAGTTTTATATTAATGAACACAAACAAAGTGGCCCTCCCGGTGTGTTAGGTACTTGCTCATCCTAAATTTCATTGATTCTAGTAAATATTTGATCTCGTTATCTACTTTTATTGTATTGAACAAACAAATTACAAGGGTTTTGAGGTTGAATAATAATAATGTGATAAGTGTCTTAGTTTTAACTGCAGAGACAGGTGATTAGAGATATTGATTTTTATTGATTGCATATTGAATTTGGTTACAGCTAATTGCGTAGAGATGGAAGTGGACGATTCGGCCGTGGACCTCAGCGTCAGGTATTGTCTAGCTCCTATTTCGCTATAGAAATAACCTTATCAACATGCTTGTTTGGGTGTAACTTATATAATTATAATTTCAGGTCTTTGCCCCCTGAGTTGAGCGAACTTAGGGCTCTCACGGCCAGCGGTCTGACCATAACACCGGCACAGCCACCACCACATGTGAGTTAAAAAAGTAAAATTACCTCAGTCTGGTATTTTTTCTATAATATTTTTTGGTACTGATTGCAATTTTTGTTTTCTTTACACCTACTTCCTGGATAGATTATTGATAGAGTGAGTATTGATTGTTTATTCCAATCATAAGACAGAAAATCTACATACATGACTGGTTCTTAACCCATTAGGTGTCTTGCAATATACATGCCACTGTGTCGGCAAGACAAAATGTTAGTCTGGGCTCTACTTTTTATGACACACATTTGACTATTGAGTTACTCATGTCAATCTTGTGATAGCTTTATGGTGGAATTAATGCTTATATGATTTTAAAGAGCTGGAGCAATAGCTAGGTTTTCAAATTATTGATATTTATTTATTGAAAGGTACACTTACAGCAAGTACATTTATAAAGCATTTATATCATAGTAACAGATTGAGATATTAAGTCTAGTGCACAAGCTAATTACAAGTATACACAGCATTTATGTATCATACAAATGTAAATAAAGTAGTTTATTAAGGTGAACCCTTAGGTATGAATGAGTTTTTAGGCTAATAAATTTAATTGATAGAGCTAATTATATTCATTTTGCAATTTTATATGCAAATGATAAAAATATGTTCCATTATTCATAGGAGGAAACGGGATGAGTCATTATGTGGAGTTGTTTGAGAGATGAAATAACAAAAACAACAATTTTATGACCAAGACTTTACTTGTAAAAAATGAAAACCAAAATGTCACACTAACTTATTGAGGGGTTTAAAATCAAAGACCATTAAATCCAAGGATTTCTGTACCCTTCAAATAATTAATCAAAACCAACAACATTGGGCACATGTTGTCTGCAACTTGTTTATCGCTCGGATTTCCCTTTTTAACATGCCTTCACAGATAAAGAGGCATTGAGCGATAAGCGAGGAAATACAAGATGTGCTAGCTACTCAGAGTAGTCATTGTTCATATCCAGAAAATGTTAGGTTGAAGAGATATTTTCATTTTTAAGAACAATGTAAAGTTCAGAAAAAAATTGGTATCGATAACTACTTGTCAAATGATCGTGACGCCTGATCACATGTGTGGTGTGTGCCGTGGCAGGGCGCCAGCGGCAAGCGCGTGCTGCGGCCGCGCGCGGAGCAGCGCAGCTACGCCGAGAGCCCCGACATCGTGCTGCTGCCCGCCGCGCCGCCGCGCAAGCCCGCCGCCGCCGCGCCCTTCGCAGGTAACCCTCATATCATAAATGCCATGCAAACATTTTGTGTCAGCATTTCGACCTTAGATGTGGCGTAAAATTTGAGTCTACTTGGTTTTAAATGTTTAAAATACCACCACCATCATTCTACTATGCCATTCCACCAGTAGCAACAGCAGCTGGTGGTAAAAACCGATCGTGTTGCATGAATTGACAACGTGGTTAGCCTAGTTGGTAGTGAGCCTGTCTACGAAGCAAGCAGTTCCGTATTCGAATCCTGGTATGGGCTGATATTTGTGAACTGATGAGCGCAAGTATGTTTTCCATGTATTTAAGTATGTATTTATCTATATAGGTATGGTTGTCGATGCCTAATACCTTTAGTATAAGCCTAGAGCTTAGTTTGGGACTAGGTCAATTTGTGTGAGATTGTCCCCTGATATTTATTTTATTTATAAACGCAAAGTATATTCTACAAAATGGGTTGCCTGAAAACTTCTTATTTCTTTGCAGATATGAGCAGCAAGATGAACGCGAGCGCGGTGAACGTGTCGATTACGGCGGCGGCGCCCGAGTCGCCGAGGGACGCGCGCGAGAGCGAGTCGGAAGATGACGAGAACGAGCCACCTGTACCCAGTGCCGACCGGGTCAGTATATCGGACGATACGGCACATTACCAGCTAGCCAAGATGCATTACGCTAACTTGACGATATTCGAAATCAAAGAAAGTTGTATAGAAATGACGTAAGCTAACGATCAGTAGCGTCAGCCGCTTATATATGAATACATTTGGTTGATTTTCAATAACCATTAAGTTAGCATAGCATCTTAGCTAGGCCGTCAGGGTCGATACAACACTACATGGTCGATACTGCACGCTACCAGTTCTATATTTAAATTTACGACGGTACAGCACATACTTGTTTAAGTTGTGGCAACTTTACTGGTCGTTAAATTGACTACAGGTACAGGTTTCATAATGGAGCACTATTTGTACCGTTTGCGCAGATAAACATTAAAACATAAGTACGGAGTCTGACAAGTTGTTGTCTGTGACGGTGTGTTCCCATGGTGTTCCATCGGCTAGAGCTGGCGAGGTGTTGCAGGAGCTGTCGAGCGCGGAGATCTGGGAGCGCGAGCGCCTGGTCCGCGCGCTGCGCGAGAAGCTGCGCGGCGAGGAGACGCGCCTCGTGCTGCTGCGCAAGATCCGCCAGTCGCAGCACGCGCCCGCCAAGGTGCCCGCTCCGTTACGTTTGCTTCAGGCTCGTGCTCGTGGAGGGGCCGTCCACGGTTGCCTCCTTCTTGAGGTGGATTCACGTTACACCGGGTCACGTTACACTGTCAACTATGAATTACTTCATGCAAAAGTATACTTAGATTATTTAAGTCCCAGTCCCAGCCCGAGCCCGGCCCCGGCGTGGTGTAACGTGAATTCACCTTTATTTATCTTCTTTGTAATCTTCGACAGTCAAATTTTCAATCTAATTTGAACTCTGTTGCCATAGAATTAAAGTCAATCTTACCCACTCCCGCCAAGCAGCAGAGTTCGCAGATCGATCGACAACGCGATGTGCCTAGTCGATAGTGACCCTACCTCAGAAGCTAGCGGGGTCGAGCTCTATTCCCGGTATGGTCAAAGATAATTTATACTAGCTGCAGCCAGCGACTTTGTCCGCGTAGAATCAGTAATTTTGCCATTCCACAAGCACAGAGCTTTTTTTTTCAGGATAAAAGGTAGTCTGTGTTATTCTAGGCTGCTATCTCCATTCCAAATTTCATCCAAATCCGTTCAGCCGTTGCAGCATGAAGGAGTAACAAAGTAACAAACTTTCGCGCTTATAATATTAGTGTGATATGATAAGCGCGAGTGTTTGTTTCTGACTTTTGGATATTTTCTAATTATTTAAGTATATATGTATTTCTCTGTATAAATAAATATCAGGGGACAATCTCACACAAATTGACCGATAACGCTATAGGTACATACTTGGGTGAATCAACTTAGGTACTCCCCATTTTTCGAGATGTTTCACAATTTATATTTTTTTAGAAAAACTATTTATTTGCTAACGTCGTGGCTTACACATTTATAAAATCAGACATATAGGCTAACGTTTAGGAAATGTTGTTCAAAAATGGTACAATTTTAAATAATAATATAGTTGGTAACGCAGGGGACGATGTTGTCCCCAGGTTTTGTATGAAAAATATGCATTTTCCCCTGAGTTACCAGGGTTTTCCGAAAATTAAGAAATATTTGAGGTGTCTAACATGTGGGATCTGTAAATTTGATTGTCTGATTTTAATATTCATACATTATTATTAATCATAAGTCACCAGAAAATATTTAGTGCCGCAAAAGAAAAGGAGTACCTTAAAAGTTGATTCACCCACTTATATAGAGAAATACATACTTAAATATATATAAACCATCCATGACTCAGGAACAAATACTCGCGCTCATCACACAAATATTTGCCCATACTGGGATTCGAACCCGGAACCGAAAGCTTTGTAGGCAGGGTCACTACCAACTAGGCTAACCGCGTCGTCAAATGTAAGATAAGTAAATTAAATTAAATTTTTCGTTTATTGTTACCTACTACGCATACGAGGGCCGTTCCGAAAGTTTTTAGCTGCGCCAGTATTAATCGTGATTTTAGTTTATTGTTGATACATTCATAAAACAAAATTTTATTACGAACGACTACCAAAAATAATGGTAAAAAAAGTTTCCTTATTTTTTGATATTTGATTTTCACAGAAAATTGTTTTCTATTAAATTTTATTTTTTGCTAGAAAAATCAGCTTTTTGGTATTAAAAACCTGTCAGGATGAACCGTGATGGAATCGTCAGTATTTTTAGTATATTTGAGCAGCTTGTTTCACTCTGTTCCCAAATATAGTACTGCACAAAATGTTTTCATTGTAAGTCACTGAATTTTCCTGGGTCTCTAATTTAGACGCGTCTTCAAGGAATGTATACTCCATATTATAATATCGAATGTTTAAGGAAACGTATGGTTTAAAATAAGGACTGATAAACCTCACATTTTGTTTTGGACACCACATATTTATATTGGACAAAAATAAAGGGTTCCTATTTTTTGGGACCGTATTCATTATAGCAAAAATCTAGCGCAGGAATTCATAGCGTTAACACGTCTCGTGATAAAAAATGGTAAACAAAAAAACGTAGTAATTTATATGTATGATTTTTGGGGACAATGTTTGTATTGGAGTTTGCCTTGAATACACCAATATTAATATATTTCAATGAATGTCGACACAGCTAAAAACTTTCGGAACGGCCCTCGTAGTTTGGAACTATTTGTGTTTGTCCCCTGATATTTAGTTATTATTGTGTTCGTTCCGATATGGTGGTAAGACTGAAACATCTAGCATTGAGACATTTAATGTACCTCAGTGTTGGCAGCGCATTTGCAATCTCAATACTGAACATGTCCTTGGACCTCGGACCCACTTACCATCAGGGCCCGTATTATGAACGCGTTTCTCGCGGTGGATAAATTTGGATAAAGCATCTGTCACTCCCGCACTCACGCACCCGTCGGCGAGTGAGGAATGTTTTATCCACGTTTATTAAGAGCGATAAACGAGCATAATAGGCCCTTGGGTGGGCTGCGGCCTGGTCGGCCTGCTAGCCCGGTACAGTCAAGGTCATAAATATGTATACACTATAGTACCTTGTCTATTTAATGTCATGTTTAAACTGCCATATATGAATGTCACAGCGATTAAAGTGACAAGGTACTAAAGTGTATACATATTTATGACGTTGACTGTACTAACCCCGCCCGGCAGGAGGCGGGCGCGCCGGCCGGCGGCTGCGTGGTGCCGCCCGGCGTCACCGTGACGCCCGCGCCGCCGCCCGCGCATCAGCACAACAAGGTTACTATTCTCATTCTACTCATTATAAAACACCAGAACAAGGTCACTTGCACTCGGCTAATAACAATACGCAATATTAACTATCTTCTAAAGGAACGGCCACACCCGGGCTCAAAACACGTTGACGCACCGTAAACGCAGTGAGAGAGAGATCCGGTGAGGACGGTATGCGTTAGAAACGTGGCGTATACGTCACGTCACTGCGTCAACGTCTTTTGAGAACCGGTGTGGCCGATCCATAACTTGGTCATTTTAACATGTCGATTGTCCCCATACTGAATGTTTCGCAAACTTTTTATTAATCGTAATTTAATTTGAATTTATCGCGTGGTTCACATGTATACCATTGGATTTAGAATACGTTAACCCTCCACGCAAGAAGAGAGGTGTTATAAGTTTGATATCTGTCTACCTTTGGTATCATAGTTCCCAAACGGATGGACTGATTCTGACGCGATTTCTTTTAACAGAAAGCTAGTTTGACTAGGGTGGTTCTTAGCTAAGTTTGATGAAAATCCGTTGACCCGTTTATCAGTTATCAAATTGACAATAACTTTCTCTACTTAATTCTACATCAAAGTATGACATGTTTCGAGACTATAGTACGTTCGCGTTAAGAATTCAGTGAATCATCGTTGTCCGCCGGCTTAGCCACGCCCCCTAACCAATCAGGTCGCTCAAAATTAAAAAGTTAAGTGCACAGTGACTAGTTGAAGGCAGACTTTTGAACGAAACGGTTGTGTCCTTTACGCGCTACTTACATAAAATTTTATTAAAAATTATTACCTCACCTATTCGTTAGAATAAAAGAGGCGCGATAATTCATAACGGGGAAAGAAAAGTAATTTATAATATTTTCAAGTACTTTAAACAGTGTGAATTTGGATGACGTCATGGAACTCGCAGAAGAAAATTCTTTTATAATAAATAAGAACGAAGATTCTACTGATAATTATTGAAATATATTATTAATGTCTTTGTTTTAAGACAATTAAGTTTATATTTATCCATTAAACTTAATGTTTTAAAATGTAACTCCACTGTGAATACACCTTTTACCCTGCAGTTGCGCTGATGATTCACTGCATTCTTAACGCGAACGTACTATAACATCTCATTCGAGGGCAGAGTATCCCGCCCTTAATATATTAAAGTGTGTTCGGCAGCGGTCGGCGAGCGCCGCGGCGGGGGGCGCGGCGGGGGGCGCGGCGCGGCGCACGTCCAGCCTGCCCGGCGGCGCCACGCTCACGCCCGGGCCCTACCGCACGCAGGTACCGACACGGGCGGCATGTTATGTACAGTTGTGTGTTCAGGAACCGCATGTTACACCCGGCATAGCGGCGCGGCATTGATCAATTATTAGAACATCAAAAATGGCGGCAACCGTAGTTTATTTTTTAATTCAGAGACAATCTAGAGTCTGCCTCTACTATCATATCGTTCGATATCAAGTAACATACGAGATTTGTCAAAATTGTATGCAAATGACATTTCATTTCGTATTAAATGTGATCTCGAGTGATATTAGAATTGAGGTCAAATAAAATTGTTTTGTTTTTCAATGATGTTCGAAATTTGAAACTTTATTAAATTTTATATCATAATAAGAACATTATATTACTGCTACAGATAAGAAAATTATCATAGTAAAATTGATTGTTTTAATGCTGGTCATTGCCAACGGATTCTGAACGTATTATAGAGGACTTATGATATGTGTGTAGATAAACGTACTTAAACGTACTTCTATCTACCAACTTCAAAAAGGAAGAGGTTCTCAATTTGACTATAACCTTTTTTTTGTGTGTTTAGGTTACGCAACATCGCTAATTAATAGTGGACAGATAAAATACTTAAACTCGGGGGTAAAATTTCATCATGGTCTGGTGATGAGATCGATAAAAAAAACAACGGAACTCCTTAATAATATGGAGTCGGCAAATTTTTTTAAATCATTTATTACAGAGTTTTATTAGCTTCACTTGTTAGTTACTAATAATGTAATAAAATGTGAAGGTGAAATATTTATCAAAGATTTTTCATAATTTTACATTCAAAATTTGCCCGACAAGATCGAACTTGAACTTCATCAAAAACTTAAGTTTATTGCCGGGAGCCCCTAAGCTATACCAGTGGTCGGACTTCAAGTTCCGCGGTAGAAAGTAGTGGCACAGTTAAGTACAGTAAAAACCAGAGTAATGATTAGACCCCGGATCTTTGTGGCAATGACGTCACAAAAGGGTAATTTGGGGAGTAAATGGAACAGTGTCAATTACTACGGCAACCTAGTCTATTGGTGTTCTAACGGAATTAAAATTGTATTATCAGGCATCCACGATATAAATTACCTATAAGTCAATAGGTTAAAGCTGATAAATTGATAAAGATAATTCTAATTTATTTCATTATGTTCCACTTTGCCATTTACTGAATGGAACGGTGTTAATTAATACGAAAAACTACCGGTTTTTAACCGAATAAATTTTACTAACTACGCATTCACGATTTAAATTACTTATAAGTCAATTGTCGACGATGTTCTTTCGTTAACTGACTCTCCGTAACAGATCAAAAGTTGTTCTAAATGACTTGCAGTAATAATAATAGTTTTTGTCGTGAATGCCTAGTGAATAAAAATTACTCAGTTAAAAAAAGGTATTAATTAACAAATTTTATTAATTAACACTGTTCCATTTACTCCTCAAACTACTCTATTGTGACGTCATTGCCGCAAAAATCCGGGGTTTAGTAATGATACTAATGATAGTAGTCGGCTGTCTACCGCCGTCACATACTGTGGCTATATTTGTTATGGCAGAGAGAGCGCGACGGCGGCAGACAGCCGAGATATAAGTCTGGTTGTACTGTACAGTTGGTATGCAATAAGCGCCGTTGTTGTAGAGCTCGTCGAGCGGCGCCAGCATCACGCCCTCCGTCACCATCACGCCCGCGCCGCCGCCCGCGCCGCACGCCGCCAAGGTACGCGCACACACACACACACCAACACAAATGTAACAAGCGTCAACGCACATCCAAAGCTTTTGTCCACGGTAGGAAGCACGTGAACCTCATACATGCCCTTCCAGCCATGGCGACTAAAACAACAACAAATCTATACTGTTTGTATTGTTTTTGGTTTACATTCATTATTTGATTATCAACCGAAATCTTTCGAGAGGTCCCTTTAACGAAAAAGGACAACAACGGTTCACATACTATAATTAAGTACATATGTCTCACGATGATTAGGACTCCTGATTTAGATTTGAAGTCCTTAAAATAAAGGCACTTTGCGCCGTTGATAGAGGTCTTTCGTTCGTTCCTCGAATAAGGCACAACAATTATAGCACATTTGAAAGCCTAAACTACAATGCCATGTATTATTGAGTCCTTGAACTTACTTAATTTACTATAATAACAACAAAAGTAAAGTAAAAATAGAGCCAATAAAGTCTAGTTTAATCCACATTTTAGTCTAATGAGGTACATTATTTTTTGTCTATTAAATAAGTACTATTTTTATTTACGTATGAGTAAAGATGGCTAACGGTGGTTTTCCTCGCAAGCCCGCTCAGGACAACTCTTCGGTCACGAGTAGCACTAGCGACGCAGTGAGTATGGAATGTGATGTCATCCCACAATGTATTATATCTTACTATTATTATAAATGCGAAAGTTTGGATGGATGTTTGTTGCTCAATCACGTAAGAACGGCTGAACGGGTCTGACATTTGGCACGGAGATAGATTATAGTCTGGAATAGCACATAGACTACTTTTTAGCCCGAAAAAATGTCAGTCAACGAGGGAGCAGTGATAAACGACTTCAACGCGGACGAATTCGCGGGCTAAAACTAGTAGTATATCGATGGCTAAAATGGCAATTGGCGTATTACATTTTATTGTAAAAAAATTGGTCTGTACGCTAATGTATACATATGTATAACAGTTTTTACAGAATAATTTAATTGTCCTATATGCCAATTGCCACAAGCCATCGATATAATTTGAACTAGTATTTAGCTAAAGGTACAGTTGATGGTTGTTATAAGGAAGTACAGCGATGAAGGGCCGTTCCGAAAGTTTTCAGCTGTGCCAGTATAAATCGTAATTTAAGTAGATTCATATAACAAATTTTATTACGAACAACTTTGCCATAAATAATGGTAAAAAAAGTTTCGTTATTATTTATATTTAATTTTCACGGAGAGTTATTTTCTATGAAATTTTAATTTTTGGTAGAAATATCAGCTTTTTGATATTAAAAACCTGTCTAAAATTTAAAGGGTCGTCTGATTCTGATGATATTCTCCGTGATGGAATCGTCAGTATTTTTAGTATATTTGAGCAGCTTGTTTTACTCTGTCCCCAAATATAGTACTGCACAAAATGTTTTCATTGAAAGTCACTTGACATAAAGACGGCATTTGAGTGTCATTTAAATAATGTTTAACTTACAATTACGTTGCGAAAGTGTATGCGTTACAGTTTCGTGTCGGTCACTAACGATTCTTTAACTGTACATTTATTTAGAGAAATGAATGATCGAGTGTGTGGTCCCGCAGGCCAGCTCGCGCAGCGGCGAGGACGCGCAGACGCCGGCGCAGCGCCAGGCCGCCGCCAAGCTGGCGCTGCGCAAGCAGCTCGAGAAGACCCTGCTGCAGGTCACTCCCACACACACTCTTCAGTTGTTCATACATTACCTCACTCACTCAGATATTCACGTAGGGGCATCGAAACGAGAAACATTTTCACGGCAATATGTGACAATATGGGCGACTTGCTTTAATATTCGAAGTAAGTGTAAGACAGATACTCCTAGGGCTGTTTTGATAAACTGATCTCGGCTGAGATTCCCGTCACACGATGCGTCATAACTTGACAGTTTTCTATGGGTTGACGTGTCTCAAGTCGGGCGTTACATTCGAGATGAGATACAGCTCTTAATGAGCAGACCGCCCGCCTGCTCCGGCCGGCCACCCCCATCCACCATCAAGTGTGAGTCAGCGATGTGAGGGTCAGTTTAGTCGTCACATTTATCTGTAGGTTGTAGTTAGTTGGTGGAGCGCAAATAGAGATAGTCGAAGTTAAAGTAGATTATTGAAGTTAAGTAAAGATAAACAGATAGTTAAAAGGAGTCGGTAATTATTTCTCTTGGTGCATAATGCTTGGTAGTTAGTTGCACTCTGGTTTTTATAATTAAAACTTATTACTAATACTTGGTTGTCGCGTGGCCTAAAGCAGGCCGCGACTAAGCATAAACAGATGTATGGTGATGAAACCGTACCAGCAATACTTGCCGGCCGCACATTGCCGTGAAAAGTTGATTGCTTACCAGCCCCTGTACTCGACAAACCTGTAGATAATCGGTGACTACTTAGAAACCTGATGTCAAAAGCTACATTGATTTATGCGTTTCTTCACTGACCGATGTGTCGGTGTGCTGGGACACAGTTATGGGTTACAGTGAGATAGAAGTACATCGAGTGCCGACACGATATCGGTCAATAATGAAACGCTCATTGAAGTGAAACCTCTTTAACACTTCCATGGCGTCGTAATATATAGCTGTCATTTTCTTTCTCTCTACGGCATATCTTTCTTCTCTCTCATGTAACGAAATGTGCCTAAACGTGACGCGTCCTTAATATTTTACTCTCAATTCTCGTCCACTTATCGATTATCGAATCGCCGCCTAAGAAGTTTCACTTCAAAAAGTATCAATACTTATTTTGATTGTTCCACTGTACGTGGCAAGCTCTGTAATTGGTCGTTGATGGGGAATTTCAAAAAAAATAGCACACCTTTCACTTATTCACTTTTGGGAAAAAAATTGCACGTTGGTTGGGACTACCATTCTGAACAAGAAAAATAGAAATTCCTGATATGTCCCCAAAAATATGTATGGAATTGTCCGTTTTGTTACTAAGAAATGTATTGAATTTATGTAACAAAACGGACAATTCCATACAGAATTTTGGGGACATATAAGGAATTCTATTTTTCTTGTTCAGAATGGTGGTCCCAACCAACGTGCAATTTTTTTCCCAAATCTGAAGAAAAAGTGAAAGGTGTGGTATTTTTTGAAATTCCCCTGATGTTTGTGTACGGTTGTCAGATCCCGCCGCCCAAGCCGCCGCCGCCGGAGATGAACTTCATCCCGTCGCCGTCCAACACGGACTTCGTGTACCTGGTGGGGCTGGAGCACGTGGTCGACTACCTCACCAACGAGGACCGGTCAGTGCCCTCGCGTGGCTGACTGCGATATCTCAGACAAAACTGCTGTAGCAATTGCTACCTCATTACTAACAGGAGAGGACAGAATCTGCTTTGGCTATTCAATTTGAGATATCGCCTTTTAGCTTAGGAGCGACTCACCAAATACGCTATTTAAATTTGACTATAATGTCAAAATAAATTATATTTACGCTACCACTAAATTAAGCTTTCGAAAATAACACGGAAAAACCTAGTTATCGTTTATTTTTGCAATTTAAATGATTTTTAATTCAATAAAAACTTTATAAAGGAACACGGAAAATTGTGACGTCACAGGTTCCTATTTTCATACTAACTTCATTTACCGGATCGTTTTGACGTTTGAATAAAAGTTGCTGATTTGACCAGTCGGTCAACTAGCCAATATTCATCAGCCAATAAGCTTATTTTGGCACACCGGGCCATAAAGTCCCACATATTGACACACCGGGCAATAAAGTTAAGATGCGCGCGTGCAATCTGTTTGTATCGATGAAGTTAAGTCCTTTTTTTTTTACTAAGTAGGTTTATCATATTTCTTTTGTACGGATGTTGGATATGAAAATTGATGCACATTAAAAAGGAATAAAAAATCTCCGTCACAAAAATGAAACTCTAAAAAGTAAATAAATAATATGCAATGGCCCTTAAAGCTTAAATGTCAGTATTAATATTTTGATCTAAGCCCGGTAATAGTTAGTATTGTTTTTATTTAATTTACTTAGGTAGTTATTTAGTTAGGTAGTTAGAGAATAAGGAGGTGTTGGTTAGAATACATTGTGTGGTGTCGTGTGGCAGCATGCCGCGCTCGTCGGTGCCGGCGCTGTGCGCGCAGTGCGGCTGCGACTTCACGCCCGTGTGGCGCTGGGAGCGCGCGCCGGCGCGCCGCCTCGACGCCACCTTCCCGCCGCCGCCCGCGCCCGCGCACGCGCGCCGCCTCTGCGAGCTCTGCGTCAGCGGGAACGTCAAGCGCGCGCTCAAGGTCGCCTAAAAAAAATGATTGATTTATTGCCTTAACACACACTTAAAACACTTAAGCAGGACATATACACGGCCATATTTATATACAAACAAAAGACTTACCTACCTGCCTCACCACTCTTACAGCTAACATACGACAAGGTTTACTCTATATGCCTAGCTATAAAAAAGCCGGTCAACTACGAGTCGGACTCGCGCATCCAGGAATCAAACTTCAAGTCAATGCAATCAAAAAATACGGTCGTTTATGCCGCATATTCAAGGGATGCTCAAGGGAAATAAAATAAAATAAAATAAAGTCCAGTATAAGCAGTATGCGAGGGCATATTTAGTGCGTGCCAGTTTATACTGGCCTTTATTTTTAATGTGATTTAACTACAAATGAACGGTTTTAGGATTTTTTTCCTTTACTTGTGCTATAAGAACAAATTCTTCTTACCAAATTTCATGTTTCTAAGTCAACGGGAAGTACCCTATAGGTTTTGATTCTCCTGAGATTCCTTTGAATATGCGGTATAAACGGATGTATCTTTTGATTGCGTTAGCTGAGAAGTTTGATTTTTTTACAGCTCCAAGAGATTACAGACCTAAGTATTTTAAATTTTTACTTGATACCTCCACGCGTTCCTGAGAAAAAGGGTTTTGAAAGACAGACAAACGGGTAAAGAAGTAATCCTATAAGGGTTCCTTTTGAGGTACGGAACCCTAAAAATACACCAAAACTAACATTAAATTGAAACTATCCCCAGGCGGAGCACACCGCTCGACTGAAGACAGCGTTCGTTCGCGCTCTACAGCAGGAGCAGGAGATCGAGCGGCGCCTGTCCGCCGCCTGCGCCTCGCCGCCCGCGCCCGCGCCCGCGCCGCCGCCCGCGCACGCGCACCGCGCGCCGCAGGCGAGTACCCCCGCCCGCACCTGGCTCTCGACTTATAAACTCACAACACAATATCTCTACACACTAGGTATTCGAGAATATCTGACCAGACTCTGCCGCACTCAGATACGTCAATTAACTTTTAAGTTTGATTAAAGTTGCTGCTGCTGGACGACAAAAGTAACCTGAGTTACTAACCTGGGCCCTTAGCCAAGATGCCCATCGCTAACTAACGTTTCTGTTCGTTTAGTTTTTAAACCAATCGCGTCATTGGTAGATCACGTCATACGGAGAGTCACGTGATCTACCAGTGACGCGATTGGTTTAAAAACGAAACGAATAGAAACGCTAGTTAGCGATGGGCATCTTGGCTAAGGGCTCTGTAGTAATTGTTCGGTGGTCGGCAGATGTCGGTGACGCGCACCAGCGCCCGCGCCGCGCCCGCGCCCGCGCCCGCGCCGCCCGCCAAGGCAAACGCCAACAGGTCACATTATGTTACCGTTATTATTTTACTAGCCGACCCGGCAGACATTGCCGAAACCAATTGGCCAAGTAATGTTTTTGGAAGAGATGTAAATTATATTTTTAACACAGTTGCTCAAAAAGTGGTACTTTTCGTAGCTGTATATCGTGCGGAAAGTTGATTTTCGCGAACTAGTGCTTTTTACTTTTCCAATTTTTTTAAATTTAAACTTGTTCCAATTCATGCTACTTATTGATGAGTGTTAATATTAATTTCCTTTAAATATCGTAATCAACATAAAATCCTACTGTTAATGTAAGAAAACGAAAAATATACATATTTCATATTTTATTACTTACCTCTTCATCATTATAACGAGTTTATTTTTAAATATTGAATATTGAAAAACCGTTCTTAATAAGTTGTCTGAATGGAATAGAATAGCTGCCGAAACGCCTGTCAAAAATTTTACATTATGAAGAGGCTTTTTTTTTTTAATGATTATGGCCTGGATGCTAAGGCCTTTAAGCCATGCGTTTTTTCTTACTGTAAGCATTTTTTAAGTTTCCAAAAGCAACATTCGATATTGTTTTTATAAATATACGATACACAAATAATCGTAAATGCTTAGGTAATAATAGTACAATGTTTTATATTTACAATTGTTTGTCTTATAGAACATGCATTTTAAAAAAACTTTCATTGAAGTGGGTTCAATAATAATAACAAAATCCATTCTAGTCGAATAAAAGCTAAAAAAACACCTCTTTCTTAATTTCCAAATGACCGCACTTAGATCGATATGTATTGTTATGTTTAGCTCGCGCGCGTCTAGTAGCGCGGAGCTATCGCGGCACACCGAGCGGCGCGCGGACGGCGAGGCGCCCGCCAAGAAGGGTAAAGGTATGGCATCGCACATGTTTACCAACATCAGGTACCATCGATAATTTACACGGTTACCCTTTAAATATCGACAAAGTTACTCATTCATTAACGTGAGAAACTTTTTGACGCCACAGTCAAATGCAATAGCAGCGAGAATCTTAGTTATATTTTATTTTAGAGATGTGAAAAATGACCGTTAGAAACGTCAATCTTCTCGTGTAACATGAATACATTCTAAGGGATTTATGAATCGGACGCGTTATGTAATATAATGTTCACAAAATACGGCAATCCCGGATGTCCCAAACGTATTTTTTTTTGTGTTCCGGTGCGAGTACCTATTTGTCACACTCACACTATATAGTTCTTTTCTAGTTTTTTTTTTTTTAACTAGCTTTGAAATTAGGTCTTTGTCGGTATTTCAAGAGTTAACACCATCCTCATTGATGGATGTTCCTCAAAACGAGTATTGTTTTAATATATTTGGTCTCGCAGGCTCGTCGTCCAGTAGCACGAGTCAGAGTAGCAGCAGCAAGCCGCACCAGGTATTTATATACTACGTTTATAATTTTATATTCACAAAATGTTAAATATGGTTGTACAAAACCGTATCTTGGCCCCCACGTTCACCAGACTTAAGAGTTTTTTTTAGAGAATTGTTTTAAATATGGTATATTTCCATCAGTCATCAGGTATTTTATGAGCTGCTGCTATCTTATTGTACAACAAAGATGTCGAGCACTTTATTGTCTTGTCATAACATATGAACTTAAAACTAACCGGACTAACTAACTAAACTAAACGGAATAATAAGTACAATTTAATCAGTCTACTATCATCTGACACCCTGAACATCGGAGTATATTACGTGCTCAAAAATATCCAAAGTCAACTCTATTGTGTAAGACAGGGGCGTGTTAGATATTTTTGAGCAGTTTTCCTACTTCGATATACAGGATGTTTCGTTAGGTGCACGACAAACTTAAAAAAAAACTAATAACTTAAAATCATCTTACTATAAGTGTCACCTTTTTCGAGATATTTCGATTTTTCTGATTTCTTTTAAATGTACGGCCGCACTGTTTAGGAGTTGTAGTATTCGGAATGAATCTTCCCCCTTATATATAATATATCCCCGTTACGTTAGTCGTGCAGGTTACGGGCCACTGACGCGTGTTGTCGTGTTGCAGCAGCAGTTCGCGGCGGCGGCGGCGGCGCAGATGGCGTTCGAGCAGCACAGCGCCGCCGCCATGCAGGCGCTGCAGCACCAGCTGCTGCGCGGTCGGCTCCTTGCACTACTTACCCTCCGCGTCGGCTCTTGGCTATCCCACCGGAACTGACATTTATTCGGGATAAATAATCGTGGACAAACATACATACATACATACATACATACATACATACATACATACATAAAACATACAGGTCAAATTGAGAACCTCCTTTTTTTTTGAAGTCGGTTAAAAAGTAGCTTATGTGTTCATCATCAAAAAAGCCACGGTAGCCTAATGGTTTGACGTGCCGACTCTTAAGCAGAGGGTCGTGGGTTCGAACCCGGGCTCGCACCTCTAAGTTTTTCGGAATTTATGTACGAAATATAATTTGTAAATTTACCATTAGATTTTCACTGAAGGAAAACATCGTGAGGAAACCTGCACACACCTGCAAAACAATTTGACGGTGTGTGCGAAGTTCCCAATCCGCACTGGGCCCGCGTGGGAACTATAGCCCAAACCCTCTCGTTGTGAGTGGAGGCCTGTGCCCTGCAATGGGACGTATATAGGCTGGATTATTATGTTTTCATCCGGGATATAAGCTATCTCCATTCCAAATTTCATCTATATCCCTTCAGCTGATTTAGCGTGAAGAAGTAACAAATTAACACGCAAACTGTCATTTAAATGATTAGTGTAATTGAATAATGTGTGATGTTCTCAACATAAAGAGACCTTATGGAGGCATGCGCTTACGCCGTTTTCAGAACTGTTGCCATAGTATTCGTATAGTTACAAGAACAAGAAGAGCGTAACTGCCTTCCTCCATAAGGTCCCTTTATATTAAGAACGTCACATATCGTGTGCAGGTCTCGGCGGCGCGGGGTCGAGCGGCGGCGTGTCGCCGGCGGCCGCGGCGGCGGCCATGATGCAGTTCTCGCCGCTGCTCTACACCTACCAGCTCGCCATGGCGCAGGCCAACGCGCTAGGTAAGCGATGTACGTACACCCACTATTTTATCTACACCTTACCTAGTAATATCATATCTTACACAAATTGTACCTTATACACTTTTGGGATTACCCAGAAACTCCGCTTGAACAGTCGCGACATGAAAAGGTTCGTCACTTTTCAACTCTATTTCAATGCGGTTAACTATTTTTTCGTTTTTCTTGATTTAAAGTGATTAATAATCAAGAAAAACTTCCTCTGTAACTTTTTCTATGCCAAGTAACGGAGCTGTACCAAACGTCAGTCAAGTCAAATAGTAATTCTTTTTTACGGACAATTCACACTTCTTAAATTTATTATGCTTAAGAGGATTGTGAGGTGACGGCTTTCCATACAAACGGAGATAACGTTTTCCACTCCCTAAATGTTAACCGATTTCGACCAATTTTTGATATGTGGTCAGTCGGAACAAAATACTATGTCCGTACGTTTAGTTTTTTCAATATTATTAATAAATTTCGATTTATTCCCGTTTTATTGTTTTCATACAAAAGTAATTTAAAAAAAAACGAAACGTACGGACATAGTTTTTGTTCCGACTGACCACATATCAAAAATTGGTCGAATTCGGTTAACGTTTAGGGTGTAGAAAACGTTATCGCCGTTTGTATGAAAAGGCTAGATTTATCAGCTGGTTCACAGTCCTCTTAAAATGTTTTCACTAAAAATAACCTAATTATTAACCTGTGTATCGGTGTATCTGCCAGTGGCATCGTACCTGCCAAACGGATGAAGTTTGAAAGGTGACTTAATCGAGAGTGTTCCTAGCTAAAGGTTAAAATCCGTTGGGCAATTTTATCGGGGGTTTTTATCTATTGAATGTAAAGGTACAAATAGTGGTCCCATACGTGTCTTGTTGCAGCGGGCAAGAGCTCGGGCGGCGCCGCCATGGCGGAGATGCAGCGCGTGGCGGAGGCGCAGCGCCAGTACCTGCTCGACATGATCCCCGGCCAGCACGCGCGCAACCCCTGGACCAAGAACTAGCCCGCGCTCTGCACCCGCGAACAGGTCGCTGTTACTACTAACTTACCAATGGTTTCCCTTTGTAATTATACTAACCTATTTCAGTGGTGACAGTTGGATTGTAACAGGTGGAAGAAAAACCCGGCGGATGTACAGTCAAGGTTATAAACATAGATACGTCCAAAGCCTCAAAAATATGTAACCAAGATCTTATGTCGCCGTAATAAGGTCGTGGTTACATATTTTTGGCACTCTGAACGTATCTATATTTATAACCTTAACTGTACCACTACTTTTTTTTTTATAAAATTTTAATAACAATAATAAGCATAAAAACAATACATTTTTAAACGACTTCAAAAAAAGAGATTCTACAGTAAAGAAAAAAATTCCAGCTGTTACCACTGAAATTAATTGATGAGTTTTTTTCCCATTTGTTACCAGTAGTAACGACCTAGTGGTAGCAGGTGGGAATAGTCCACTACGATGTTCGCATCGTTGTGTGGAAATGAGACATCCGGTGAAATGACAGCAGTCCGTTTTTTTTACAGTTTTAAAAGAAAAAAATATTTATTACCAAATGTACAGACAAAAAAAAGTAAAATAGCAGCGCGTTTGCAGTGTTGGGACTGCACTGGTATTTAACCTCTTCAACGCTGTGTCAAATACAAATATCGTCACTCCGCGCCAATGACAGCCAAAAAATAGGAGCAAATTTCAATCTGACGTTATGGATATCCATGCATTTATATTTTGCGCGTTGATCCGTTGAGATTTATCCGGCGTTGGTGTCGGCCCAGTGATGCGGGCAACCCCTCAATGGTGTTGAAAATGTTAAAGGTTCATACTTTTCAATACAAATAAATTTTTTTTGTCTGACACGTTCCTATTACGGTAGTCGTATGATCCGGTGTAGTGGGCAGGGGCCTTAATAATAAGAATAAAAAGAAACTATCTTACGTATGTTATTTTTCCCAGAACTGCTGCGAGGTTGGGCGGGTTTGCTAGCGTGACGGCGAAATGCGACGTAAACTAAGGATCTTAACGTTTATAATGTTAATTAACTATACATAATAATGCACAACATTTTAAATACGTAATTGCATAAATGTAAGTTACAGTAATGAGTGTGAATTAAGATATAAAATTAAGTGATCGTTTTATATATCTGGTTTTAAGTAATACATATTTATAAGTAAATTCGTATTTTATTTGAATATATTGATTTAAAAAATATACAAAATATAATGAAAATATAGTCTTAAAAATAAGTACGTATTGCGCTACATAGTAGTGATTTCTTTGGAATCCTTTAAGATGATTGAAGATGATACCAGTTCCTAGAAAGAAAGGATAACGGTTATTTATAGAAATAGTTAACATCATTTAATATCATTGTCAAAAAGCTCGGAATATTATATATCACAGTAATGACGGATATATATGTGCGGATATGATCATAGTGATGTCGGCGTTCGGCAGCACAGGTACATCGCCAGCCAGCCGCTATGGTATCTGCGGGCTGATTTTTGAATCTCATGCGGTGACTAAGGGCAGGTCGGACTATGCGGTTGGCCGCACGCGGCTAGCCGCTCAGTGCGTACCTGCCCTAAAGCTCACTGCTGATTTCTGCAAGCTTGATTTTCTTAATCTCTTAAGTTCTAATGCCTGCGATATAAAACGAATGCCCCCCGTACACATGATCACCGCGTGACTTAATTATTTTTTTAGTAACCCGATGAGATTGTAATCGACTAATGAGAGCTTTTAGTGAGAGGAGGGAAATATAATACCCATCCTAGTTTCCTTATCGTAATCATATGTTGTCTCGTTCGCTTAGTAAGAGCGACTATACCGTCAGCAATGTGATTAAAATATTTAAGCAAGAAGGGCTAAGATAAATTAGAATAGAGGCCCAGGGTTTTATTCGTGGCAGCTTTTTTATAGTCGGGAAAATGCATTGACACATATCACCCAAGTCCAGGAGGTACTGGGACGGTTATGTGGGACTCGCCGACCGAGAGCGGCCGGGATACCCACTAAAAACCAGGGACTAATACCGGTATAATTTGGATATCGATAATTAGTTATCCTTTTATCGACATAGGTATCGATAAATAATTTTCGGTATTTTGGCAGAACTCCGTCATTTATGACCCAATTTGAATTATTTTTTTTATTCAGGTAACATACATACCCGAACGAAACATACCCGGTTCAGATTGGTCTCATTTTTATAACAATGATTAACTGATGATGAAATCCATGAGGAATTGACGAAACTCTTCAAAAATCGTAGGTACAGTCAAAGGCACTAATATCTATAAACCCATCGCGTCATATGTGACAATATTTTGCCAGGTTATTATGTGTCTGATTACTAACACGATTTGCTAAAAAAATTGTACCAATATTGTATTGTATTGGTTCCAAGTATTGATAAAAGTATCGATATCTGTTTACCGATACAATTATCGATATGTTCGGGAAGTATTAATACTGTTATCGATATTTTCTTAAAAATACCGATATATCTCGGTTATCGATATACAATCCCTGCTAATAACCCAGCGGTAAACCCTGCGCCCCTCGGGCAGGAGCTACGTGACCACGAACAAGCGCACTCGGCAGTGACACCTCGACGCGTGTGACTCCGGCATCCCCTACCTTGGCCGTGTCGAGGTAGGCGAGGTCCGCGTCGGCGGCGAGCAGCCGCGCGGCGTCCGCCACCACGTCGGCCGCCTTCTGCACGTTGCGGGAGAACGTCGCCAGCACCTCCGCCACCGACACCTGCAATACAAATCAGGTATTTAGGTACCAGTTACCACTAAGTTACCACTGGTAACAACTGGGATATTCGTTCCCGCCTGTTACCACTAGTAGTTACTGGGAACAATCCCAGTGGTTACCACCAATTATTTAGTGGTAACAGCTAGGAATTATTCCCAGTAGTTACCACTGGTAACCAGGGACCGGCCCGCTATCCCTTTCAATGGGTTTTGTATGGGTTTTTCGTAAGGATTTACTTACCAAACCCTTTGCCCGTCAAAACCCTTTAAATGTGCTTTTAAAGCGCTATTTCCAAACGATAGCCCATTCTATTAAGCGCTAACCAATACCCTTACTAAACCCTTTAAAAAAGGTTACTAGTGTATACGCAATTTTAGACCTTTTGTAGACTTCATAAAACACACGTTACCTTGCGTTCCGTTCAAAGCAAGTAAACAGCCCATTCAACTAAGCGCTAACCCAATACCCTTATAAAACCCTTATTAGTATACACGTTACCTACGGCGTATCGTTTGAAGTTACCGCGCGGAGCGGCAAAAGATCTAATACGGTTCGATTTTCTGTGGCACACGTTTGTGATTGGCTCGTACAAAAGGGAAAGCTTTATAATAAGCGCTTAAATCGTTAGGGAAACCCTTTCATAGGGGTATCAGAGTGAATCAGTTACCAGTTACCAATTTCAAAGGGCTACCCTTATCGTTGGGTTCTTCATTCGATAAGGGAAAGTCAATCGTATGGGTTGCCAATTGGAATGGGTGAGCAAATCACTGGGCTAGCTATTTCAAAGGGAAGCCCTTTGAAAGGCTTTTCCCGATGAAAGGGTTGTCCGGTCCCTGCTGGTAACACATGTGAAAAATATTGCCAGTAGTTTACCACCACTTTCTTTGAAAAAAATTAATATCGACAAATACCTATACATTTAAAACATTAAATAAAATCAAATCAAATCAATTTATTTGCTAAAATCAACATCGATATATTAAACGTGTGGGGTCCTGTAATACAGGTGGGAATAGCCCGTATTTTCGGTTTGACCTACTAAGCAGTTTATAAATCGATCAGGGAATTGATGTATTACTGTGCAAGAAATAATACACAAAAACTCAGAAATTGATCAAAATTCATGGTGAAAAATAATAAAATATATAATGATACGCAACTTTCTTCGAATTCGATTTTTGCTGCACGCCAACATAGCACAACTTGGAGCTTCTTACTATCCGAAGACGATTTTGATAATGCGATATAATCGACTAAATAGGTAGTTTTTATAAATGTGTAAGATCATTTGATCTTATACCTCAGCAGAGGGGAAAGTCTGGGTAAGACCCGTCCTGGTATAAATGGTGTAAGCCAATCAAAAAATTCGAATTTATTTTTTATTTTTCACAAGGTTGCGTTCAGCGGTCGGAACTACCAGATCTAACGCAAAGTACCGACTCTTATCACGGGGACAAGTTTACCGTATTAAAGAGACAAACTAATTTTATTCGTTATATATTTTTTTAGGTTAATAATAATAATAATCCAGCCTATATACGTCCCACTGCTGGGCACCCGGCACAGGCCTCCACTCACAATGAGAGGGTTTGGGCTATAGTTCCCACGCGGGCCCAGTGCGGATTGGGAACTTCGCACACACCGTCAAATTGCTTTGCACGAGTGTGCAGGTTTCCTTACGATGTTTTTTCCTTCACCGAAAAGCTCGTAGTAAATTTACAAATTATATTTCGCACATAAATTCCGAAAAGCTGCGAAGCCCGGGTTCGAACGACCACGACCCTCTGCTTAAGAGTCGGCAGGTCAAACCATTAGGCTACCACGGCTTTTTTGGGTTACTATGTTAAAACGTGTCTACTCACGGCCTCTTCGTTGTCCCTCCAGCAGTCATAGTCGGTCACCAGCGCCACGGCCGCGTAGCTCAGCCCGAGCTCTTTGGCCAGACTCGCCTGAAAAACAATACAATACCACTTTTTTTTATTGAACAGTCCACATGATAAGGTTTATTCCGACTAGTTCCATTATTAGTTCCATTGATAGAACTAGTTGTAACTACCTACTAGGAAAAAAAAGTCCAACTAGTTCCATCAATGGAACTAATAATGGAACTAGTCGGAATAGACCGATGATAAATAAGCTGCTAGGCCCATGGACATTTCAGACAGTTCAGACGGGTCATAAAGTTATAAACCATAACAACGCTGAGGGTTAAAACAGAATGCCTCTAACAAAAGAAACTGAGACACTATTTATTACTTGTAAACCTACAGGCCCCCTAGCATGCATGCATGAGATAAAATTTGACAGATGCTGGAAATAATTAATACGTCTATTCCATATTCTAACGTAAGACTTAACGCTTAAGGTTTAAAATAAGTGTCCCGTCTTGATAGAATCGCTATAAAAATGTGAAAATCATCAGGACGGGACACTTATTTCAAACCTTAAGGTCTTACATTAGAATATGCAATAGATGTATTCATTTCCCTAGCATCTGACAAATTATATCTCGTGCTTGTACAGTCAAGGGCATAAATATATATACGTTCCCAAGATCTCAAAAATATCTATACGCCTCTATGCCACTGGTAATAAGGTCCATGTATACATATATTTGACGCGATGGCTGTATAGATATTAATGCCCTTGACTGTATGTACTTCGTACTTCTAATGTCTAGCGGTTTTTCAAATATGAAAGAAAGAAAGAAAAACATTTATTCGTGACCAATATCAGCAAAGGACAAAAAAATACACACAGTAAGAATGTAGTCACGAAATGGTCCCAACTCAGCGTAATGCCGGCATTAAAGTCGGCGCTGGTCTTCCGTTGGAACCATCAGGTGAAACCACGGAAGGTTACACACACATAATTTTGACAGATACATAAAACATAAATTACAAAACAAGAAGGAGGAAAACGAAACAATAAGAAAGGGAAACGAACATAAAAAAATTAAAAATTAAAAATCACACGCTATCTTTCATGCCCCGCCTTATTTGGCAGTATGGGCAAGAGTCCCTTAGCCTCCCTAAGCAAGAAAAAACAAGCAAAAACAGACGTCACAACTTGATCATAACCTATCTTATCTAATGTTTTGGTGCAAAAATACACAGAAAAAATAGTTAACAATACATATTACAGTAGATTATACTAACATAACAATACCTAATTTAGTGAGTTACCTGAATATAAGGTCGAACAAGAAATTAACCTAGGTAATAAATTCAGTGTATGAATCGAAAGAATTAAAAACTACGTGGTTATGCTACGGTAAGTTGGTTTGCCTATATGTATAAGTACAAGTACAAGATCCCGGCTTGATGTTGATTTGCAAACCCCGGAAAATATTTTAACACATGCAGCGTGCGAGACAGAAACTATCATTTTAATTTACTTCTCCTACAGAATTTACATATATTATTTGTAGAAAATGTACGTAATATTATTAATGATTTTATATAGAAAAACAACTACAAATTAAGGCGAAGTGAAATGCAATCCAATGCAAAACACTCACATGCTTCCATTGGTGGATATAACAAGAGGTGGATACAACAAATTACTAATGAATATACACGGCAATGCAGGCAGATGGGACATAAACCATAGGTATGTACTATTTTTAAGCTCACAATAGAGTGCCGTACTGCACATTGAATCTATATAATAGGTATGTAAATAAATAAAGAAAGAATACCAATAGACACAAAAGAAACATTTATGACAGTTATATAGCGCTCGTATCATGCACTAACGTTTCCTGAATCACTTGGTGCCCCTGCAGAAAGATCTTCAGCTTATTCCTAAAGGCATTTATACTTTGCAGGTTCCTTAAAGGCGGTGGAATATTATTCCAGCATTTAGTTGCTGCGTAACGAAAACTTCCTCGGAAAGCTGCAGAGGCATGTCGCTGTGTTAAAAGTTGCAACTTGCACTGGCGAGCCCCACCTGACCTGCAACGAGACGCCCACACCAGTTTCCCGAAAAGATATGTTGGAGCTTCATTCTTTAAGACGCCAAACAGCAAGCATGCCAGGTGGAGCTTACGACGGTGCTGCATCTTTAGCATTGAGTGTTTGTTGAGAAACGGGCTCACATGGGCCCTCAACGGAATTTGAAAACAAAAACGAGCACAGGCATTTTGGACTCGTTGTAACAGTTTTTTAGTTTTTACTAAAAGACGTGGACCAAACACTGCATCCATGTAGTTTAGCTTGGACAACACTAGTGATTCCACCAACTGCACACGTAAATCCTCACTGATGTATGGCCTAATTTTATAAAGCACTTTTAATTTATAAAAGCAGCCTCTAATTGCACTTGCTATGTGTTTTTCAAATCGCAGATCAGCATCCATAAAAAGGCCTAAGTTACGGGCCTCATATACACGCTCAATAGGTTCGCCAGATAGCATGACATTCACAGTAGTACTGAGACTAGCCAGTTGGTGCTTGCTGCCGAAAATAAGGTATTTAGTTTTGGTTGGATTAAGCAGGAGACAATTTTTTGTGGCCCAAGTGGCTATCCGTGAGAGATCCTCATTGAGCTTCCTTGTTGCACAATCAACTTCGGATGGTTTACAAGTGATGTAAATCTGTATGTCATCGGCATAAATATGATATCTACAGTGAGTGATATGGGATCTAATATCAGCAGAGTATAAGATAAATAAAATCGGGCCCAAAATGGACCCCTGGGGCACGCCCCTAGTGACAGCTACTTTGTCTGAGCACTGCGATGAACCATCATTCTGAAACAACTTTACGAAATGGTAGCGATCACTAAGGTAACTTTCAAACCAGTGCAAAGCCTCACTATCAAAACCATAATAGCTTAACTTTGAAAGCAGCAAATTAAGATTTAAAGAGTCAAATGCCCTAGAAAAGTCAAGCAGTACCAATAAAGTGCACTTCCCCTCATCTTGGGCGCAGAGTATATTGTCAGTGACATCAAGGAGGGCAGTTGCTGTACTTCGACCTTTTCTAAAACCCGATTGGTTTTCAGGTAAAATTTTATTTTTCTCGAGATAGTCCGTTAATTGCGTACATACTGCTCTTTCCAAAACCTTCGATATACATGGCAAAACACTGATTGGCCTAAGGTCCTGAAGCTCAGTTGGGTTTGACTTTTTAGGCAAAGGGCGTACAATTGCCAGCTTCCAACGGTCAGGAAAAGTAGATGTTCTGATGGAGGTATTTACAAGATCCTTGATTATATCCAAAGTGTAAGGAAGAGTCATCATTAGCATTTTTAAATTAATTGCATCACAGCCCTCAGCATTAGATTTTAGACTTTTAACAATTTTAATAATGTGATCCGAGCTGACTGGTTCTATATGAAAGACTGCATTACTAAACCGGTTAAATTCAAAGTAAGTCATTTGGGAAATAGTAATATCTAAAGAAGGCGGTAAAGTTAAAAAATGAGTATTTATAATATTCGGATTATTAAGGTTAGAAGGTAATTCTGCATCATTTTTAGGTAATAAGGTCGATTTAAGATTTTTCCATAGAAGTTTAGGATTACTTATTTTATTATTTATATTTTGTTTGAAGTATGCAATTTTTTCGAAATGAAGTGCTTGTCGTACTGTAGATTTTAAGGTCTTGTAGTATTCCTTTTTAGAATCTGTACCTGTTTTATGAAAATCAGCTGCAGCATTATCGCGTAAACGCATCATAAGCTTTACCGTATCCGTAATCCAAGGGTAGGAGTGAACCCTGATTACCGAAGACTTAATAGGGGCATGCAGATCGAAAATTGTTTCCATGCACTGGTTAAATACGCTAACCATATCATTTACGTCTATGAAGGCTATTACTGTTCTATACAATGCTTTAGTGCGAAGTCAGCTAGAGGGTAATGCAGAAATCTGGGCGCCGCACGAAGCAAAGTACAGTCTCATGTTGGAGCGGGTACAAAATAAATTTATTAGATATATGTACAAGAGGCAGTACGGAGTTTATCCTTTTTATCTGTTGAGGTATCCCAATTTGTTTATTTTAGGTATGGTTGGATATAACGAGCTGGAAGTCAGAAGGAAGCTCGCTCTGGTCACCTATATCTTTAAGGTTATTAGAGGAAAGGTGTGCAATGCAGATATATTGTGTCAGGTGAGGTTATGTGCCCCGGATGGGTTCGTGGGGCGCCGCCGGCGGCCGGGGCTGCTGGCGGTGCCGCGCGCGCGCACCGGCTTGCTGCGCGAGGCGCCGCTGACGCGCGCGCTCCGCACCCTAAACCTCATAGCCGCCGACGCTGATATATTTTTTTGTGCTCTGAGTGAATTCACTAAAATAGCATTGTATAAAATCTGTTATGCCAAATAATACTTACTTGATGTTTACTTTTTACTACAACATCGCCTTGGGTCTAGCCTGTAATGATAGTTGTAATTGTGGATAATAAATAAATAAATAAATAAAATGTTAAGCTCGCTGACGACTACGGGCACGGGACTACTTGCGAGCCCGTCGGCATAGCTAGCGTATAAACCTGCTATACCTACAACTATGTAACTATCGCTGCACTAGTTATTTGACTGGCAGACTTACCTTCACATAGAAACAACATTGAAGGCAGGGTTCGTACCCCGCCTTCTTTCACACGCGCACTGCTTCTGCCCTCCAAAAGAAAATCCCAGAAAAAAGTATTATCTCTAAGTCGTTATGCGTACTGCCTTTTTGATTTGAACGGCAGCTGATGGTGGTAGCGATTCGGACCGTGTAGTCAAGGTCATAAATATGTGTACATTTTAGTATAGTGCATTCAGTATTAGCTGGCGTGTTTCCACTTGAGACCGTCATTAGCAATAACAATAGGATTAAGTCGAGGCGGGTGAATTCTTTGTAAACACTTGCAAAATACGTGCGGCAGTGGCGGTGTTTCAAACGTTTTTGATACTTTTCCTATGTTATTTTCCTTCTAATATTATGAGCAAATCGAAATACTAATCAGTTGTTTTTTAAATTTCGAAGTGGTCAGTTCAATGCAAATATTACGTCTTTAGATATGTTTCGTCCTTGGGTGAAATCATCTTCCACTGTGCCATGTGAAAATAATAAAGACAATAATCCGAATGTGTTCAATAAGCATCTAGTCGTGACGGTCAAATAATTCTTTTGAACGTTTATTTTGACAATGAAAACCACCGAAAATAATACGGAATCAGAAGAAATCAGGGAGTCATCATAATTTAAAAACCACATGTTTTGATTTATTACTTTATTATAAATAAATAAATAAATCTGTTAATGTATTTTATTCAACATACCCTGCACGTAATTGTTTTAAAACTATCCTATTAATATTAAAAAATATCAAGACTTGTTGGTTTGCAGCAAAACAGATAAGGCCGAAACGGCTCCTTTAAAAATGAATGGGCTCTATGAGTGTCTGGTTTATTACACCTATTGTTAACGTTCAAGTGGAAACACGCCAGCTGATACTGAATGCACTATACCTTGTCTTTAATGTCATGGTTAAACTGCCATATATGAATGTCACAGAGTGATTAAAGTGACAAGGTAAGTGTACACATATTTATGACCTTGACGCGGTGCCATCAGCAGATATATGTGGTCTGCCTTCAAACACAGGACCTCCCTTTATTAAGTCGGTAAACGGCGGCTTACCTCTGGCATAGTAGTCATGTTGACGAGGTCGCCGCCCCACTGGCGGTACATCAGGCTCTCGGCGCGGCTCGAAAACCTGCATCATGGGACAATAACACGTGTTTTCATACTTAAGATACTTTGAAATTAATCTTGAAAAGTTACTAAAAAAAAAACATTTGCACAGGGGGTGGAAACAAACACAAAAAAATTAGGTTTTCACCCCTCTAAGCAAAAGGAAGGGTATTTTAGCGTCTATTGATTAATGTCGAATATTAAGTTTTTTTTTCAATGGGAATTACTCCATCGATAAGAGCCATGCTCTTAAGGGCGGCCGCACATTGAGCCACTAGTGGCCGCCACTAAAACGCGACCACTAGTGGTTCGGCTAAGCCACTAGACGCAGCCACCAATCGCGGCCACCGGTGGCTGAGTGGCGGCCACCAGTGGCTGCAACTATTGGCTATTGTTCATTGGAGAAGCCGGCGACTGTGGCCGAGTATGCGCGCGAGGCGAGCGACAAAACGCGGCCACTAGTAGCGAGCTCGGGCGACTACCGCAGCTTGTGGCTCGGACGCGGCCACTCGAACGCTCGGTGTGCGCCGATGCTATACAAAATGTATGAAAAAACTCGTCCGCAGCTTGTGGCGGCCACAAGTCGCTATGCTGTGGTCGCGACTAGTGGCCTAATGTGCGGCAGCTCTAAGTAAAATGATGATTCAGTTTATATTAAAATGCGTAATGTTTTTAATGATTGGGGGAGGTTTATATCTAGCAGTAGACTCTTTCATCTGACATAATATCATGAATGATGATAATGAATTAATCCGTGACTCGCCTAGGCCCCTGTATGACGACGGCCGTCCCCTTGTCGTGCACGGGGTAGGCGCGCGCGCGCGCGGCCTGTAGGAGCGCGGCGCGCGCGCGCTCGCAGAAGGCCGGGCGCTGCGGCAGGTGGCACACGCCGCGCGGCCCGCCCCACGTGCGGTCGAAGAACGTCACCTGTCGGCCCCACGTCCTGGACCAGATACAAACAGAAATAACATATCTGTATTTGTTTCTGCTTCCATATTATGTAACATCCATGTCCGAGATCTCTCGCCAGGAGACCCCGCTCTTATATAGCGTGTGCTTAGTAACGAGATAAACGTTGACAATTTGAATTCGTTGGAGTCGTCCGTTTTGTCGCCCCGCAGTCCCCTAGGAAGCCCTGAGCTTTATTCCAATAGGAGTGATATAACGTTGCTGCGGAGATGCGTATTGACTAACAAGTAAAGCAAAAATGAGATGGAAAAATTGAGGGAAGAGAGTGGTTGAGGAAAAGGTCAATTTAAAAAACCGGTCAAGTGCGATTCGGACTCGCGCACCGAGGGTTCCGTATTTAAGTCCGTACTTCAAAAATATACCTTTGATGTACTTTAATTCGTATGCAATAAGGTCTATTTTGAGTTACCTAAGTTTAACACAAATTTTAAAAGTTGATGTCTGACCTGTCGATGTAGTCGTCCAGCACGACCAGGTCGCCGGGCCGGTAGTCCTCGCGCAGGGAGCCGGTGGCAGTGGTGGCGAGCACGTGCGTGCAGCCGCGCTCGCGCAGCGCCCACAGGTTCGCGCGGTAGTTCACGTCACTGCAACCACGTGTTTATTGATGTGGATACATTCTGTCACTTTTCGACGAGTTTGAATCTTTATTCACATTTATCCACCTCGATAAAGGCGTCTATAATACGGGGCCAGGGACGGGATATAGCTAGCCGGGGTTACATTAAGGCCTTTACGTCTGTTACAGACGATTTAAGGTCGGTACAGGTAGCGCCGAATCACCTTGATGCCGCCTCAGTCTCCGGTAATATTTCTGTTTTAGGATGGCCGCATCTTATGGGCTCGTACAGAAATCATGTGATCATATTTGGCCTAATTTTGACCCCCCTCCCCCTTAGTGATTATAAATGCGAAAGTTCGTTTGTGTGTGTTAGTTTGTTACTCCTTCACACTGCTACGGCTGGACGGATTCGGATGAAACATCCCGGGAAATGTGACAGTTCCCGCGGGAAACGCAATAAACGACTAGTACGCGGACTGAGTCGCGGGCAAAAGCCAGTGTTAACTAATAGGCATTTACTGAAGATTTCAAATTCTTCTCCAGGATATTTCACTTTCTGTCATCTCCTCAACAGATGCAAAGGCAACATTTTATAGTATTCTTGAGTGACACTGACTTGGGCTGGAATTTGTGTCCGCGGCCGTGTCGCGCGAGCAGCACGCAGGGCACGCCGCGCAGCGTGCCCTCGAGGAGCACGTCCGACGGGTCGCCGTACGGCGTGGTCACCAGGTGCTCCGTCGGGGCCTCGAACAGCGTGGGGTCGTCGAACCCCGACCCGCCGATTATGCCGATCTGGTGGGTTAAGGGTTAGGTATTGTAGCAGATTGATTGAAGCAAGCGGAGTCCATCGTGACGTCATTGCGCGGCGTTGTCGATAAGGATAGTCTTACGTAGCAGCCGTGAGAGTATTATATGCTTGAAAAGAAAACTGGCACAGATTTTATGCTACAAAATGAAATAGAGGTAAATATAACTTTACTGTATACTCCCTATAAGGGTTAGGTTAGGTTTTTTATAATGAAGATTAATGTACATTATTGTTTTTTTTTGCAATATCTATAAAACAGCTTCACATTGTAAGTTATCGTAAATTTCCATTCATACAAATGACATAGTTTTCAGTCATGTGTTTAATTATTGTGTCAAGGTCTGACCTGTGACCACTAATCGTAACTATGCGTATCATTGATAATATGTAACAATATGGGTCGATCTATATGTCAATGTGTTACCGTGTTACGTCCTTGTTACGTCAATCAAGACTATAGAGGCCAATACCTATTATTTCTTAGGATAATGGTCTAAGCTTAGGATCATAGATGGAAAGGTACTAAGTAGTCAACAGGAACAATGCCAATGTAGAACCAAGTTGTAATATTTAACGTATCAAACTGTCTGTCACTGTGATAGGGTTCCACAGCGGTACAAGAATTTGATGTCAAACGTGGATCAAGGCCGGATCATCCCTATCAATATTACTGTTTTCATAGCTGTCCCTTAACCCTTTCAGTGCGCATGACGCCACATTGGCGCGCGCTCTAGTGAACCTCAGCGCCTGATGTCGCTACATTGGCGTCATGCGATTTACGCATTTTTACAGCGTAACCATTTGAATAAATATAGCTTTTTTTATTTTCAAAATAGCTAATCGATTAATTTACCTGGTATTATGGAATAAAAAAATAAATTTATATTATTTCTATACAATATTACGACTCAAAAGTTTACTATGTAATATTTCAAAATTGTTGTAAGTATTTTTTTTTTAAAGTTTACTACGTAATCATGTTTTGAATTTTGTTCTCAAAAAAATAAGTTTTGGAAATAAAAATGCATATATTAACATTAAAAACATCACGCGCTCCATTGGCGTCATACCGGCGGAGAGGTGCGCTAAGTAATTTGATCAATGTCATAAAAGTTGTAAGCGCTTACCCTGCTACTTGCATTGAGCTTTATACGTATTGAATGAAAATCGTTTTTTCCTAATCATATTGCGTGGGACGGCAAGAAAGAGTTTATGCAGGTTTAGTATTGACCAAAAACCAAGAACTATTTAGTTTAGGCAAGTTCAAGAATATATTTTTTTATTGTAGGTATATAACAGCTTATAATATTTGTCTCTCAGACTGGTTGTCGTCATTGTTACTAAGATTTTGGCAATTTAATTAGAACTTTCGGAGATCTTTTCTGCATTTTGTCTTGACTAATTTTTACCTGCGGAGAGCAGTGTCGGCTGCTTGACCGGATTTTTCTGCCGGCCTATTGTTTTGATGCATTGTTATTTATTGCTCTCACTGATAAGGGTTATGCTCAGAAGAAGACAGGAATGACGATATTAACTTTTACCTGCAAACCAGCGTGTCCGCTATTTGACGGTATTTTTTTTGCAAGCCTTTTGTTTTGAGGACTTACTAACTTGATAAGGTAGGTCTTTAGTAGGGATGACACCTAAAAAGATTTAATATCAAAATGCATAACTCATTTGTTATACGAACTCTGTCTGTGAAGCTACGTTATAATGGAAGATTTTTGCAAAACCAATTTGACAAAGTTAAAATGTGATGTTAACCAGCAGGCCCGGCAGGTCATTCTAAACGTTTCTAGAGCTGAAAGAAGACCCTGGTGCCATAAGGAATATTGATTTTCAACAACCAAGAAAGCTGGCAGCGTTAGTTAGATCGTATTCGGAAGGATTTTTCGGAAACAGGGGTGCCGAATTCACCTAGACAGAAGTACGAGTAATATAATGATGATTTAATATTTTATGTTAATAATTCAATAGGTATCCTAATTTAACATTTCGATAATAATTATACAATACTGGAATAAAAAAATACCACGCTTTTTATTTTCTCTGTTTCATTACTTTATCGACATTCCTTTTTATGCCTAACGCTACCTGCACTATTGTTGCACGGCCCGCTCCATAAGGCCGTGCAGGTGTGAAAGAGATAGCACGATTCTGATGATTTATAACCCGACTCGCCACTTAGTTTAGCGGATACTATAGATAGTCGTTTATGTGAGCACAGTCTTGGATTAACCTCAGGATGTAACGAGAAAGCTTCTGTACTGAAATAAAACTAATATATGGGGGGCGTAGATTGACATGACCAAATGATGTCGTATTATATCTGTGAGCATAAGACTATCAGGGGGTACAAAAAATTAGGTATTCACTTTATGCAAATGTTATTGGTTAATGCGCATAATTTACATAGGTAACAGATTCGGCGACAATCGTTTATCGTTAGCCGATTATCGCATAGTTATAAAACGATGCGTAGTTTGTCATAACAAAATAAGAAAAACCGTTAGGACTATTTGCGGCAAATACCCAAATAAGCCAGGGCTTTGCATGGGGAAGTGCTTTGATGATTATCATAAAAATTTAAACAATAATTATTGAACAATAAAATTTATATTGTTTCACCTACCATTGCTGAATTTTTATTAAATAAACCTAATCATAATTAATACTTTAATCATTATATGAATACCTAATAATGTCCTTAGTTGTTGGTTTTTTGTATTGAACTGTATAATAAAAACATTGTATTTCTTTTTTTTTTCACCAAAATCACATTCACTATATACCTACTTGGTAATGGTATTGATATTGCTACTATTTATTACCTAACATTTATTTGCATCAAAAGAATAATGAATGTTAGTATAAAACATATTTAGTTCTTGGTTTTCGTAAATTGTGTATAAACTCATCCATTGACGGTTACGAACCCGCCCGCCTGAATGACGCTACATCGGCGCGCCCAGTTTGACGTGATTTTTGTTTGTTCTGCGCACTACGCGAGCGCAAGGCGAAAAGGCTCGCGCACTGAAAGAGTTAACAACGTTGCTTATCGTATTTTGAAGCCTGTGACCCTCTGAACCGAATCCTGGAATTACTGTCACTTTAACATAAACATATTCAATCAAAAATCAAAATTGTGGACTACATTCCAAAGACAAAAAACTTGCCACTATGCCATTAATTATTAAGGCGATATACGGTGACATATTGCAGAGATCAGCCATAGCGTTTGCATCGGCACTGCACCGCGATTGCTGTTGCCGTCTATAGACTGTGAGCGAGAGTCCTTGTCCCTAAGGTCGATCCTCCGCGTGTTCTGGCCGAGGCGAGGACAATGAGCGCGTGTCGACAATCACCTATTGGAGTGGAAATCGCCCGGCGCAAATGGGGGCGGGCTGGTCACACGGTTCGAAGGGCGGTGCATCGCGAGTATTGCATACGAATGGCAGCCGCCTAGAGGTCGACTCGTACACACGCTGTCGTGATCGAGCTCAAGGCCATTGGACAGCTGGAAGGAGGCTAGGAGTTGCAGGGGACGGGAAGGCATGGCGTGATCTTGCGGAGGCCCTCTGCACCATTGGGGTGCCATAGGACAACATGTTAAAGTGACATACTAATGCAAATTGTAATGGATGGATGTTAAATGATCCTCTTTCTCCTGGCTACCTTAAATCTTTCTTTCAATATCTTGGTTCTTCTAGCGGCCGTCAGCAACGCTCAGCTCGCAATTTAACTCTTTCCTTCCCTCTGCACCGCTCTGGCTTTATTAGCAACTCTTTCACCCTTCAAGTTATTCGCCTTTGGAATGGTCTCCCCTCGAAAATCAGGCAAGCCCCTAATAAATTCGCGTTCAAGAAATTAGTAAGAGCACACATTTCCACACAGAACTGACATGTTACAGTTTTCCTTTTATTGCAATGTATGTATGTATATATATATATATATATATATATATATATATATATATATATATATATATATATATATATATATATATATATATATATATATATATATATATATATTGTATTTATGTATTAGTATATATTCTTGGTATGTTAATGTATACATATGCATTTATCTATAATGTATGTTTATGTATTTTAATCGCATTACATGTTTTCTCCTAATGCTTTTGCTCGTACAATATTGCACCGCCTACAACAATTTTCTGCTTGCCCAAAGGTCAACTGGTATCTCTACCAGCATGGTATGGCATTCTCATGCCATTAGGCATTAAGTTCACCTTTTGTACTCAAATTTGTATTTTTGTGCAATAAAGATTAAATAAATAAATAAATAAATAAATGGAGTTTGAACCATTTTATTTATTGCGTCATTTTGGCTATTTATTGTTTTAATATTAATTAAAATCCCTTCATCTACTCCAGTCCAATTATTTAATGTGTGTAAGGATGAATATGTTACACTAACTTATATCATCTGTAATTGCCTTTTGTACTGAAAGGGTTAAGAATAAATAAACAATATTTGTTTTGCAATAATACTTTTAATTTATACCATAAAAACTACCAGTTTTACGATTCAATAAACCAACAACTATCAACATGACACACAAATGCAGTAAAAAAAAAAATATTTTCTCTAAAATCATTACTTATCCAAACCTTGTTGGAACTTAAGCTCTTGCGTAGTTTCATGTGCTCTTTGCAATTCGGATGCTATTTTAAAGTACCGTTTAGCCTCTTCCTCGTTATATGCCACTCCTTCTCCTTTTCTGTACATCATACTGACATTTGCACATCCATACATGTTACCATAATCGCAAGCTTTCATAGCAAAATCAAAAGCTTGTTTCATGTCCGGTTTTATTAAGAAGTCTATGGTTTTGTTCTTAGCAGGGTTGTGGGGGTTAAACTCAGCTATGTTCTTGGGCACTCCGCTGATGTACATGCCTGACAGGTAGTGACAGGCCATGTTGTCCTTGGCGTCACAGCTCTTCTTGAGATAATTGTAACCTGAAATTAAATTAAGTGTCAGTCTTATAATTGGGTCAATGTATGACAATCCCAGTAACATCAGCATACAAAAGGTTAAGTTGCAAGGTTTGTATCAATGTAAAGTAAAAAGTTGAAGAAACCAGTGCAATATGAGCTGTCAGTGCAGTTACAAGGATCATTTTACATTTACCCAGGTATAAAAGCTTTTAAATATGAATTAATATTGTAATAGTACTTGAAATTTTTGGTTGCCCAAAGCTAATAATGAATAATGCCAAATAATTAACATGGTCATATATTGTTAATAATATTGCATAATATATTGACGATTTCATTGGAAAAGGTGAGAGGTTAGGTTATGTTTGTAAATGTCAGCTGAACAACATTATGATAGTACCATACCTTTGGGAATATCTCTCTGGACCGTAACACCAGGTCCCGTCGCTGTTAATATCATCCCGGCGTGCAAGCAAGCCGTCGGGTCTCCCAGATCGCACCCCTTCTCGAAATACTTTAGAGCCTCCTCAACATCACTTTCATCCCTCCCCTTACCCACCAAACAATAGTTTCCATACTTCAAGCATGATTTTCCGTATTTGTAGTCCAAACAATTGCTTTTAAAAACCTTAGCCGCTTTACCGAAGTCCTTCTTTATCGCTTCCAAATAGTCTCCCAACAAATGGCATACTTCCGGCTTCTTCTCCTTGTAGCAACCGAAACGGTACTCAACTCCGAGGTTTTCAACGTAATCCTTCACGTCCTCCTCTCGTTTTAAGTCATATGCCATCCTGATTTAGTAATTTAGATTTTGTGGTCACAGATAGGTTAGGTAACTAACTTGACAAGACAATTGTCAAACTGATAACGATTATCAATTTGTAAACAAATCATAAAGCAACTTTTAACGGCTAAATTTAAGATTAAACGCGTAATTAACCAAATACAAAAGAAAGAAAGAAAGTAGAATAATTTAATGATTAATCATTTTTAAAGTACCCATCACCTGCTTTGAGTAAATAATATTAAACACTAAAACATGTCTTACCTTTATGGTAACTTTGGAATCGGCCATTATTTCTTTATTTTTACGCTAATTAAGAGTAGATTAACCTTATGCAATCAAAATTAGTTTGAATAAGCCTTAAAAAGCAAAATAGTCGGAAAAGACACTTAGTCGGGGTTTCAGCGTCCGCACTCAGCACAGATTTCACTCACGGGAAGTGCCGCACAAGTGCCGGAAAGGAACTGGCTGGACTGGCAATCACAGAATAAGTACTAGCATACAAACCGGATTATAAGAAGATGTCCTTCGGAGAGGTATTCTTTCGTTATCCTTCATGTTGTCACAAGGTTTGAATTGGATCTGTCAATGCCAGTGTTGTTGCTGAGTCGACAATAATATCGATATCGATTCAATTTCGCAGTTATAATTTGTTCATTAGAACTGCGAAATTAGTTCCTTAAAGCCCTTAGTTCATTAGAACAAAGGGCTGATTTTTCTAATTGCCAAATAAAATCATCTAGCAGTTAAAGTTGTCAATGTCCTTTTTTACAAGCTTTCATTCAACTTGCAATGTTCATATAAGTAACTGGTAAATTTCAAAATTTGCAAACCATTACTCAACGACTTCCCGGTGTTTGATTGAACTGAAATTTGGAATACGTATGTAAACCTGATGATAGTAAAATATTATGGTGTCAATGAGCAGATCTGTTTTATCTACAATATTGGGGATAACAACCAATCAAAAAAAGGGTTACAGGATCACTCTCGTGACTGTCTGTTCCTTTGCCATAGTATGCTGTATCTCTTCGGTATCCAATTTTCCCTACCTACTCGCTGAATCCATTCTGCTATCAAGTTTTCATCTTTTGGAAATCTGAAAATATGTATTGATATATTTTCACATCACTGTCAAACTAATAAAGCTACTAAATGAAGAAGTCACCCTGACACAAAATAAACTATTCGCATATCGACTTTTTAATTTTGTAGTACTGGAGGTTCGTAGAGGTCCATTCGCGGGCTTTTACAGGTCCATTCAAATTTGACGTCTTAAAACCTTTCGATGATAATTTGTGTCTCATTTCCTCTTATGAAATACATAATCTAAAAAGTTGAGAAAGGTGCAATGTTCATCTTATAGTCCGGTTTCTATGTTGGCAACTGCGCCGGAAATTATCTATTTAGGGATACCACACATTAATAATGCCATGTGTTAAATTTTTCTAAGAACGAGTTGAGATAAATCAAAACATTGGCTGATTAAAATATATTGTTATACATTTTGTATTGTTACAATTATAAAATATTTTCGTGAATAAATCTGACCAAGACTTAGTTCACATGATTACATAACAGGTATATCAAAACGTAGTCACTAATATTTTGTCTACTATCTGGTCTATCTGTCATTGTCATTTGTCTTGTGAGTGTCACAATTCAACAATTGTAACAAAAATCGAAATCATCGCTCGTTCGGCTGGTTTCCGAAATAAAGTACCTATTTTTTGTTTCACTAATTTAAATTAACGAAAAATGTCGGGAAACATCGAACTCTTCTCGACGCGCATGAGAAAAGCGACGAGAAAGATCCACTCTGTGAGCGATGCTTTGGTAAACGCGAAGTTCGCAATTTGTAAGTACCTACCCATCTAGTACCACTCACTATTTTAAATAAGACGGGCTTTCTAAGATTTAAAACAAATCTATCATTGGTCGTAGTATGCCGATATTATTTTATTACTTAAATTTCTGTGTGTAATTCTTATTCCAATGTTTATTACAGTTATTGTGTAAATTACAAAGCAAAAGTATTGCGATAGAAAACTACCCTACCTGAAGATATGTTTCTAAATACGATTTTTAGAAGTACATACTTGAAATATAAGTCAATAACTTGGTGTAGTAGATTGACTGTAACATTATTACGGGCGGTAGGCAGGATAACAAATAAATCTAAAAATATTTCAGTAACGGCCGTTTAATATCGACATCCTATTCTAATATACACGTTGACAACAGGTAATCAACTATATCTAAGTTAAACTTAAAGTACTTATATCTAAGAGGGCGCCAGGAGAGATTTCGTCTGATGTTCGACTGGGTACTCTTCCTACCCTTCGCCTAAGGACTAGCTCAGTCGCACTATTCAGCTCGTCGGTAAAAAGGGCGTTGCGGAAAGCTACAATGCAAAAGAATTTCTATTAGCTTCTAATTATTAATCCCTTAATCCGTCCCGAATCTTACATGCTAAACTCACCCCTCTGTTATGCTTCACTCACACTCACACAAATAAGTAATCAAATAATTAATAAAGATTCCACTGCCACTAGTAGTCGGATGTCCAGACCCAGAAGCAATTTCGGTAATTTCCGTATACTGACTTTTACGACACCAGTGCAGAATGTGTGCGCTCGTTAACGTATCGAGCCGAAATGTCACATTTCAAGGAAAGGGCCCACCTTTGAAAAAATCCCCCACGGCTAGTTATTAAAATAAAGAAAAAGTAAATTACCAAATTAAGTTTGACCGAAGAGATTCGAACTACGATACTTCCTCTTACAAGTCCAGCCGCGCACCGCTAAGCCATGAACGCATTTAACCTGAGATGCTAAATAGGTGACCGTATTCAAAGCAAACCGTATTACGTACTACACCACTCTTATCACCTGTGACATAAAGTTTATAATGGTCCAACCTAATAAATACATTTCGTGGTATCTCCACGGCAGCCACTACATAGTAACAACGTAATTTTACGAATGCGAGCTTTAATGTACCCACATAAATGTTTACATCACAACATTATTACTTTAAAATTTGACTGAGAAATCTCTAACATTCCAGCACTAAGAGACGAAGCAGTATGGGGCGGAGGGCTGTTTGTGTTCTACCACATTTTCGCGTTTCTGGAAGACGCCAAAGAGAGACTGAATATGCCAGATTACAATAAGCTATTTGTTCATAAAACCCTTTACAGGTAATACATTTACCTACTGATCTTTCCAGATCATTCCAGATCAATCTTTGCATTTAGTGTGACAACTACCCACACCTTCCATTAAAAATATGCAATGTACATTAAAGGTTTGCATCCCTTTTTGCAATCTATGCCTAACTTGAGCAATTAAAAGTTTAAAACTGAATTATTTTATTTACCAGACTGTGCAAAGCCAAAAGAAAACATGATGATGGTTATGATTGTAACAGTCCCTCTATGTATGTGATCATAAATCAGATGTGAGAAGAGAAGCGTCATACTAGTAGCCAGTTGGGTTTTACTTTTTGATTTGTTCTCTGGAAAACTTAACAGTTCAGCTTATAAGAAAGAAGTTTGTTCATGCATCAAAAATAATTTTATTATGGTCAGGACCTTCTTTAACCTATAAAATTTGGAGTAAACAGCAGTCATTTAAAAGTTAAAGTCTGTGATGATGTGTTTTGAGTCAGATCCTCAAACTTAAACATGCACTAAAACATTTATATACTTCTTTTTAGAAAAAAGGCCTTTGAAGCAGACCTCGCGCACTACCTTGGTGAGGACTGGAAGTCTACGCCTCATTCCATGGCTTTGGACAGCTATCTTGAACACCTTCAAGAACTGGAGAAGGACAGTCCGCGTCTGCTGATGGCTTACGTCTACCACCTGTACCTCGGGTTACTTAGCGGTGGCCAAATATTGTCTAAGAAGAGGAAAATGTTTGGAGAGAGTAAGTAAGCCGCCACACTAGATAATGTTACATACATACATTGAATTGATAATCATAATCATAACCTTTAATGGCAAGAATACATATACAAGATGTTAAAATAATTGTTTAAAATGTCACAGTCAGATTGGAAACTCTGAAATTGTGTTGGATTGGAAACTCTAAGAAAAATACAAAAAGAAAACAAAAAAAAACCGATCCATAAGTAGTCCAACGCTCTAACCATCAGTCTATTCAGACGGCGACGATCGCATCGAAATCACGTACCATATTGCGCGGGAAATCTTTTTGCGTGAAAATACGGGGAAAACGAATTTTCCCAGATATGAGACCAGCTAAATCGATTTTTCGCCCCCATAAACCCTCAAACCGCAAATTTCATCGAAATCGTTAGAGCCGTCTTCCAGAACGTGAGTACAAATATATACACGGGTGTCCCGGCATCGGTGTCGGAGCCTTTAATGTCATGAAGGGCGATCAATTTTATCGACAAATTACCGCTCTTAACCGCTCTTAAGAGACATTTTTTTGTTAACAATGTACGGGCGCGAATAGTAATTTACTACATGCACCCGTACTTTGTTGAAAAAAATATCTCTTAAAGAGGGTTTAAGAGGGTTGATTGGTTGATAAAATTTATCGCCCTTCATGACATTAAAGGCTTCGATACCGCTGACCGAACACCCGTGTGTATATATACAAATGTTTCTCAAGAAGGATTCCGACGAAACGGGAATACAATGAAACAGGAATATGACGAATCGGGAACAACCACTTTGACTGTAAAGTGTTTATTTTTGTTTTGGAGTTGCGTTAGTATTTATTTTGTTTACTTAACTAAATGTAAACAAAAAGAAAACTATGTAATAAAAATAAAGTTCATGAGCCTTTAGAAACGGAACGCCTAACGACGATACGTCAAAGTACAATAAAACAGTTTTGAATGGCTCGGAACATAACCGTTTGGAACAGAGCCGCTCCATTCACCCATTTGACACATTTTTTTTTAAATTAATTAATTAATTAAATTTATTCGGGGCAGCTCTTGTGAAACAACCTATGATACCTACTATCTATAATGATTCCTGGCGATTTTTTTAATCTAAATCTGTAATAAATATTTCTCTTCCAGAATCCAACGGCGATGTCTACACAGACCAATTAACCGATTTCACGGATGTAGACATCCCCCAATTGAAGAATGATTTTCGCTCTGCAATGAACGAGATTGCCACTCGGATGACTCCAGCGGAACAACAGGCTTTCCTGGAAGAGAGCAACCAAGTGTTCCTGATGAACAACCTGATCGTGAACTCCGTTGCTGGCCAGAACCAAGTCCTCCGCACCATGCTTTATAAAGCGTCCGCTGTACTTTTAGTGGTTTTCGGGGCAGTTTTGGCTTATAAAATGCACAAGTGAATTAATTACGTATTGAATATGTTATGTATGGGGATTATTTTATAGATTAGAATGTGATATTATTATATAGAATTTCTTATTTCAAGACTGATATGATTGTAGAGTTCAATTAATAAATTACCTATCAATTTATTAAGTGTCTTTTATTGGATTAAGATTAACCGCCTGTCTCACAATCGTGAAGTAAAGCGTATTTGCCACATAAATTAAGCCCGTTCCCTTTCGTACACTTGAAAATAGACAAGGAGAGGGCTAACTTTAAGTGGCAGATAAATACTTGTTGATTGTGAGACAGGCCCAATAAAACAAGTGATATGGAAATAACAAAAATAATTTATTATTATTGTCACAGGCTACATTAGATTCAAAATAATATGTACAAAGTACTACAATTCATTTTATATCTGCTAATTACTTATGCCGGCACTTCACTTGGCTGATATTAGTCCCAAATTTCATCTATATCGGTTCAGCGGTTTAAGCGTGAAGAGCTAACAGAGTTATTTTCGCATTTATAATATTAGTATGGATACATTATAGTTGCGTGTGAGGGCTCTGTCAACTAGAAATAATTGTTGTTGCATCTCTTAATCCATATCTCAAATGTAAGAGATGCAAAATGAAGTGCCGGCATTAGAATAAATAACACAAAGCCCTCATAGGACGTATAGTGAAGTGATTTCAACTAAATGGCATATAATTTTCAACAGTTGTGGATTGTTGTCGCGGTATTCGAACAATAGTATAACTACAATATTAATTGGTAAAATTTATTTAAGTTATATATGTCATCATAGGCAAAAATATCTTGCCGATAACCATGAAAGGGTAAATACCCAATAGAATCAAGCGACCAACAACCTGACGAACCTTTTTTTTCTGACTGTAGAATGAAATTTCATTTTCAATTTTAGAATCCCTGCAAATATACAAATACTACTACAAATGCAAAAACGTCTCGAAAGTAATTTACCTATACAATAATGTTCGTTCCGTGGATAGATTTGGTGTGAATTATTGGGATTGAGGATTATTGTTCATTATCACATCAGTGTGACTATAGACTTTTTAATCCTTATTTACACTACCTAATGAGACACAAATATGTGCGACGACGACGAGCGACGCGAGGAGCTTTAGGTCGACTTGCAACAATGTAAACAGCACACGAAAAAAAACCTTAGTCAAACTGGTGTGGTAATTTGGTGTCTGTAGGGTAAAATTTTAATTTTTAAGTGCTAAAATTGTGAGGGGAAGTAAGTTATTATTGTAAGGTCGTATACGGCCGCACTCAGAGACGTCAATAAATTGTCAAGTTTGATTAAAATTGCTGCTGTCACTTTTTTTGCTTTTAACAATAGAAAAGACAACAGGTCTCTTTGACAAGCATTAAATTTAATTGACATCTCTGAATGCGGCCCTAATGGCTACATTAGTGGAGTTATCAGCTGAGCGCGGGTCCGACGGGGTCCAAGGCTTGGTCGATCAGGTCATCCAAGTCGTCCTGGGTCCAGAAAGGCTCCATCTGCATAAATAAATATTATTATTAAAATAACTATTTGGACAAAATAAAGACGTACGTATTTCCTTATAACAATACTAAAGACGTCCCATAGGACTATAGTGTAGCTAGGCAAAAAGGAGTTTGGAATAAATAAATAAATATCAGGGACAATCTCACACAAATTGACCTAGTCCCAAACTAAGCTCTAGGCTTGTACTATGGGTACCAGGCAACGATATACTTACTTATATAAAGAAATATATACTTAAATATATAGAAAACATCCATGACTCAGGAACAAATACTCGCGCTCATCACACAAATATTTGCCCATACAAATAAATGAGTTAAATTGGCAACATGATCCAGTTTTTACCCAAAATCCACTTCAATAAAAAAATACATCACTATAAAGGTAGAAAAAAGAATAAATAAAGGCATGATACACACCATAGCGGAGTCGGCGCACGGGCGACAGTGCAGGCGCGCGTCGCGGCACTCGCAGCGCGGCGCGCGCGCGCAGGGCGCGGCGGCCAGCGCGGCGCGCGCGCCGGCCACGGTCGCGAACCGCCGCGCCACCGCGCGCTCCGCCTGCAGCTTCCTGCCCGCGAATATCGTGCCTGCCGAATATGCACGCGTTTTTTACATTGTGATTATGAAGCTCAGTTAAGGGTTAAATTAAAAAAAAAACAGACTCAAGGACAGTTAAGGACTCTATTAAAAACATTATATTTTCCTTTGTGTAACTAACAAAAGTTAACCATATGATTTGTATGACTAATATTATTTAATAAAAAAAGTCCTTAACTGTTATGAAAATCGCCCTAAAGGCACCTACACGGAAATTACCTTAGGAGACCTTTTTAAGATAATCGACAATCACAGATTTTAGGAAAATTGTATAGTCTGCGAAAAAATAACGTCAGTTTTGCCAAAAGGAATTTTGATGCCAATCGATCCTATTTCTGTCTAGGAAACTAGACAATGGTCAACGTTCTGGACAATGTTCTGGTTAGGGTACTAGACAAGCTACAAATCAAAAACAGTTTTTTCTATGCAATATAAAAATAATCATACGCTTTTTTCAACGTTAATCAGTTTTATTATGCGAAAGGATTATAAAACTACGGATTCCACGATTCAAGCACTAGAATCGACGAAAAAAATTAGGTTCAATCCCAGGACCTCTACCGGACCCTGGCAATGCCAGATCCAAATGTCATCGTGTTAAGTAAGACTGTTACGCCATTTAGTTCCCTACAATAGTTCGCAGCAGCACTCACCATTGGTCTCCATAGCGAGGGACGTGCAGACTCCTAGCTTCTCCTTGGGCAGCTTGACTTGCTTGCGCAGCCCCGCGTCGCCCACCAGTCGCTCGTAGTCCCTGTTAGTATACGCGAAAGTGCTGTCCACACCTGAAGTAAGAGGGCAAAAACCGTTTTGAAAATCCTCTCAGGTTTTAGTTACAGCTCCATACGGGATACGCCTTGAAATTTATACATTGTCGATCTAAACGGTATTGTTCGCAGTTTAAAAATGAGCACAGGCTAAACCGCTGAAGCTTGGAAAAAATATTCTTTATGAAAAGTTTAACTCCATAAAGTGGGTAAAACACCACCTATCATAATTTGTATAAAATATTCAAACAGTGTTAGTAATTTTATAACTTGGTTTATAAAAAAAATCCCAGAGCTAAGTTCCAGCATTGTAATTGTGATCTTTACCGCTTCCGCAAGTTTTCACTCTAGCTTTTATTAGGAATTATGCATGATTTTTTTTTGCTTTACTCTCTTTCTAGCAAAACCGAATTTAACATGGAGTTTATATGGCCTATATTATCCGTACTTTTTGGGCGATTTTAATTTGAATTTCACTTTTTGCCGTCTCTTTTACGGTATTTTCACTTTTTTTTTTAAATGTGATAAAAAAAATTCATGCATATTCCTAATTAGCGTTAATTGTTCAGTTGTGATATTTCATTTGAATCCAGCTTTAGAACTAGTCCATTTACAGGCTGAGATGTCTAAAACCGAACGTAAACACGCTTTTTTTTATATTCTTCTGGAACATGTCACTTTGTGTTTGATATAATGGGCCAATCTTGTATTGAATCATACAATTCTTTTATCACTAGTGAGCGGTTCCATTGAACACTTCATTGTTAGCAATAACATAAATACAGAATGACTAAATGTTTACCGAACAAGTATTTGTTGGCTCTCTTCTTGGAGAGCATGAAGTCGTCATCCATGAGGATGTGCAGCTTGACGGAGTTCTCCAGCAGGTTGTGGTGCATGGTCGAGTAGTCCAGCTGGAAGAAACGGTTGCAGTTAAATACTAATGTCACTTTTAGTGATTTAGGTGTCTAGCCAAGATGCATTTCGCTAACTTGACGATGTTGGAAAATCAATGCATCTTTGCTAGGGCCCTAGGGCGACTAGCACATGTATCTTGGCTTCTTTGTCGCTCAGTAATCCTTCTCTACCCAGTCATAATAAAAGAGACGCACAAGAGAGGGAATAAAAAATGTGCTAGCCGTACTGGGTTCCTGACAAATTGAGTACTAAGTAATTTACCGACACGATAGGCACCAACTACACTGAGGGCTTAAAACCCTCGAGTGAGGTATCAAAATAAAGGGCTTTGAAAGGCGAGTACGAAAATATATACAATATATATGGTTGAAAACAATTTGGAGTGACAAATCATAGAAAAACTAAAAAAAGTATCAAATACTTAATTTAAAAAATCAAAAAACCCAACTCCTTTAAAAAATATAAATTGAAAAGCTGCAAACCAGCCATATAATCTGAAGAATACAACTTAACTGTTGGAAAAGGTACTGCAGGCGGGGACAAGCAAATAGTCCAAGTGGATATTAAGTGAAAATATTTACAACAAAATACATTTCCCAATTATTTGTTAGCGGTGACATCACGAATAAGACTTCCACAGGTTAAAAAACACTGGGGCAATATAACGGATGACCGGAGATGTGTCGGGTGAGTGTGTCGGCGTACCCGCATGCGCGCCGCGTCGCAGCGGCCGCACGGCAGCAGCACGAGCGTGCGCGCCGCGCCGGCGCGGTACGGCAGCGACACGGCGAAGCTGAGCGCCGAGAACACGTCGGCGCGGGCGGTCTCGTTGCGTTTCACGAGGTCCGCTTTCTCTGTGTATATAATTACGATTCATATTATGACTCTTGAAAAAAAAATCCCAACTGTGTACCATGTCAACACATTAAAAAAAAAAGAAATTTTCGTCGATAAAATTTAATTTAATATCCCTCATTTGAATCTGTGGGCTTTATCAAGACTCATCCTGTATAGTAAATCACCTAATTTTAAATACATATATAAAAAAACAATAAACATTTAAATTTTTAAAAGTAGTCGAATAATTCCAACACTCATATAGTATAGAGGTAGTGTCCACAAGGGAGTAAAATATTATATTTCCGGCGAGGTGGTTTATAGGGTAGATAAGAAAAGAAATCTCTAGTAGTAGGTAATAGTAGAAAACAGTGTGCCTCACTCGGTACCAAAATTATTTTAGGCGATGTCACTTAAATCTCTCGCTTCACTCTGGATTAAATATACAGCCCAAGCCGAAAATATTTCATGCTCCCTTGTTGACACAAACTCTTTTCCATTTTTAATTCAGGAGACAATCGCTTTAGGATGAACAATATTCTCGACTAAAGTGCAGTGTAGTGGTAATAACCAATGTTGAAGCTGTAAGTAGTGGAACTACCCGATGTTGAAGTTGTAAGAAGCGATACTAACGATGTTGAAGTTGTAAGAAATGGTACTAACCGATGTTGAAGTTGTAAGTAGTGGTACTAACCGATGACGAAGCTGTAAGAAGTGATACTGACCGATGTTGAAGTTGATAGTAAGTAGTAGCACTAACCGATGACGAAGCTGTAAGAAGTGATACTGACCGATGTTGAAGTTGATAGTAAGTAGTGGCACTAACCGATGACGAAGCTGTAGAAGTGATACTAACCGATGTTGAAGTTGATAGTAAGTAGTGGCACTAACCGATGACGAAGCTGTAAGAAGTGATACTGACCGATGTTGAAGTTGATAGTAAGTAGTGGCACTAACCGATGACGAAGCTGTAAGAAGTGATACTAACCGATGTTGAAGTTGATAGTAAGTAGTGGCACTAACCGATGACGAAGCTGTAAGAAGTGATACTGACCGATGTTGAAGTTGATAGTAAGTAGTGGCACTAACCGATGACGAAGCTGTAAGAAGTGATACTAACCGATGTTGAAGTTGATAGTAAGTAGTGGCACTAACCGATGACGAAGCTGTAGAAGTGATACTAACCGATGTTGAAGTTGATAGTAAGTAGTGGCACTAACCGATGACGAAGCTGTAAGAAGTGATACTGACCGATGTTGAAGTTGATAGTAAGTAGTGGCACTAACCGATGACGAAGCTGTAAGAAGTGATACTAACCGATGTAGAAGTTGATAGTAAGTAGTGGCACTAACCGATGACGAAGCTGTAGAAGTGATACTAACCGATGTTGAAGTTGATAGTAAGTAGTGGCACTAACCGATGACGAAGCTGTAAGAAGTGATACTGACCGATGTTGAAGTTGATAGTAAGTAGTGGCACTAACCGATGACGAAGCTGTAAGAAGTGATACTAACCGATGTAGAAGTTGATAGTAAGTAGTGGCACTAACCGATGACGAAGCTGTAGAAGTGATACTAACCGATGTTGAAGTTGATAGTAAGTAGTGGCACTAACCGATGACGAAGCTGTAGAAGTGATACTAACCGATGTTGAAGTTGATAGTAAGTAGTGGCACTAACCGATGACGAAGCTGTAGAAGTGATACTAACCGATGTTGAAGTTGATAGTAAGTAGTGGCACTAACCGATGACGAAGCTGTAAGAAGTGATACTGACCGATGTTGAAGTTGATAGTAAGTAGTGGCACTAACCGATGACGAAGCTGTAAGAAGTGATACTAACCGATGTTGAAGTTGTAAGTGGTGGTACTAACCGATGATGAAGCTGTCGAAGTGCTTGGAGATCTCGATGGCGTTGGTGAACAGGCGGTTGTCGACGTAGAGCGCGCGCGCCTGCTGGAACACGCCGCGGCCGCCGTACCCCACCACCGCGTACCTGGCGCAGGAAACCACCGTTACGACCCTGCCTAGGATATGTGACGTTCTCAATATAAAGGGACCTTATGGAGGCAGGCGGTTACGCCGTTTTTAGAACTGTTACCTATAGTATTCGTATAGTTACAAGAATAAGAAGATCGTAACTGCCTTCCTCCATAAGGTCTCTTTATATTGAGAACGTCACATATAGTGTTTTCGATCCACAAGTCATATCCAGCCGCTTAAATTGACCGATCCGGTTTCATAGATGGTAATTATGTACAATTAAATAGGTAGTGGGCACGCGAATTTGTAAATTGTAAACAATATTATAGACACGATGCCTTTTTTAATGATGCCAATCGATCACATATTTTGTGAGAAACAAATGTATATATACAAATAGTAATTAGAGCACTATAAAAGCCACGAGCTTAATTGGTATAAGCTTTTCTATAATTTATTTACTTGTATTTACAAAATAATACAGCCGAATTGAAAAAAACCTATTCTTGAGGCGTTTAGTGATATAATTTTTGTCAAAATCTCTTAACCTGTTATCAGAAAAGCCAGCCTGTTGCAACTTGTTGCTTTAACAAACATACCAATATTCTTGACCCAGTGGCGGATCCACGGGGGTGGTGAGGTAGGTCAGGACCACCCCCTTCGGTACTCGTAAATACGAGGTTCAGAAAGAGAACAGAATGAAAAAAATTAAACCACATTTTTATCCGACTCGCACTTGACCGAATTTTGGCGTTCGGTAGTTCCACTCCCCCAATCTGAAGGCTGGATCCGCGCCTGTCTTGACCTTGTCGCAGAAGACCGCTTCCTAATAAATCCTACTAATATTATAAATGTGAAAGCTTGTATCGATGCTTGGATGTTTGTGTTTCCATCCCGCCTAAACGGCTGAACGGATTTGAATCAAATTTGGCACGCAAATAGTCCTTTTTCTGGATCGGCAGATATAATACTTTTTGTCTCGGAAAAATTGAGTTCCTGAGGAAAAAGCAATAAACGACTTCTACGCGGACGGTGTCACAGGCAGAAGATACTAGGCAACAATGTATTATACCTGTTGTCAGACAACCCAGCCTGCTGGAACTTGCTATCGAACGCTTCGACGAACAAGTCCATATTCCTGGCCTTCCTCAGGTTCTTGTTGCAGGCGGCGGCCTCGAGGATGAACACCACGTCGGTGGAGCTGGGCACGTCCCGCAGCGTGTGGAAGGAGCCTTCCTCTACCACGTCACCTTGGGGCGTGGTGCATCTGGAATAAAACGGAAATTGAGGAAAGTTCGGTACAATCTGTCACTTCAACTGGAGAGTGCTCGCACATGGGCGGAAAGAAGATTTATTCGAGAGTCTTTTCACGGGTTGAACAATCCCCACACCGGAACACAACAATACAAACACTGCGGCTAGGCGTAGTAGGTTTAAGCACAGCAGGTAGCGATCCGGACGGACACTGCTCAAGGTCCTACCACCACAAAAAGTCTTACATCGGTAAGTGCTTATTTCTAAAAAAAACATCATCCAATAGGGAATATGATTTTTTTTTTGCTTGAATAAAAATTCATTCATGTAAGAAACAGTAGAGAAAAATATATTTTTCGAATAACTATATGTATAACAAAGATGTAAGCCATTGTTTCTATCTCTTTCTAGCAAAACAGAATTTAACATGGACTTTATATGGCCGTAGTGAACGATGACGTCACATTCCATGTCGGATCTCTCTAATTAGTAGTTTAAAATTATTATATCATCTGTATTTTTCTCTTTTATGGTATTTTCATATTTTGTTAAGAAATGCGATAAAAAAATGAATGTATTTTGTGCCTATTGATGCTTGGGTCCGGGCGGTACTCACTGCACGCAGTGGTCCGGGATGTGCGTGGGCACGTGCTGCTGCGCGCACAGCTCCAGGTAGGTGCTGGCCAGCGCGCACGCGTCCACGCCGGACGCGCACTCCGCCAGGAACGGCTCGGCGTCGATCTGCCGACCACTGATTGGTTAATCATTGGTTTTGATACATGAGATGCGATACAAATATGTTACCCCCGTGTAATGTCTCATGGCGAAACTAATGGTGAGGATACAGGATTTGTATTAGCGGGAGCCGAACCACGAACAGCGCGCGTTGCAACTTATTTTCATTTTCATCTATGACAGATGTTTGAGCCTTAGTTTTAAAATGCTCTACTTTAACATATAACAAAAAATAATTAAAGCGTCCTGATTTCATCTTTATTTTCTTTGTTTTTTCAACTATAAAATCAATATAAAGTGTCTAATAATCGAGATGGTATAACGATATCAGCGACATATGGCCATAGGAACACCTCGATCGCCAATCCCAAGTTTAAGCTTTTTGACTTGAATTTAAATCATTAGAATTCATCAATAATACAAGTACAATCAGCAAGAAAACGGGTCTTTTATGAAGTATATACTTTTTGCTAGCAGTGTACAAAAAATACAAGTAACGAAGCGAAAAACCCCACAGAAAGTCACTCACCACAGCGAAGCACGGATGCAGCGGCGACACTTTGTTCTTAAAGAACTTATCACACGACGTGTCGTTGGTGGCCTCGTGGTTCTCGACCGGCGGCAGGCCGGCCGCGGGCTCGACGGCCCAGCTGGCGGCCAGTGCCCGCGCGCAGCCCGAGAGCGTGCTGTTGGCGAGCTGCAGGTCGTCGTACTGCTCGTTGTTGTACGTGCCCAGCAGCCCGCCGAGGCTCGCGAAGTACCAGCCTGGGACAAACGTTGAGTACCTTGCAGAAATGTAATCAACACCAAAACGGAGACAGATCTTGCTGCACACTTGCTGCAGAGCGATGCACCCCGTTATAAAAAAACGCATATCAAGTGCGAGGCCGCTTTCAAGATAAAAAAGTAAAATCAGGTGCGAGAAAAAGTTTTAATCTTATTTTGTACGGAATAAGGTTCCTTTTAACTTTCCTGAACTTTCGTAGATTTTTGTTAATTTCTCAAAAACTGTTAATTTTATTGTTTGCGTAAATTGTAAATTTGTACATTTTTGCCTATAAAATAAATTTAAAAGTAAACAGACAGACAAACTGACACCATAGGGGTTCCTTTCAACCATTTCGGTACGGAACCCTGATAATAACCACCGGACAAGTACTCGGTCAATGCGAACAGATTCAATATCGTGGCATTACTCTAAAAATAAAGTAAACGAAGGTCTGTCTACCGGTGACGTGCAGCTTGCAGGTGCGGAACATGAGGTTGCACTGTATCTCGAGGCCGTTCCGCGCGCTGACGGTGAGCGCGTCCGCCCGCCGGGCCACCAGGTACTCGTCCACCACGGCCGGCAGGCTCAGCGGCACGTCGCCACCGAGCGACACTTGCTGAAACAACAAAGCTATATAAGTTTGTTGGCAACCGGGGTACCTGCATCGGGCGGCAATTTGCATGTTTAAAAAAAAACCGGTCAAGTGCGACTCGGACTCGCGCACCGAGGGTTCCGCACAAACTTGTAAGCATGTAAATAGTTCGTAAATCACGGGAATACAATATAAACAAAGTCCAGTATAAACTGGCACGCAATAAGTATGCACTTTAGTACTTAGTGAGTGTCAGTTTAGACTGGACTTATTTTTTATGTGACGTAACCGCAAATTAACGGTTTTCGGATTTTTTCCTGTACTTGTGCTATAAGAACTTGTTTCCTGCCAAATTTCATGATTCTAAGTCAACGGGAAGTACCCTATAGGTTTTGATTCCCTTGAGATTCCCTTCAATATGCCGTAAGATAAACAGCCGTATCTTTTGATTGCGTTGACTTAGATGTTTGATTTTTTCACTGATCCAAGGGATTGAAGACCTTAGTATTTGATATTAATTTCAACTTGATACCTTCACGCGTTCCTGAGAAAAAGGGTCTTGACAGACACACAGACAGACAGACGGACAACAAAGTGATCCTATAAGGGTTCCGTTTTTTTCATTTGAGGTACGGAACCCTAAAAACATGCTGGAAGAAAGGGGGTGCCACTAGAAAGGGAGTGTTACTAGTTTCTGCCCCGGTTCGGAAAAATCGTAGATCCGGTACTGATGCGAGTGCATGTCTCACCTCCTTGTACAAGTCGATGTGTATCAGGTTCCTGCGCGTGAGCACGAGCAGGCTGTAGCGGCCCTGCGCGCTGCTCTCCATGAGCACGGAGAAGTTGTGCTGGCGGTAGTCGCGCGTCAGCAGGAACGTGCCGGGCGACGACAGCGTCAGCACTCGCTTGTCGAACGTCACCAGCGTGCCTTGACCCGTCATCATCGCCATACCTGATATCATCATTAATATCAGGTCAGGGGACAATTTCACTCAAGTTCAAATCCAAACTAAGGGCCTGTACTACGGGTATAGGTTTTTTTATAAGAACTAAGATGTATGAACGAAAATAATGTGTGTGATTGAGCGAGTGCCGTCTTTTTGAACGTAGTTCGAATTTCAATCTGAAAACCTGTGTTTATTTAAGGGTTGTATTCACATGGTTGGGGACATTTGATCAAATATTACGAATGGCATTTAATTAAAAATGGCTACGCAAATAGTATAAAAACTTGAACCAAAATATTGGATAAGTGGAATGGGCCTCCTGCAAAGAAATTTGTTCAAATATTGGATATAGAAATTGGACAAAGATATTGGACAGATGGAATACCACCCTTACACACGCGCATCACCCATTCGATCCGATTTAAAGTGCCTCATAACTAATAAGAATCAGACAGATTTTTTTTGTGAGAATTGTAAAAATAAGGGGGGATTGTAATTAAAAGCTCGATCTAGGATAATCTAACGGGAGAAATGCCTCCAAAACTTACCTGCAAACGGCGGCATTAAGTTATCAATGTCCATGTAGGGCCTGATCTCGTAGTAGTAGGACCAGATGCTCTTGTTGGTGGTGAGCCAGTCGTCCATGAAGTCGCGCACGGCGCGGTACTCCGAGATCTCGCTGAAGTCCGGCGTGCGGTTGAACGCGTGCCACGACATGGGCAGCTTCTGCTCCAACAGTATCTCGCCTTTCCGCGGGTCGAAGATGAAGTTCGTTTTTGGGGTGCGGTGGCTAGAAGTGTATGAAAGGTTTATCAATTGTTTATGTAGGTAGAAACTTACCTGAAGCGCAGGTCTTAAGAGTTTGTAACTTTTACTGCCGCACTCAGAGACTTCAATTAATTTTTAAGTTTCATTAAAGTTGCTGCGTCTTATTCTATTGCTGTAGCAAAGAAAGTGACAGTGGCAACTTTAGTAAAACTTAAAAGTTAATTGATGAGTTACAGATCACTTTTTACACTATCAAGTTCCAATTCGTCTAACGCTGTAGAGGTCAACATTTGTATTCAACACACTTATAATAAAACTTAATTGCTTTTTAACACACTTATGTCGGATTTCACCAACCACTTAACAGCCGATTAGAGTTTTAACAGCTGTCAAAATGTATGAACTAACAGTCGATTAACATTTAACATCGTATGGTGAAATTGGTACTTATATTAGCTTCATTTGTGACTAACAATTTATGTAAACAAAGCTAGTAAGCTACTATTTCAACCTACTTATTTATATATGTAGTGTTTTAATCCCTGGAGTCGCCCTTACTTTATTCTATGTACATAGACAATACAATAATATAGTACCATTAACATCGCTGGTGTGGCGATTTTAAGGCCGTTGAAATTGCTGCGAGAAATAGCCGACAGTGCTGTTCGACAGTGCCAAGTGGTAGTTTACACTTGCAAGTTTCTTGCAAGTTGGCAGCGCGGTTAGCCTAGTTGGTAGTGACCCTGCCTACGAAGCTAGTGGTCCTGGGTTCGAATCTCGGTATGGGCAAATATTTGTGTGATGACCGCGAGTATTTGTACCTGAGTCATGGATGTTTTCTATATATTTAAGTATGTATTTCTCTATACTGGGTGTCCAGCGATAAAGTGCACAAACGAATAAGGGTGAAACTACATGTGATTTTGTCAATCTCTCGCGGCAATGTCTTGCAGGTGTATATGCGGCCTAATAGCTACATGTGACACTCACAGCTCCTCGTACTGCAGCGCCGTCTTGGCCATGTCGGTGAGCTTGGCGTACACGATGTCCAGCACCGCGTCGCACGCCTCGCCGATCATGAAGTAGTCGTACCACCACCTCAGCCGCTCGTACGCCTCCTTGTACTACAGAACAATATGTTGTTTGTTCATTTACACTTATAAAATCGGAAGTTTTATTATACTTAATATACAGGGTAAAATTAAATTCAGTAACAAAATTTTGGAGATTAAATCAGTAAGTCATACTGACCAACTTTCACAACTCTTCTTACACAACTTTTCTTTTTTTTTCAGTGAAAGTTGGTCAGCATGACTTACTGATTTAATCTCCAATGTTTTGTCACTAAATTTAATTTAACCCTGTATACAAGCAAACAACAAGAAATATTCAAAAATTAGAAACAAACGTAAAAGTGTAAATTTTACATATGGATGTAAAATTTGGACAAAATCTTACCACACCGGTAGAAAACTAGAAAATAACCTCGATCAATAGATATTTTTCATTCAGAAAGATTTGGTAGTTCCGTGCCTCTATTCGCAGCTTACCTCAATTATTGTAACATATTACCTTTTCCCCAACATACACCACTTGCGGCGTCCTCAAAAAGTTTTGCCACGCGTTCCTGAACTCCGCGTACAGCTGCAAGAACTCGTCCTTGAACGGGATGTACTTCTCGATCTTGCCCCAGATCACGTTCCAGAACTTGTGCGTGTATTTCTTGATGTTAGTCACCAGGTCGTTGTTTACGAGGTCCTTGTATATTCTGCGAACAATATTTAACTATATAAGGCGTGTGCCACGGATGAACTTTATGGCTGCTCCTCGTTTCGCCGACAAACTTTTCATCGAATGTATCGTTTCACCGAATTACATTTCATCGAAAGCTAATTTCTGCTGCTACGTAGGTTAGGTTAGGTTACCACCAAAAAATATAACTCCTGCACGTGGAAATGCCTGTCGATGAAATGAAAATTCGGCGAAGTAAAACGTTCTATGAAATGAGGGTCGGTGATTCAAGGGTGACCCGAACTTTATTTGATTACACATGTTTTAGCATCATAACTTTGGCATTTGCGGTACTTATATCATTAACATTCTGAAGAGGTCTTCAGAATAGAGGTCGACGCCTTAACTCTAAATTTAAATCCCTAAGGGCCTGTTTCACAATCAACAAGTATATTCATCTGTCAAATAAAGATAACCCTCTCCTTGTATATTTTCAAGTGTAAGAAAGGGAAAGTGTTTAGTTTATTTGACAGATATGCTTTACTTGACGGTTGTGAAACAGGCAGTAAGACGGTAATATTAATAAATAAACAACCACTCACTTGTCCATCTCGTGTCCAAACGTCGACACATAATTGAAGTAAGGATTATCAGTTAACTCCTGCGTTCTATTATAGAAGAAGTCCATAACGCCTCTCCACACGGTGAACACGAATGACTCCGTATAATGCAGAATCTTGAAGAACAGCGGCTCCATAGACTTGAGTATCTGGTGCCAGTACGTGGCTAGACGAGACGTCGCGTTCACCCAAGTCGAATCCCAATACTCCAGTAACTTCATATGTAAATCTCTTACGAACGTATCGTACTGTAATATCATTGACTCTAATCTTGACGATACTAAATCCATGAAATCAGCATCTAACACCTTGTTAGCTGACTCTAAGAAGTTCGCGTAAGCCATTTTGATAGTATCTACGACGTACGTGAGGCTCTGCTTGATGGATTGACTAGTGTTCCCCATCATTCCCCACATCTCATTCACGATTCCTGGCAAACTTTCCAAATGGTTCCTAATAGCCATCTCATCGAGCACGTAATAAGTAAATTCAACGACATCTTTAACATAAAAATCGTTCGCATTATAAGATTTGTTTAAGAAATTCTCGAAATCGTCCAAGTCATCCTTGATTACGTGTAGGTCGTTCAAATCATCGAGGAAATCGCGTATTCTCGGTTTGGCGTCGTTCCATATAGCTTTCAGAGCCAGATGGGATTCCATGGGGGCTTCTTTGAGTATGACAAGGGTCTCGTTAATCTGGGCATAGAGGTACTTGAGGCCGTAGACGGCTTGGGACTTGACCTCCGTGAAGATGGTGGGCCGCCAGACGACGGAGCTGGTGAGCAGGCGCGAGTGGTTGAGCCGGATGTAGGAGGCCAGGTCCGCCGTGGCCACGTCGTCGAAGTCGCGCCACGCGTTCAGCCGCGCCGACCGCGTGTCCACTATCATGCCTACCACGTGGTACGATATGTCTGCAATACAAACAAATTGGTTCACTAATGTTTTCCAAACCGATTCGTGTCACAAACGTATCATTTGGCGAACCGCTTCTTTTTGCGAAACTGTAAATATTTCAGGATTTTTATAAAACTAACCTAACCTAACCTATAGGGATTCTACACGACGGTCCTGAAATATATCCTGAAATATTTACATAAATATAATAAATACTTACAAACCTATTACATATATATTAAATACCTACAGACCTAGTTATTCATAACACAACCATAATTTTCAAAAATCGAGTAAGTCGAACTAGACTAGGTTTAGGAGGGTGAACATTACCGCATTTTGTATGAAAACGTGTAGTTTCACAATCTTAGCTCAATACGTTGGCTACTTGTAAACAGCCACCTTATCAGAGCTAATTTATAATAATATCGTATCGATACGTCACTTTCATTTTAAACAGATCCTATGGTGAAAATTCAATAAAAATAGGTTTTCCGGGGTTTATATCACTGTCATCTCTAGTTGGGTCATATCTGTATGTCCACTCGTAAAAAAGCCGGTCAAGTGCGAGTCGGACTCGCGCACCGAGGGTTCCGCACAAAGTTGTAGGTATGTAAATAGTTAGTAAATCACGGGAATAATACGCAGATATTTTATATTATTTTTATAGTTTTATATAATGCTAGAATAAGTAGTATCATTGTCATAAGTGAATTCTATTAAAAAAATGACTAACTGTTGAGTTTCTTGCGGCGCTTCTTCTCAGCAGTGGTCTCCTCTTGGGAAGCGCTGGTAGATTTTGACGTGTAAAAGTGCCCGTGTGGCCAACTTACTGAATAAATATCTTTTATCTTTAATATAGAAATAAATTCCAGTAGGTATAAGCTGACACGCACTAAGGATGCACTCTAGTACTTAGTATCAGTTTATACTGGCCTTTATTTTTTGTGTGATGTAACTACAAATTAACGGATTTCGGATTTTTCCCTGTACCTATAATATAAGACTATATTACTTGCCAAAACGTTAACGTTTTATTACGTTAACTTAGAAGTTTGATTTTTTCACAGCTTCATTGGTCTGTAGACCTGAGTATATGGTTTTAATTTATCGATACCTCCGCGCGTTCTAGAGATAAAAGGTCTTGACAGACAGACAACAAAGTGATCCTGTAATGGTTCCGTTTTTTCCTTTTGAGGTACGGATCCCTAAAAACCGAAGTAAAGCGCTGTGAGGATGTCACTTTACCGTCAGAGCTGTTAAAGTGTGCAATGAGGCTCCGGTCCTTCATGGAGAGCGTGGCTACCCCCGTGTCGTTCCCGCTCGGCCGGCGGACCCACGCGAACAGCCGGTACTCCGGATACGTAAGGTCCCAAGTGCCGTTCGCTTTGTAGAAGTAAGTCTCGTTGGCGCGCTACAAGTAGAACACAAAAGTTGAATACTTTAGTGATGTCAAAAAGTTACTAGTTAAACGATTGTTTGGTTTAGTAATGTCAAAATGTATGTATCAGGCTTCACACACTTCGTTTCGTGTCTTGTGTATAAGTACGTCACGCCACGGGATTGTTGAGCCACTTGCTAACATTCTTAATTCGGTCGGGTTGTCACATCGTACACGGTATATTACTATTGCAATTTGACGATTTGACAACCCGACCAAATTAAGAATGTTAGCGAGTGGCTCAACAATCCCGTGGTGTGACTGTACATAGTAACTATCATATGGACGTAGTTAAGCGAAAAGGAACCAATTCAACCATTTCATGCTTTTACCTTTCCCATTCACATTGCTGTATATACAACTACATCTGCAATGATTGCAACATAAAACGTCTCGCAGTTCCCAATGCACTGAGAATAGTAAAAAGGTCGTTAATGACACTGAGTTACAGTGAAACTGAAGACATTATTAAAGCCACTAAGATAAAATAAATCCCAACCCGTAAACAGATACAAAGTACACACCTACGCACACGTACACGCACACTCACACACACACACTCTCAAACACACACACACACCCGCACACACACATACACAAACAAACATGAACACACGAGCGCACACATACATGTATGAATTTGGTGTACCTATAGCTCGTATTTAATGTATAACTATTAAGAAATAATTACTCGTAGATTCTTAAGATAAAGTTAATTAGGTATAATTGTTTCATTAGCTATTTAGTCAACCGCACTCGCAGACGGCCAAGATACAGGCTTAGCCTAGTTTGGTCTCTGACGGACAACTACGCCTATGTAAAATGATGTTTTTTGTCTAATAAATTATTTTGTATTTGTATTTTGTATTTGTATTATTTGTATTTTAGAATTTGATATTAATATCGACAGCAATAAAATTCAAATTTAAATACATTTGCTTTGTGGGTTGGATCTTTTTCCCTAAACTACGTCCATATATAGACGACACTATCAAATCAAAACATGCAGTTGGGTTTTTATTAACTTTTTTCTGCAATTAGCCTTAAATTTTATTGTGAGGAATGCAATGGGATTTAAAAAAAAAAAAAAATTTGTGTCTAATACGAGTTTAAACATAGATAGATAGCTGAGACAAAAACGCTTACCTCCCACTGCACAGCGCTCCTATTCATATCAACCAACAGCTTGCTGTGCCTCAGTTTCTCATAGAACAGCGTTTTCTGGAACTTGTAGTAGTTGTTGAAGTAATACCAGCGGCTCTGGATGTTTATGTCCGACTTGATGTCCAGGTCCAAGTTGGTCGAGGGGTGGGAGCACTTCAGCTCGAACCGGTAGTCCCGGACGGGCCCGTTCGAGTTGTCCGTGAGCACCGAGTGGAGCCGCAGGTATTCGTTGTCGTAGTCAGAGTACTGGAGTTCCAGAGAAACGTTGGACATCACGGACGGAGTGCTGATGTACTTCCCTTTGAGGGTCACGTCCTGAAAATATGGGAGTTTGTAAGTGGATTTATAAATACGTTCTTTAATTGCAAAGGCAAGATCCACCCTATTATGTCGAAGAGTAACCATACAATTTTACGTTTTAATTTACGCTTTGAAGTTTTAGAGTTACCAATCTACCTACACGCATACGTATTACGTAAAATTAAGGATAAAAAAAAGATAAAAGATATTTATTCAATAAGTATATATATATATATATATATATATACATTGACATGTCTTCCTACATAAACCGTGTCCCCTAGACAAGATACAGCGTTTACATGATTTTTATGAGGTATGTACGAGTAGTAGGTAAGCTATTGAACATTAAACATTAGTTAATTTTCTGGTTTAGGCCAAGCATTTTTGTCCGTTAGATAGTCCTCGACCCTATAGTACGCCTTTGACATCAACGACTTTTTCAAGTAATTTTTAAGTGCTGGAAGGGGTAACTCTAAAACTACGTCGGGTAATTTATTATAAAAATGAATGCATTGACCTACAAATGATTTATATACTTTACGGACACGAAACTTTTTTATGGCAATTTTATTTTTATTCCTAGTATTTATATTATGTATATCAGAGGAATGTATATTGAGGAAGTTCCCAATCCGCACTGGGCCTGCGTGGGAACTATAGCCCAAACCCCTCTCATTGTGAGTGGAGGCCTGTGCCCAGCAGTGGGACGTAGATAGGCTGGATTATTATTATTATTAAGGATTGAAGCGCGCCTTCGTGGATTGAAAACACAAAAACTTTTATATTGTTTGTGTAATAATTATTTTATTTCTTATTTTTCCTGGCGCCAGCAATACTCCCCACTATTGATAATAGAAAATGGGCTCGCTACGACATTATGTACACACCCCATTTGAACTGTGATCGTTGTGTTATCGTGTTTGTCAATTGTTTATATTCATTTAATAATAAAAAAAAAGACCTAAAATAAAAAAAAATCAAATAATATTTCAAACACCTCAGAGAATAAGCTCCATCAGTTAATACTGACCTTTCTAAACGACGGATGAGACAATGCCAAATCTACATCATGGACGTTGCCCTGTTCAGTGGGCGGGTTCTCCCACCGGCCGCGCAGCTCCGCGGTCTTGTTCTCGTCGCGCACGTTCCAGCCCAGCACCGCCTGGCCGTCCAGCAGCGCGTCCTGCAGCCGGTACTCGCCGGCCAGGCTGAACGTGCGGAGCGGGTACCACACGTTCATTATCAGCTGTTGGGATTCAGTGTCGCCCTGGAAACGTTTGGAGGATGTTTATGCTGTGGTTGGACTAGTGTACAGTTGTGGTATGACCAGGTTCGACCACCTTCAACTCTATTTGGTGCTAAGGGCTAAAAGTGACGAAGGTTTTGCTTCAGGCAATATTATTGTACAGTAAGTGAGCTACTTCGTTACAAGTAGTGTATCATTTTTCGTTTCGATGGAGAGAGGGAGAGAGAGAGGAAGGAGGTGATAGATAGAGAAAGAGAGGGAGAGAGACTTTTTCAGGCAGGAATCAGTAGAAAATTGGCACTTAGTCATCTTACCGTCGTCATATTAGTGATGTGTATGTCGTAATTGATCCAGGTGTCCGGCGCCCACTGCACCTTGCTGCCCTGCGTGAGCTCCTTGTCCTGCGCCCGGTACTGGTTCTCGAAGGTCAGGGTTCGATTCCCGTGGATGGCCAACAGCTTCAAGTTCTTGCCGGAGTCGAAGGTGAAGACGTCCATCTTGCCAGTCAGGTTGAATTTGGACGCGTCGGTGAGATGGAATACTGTGGCTTGTTTCACGTCCTGCAAAATTTTTGTATTAAAAATGGCCCAAACTAAAGTTAGAAAGAAAGAAAGAGAGACATTTATTCACTATACAGAAGACACACAAATATACAAAAATAAAAGAAAACAATAGAACAGGAATAGCACGGAGTGTGTCCCCGCGGCAGTGAAACGGACGCTGGCTCAGTATTATTCTGAGGTATCAGCTACCTATAGCGCTGATTTTCAGCCAGTTATATAGTTAAACGCTTTTTGCGTGTATTCTCCAGTCAGAACATCAAGACTTATGGGTGTAATCAACTGATCTTGAGCAGACGCTCATCTCAGGCCGCGTCGGCAATGTCAGTTTTCTATGATTATTCGTTTCTAGTGACGGGCATCTCACTAGACCAATCGTGGAGCGACGGCACGATGACGTGGCACTCACTGATTGGTCGGGCACATGGTTAGTTGGCCCTCCCCAACCTTATGGCAGTCAAGGTTGGTCTCTGATACGATTTGATGCCAGTTTCCTCATGAATGCGCGTAGTTCTTTCTGCACGAAGGTCGACCCACGTAGGTAGTCGAAGGCATTAATATCTATACAGACGTTGACCACCTCCATATCAGTGGCCGCCAAGTCTAGCTCTCTCTCGCTCTTGCACAGCAGTTACCGGAAGAACGCCGATACGAACCGTTAGACCCCGTTTTATGGTCACCTTTAATGCGGTGGATAATTGTGGGGAAATCAACCGTCATTATCGCATTTATATACTTGTCAAAAAGTGACAGAATTTTTATCCACATAGATAAAAACGACCATAATAGGCCCACAGGTCCGAGTCTATTTACCATGCAAATAAAACAAAAATATTGTCTATGACCATACATAGCACTCAAGGAGGTATTTTGCGGGCACGTCAGTTAGTACCTAAGGTTTATAAAAAAGTCAATTAATTTACGAGATGTCGGGGAGAAGTATTTATACTTAGTATTTATAGCTACCTGGTATTTATACTATAATATTTATATTTTTTATTTGGGTTGTTCTTGCTGTATGTGGTGTTCAATATAGTTATTGTTTTGTATTGTATTGTATTGTAATACCTAGTACATTAGTATTACACCTTGGTAATTATACTGTACGTTAAAGTGGTATAGGAGCCGAACGTATATTCAAGATTTACGGTAATATTTTCACTGTAGAGTTGGGTCTTGAAATCATTATAATCACAAAAAAGTTATTAATACTATACAGTTATTTAAACAAGTACTAAACATAAACTGAAACAATCTGCTTCTTACTACACACTGCTCTCACATTATGCGAATATTATTATTAATATTATTTATAAGTTTTGGGCAGTCAACTGTCTAGACATTTTATGTATATTGATTTTATTTTAATGTTATCTTATCACGACATGACACCACGCTGCACCTAGTATAAATAAATACCAGGTAGATACAAATTCTAAGTACTAAGTATAAATACTTGAAGTACTAACTGACGTGCCCGCAAAATGCCTCCTCGAGTGCTATGTATGTCTACGACTCACAGTATTCCCCGACTCGTCAAAATGCCTCCTCGAGTGCTATGCATGTCTACGACTCACAGTAGTCCCCGACTCGTCAAAATGCCTCCTCGAGTGCTATGTATGTCTACGACTCACAGTATTCCCCGACTCGTCAAAATGCCTCCTCGAGTGCTACGTATGTCTACGACTCACAGTATTCCCCGACTCGTCAAAATGCCTCCTCGAGTGCTATGTATGTCTACGACTCACAGTATTCCCCGACTCGTCAAAATGCCTCCTCGAGTGCTATATATGTCTACGACTCACAGTATTCCCCGACTCGTCAAAATGCCTCCTCGAGTGCTACGTATGTCTACGACTCACAGTATTCCCCGACTCGTCAAAATGCCTCCTCGAGTGCTATGTATGTCTACGACTCACAGTATTCCCCGATTCGTCAAACTCGTGCACGTACTGCACGCCGACCGGTGCGCGGTCGTTGACCACCTCGATGTCTGTGGTCGCCAGGTCTAGATCCCTCTCGCTCTTGCTCAGCACTTGCCGGAAGGACGCGGATACGAACCGCTCGAGGTCCAAGTCTATGGTGGCGTTACCGGTGCTAGCTTTCTCGCCTGTAAAATAAAGAATTTTGGTTTACGTAGTCACTTGCATAGACTCTAAGCAGTTTGGGGACACGGTTTATGTAGGAAGAAATGACATATATTTTTATTTAAAAAATGACTAACTGTTGAGTTTCTTGCGGCACTTCTTCTCAGCAGTGGTCTCCTCTTGGGAAGCGCTGGTAGATTTTGACGTGTAAAAGTGCCCGTGCGGCCTACTTACTGAATAAATATCTTTTATCTTTTTTGATTTTTAAATAGCAAGGTATGTTGTATTTTTGTTATATTTACATTTTGGACTGGTTGAATCCCTAGCTGGAAGCAAAAAAAAAAAATTTTCCTCCTGTATACCATCTGCTTTATTTTTCTTACCTTGTATGTAGATATAGTCGGTGTGCACGAGGTGCTGCGAGCTGAGCGGCACGGAGAGCGCGAGCACGCCCGCCTGCCGCCAGCCGCCGGGTTCTTGTCCGGTCTGGTGCGTGCTGTTCACCGCCGCCGTGTTGTTGCCCCAGAACAACTCCAGTTTGTTGTCGGACCGCTCCTCTAGGTTATTTATCTGAGGATATCCACGTTGTAATAAAACATTAAAAATAAAAGCTAATTAGAAAAAAATGTGTCAATAAGATGCCGATAATTAATAGTAGCTATTGGTAAACTTGATATTAATGAATCGACTAGCTATGGCCAACGTTTGGATGCACGTCAAATTCCCATTAGAGGCTGTGAAGACGGCAATCGCACCAACTCAAGCCAAAATGATCGTCACTGCGCTTATACTCTTTCTCCACGACGATGGTAGGGCCGATCGTGATAGGCTATCGTAAGGAGGGGCCATGATCATTTAGATTTTTTTTACATGTTTTCAAACGGAACAATCAAAATATTTTTGTTCCACATTATTGCACTGTCATCTAGTTCCGAGCTCTGTTTAAAATTTCAAGTCTCTACTTCATCGGGAAGTTAGCTTCAAATCGATTGCATGTACCTAAATTTGGACAGACGCACGGACTAGAAAGTGAGCTAATATATTATGTTTGAAAAACAATGAATCAAATCCAAATAACTAAGGAGTTCTGTTGATTTTACATGGATCCCATGACTAGGTCTTGACAAATTTTAAACTAGACCTTTAATAACTATAACTGTACTTATTCAATAAAAAATAGTCATTGAAATCGGTCCACAATTGGCGAAGATGTTCCGTAAAATATACACAAAAAAATAACCTAACCTAACCTCAACTAAAACCCGACTGGCGCACTAGTATTTATATATAGCCTATGACACTCGCACGTTTTTGACGCATCATATGACACCTCATTTTTTAAAAACGGTCCAATAGTTTAGGAGCTAGAGTGGAACCTCCAATTTTTGGTCACATACAATACATACATAGACTATTAAAAACATTACCTTTATTTAGCTTCACTCTGTCGGGTAAATAACCTCCTAATAAGTTAAAAACCCCCGATATCAGCGCCTAAAAACCTTCTGAGCAATGAGCAAAACCTTTAACGGGCTCCAAGCACGTACATTTTCACTGGAGGGAATTCGTCACTAGAAGATTTCAAGAATTAAAAAATCAGATCCCCTCATCAACTAGAAAAGAGCTGATGATCTTCAAACAGCTGAACATGGCTAAGAATACTCGGGATAAAATTATCTATGACACAAAAAAAAACGGTCCATCCGTTTGGGAGCTACGATACCACAGACAGATACACAGACAGACACGTTAAACTTATAACACCCCTCTTTTTTTGCGTCCGGGGTTAAAAAACAATCGTCAAATTGAAAACCTCCTTTTGTGAAGTCGGTGTAAAACGCAGTAAAAAGGTCTCACGTCGAAGATGGCCTTGAGCCAGGGCAGGCGCCGGAAGGGCGTGGTCACGTTGAAGTGCCCGTCGGTGTGGCGCACGCCGCCGTAGCGCGCGTCCAGCTCGCCGATCCGGCTGGCGCCGGGCCGGTGCATCACGCCCCTGGACACATTACATGTAGTAAAGGATAATGCTTTTTTCACTTCTCACGCTCTAAAAGTTCGTCTTTATGTCGTGCGTAGGCGACATAAAGTCGCTTCTTATGCTCTAGAGCATAAAGTAAAATCTTCGTCGAAGACCTAGGCAATCGGTCCAACAGCCACACGAACAACTTTAACTTCATAGAATAACCTCTTTATTTTATTTCGTTTCGTTAGTATTCTAAGACCAAGGTAAGGATACCAACAGCCAAAGTACACAATAAAGCTTCATGAAATAAACTTATCATTTTTATTTTGTCGCATTTATTATTATTCTTATTTTTATCATGTTGCTGTTTCATTTCCTCGCAATCGAAGTGAAAAGTAGATTGTACAACTCGTCCATAAAACCCATTAACACTCGACTTTATATCCATCCTCGCTCGCAAGCTCGCTTGGATGGATAAACGTCTCGCGTAAAATGGTGCGTTTTATGCACTTGTTGTACAATCTACTATTTTGAATTTCATACCCAGCGAACGAGCGAGGAACTGATATTTTGTAAATATTTATTAAAATAAACTTACTCATTTTAATTTTTTAAATTTTAATAATGACTCACTTGACAATCTGGTATCCATGCACCATATCCTTCTGGTACGATCCCACCATGGTGATGGTGGCGTCGTCCTCGTACATCGGGGTCAGCAGCGTGAGGTCCACGAAGTGGGACCCGTTCTCGTCCCACTGGTACTCCACTTGCTGGTCCACGTTCTGTTGCTCGCCGGCCTCGGACGTCCAGGTTAGCGTGACGTTGCCGTCGAATAGGGAGTTTAGGAGAAGCACCTGGATTGGTTTTGAGGTTAGCTTGTGCGTTCCGATAGAATAAAACCAAGGGCGGGTAGTTTTAAAAATTAGAACACTTGTGGCGGAGATCGCGAAATCTATCACACCTAGTAAAATTGCCTACCTTGTGGCAACCCCAATAGAGAAATAATAAAGTTTGACAGAGTATAACGGCGGGAATGTGAACATGAGGGCGTGACAGTAGAAGGGTGAAGGCGTGTAGCCGCGTAAGTTTGTTCAAGGATGAACAGGGTTTCCTCGTGAGTACCTTTCTAGTTCAGATTTCATCCTTGTAATGCATGCAAGGATTATGGTGACTTTGAGATAGTGTTTTATATCTGAAGGTTATAAGGGCCTTCAGATTTGATAGTTGATGCTCCAGTCAGATAGACCAAAGTGATGGCTGATTACAGATTTGAGTACTGGAGGTTATTTTACCATGGTGGCTGTCGGTTGGACTGTAGGGGTTGATGTGGAGGTCCATAGGGGATGTAATACCCCGCCTCAATACTCATCGGAAGTGATGGTGATATTCTCACCCTTGCGGGATTCACGATGAGTTATAGTTCCGTGTTTCCATCTGTAATAGTCGAGGGTTGTGGGAGGCCCTCAAGCATAGTTACACTCCCGCCGTGCGCCTAAAGCACAAGAAGTGTCGAGTCTGACTGGTAGTTAACATTAAATAAGTAAAATTTCAGATCACGGTCACCATAGTCTTTAATCTCTCATACTCATACCATTATAACCTATTTCTACATAATTTACTTATGTCGCTATCCTAAGCAGGGACCGGACAACCCTTTCATCGGGAAAAGCCTTTCAAAGGGCTTCCCTTTGAAATAGCTAGCCCAGTGGATTTGCTCACCCATTCCAATTGGCAACCAATACGATTGACTTTCCCTTATCGAATGAAGACCCAACGATAAGGGTAGCCCTTTGAAATTGGTAACTGGTAACTGATTCACCTTGCTATCCCTATGAAAGGGTTTCCCTAACGATTTAAGCGCTTATTATAAAGCATTCCCTTTTGTACCAGCCAATCACAAACGTGTGCCATAGAAAATCGAACCGTATAGATCTTTTGCCGCTCCGCGCGGTAACTTCAAACGATACGCCGTCGGTAACGTGTAAACTAATAAGGGTTTTATAAGGGTATTGGGTTAGCGCTTAGTTGAATGGGCTGTTTACTTGGTTCGAACCGGACGCAAGGTAATGTGTGTTTTATGAAGTCTACAAAAGGTCTAAAATTGCGTATAAACTAGTAACCTTTTTTAAAGGGTTTAGTAAGGGTATTGATTAGCGCTTAATAGAATGGGCTATCGTTTGGAAATAGCGCTTTAAAAGCACATTTAAAGGGTTTTGACGGGCAGAGGGTTTGGTAAGTAAATCTTAACGAAAAACCCATACAAAACCCATTGAAAGGGATAGCGGGCCGGTCCCTGATCCTAAGTTAATTCCCCGCGACAACACTACGTAAATAAGCACCAGCCTTCTCCAGTCTGCTCGTGACCACGACCGCTGTAACATGGTCGAGAAGTCGAGGTATTTATGTTTTAACTTTTTCAACGCCATGTCAAATACTAAAGACGTTACTCACACGCCAATGACAGCTAGAGCTAATGTCAACCTTAACTAATAGACACTCAGGTCTATTTTACACTGTCAACCATGACGGAAATCCTGTTTTAGATTTATAACGGTATGTTGTGGGTTGAAGTTAGACTAAGTATGATTTAAGATGTTTAAATACTTATGATGAATTTAACGACGTGGTTAACCTAGTTGGTAGTGATTCTGCCTACGAAGCTAGCGGTCCCGGGTTCGAATACCGGTATGGGCAAATATTTGTGTGATGAGCGCGAGTGTTTGTTCCTGAGTCTTGGATGTTTAATATGTTAATCGTTGCCTAGTACCCACAGTAAAAGCCTAACGTTTAGTTTAAGGCTAAGTCGATTTGTGTGAAATTGTCACCTGATATTTATTTATTAAACCGTAAACCTCACCTTCCCCTTAATCCCGGTACGTATCCCAGTGACATCAGTGCGGTATTCCGCGATGGCTGCTTTGACGGGGTTCTGAGGATTGCCAGCGTCACCGTCCACATACAGAGTGTGAACGTCGACGTTGGGTTTGGGCAGTATCGCGTTGATGATCAGGTTGATCCGCTGACCCATTGTCACACCGAAGGATGCGTTTGCCCCGATCCTAAAGGGCAAGTCGATCAGTCATGGTGAGTTAATTACAAACATGTAATGAAAAACTTTAGATGTATTATTTCTTTCACCCTTCGGTTATTAAGAAATCATGAGAAAGACGCAGGACTAAGGTATGAGACAAAGAGACCTTCCCGAATTCATGTTCATTTGTTTAACAAAAGAAGAAATGTTTGAGCCGTTTTCCACCTCACACTGTTCCTTTTACTGACTGGAACTTGGCAGTTATTAACAGCTATACAGCTTGTGTATAAAGTGAACTTACTGCCAAATCTGATCCAAGTCCATTTTGAACCCGGCGTCGGTCTTCACGAGTCCGTCCGGAGCCGTGTTGTTCCCGAAATAGATGTCCAGGTCGACGCTCTTGTGGATTTCTTGCATGTTCTGATTACCTAGAGCCTACGACACGGTTCAGTTTTAAATAGATGCAATTTTATATTTAGTTTGCTTCAAAAGAGCGTCAAAAAGAAGTGTTTTATGTTGTAAAATGTAGAGTAATTCATTTAAATTACAAGATTTTCAGTATTGTAATATGAAAACTACATTGATTCGAATTCGAAGAATCTAATTACCTATTCATTCGAATAAAATTAATGTTTTAAAGAATCGGCCAATTAACCTGTTTTTTCCAGACGTGTATTCATTCTTCGAATTATTTAAATCTTGCTGCAAGATCTTTTAATTATTATTCCGACTTTATTTTTCGTCATTATTATCAAATTGTATGAATTCCAATCGTTACCTTGATGAAAAGGTCTCCAAGAAGGAAGCTCCATTTAAGATCTCCGTCTCCTTGCATGTCAGGTAACTCATACTTGCAAAGCAAATAACCGGTCTTGGGGCCAAAACTGAAAGTAAAAACATAAATATATACGTATAGGAAGGATAGGATATGAGATAGACTGATGTATCTATCAACAGGTACCATAATATTTGAACCACGTTCGCTAGTAAATGGCGTGTTATTATCATAAAACTAACGTAAAAATTATAATGGCGGAACATTTATTTTTCAAGAACAAACAAAAGGCAATTCAGCTCTAATACCTTGCCATGGATATCGCACGCCGTTTAAGGGCAAGTTTGTCAAGTCTCTCTATACCTAGGGGCAAGTGCGACTCACATGAAGTCAGCGTCGCCCTTGACGGTCTTGAGCCTCTTGATCGGCGTAGCGGCTTGCACGCTCAGAACGCGCCGGAGCGAGGGGTAAGCGTCCACGCGGGACTTGAAGTAGATCTCTTTGTCCTGCGCTTGGGGTATATCCACCTAAAAGCATAAAAAAAACAGTAAATTAACGGCGCACACAAAAACAAACCAAAAGTAACGGGATAAAACGGGTTAACGTATGTTAGTTATTCAAACACCTAAACTTGAGACATAGCTACATAACCTAGGGAACAATCTTACCTTAAAGGTTTTTTATATTCAATAGGATTGCTCTTGACCCTAGTCGAGTCAGGACAAGGTTGATGATTGAGCGAGTTTACCCTGAAGATTTCTTTTGAAGGACACCAGGCCATAAGCACCCGGAAATACGGATACCACAGGCGGGTGTTCCATATCCTTGGCTGTGCGCATAAAAATAGTTGACCCAAAGCGCTTCGTTCTAATGTTCCTGTTGTTCTCGAGAATCACCCGAGACATAGCTACATAACCTAGTCAACACTCACCTTGAATGATATGTCAGTGAAGTTGGCCGCCACCTCGGCGTTGGCTCGCACGGTGGCTTGCACGGCACCGGCGAACTGGGCCGATAGCGAGTACGTGAGGTTCGTGGTCTCGCTTCTGACTCGTATTGTTATCTGGTCGCCCTGCCCCTTAGGAGTCAACACTAGGGACATCTGGAAATATGTGTGTTATTTTAAATCTAGTCTAAATGAGAAGTCCAATGATAGGGGCTCTTTGATATCTATGAAAAGCTCGAAAATGTTAATTGCCGAGTCCGGAACAGTATCTTTGAATAAGAAGCGTGAGAAACTTTTATGAAAGAAGAAACCGAAAAATAATTATCATAAATCATAAGCTTAATCGTTAGCTTAGCAATATCTGGTTATTTAAAAAAAAACTTAGAACTTTTACGGTAAAGTGTTTCCAATCCAGAATGGCGCGGCCCACTACATAATTTTACGTACATTGACGCAACCGTGTAACGTTAATTAGTGTTGCGGGGTGCACATTGAAAAAACTATAGCATTCGACTAGGCCTATTTTTTTAAATATTATATGGGTTTGCTCTTGACCCTTGTCGAGGCCAAAGAGTTTATAACGTTTTTGACGGATCTTATTTACCTCAAGGGGATCCCGATTGAGCACCTGTCCCGTGATGTCATACTCCGCGGTGTCGGTCACAAACGAACCCTTGACGTTGTCTCCCTCGAACTCGCCCAATATGGTCATGGTCCTAAAACCATCCCGTAATTATTAAGATCACAATACGGTCCGTACCATTAGGCAAACAGTTTGCGACTTACTGCCTGCCCCAGTTTGCCCTTCCCCCCATATTTTTCTATTGCCGAACGTAAATTACACTTTGCCACATTTAGCCCGCCCATAATTTTTTACGGTACGGAGCGTAGGAAAAAAATGTATTTTTCGCTGTCGTCAGCATTTTCAAATTTGATCGTGACTTTTTTGCAGCAACCTGTATACTAAGTCAATGAAAAAAAATCTTAATAGTGAACCGTTACCTCATGTTTTCGTGCGGCGTGCTGAGCGCGACGCTCAGCGAAGATGGACGTTGGTCGGCTCTCAGTGAGTAGTGACTGATACAAAACAAAAACCACACGGTGTCATAGAATGAAACATTTTGTAGAATTAGATTTTTTTCCGACAGACATTTCCCATCGCGGGAGCAAAATTTGTGTTAGTCTCAAGTCTACCTACACGTAATTTTCCGGATTTACTGAAAACAACATGACTTTGGCAGAAAATAACTTTTTTTGTGAAATAACATACGGTGAAATGATACATTGTTTTATTTTATTATATTCCCACCGAACTCGTTGGTGGCCAGGCTCCCGAAACCATTAATAATAATAATAACTAAATAAATGATAAGAGGGGTTACTTTGCTCTATAAATGACAACTCTTTTTTCTTCGTGGTTCGCCAGTTCTTAAACCCAAAGAGGCAACGCAAACCGAACATGATTTTGAAAGGTATAGAGCTACATGACTGATATAACTTAGTCACTACTGCCTGGAACTAGGTAGTTAACGGTGGATAATCTGAGCAACATACGGTCTCTGATGAGTGATGGCCCATCATGGGCCAGCGTAAGGGATGCATTTAGACGTGATGCAACGAGGTATATGTATGCATTACGCCTCGTTGAATAAAATTATTCTAGCCTTTTAGTTTTAGCTATTTTATTCTAAATTATCAAATTTTACGATCGGCTGCACACGACAGAGTCAGTTGATGATGAGCTCTCAATTCGTTACTATGTCTGAAATAATCTAAACAGTGTCGAAAAATGTATTAAAACAGTGTCATATTAATAGTAAACCAAAGGATAACTCTGATTTATTGATTCCAACCGTTTTAGGCACTAATTGTAAGTTTTATAAAATTTTAACTTAGACCTTTCCTTTATTTCATCTAAATTCGATATATTCTAAGTTTTCTATCAACGTTGTTTGCAGGTGCCTTATTTTGAACTTATAAAATTAATGAAGAATATTATAATAAACGTTCCTGCCCTGGAGACTCTCTTTTCCTACCGTCCCCTGCTGTCCCTATCGTGGTAGTGAGAGCGAGAAACAGTGTTCTTGTTGTCTCTGGCACTGCCGTGTAAGCAGCCCTGGGAATGTTACCTGGTGTTGCAGTTGAGGTGGGCCGTGAGCAGGCGCTGCGCGGCGTCCTCGGCGTAGAGCAGCGCCAGGTCGGCGCGCGGCACGCGGGGCAGCGCCGCGCGCGCCGCGAAGCGCACGTGCCGCGCCGGCGCAGGCTGCCACACCGCCGTGCCGAACAACTACAACAAGCGTTTCAAACTCTTCCGTCTTCGGTTCCGTAAATGTCAAATTCCCTAAAGATGTTTGGATGTTTGTCCCTATGTCACGCTCAAATGCCTGAATAGATTTAGATGAATTTTGGTAGGTACCCCATATTTCATCTAAACCCATTGACACGACCGAATGGATCGAACAAGCGAATGAAAGTTTACATGTATGTAAATTAGTGTAAAATAAATAACCTGTATTTATCGGTTTAAAAATCGAACAACGTTTAAAAGGACGGCACGCACACATATATGACATTAGTTCCGTTCGTTCCATTAGTGCCAGCTCTTGAGATTAAAACATCTTTGTAAATATCCTATAGGATACTTCCATCTAGAAAAAATTTATAGTTTCCAAGTAAAACACGATAAAAGAGTCTTTATTGTCGTCGTCACGGGCAAGTACCTAGTGAAATATAACTATTAAAAATTCAACTTACATAGTTATTCTGCTCGCCCTGTTGTATCTGAATCCCGCCGCCGACGGTGTTCTGCGTGTCGGCGAAGTCTTTCTTGAACTCCATCTTGATGAAGTAGTCTTCGAGGTAGTCCGAGGTGAGGTTCAGACTGCCCGACGTCTCTACGAACGGGTCGTCCAACTGTTGAGGAGAACCAGAAGAAATTTCAGACTCTGTCGCTGTTTTTTTAGCATGGGAAGGGAAACGTCGTACGAATGGTAGTTAAAAGGAAAGATAATTTAGTATGGTATGTGGTTACACCAAGGGCAACAATAGGGAATATGCATGAGTTTTTTTGCTTTATTAAATATTCATTCATACAAACGGTAGAGAAAAAATATTTTTCGAATAACTATAAAAATAACCAAGATATAAGCCATTAAAGATTTGTTTCTATCTCTTTCTAGCAAAACAGAATTTAATATGGTTTAGCGATATATGTTTAGTTATCTTATCACTATTTACGACTTGGGAGGGAATATAAAGATGAACTAAGAAATACTGAAGTTATGAATTTATTATAAAGACGACTACATGACCCTACGGACACGGAACTACTGAAGAGCCCGTCTGCCTTACTAGCGTATATAACATATAACGCTAGGTGAGCAACTGTGTCGCTACAATGGAGTTTATATGGCCGTAGTGCCCGCTGACGTCACAGGACATGTCGGACCTCTCTGTCTAATTAGTAGTTTTAAATGCTTATATTATCCGTATTTTTGGCCAATTTAAATATTGCCATCTCTTTTACGGTATTTTCATATTTTGTTAAGAAATGCTATAATAGTATATAGATTGTACAACAAGTACATAAAACGCACCATTTTACGCGAGACGTTTACCCATCCAAGCGAGCTTGTGAGCGAGGATGGATATAAAGTAGAGTGTTAAATGGGTTTTATGGACGAGTTGTACACTACTTTTCACATCGTGTGCGAGGAAATGAAACAGCAACATGATAAAAATAATAATAATAATAAATGCGACGAAATAAAAATTACAAGTTTATTTCATGAAGATTTATTGTGTACTTTGGCTGTTGGTATCCTTGCCTTGGTCTTAGAATACTAACGAAACGAAATAAAATAAAGAGGTTATTCATGAAGTTAAAGTATTCATGAAGATTTTACTTTATGCACTAGAGCATAAGAAGCGACTTTATGTCGCCTACGCTCGACATAAAGACGAACTTTTAGAGCGTGAGAAGTGAAAAAAATATTTCATGCATATTCCCAATGGATTATAAGTATAGTGACCTCGAGCTGTCCGAGCGCGGTGATGGCGAAGGCGGGCATGGCGATGTCGGCGCTGAGCCGCCACAGCGCGTCCTCGAGCCGCGCCGCCACGCGCGCCTCCAGCGCCGGCAGCACGGGCAGCGGCGTGATCACGCCCAGCGACGCCACGTACGACTCGTACGCGTCGTCCTCGCCGGCGTCGTACGAGTAGAACACTTTCGACGATATCTGATTTTTTTTTTAATTTTGTACATAATAGGGTGATGGCACCAGTAATGGACAAGGACCAATGATGGACACATGATTCTTATTTTTAATAATAATAATAAATAATAAATATCAGGGGACAATCTCACACAAATTGACCTAGTCCCAAACTAAGCTCTAGGCTTGTACTATGGGTACTAGGCAACGATATACTTACTTATATAGAGAAATACATACTTAAATATATAGAAAATATCCATGACTCAGGAACAAATACACGCGCTCATCACACAAATATTTGCCCGTACCGGGATTCGAACCCGGGACCGCTAGCTTCGTAGGCAGGGTCACTACCAACTAGGCTAACCGCGTCGTCAAGAGAAAATAAGGTTTTAAGAAAGTTTCAAGTTTTAAGAAAATAAGGGTTATTAATTTGTTTTGCAACAGTACATTTATAACCTTATGATCTTTGAATTAAGGTTTAAGTGTCCATTATTGGTGCTCGTCAGCTTAAAGTGTCCAACACTGGTGTCATCACCCTAACAATTTGCATTTAGGTGATTCCACGAGCGTTTCAACCGCCGTCAGTCCCTTGATCGCATTAAAATCGAAGTTTCTGTAGCTTTGAATGCCGTCGTCGGTTATTTTATAGTGTCCGGACTTCTACAAAATAACCGAAGATGGCATCCAAAGCTACAGCCATTTCGACTTTAATGCGATCAAGGGACTGACGGCGGTTAAAACGCTCGTGGAATCACCCATTTACTTTGTTGCTCGCCAAACTGACACAGCAACTTGTCGGCGAGACATCGCTCAAACTAACAATGCTGTGTACCTAAACTATAAAATAAAAATACTATGGCACAATGGCACTTTTGTCCATGACTCCTCCGAACATAAAAAATAGCCTTGTATTTTCCCTGTGCTAAGACAGTCTTTCCAAAAAAGTTAGTCTAAATTTATTTTTTTAAATCTTTCTATTGTAGATATGTTCTTCTCTTAGTAGATCAATTTCGTTACAAATTTTCAGAACCAGGAATCTGTTTGTCCTTCTACCGTAATAGTTCATAAGTCGGTACAATTTTTTTAAATCTAAAACTTTTAGTATTATATTTATTCTGTATGCAATTGGCAATTGTTTGGCTCGTGTGATAGTATTGAATCCAGAGTAAGCGGAGGATCCTAAAATTGAACCTCGAGCGTAGCTAGACGCAAATAATTTTGCTGAAGTGCGAAACAATTTTTCACCTCAACGTAGCAAGGAAAACACTAGTAGGTATAACAATTCGTGTTCGGTCGTGTTCGCGCAGCGCCGCCTTCCGCGCAGCACAGCTAGAGAGTAAAGTGGACTTTTGCACGCAGATTATGAGCGACAAAAATGTCGTTTCCGAGCTCGTAAAGTGGAAACGAATTATGGGACATGAGACCCGTAGATATTTACAATTTCAATATCCGACTGTTTAAAATTGCAAATGCGTTGCCAACCCCGAGGCCTAAGATGAAACGCCTTTATGCTATTCATTTCACCGATTATTTTATCCCCACACCAAAACACAACAATGCGAACACTCGGAGTAGTGGCAGCGAAGCGAACGGAGCTTGCACGAAGTCCTACCACCACTATCATTGGATCGGTTCCGTTTTAAACTATGCATTAGTATTCCAAATTAACAATCACAGAAAGTAACAACTGAAGACAAAAATGTACAGCAGTGGTCCTCATGCTATGTGTATAAAAATTTATAATAATCTGCCTAAAGAACTGAAGGAAGAACAAATATACTCCATATTTATAAATAGGCTAAAAAGTTACATGTTGAAAAATGTTTTTACACAGTGCAAGAATAATCGCAATGTAAAAGATAGTGGTGACGTGCAGCGCACACTCCACATGACATTTCACTTTTACAATTATGTGAATCATGACCGCTCTTTAAACAATTGAAACATAAATGTAAGGTATTGACACGGTCAACCCTTTCGCGTGTAGACAGTTTACGAAACTGTTCGCATCGATAAATCATATGAGTTAGTTTGCAATGAGCACAAATGAGTTTGTTTTGATAATTATAAGCAGTATCGCTGCGTAAAGTTGTCAATCCTACTTTGGGCGAAGGCTGACTAAATCGTGACAATTTCACGTTATTGACGTTATTAGTATATGACTGACAAGGCTTATTATAACCCTGCTGCGGAAAATTACTTTTATTCGGTGTGTTTGAAGGTAACTTCCCTTTGTAAGGCGTAGACCAGGAGCTAGCGCTTGGTAAGGTACATTCAAGCACTTTAATTTGTTTATTAACAAACATTATCAATTCCGAAAAGGTCGGAAGCTTTGTATGGTCACGGCCTTCTTCGAATAGTTTTCTAGTGTAGTTATCTAAACCGCGCAATGCTATGTGACAAAACAAGTAGTCATCCAAATTGTCAATTTTCAATGCATGAATTGCTTTTAATGACTGATCAAGCGTTTCAATAAACGAGGTTAGATTACTTCATAATGAAATCAAATCATTATTAGTTATTTAAGTAGGTACCTATGCTAAGATGTAAAAAAGATTTAAAGTCTGTTATATAATTAGATCATTTAATATTACCTTCCCAAATATTCTAATTATCTTTTAATTAGTTATAACATTGCCATACCCTAATGAAGTCATTTTATTAAAACTGGTTCAAAATTTACAGTTCCCCTTTTAACTTTACACAACTAACAAAATTAAATATGCGTCATATAAAGTACACAAGGCGTAACTTAAGGTACACAGGCCGTCACATAAGGTACATACCTCGTGCCAATAGGTCCCGTTATAAAGAAGCGCCAAGTAGGTGATGTTGAATTTCTGTCCTATCTCTATGTCCACAGTATATAGAGACTTCAATTCCATGATAGCTGGGAATGGCGTCACCAAGTTCAGAGTGTTAGTCATTTCGGTGTAACTCTGAAAAAAAAATAAAGCTCCATATGATTTTGTAGTTCCGTTGATTTCAGATCTTGGCAAAATTTAAATGGGACCAATCGAAATGTAATTTATCCAATAAAAAAAGAATTAAGTATTAAAATCGGTCCACAATTGATGAATCTATTAATAGCATGTATGTATACACAAAAAATACAGCCGAATTAAAATAATTCCACTTTTTTTGAAGTCGGTTGAGAATTGCCAATTCGAAATTTATGTAGCGTACTCGAAAAAAATATTGTTTTACTTACGCTCAAGACGAAAACGTCGGTTAAAACGATGACAGGCTTATCAGGCAAATGCAGTGTAGCGTTGAGCTCCATTATATCTTCGTCGTCGATTCCCACGAACTGAAATTATACAATTATTTGATAACAGGTAATGACAAATAAAATTCTACCCCCAATCAGAACTTCCAATTAAAAAACAAACTCCCAATGTGTCCTGTTAACTCTTTCGGCGCGCATGATGCACATGTGCTTCATGGGATTGCACCCTCTCGCGCGCGCATGATGCACATGTGCTTCATGGGATTGCGGGTCCTTGAGCGCGCATGATGCACATGTGCTTCATCACAAATGTTCATGAAAATGTACTATTTTGCCCAAAAATAAAGTAGTTTTTCGTTGATTTAGATTAATAGGTAAGTAAATAATGTAATGTCATAAATATATTTTGTTTATTCCCGGGTATAAACAGAAAAATATTACTTTGAAATTTGACTATCATTATTTATCTGTATTTGGTTAAAAGTTGTCTTCTTTATTTGACAAACCGAAAGCGTAGGCCTCAAAGTTCTTTTTCATATAAATAAATAAACTTTATATTCATATTTTCATTTTAAAATGCCATGATAACCACGGTGCTTCATTGCGCCGGAGCGTACTGCATTAATTTTTAAGCGAGTCTAAAATGTAACAAATAGTATCCGCGTTGTACGATATTAGACGTTATTGCAACTGCCTCAAGGTTGATTTTTCTTTAACACGCGCGGTTCTCGTCTTCGTGGATAACACTAACAATAATCAGAGAAACCAAGAAATGTTTATAACGTTATAGTAGTTTTTATTTTATGAAGTGAAATTAAATCTTCGGTCCCTGACGTTGCGGTTTCCTTTGTTCTTGAGAACAATGGAGAAGATCCTGTTTATTTAGGTAGGATTATTTGTATGAGTAAAAAATATATCTGATCAGTGAAAGTTACGGGCTGTATCTAAGGATAATAAATGCTTCTAACAATAAGCACTGGAGAGGCGACGATACTAATATATTATTATCAGCTCGTTAAAACTTATTTGTTTGTGTAATTTTCTTAACTGGTCGTATTTTGCGCTATTTTATGCACGTGGTGGTGGAGTGTACCTTCTCCCACTCTACCAGACAAGCCGAATTCCCGAAGCCAAGAGGGTTCGTTCAGGTAAAAAAATGTTTATTGTTCGAATTACCTGCTCCAGCGTCCACCCAGTATAGATACCTAGTAAACATAGCAAAAAGTAAGTTAGGAACAGATCGTATTTACACTTCAATCTTCTCTCACAACTGAAAAAGCTATCGAAGTGTTATTTTGTTTATTTTTATACTTAATAATTGATATGCTGATGACAAAACCATCGATCAAGTTTAGTTATAGACAGTTACCTAATTTATTATTATATTTTTAAGAACAACATAGATTTACTTATTTAATAATATTTGAATTAAAAAAAAGAGAATAACGATAACGAACTTTTTCAATCGTTTGGTCGCCTAAACAATAACAAAACCATTTCGATAGCATAATTAATTCAGCAACAGTTTGCGATTTTACGACAAAATTCAAGTTTTCCTATTAAATTAAACTTTTAATCATGCGTTATGTAATTTCTCAGGGCCCAATTTTTGAAGTAAATTGTAGAATTTGCATAAAGCCCGATCAATAAATATTAAACCAATCAGTGAGCGGAATTATTTTTTTTACATTCATTTGGAGAATGCTAAGTTTAAATAAGTTCAAAAGTTCCAATTGCTGTCAATAAACGGTTGCAAGCCGATGCCGGTATCAAAACAAAAAATAATTAAATTAGTACGTAATGATTTAAACCGGAGTAAACTTAAACAAGGTGAGTCGCACAGGTGTTTCATTGCAGGTAAAATCCCATTTCCGGCTGAAAATCGTTATCAGTAAATATAGGTCGCAGAAAGGGTTCTTTTATCATCGCCGCTTTCGCTCCCACATTTTGGTTATAATAAAACAATGCATGTGCCCATATATATCTGCACCTGCAACACTGACAAAAGGACCTAATCCAACACATATTCATAAATAACAGTCATAATTTTTCATTTCACCAAAAAAAAAATATTTAATAATAAATATAAAAGTTATTTTTTTCTTTTACCCGAAAATAAACACTTTGTGTTTGGTTATTCTAAACATCGCATGACGCCATCCATTCCTTTGTTGTTCGAGGCGGCAAAAAGTGTGCGGTACTACGGCGCGCGATGATGCACAGGGTGCATCATGGTTTTTAGTACGAAACAAAATGTATGTGCGCGCGGGCGGGTTGCAGCGCGCAGTGAGCCCCGCGCGTGTGAGCATTGCAGCGCGCTAGGAGGCGCTCGCGCCGAAAGAGTTAACAAAAATTGTAGGACTTTTACGTACTTAAATAGAGAAATACATACTTAAATACACAGAAAACGTACAAGCCGCAGGAACAAATACTGGCGTTCATCATTCAAATATTTTGCCCATATCGGGAATCGATCCTGGGCCTCTTAACTTCAAAAGCAGGTTCACTAGCACTACCAACGGTTAACCACATCGAATTATGACTTATACATTATTGAATAATATTTAATCATCTTTATACCTTAAAATTGAAAGCCTCTAAGTACCATCAGTATTAATTAAATATTTAACCAGTATACCTTCATAATATGAGCGTGAAAGGTGACGGTTGGGTAATACAACGTGTCCAGTATAACTTGAGCCGTGGTGTCGAAGTTCTCTATGAACATGTTGTCGCCCGTGTTGTCGATGTGTTGGAAGCGGTCGGAGATCACGTCGATCAGGCCTTTGCCGTTGTCGACGAAGAGCACTGCTATGCCGAACTGAAATTAATAAAACAAATAATTTTCAATTTTTTTTTATGGCATGCGGCCCGGTTTGTGCTTATCGCTGTAACTACACGTGGATAAAACATCCATCCCCTTCTGATAAGCATATGAGTGCGAAAGTGACAGATGCTTTGTCTACCGCGATAAACGCGACGGTAATGGGTACGTTCCACTAAACGCCCGCAACGATCGTAACACCCTCTGTATCGTTCCACCCAAGGCCCGAGGTCGTTGCGAGCGATCACTCGACGTCATAGATGACGTCACTATTCGCGACCGCATCGCGCCCACTTCGCCCGCAAAATATTGGTGGGTCAGAGTGAGCACACAGCGCTCAACATGTGCGTTCCACCTATAACATTCGCCTAAAACGCCCGCGGCGTTTTTACGTTAGTGGAACGGCAATTTCAGCGGTCGTGGTCGATGACGTTGCGGGAGATTAGTGGAACGTACCCAATACGTGGTACTTGATGGTAAGTGGGATCTGAGACCCAGTGGAGAGAAAATAAGGAAGTCGCTACTATCAGATGGGACTAACAATTGCCAAGGAGAGAGAGGGAGAAATAGACTCGTATACGAGCGAATAAGAGAGAGTACAATGCTGTTTTAAAAGCTATTGTACAGTCAACGTGTATTGTACAGTGTACACGTTTAGTACCTTGTCACTTTAATTGCTGTGACATTCATATATGACAGTTTAAACGTGACATTAAATAGACAAGGTACTAAAATGTACACATATTTATGACCTTGACTGCACTGTTCCCACCTTGTGTTTGGAGAGCCGCACGGACAGCTCCAGGTCCAGCCCGCGGCCGTACACGTTCTTGAGCACGAGCCCGTTCTCCTCGAACCCCTCGAGCGGCGTGTACAGCTTGTACACGTACACGAAGTTGATCGGCGAGCGGTAGTGCCAGATGCCCGTGAACCCGAAGTCCATGCCGCCCCACCCCACTCTGAAGTCCAGCTGCAAAAATCAAACATTGCACTGAGTGAAGTTTGTGCCCATATTGTTTTTTTTTATTGATTGATTGATATAAATCATCATTATAATCAACGTTAAAACAATTTCAACTGTTTTTGCACTCTCAATGGTTAAAATATGATCTATATAAAAAATTTAACGACACGATTTTTTTCTTTATCGGTATTTCAACTGTTGTTTCTTCCTGTTTAAAGAGCTAAAGCGCCGCATGGCGCGTGGTCCATTACACAAATAGAAAAGTACGTAAACGAGTAAATCCATACAATAAAATAAAATAAAAGAGCTAAGAAACTAATAATCTGCAACAAGCTAACTCTGTGAAACTATGTAATGTTTATGCAAAATGTTCCTTAAGACGTATGCTTCCTAAATAAACTTACCTCTTCTTTGGCTCTCTTGGCAGTGACCATAGCCCTGTTGAGGTACTGGATGGGCAAAGCCACGTGACCGAACACGTGGAAATCCTGCGTGGACACCAGCTTCAGAAGTACCTCGATACCTACAAAATTATATTTGCTGACCATTTTTCCAAACAATACCTTTCAATATGAAGCATGCGGAAATCGCTGGTTGCGAATAAATCTCTGGAAAACGTCTAATACCTAATTTTACCATCAGGAGAGATTGTGGTCAAATTCTTTCCAAGGTTCAACTATTGTTTTTATAGTATAGAGAAGACAAACGAGCACTCAGCCCACCAGATGGTAAGAGGGCTCTGAGGCCCATCCATAGACATTTGCAATCTCGAAACTGCTAATTTGTCAAAATGTTAAAAATCTAAAATGGTGGTAGCTTTTCAGATGGAATCTTTACAAGATCCTACTAACCACTACAATGTTCTAATATTCTAAAACCGCTGATAGATAAGGATACCTTGAGTTAAAATTTGACATTTGCCGCATACAACATGTGTCAAATTTTAATTTGAAGTAACCTTATCTATCCGCGGATTTAATATAGCAACCGGACTTAAGTAAACAAGCTGATATATACCGGTGGTAGAGTTTGCGGTGACCACCATAGCCACGAGGTGTCGGTCAGATTCTACGAAGCCGAAGCGCGCCGTCATGTGAGGCGCCTCGCTCACTGGACTAGTAACGTTCACGACGAGCATGCAGTTTGTGATGCGACGCATGTGACCTGGCGTTAGGAGCAACATTGTAGGAAACTGACAAATCACAGCGGGCTATATTTTGCGAACGTTAACGACCGCCGAAATCAATGATGTAAGGATGGGTGTAAGCTTTTGTCAGTTTTCGAAAGTAGTTTGCTATCATAGAATGCAACTTGTGTAATCCCACTCATGTATGCTGTCTTAAGGTCTTAAATATATGCAAAAATATGTATAGCTTAACAAGAAAAGATTTAAAAGAAATGTGGGCGCTGTCCTGTATGAAATTGGAAATATAATTCAATGTTTACCCAAAAACTGCTGCTTACAGTGTCGCCACATTTTGGTACCATCAGCAACACAGTTAACTGACGATTTGTGATCTTGTCACCTTACAATAAGGCTCACTAGTGGTCAGTTAACAGTGAAGCTGTCTGTCCGGAAAAGTAATAATTACACATGTCACCACGTTAGACTCCTATTTGCTAAGCGTTATAATTCGGTGCGCTTTCATGGGTTTAAAACACAAGTCCATTAACGACTTACCATTGACGTATATCTTGAGAACTTTCTCTTCCAGATCCAAGAAGGTGACTCCATGGATATCCTTCTTGTGGCCAAAAACAAACTTCGTCTTGAGGAACCCGCTCGTATAGCCCTGTGTGTTGATAACAAAAGCACGTCCATTAAAAGGTAACTTTTGGCTACACATGCTTCGGCATCTTCCGTAGATACGAGTAGATAGATAAACATCTTTATTCTTCACAAACATACATGACGATGTTATGATATTTTCTTTGTTATGTTAAAAAGACTGACTGTAGAGTTTCTTGCGGCGCTTCTTCTCAACAGTGGTGTCCTCTTGGGAAGCGCTGGTAGTTTCAGACAAGTAAAAGTACCTACAAAGACTACTACTTGCGCTATCACGTTAATAGCGGAAAATGTAACCTATTATAACTGGATAAAGATCAATCCAACGATATTCCGCGCTTCAAAATCCGTCAAAGTCGTTTAGTCTACAGGAGGTCACACAGAATCTGTCATGGATACATACCGGGAAGGGAGTGACGAGAGTCACTCTGCCTGTGACGTTGTTTTCCGAGGGTCCTCGATCCAGAAGCCATGACGAATTTATCATCAACATGCCCTCCTCGTTGTACTGAATAACAAATGAATAAATAAAGTGGAGTTTACATTACAATAGGGATGCGTTCTGGGTAAAAAAATAATTATTATATTTAGCCCGTCAGTTAGATTATCAAAAAATATTGACCACGTATTTTTTGCTTCATCAAATCAATCAAAATTGACAAGGATCAACGCGCATCAAAGTTCGGGGGTGGGGGCTCGTGACATCACAACGTGGTAAAGTGTGCCACGGCATGACGTCACGCGGAACTTCAACGCACTATATCTTCGTAATTTTTTGTTTAATTGACAAAAGCAAAAATACGGTGTTCAATATTTTTTGATAATGTAACTGACTGACTAAATATAATTATTATTTTGATAATGTAAATGACGGACTCAATAGAATTATTCAGGACACTAGCCTGTTGCGAAGAGAACAGAATTCGTTTTATACTGTTATTCAAACTCAAACCCAGAACATGTGCTGGCAGCCGGAGCCACGGAACAAGACGTACGCTTCGATTCAAGAACTCGTCGACCCCGTCGGCCATTCGTCAATCATGACAAAGTCACCATCAAAATGATAGTCATCAGCATCGTGACCATAATCATCAACCTATTGACCATTTAGTCAACATCATCAACGGCGATGACCATAAAGATAATGACATAATCATGTCATGTCCCACGATGTAGGCCGTACATAGGCCAACACTCGGAAACTTCTCTTCACCCGTCCCCTATACCTGGAAGCTCAGCAGAGTGTCTGCGCTCTTCTTCCACAGCACCCTGTGCCGGGCCACGGCCGCGGCTCGCGGCAGGGTCGGGATGGTCGAGTTGACCACGGCCGCCAGCTCGCCGTAGAACTCGTCAGTCCGGAGTAGATAGTCGGCGAGCAGACTGAAGGCCAGGTAGTCCTCCTGCCAGTTCATACTGCCGTTCACGGCTTGGAGGTTGTCGTGGTAGCGCCACCTAGCGGGAGAAGCTACGTGTTGATAATGGTCAAAGGAAATCTGTCGCTAGGGGTGATTTATAGAAATACTGGCGTCGGACAAAAGTCAACGAAAACGTGGATGTTTATGGTAATATTTCCAACAGGACGCATTTTTTTAAAGAACACAATGAATGTAGTATGTTATATACTGTAGTATGTCATGCAATAATAAATCGGTAATTAACAACATAGTTAAGTTAAATTAATGAGAAAAAAAATAGTGTTGAGTGAATGTACTGGAAGCGAAAGAGATATGTTTGGACCGTGCATCTGGCGTTCCATAGTCTCTGCCTACCCCATTGGGAGTCAGGCGTGAAGGTATGTGTTAAGTTAAATTGTCTGTCGGTATATTACGGTCTAATTGTTACTATTATAAATGAAATGATCTCACTGTCAAGTTAAAAGTTAAATGATAACAATATAATACACAACACAATATATTATGGCCAATACAAATTAAATTAATTTATAAAATAATAAAATATCGAGTAGAACAAACTTTAGAAAAACTTTTCAAACTCCACCAACTCACATGAGATTAAAGCTGGTATCGCTCCATCCCGGAAAAGGCGTGTTCATGTTGGAGAGCAGCGCGTACACGGTCTCCTGCTTGGCCTCGGAGAACATCTTGACCCGCCACAGGATGTTGGCCTCGTCCGACCAGCCCATGCGCACGTGCCACTCGCAGAACCAATCTACAACAATATTGGACGACGCGGTCAGCCTAGCTGGTAGTGACCCAGTCTACGAAGCTAGTGGTCCCGGATTCGAATACTGGTATGCGCAAATATTTGTGTGGTGAGCGTGAGTATTTGTATCTGAGTTGTGTATGTTTTCTATTAAGTATATAAGCATGTTTATCGTCACCTTGCCTTGTGCATAAACTTGAAGAAGAAAAAGAAGAAAATCGTTTATTTGGTGCATAGTAAAACAATTCAACACAAAATTGATTCTTAAACAGTAAACTAATTTAGAATGTAACTTAAAACTATTTCCTAATGCACCAAATTGGGTGCCACTCAGCATATGTCTGGCAGAAGTGCCGTGACGCTGATTTTCAGGGCAACCAGAGTGGAAGAAAGCGCTGCTGGTCCTTTCATGTGTATATGAGCGTGTAATGTAATGTGTGTATCATGTATAAATAAAAGAGGAGATAAACTTACATAAATAGGTGCTTAAATAAATAATAAAATACATACTGGAGTTAATCGCGTAAAAAACGTTACAAATACCTCGACGTTTCGACCATGTCGCAAAGGTTGTGGTCACGAGCAGACTGGAGAAGGCTGTTTATTTACGTAGCGTGTGAATTTTTCGAACCCGCACTTGGTCTCGTTTTTGTTTGCCCATACTAGTCTCACCAAGTGCTACAAGCTGACGTACTGAACCGGTCCTAACACAGTGTTCAGGCAAGTGTCAGGCAACAAGCAGCCTACCGAGTGCTATATATTTATCGATAAATTAAAGCACAAAAATTAAGTTTATGTTAGATATAATGAGTTGTTTATTAATAATTGTATGTAAGTGCTGTCTGTGTAATAAGACACGCTGTACAGTCGCCATCATATATATTGCAGCAAACAAGGTGGTCACAAATATCTGAACACGTCTCTATTGTCAAGGCGTTAGAGTGAATGTTCAGATATTTTTGACCACTCTGATATGTACAGATATATTTGATGGCGAACTGTACTTGGGGCGCCCGGACCGCTTCCCATAGCTGCGCCATTCCGCCGCGGCGCTGCGTCAGCAAGTACCTCTGTGGCCTCACTCGTTGCGCGGAGTCTAGCTACCCGCCGGCGTCGCCGTGTGTACGCCGTGTCTTACCCGAACCATGTGGGTAGATTTTGTAACGCGAAGCGATTAGCAGCGCTGCGATTCTGAATCAGCAGTACACGATAAAACTGCTATATGATTTTGTGTGTATATACTGTTATTTTTGTTATTATTGTAATGAATTTTTATAAATAAATATCTTATCTTTCTCGTAATCATTCTGACATGTTTTCCTGCAAAACTACGCTGATATTTTATATTATTTGTACAGTTTTATATAATGCTAGAATAAGTAGTATCATTGTCATAAGTAAGTTCTATTAAAAAAAAATGACTAACTGTTGAGTTTTTTGCGGCGCTTCTTCTCAGCAGTGGTCTCCTCTTGGGAAGCGCTGGTAGATTTTGACGTGTAAAAGTGCCCGTGCGGCCTACTTACTGAATAAATATATTTTATGTTATCTTTATCGGGCGTACCTCTGAGCAGGAACTGGAACTCGCCGTTGAGCACGCGGCCCGGGTAGTAGAGCGTGGCGTGGCCGGCGTGGTGCCAGGCGCCGCGGCGGTCGAGCTGCACGTCGACGCTGACCCGCTGCGCGGGGTCGCGGTTGGCGTCCCAGTTAAACGCGGCCGCCAGCCGCTTCTGCTGCGGGGACAGCCAGCGCTGGTACGACACGTGCACGTCGCGGAGTCTGCGCCGAACAAACACCAAGTTAGCTTTTAAGGTCCCTTTGAAAACCAGCGTCGCGGGTGGCCGCGGCACCATGCTGAGGGGCACTTTCAACGCTTTTTATGTTCTATTGTATGTTTTCTTTGTGTTTGTTGTATTTGTACTGTGTGAGCGTTGAATAAATTGTTTATATTCTATTCTATTTAAGCTGTTTTTTAGGGTTCCGTACCCGAAGGGTGCCAAACGGGACCCTATTACTAAACCTCCGCTGTCCGTCCGTCCGTCCGTCTGTCCATCCGTCTGTCTGTCGCCGGGCTGTATCTCATGAACCAAAACCACTAGACAGCTGAAATTTTCACAGAATGTGTATGTCTATTGCCGCTATAGCAACAAATAATAAAAATATAATAAAATTAAAAACTAAATAGGGGCCCCATACAAGAAACGTGATTTTTTTGTTAAATCCGTCTGTATCTCATGAATCGTAACAGGTAGACAGTTGAAATTTTCACAGAGTGCTTATTTTAATTGCCGCTATAACAGCAAATAATAAAAAGAAAATAAAAATTAAAATAACACTTTCCTATAAACTTATGATTAATAATAATTTATGAATATTAAAATCAGACCATCTAATTTACATATCCCACATGTTAGACACCTAAAATATTTTTTTATTTTCAAAAAACCCTGGCAACTCAGGGAAAATGCACATTTTCCATACAAAACCTGGGGACAACATCATCCCCTGCATTACTCTACATTATTATTTAAAATTGTACTATTTAAGAACATTTTTTTTTTAATGTTAACCTTTTTGTCCGATTTTATAAACGTGTATCACGACGTTAGCAAATAAATAGTTAATCCAAAAAAATATAATTTATGAAACATTTCAAAAAATGGGGGGTACCTTAAAAGTTGATTCATCCACGAACCCAAGAATAACTGTAAAAATTAATTAACATATTATTTAATTGCATAAATATATACTTACTGATCAAAGTGTATGTCCATGTTGACGTTAGTATTATTGCTGAGATCCGAATTGAGGGTCACGCTGTAGGTCTTATCGTTCGCGTCTACTTCGGCGTACGCCGTGAAGTTTTGCTCCGATATTAACACGTAGCGGATCAAAGTCCGGTATCTATCCTCGTTGTATTCGCCCTGCAAATAACAAAAAAAAAATCATGGAGAATTGGTCTTACATTTTAGAGCGTTTTGTATTGTGTCTACACGATGCAGTTTTGGTTGATAAATACTGATGATTTGATATAAAAAAAAAGGCTTTATAATTCTTCCTTTTAAAACACTATTACAATTATATGACACCGCATTACATTTAATTTAATTAGTATAAATAAGCCTATATTACTACCACTGCCACCAAATTAATATTCTCAAGAGTTTTAAGGCTTCGCCAAACAGCCAGCGCGGCGCGGCGCGGCAGTCACAATTAGGGCTTCCAAATACCGGACCTTTCCTAAAACCGGTATTAGTGCCGGTATTCGATTTTTAATACCGGGATCCCGGGATCCCGCCCGGTATTAAGAAATTAAACAAAAATATACTAAAATTGGGAAAAGGGTGAGAATTTTTGTTAAAAAAAAACGTAAAATAAAATACTTAGTTTTACTTCACTAAATTTGCTATAACTGCTGGTTTTTTTAAACTCGAAGTTTGCATTTAGCAGTATTCTGACCGACACCAGCAGTAAAGTTATCCCATATGCTTGAGATGAGTTGTTTACTTTTAAACTCTCTCTAGATACCTAAGAAGTTTCTTTGGAGTTGACCTGCACATGGAAACTCATGTCATGTCTAAACTATTTTTATTAAGAACAGTATCTATGTTAGATAGCTCAATTAAAGTCATTACTTGAAAAGAAACTCAAAAAAACCTTTCCAAATATAAAATTGTATTTTAACAAATTTGATATCTATGAACAATAAAAGCATTTCATGAAAGACTAAGGTAGGCCACTAAACCAAGAAATATAGATCCATAGTTGACTGACACTTTTATTTAGGCATTATAAATAAGTAAATATTTAAGCAGAAAATAATACAATTAAAGAAACATAAAAATCATTACATTCAATCGACATGATTTGATCACGTTAGTTTAAATGTTATTTAAATTATACTTACGTGTATAATCACTCAAATTTCAAGACACACAAATACTCGTGTCTAGCTAGACATACAAATACTACGTCGCGTGTAGTTTGACGCGACAACCATTGCCAGTCAACTGGCTCTGCAATAGAAAATGTAATGCAAAAGCGTAGAGCAAGACAAAAAAAGCGCGTGGCGTGTGTTAACGCAGACAGAGTGAATGTCCGGCTATATGATAGAACGATGCTGCGAACAAAACGAAAGACATAATATGAAGAAAGACATATAATGAATAACAAAATTAAAAAAGAAAAACAACTCGAACAAGCATAATTTATCGAAAATAATCGAAATATTTCGTTTTTTACAAACAATTATAATACCGCGGTATTCTTCATTCAATACCGGTATTAAAAACACATCTAATATTTGGCGGTATCCCGGGATCCCGGGATACCGGGATCCCGGTATTGGAAGCCCTAGTCACAATGCAGGAAAACGTCACGTCGCGCACGACGTGTGATCTCGCAATCTCGATCCAAGTTAACACATTTTTGTAGCTTTTATGGCCCAAATCATATAGATCACAATCTATATTTTTTTCTACATCCATGATCACAAATACACTGTAAATTTGTAAACAAATATAACGTGAAAATCACGCCGCTATATGTGACGGCCTGCATACAACGCCTAGTTAATTTCCACGCTAAGAACGCGCCACGCTACTGTCGCGCCGCGCCAAGCCGGCTGTTTGACGAAGCCTTTAGGGTTAAAATTGGATCATTCGCCCTTTTATTTTCCCAAACACTTTATTACCAAGCTGCGTACGTGAATGCGTGTTTTTTGACATCTCAGGAGTGTCACTATATTTATCACTGAAAGTGTTACATAACTTTGTCACCTCACTATAATTTTTAAACATCATCATTACTACTCACCTGCCCAATAAAAGTGATCTGTCTGTTATCCTGCGTGAACCGCGCGTCGACCGCGATGTCCTTAAAGTGATTGCTGTTCAGCACCACCTTGACGTGGTGCGACGCCATGTTGGTTTTCGACTGGTCCTGGTACAACGCGTCTATCTTGAAGTCCACGCCCGTGAACCAGATGCCGTTGGCGTATACCTGAGACGAGAAAATTAAGGAAATGATCTCGATTTAAGTTTATACTGTCAGTGACCCTAGGTCTCACTTCCCTTGAAAAAAAAATCATGACAAAGAAGGCGAATGAGCGCTATTAGCCTATTTGGTGTTTAAGCGAGTTCTAAAACCCATAGACATTTGTAATCTATGGTTTGCCAAAGTCAAAGTCAAGTCTTTTATGCTGAGATCTCTTCCCTTCTATACTATTTATATCAATTTTATCCATCTTTTTTTCCCGCAGTTGGCAACGTGAAAATTATACATTAAGCATATTACAGCGGCTACCCAAGTAACACAAAAGCTGTATAAGAGCTTATACAGCCATTATAACTCTAGTTTCAGCATTTTAAGGGTTGTATAAGCTGCTATACAGCTTGTGTGCTTACTTGGGTAAAGTCTGATAAATTTACCATCGAGCGGGTCGTGTAAGCTCATCTAGACCTATACTTGTTTGCCATAAACGTTGCATGAAACTGCCTTGGACCCGGGGACAATACTGACCTGAAACTCCTGCTCTCTCTATTTTTAGTTCCACCCCCACCTCCCCCCTCTCGCTTCTCCTTATTTAGGCTGCGTTAAGTAACCCGCGTTCATTTGCCAAGGATGTTGCATGAAAAATTGTACTGCAATGATAAGATCCTGATGCAGCACTGACCTGGAACTCGTTGGGCTTGGTCTCGTGCACCTTGGCCTGGATGGAGCAGTCGTGCAGGGTGGGCAGCGACGTGTTGAGCGCGGCGTCCAGGTACAGAAGCGTGCCGGGCGGGTAATACAGCGCGCCGGACACGAGGATGTCGCGGGACCTGGGGTTCACGTTCAACAGCGCCACCACCAGGTATTTCGAGCCGATCTTGTGAGAAAGAGTGTACCAAAACTTCTTTATTAACGTCTTAATTTGAGTTGGAACACACAAGGAAAGATACACTGTGTGACAAGTGAATAAAATTCAAACTGTATTGAGCATAATGATATGTCAACCAATAATCATTATCATAATCATAATGTTTATTTGCAAGAATACGTGTACAAGATGTTACAATAATTATTTAAAATGTCACAGTGTTCAGTCGTCAATTCGACATGCGAAGTTTTTACCGATTTGTAGTATAAGTTAATTATGAAAGTTAATTACACATCCTTAAATATTATACAACATGTAACAAAAATAACCCAAAACCGGAAAAGAATTCAGTTCAGAATCGACAGTAGAATAGGTTCTAAAAATTTTTAATGTAGGTATTAGTTTTCAAAAATAATAATAATTATTATGCCGTATCTAATCACTGTCGTAGCGCTGTGTTAGCGCCCACGAACGCGCGACAGACGCTTGCTTCGTTCATTCATAACACCATAGCTATGAATCTCTAGAATAGTTAGCAAAACAAAAATTACGCGTATCTTCTAAGATGTTGTTTAAAAAAAAAAAAGGAATTCGGAAATCGATTTACCATTATAAAAATCAATTAAGGTGTCTGAGGTTTAGCGTTATTTTTGTAACACGTTGTATAATTATAAATTATCATTTTAATAAATTAATTAAATCTAAGTCTCATTGTAAAATTACTACCTAGCCAATATAAAAATATTGACAGACACACATACGACATAGGACACGAGCGCTCCGAACCACGACCTTAGTGCAGTCCGCACTATATTTGATCGTATATCGCAGTCTGAGCGACTAACTTTCCTTCCGGCTGGTGGGCAGAACGCACAGTGTGAGAGAGAGAGTGCTAACCTCTTCGAACTGGAACTTGACCCGCAGCGGGCGCGGGCGCGCGACGTCGAGGTGCGCGGCGAGCTTGACGCCGGCCAGCCGCTCCACGCGCGAGAAGTCGAACGCCAGCGCCGGCGCGCCGCTCGCCTCGCGGGACGCCGACACGTTGAAGCTCACGTCCATGTGGGTTTGGGTTCTCTGGTCATTTGAGCTCATTTTGAAATTTTATATTTTAATTATTAGTACATTATTGAAGCGCCGGAAAGTAAGCAGTTGCATGTCGAGTATAAATTAGCGCGGCCAAACCAGGGACCGGCCCGCTATGAGTTTTGTATGGGTTTTTCGTAACGATTAACTTACCAAACCCTCTGCCCGTCAAAACCCTTTACATGTGCTTTTTAAGCGCTATTTCCAAACGATAGCCCATTCTATTAAGCGCTAACCAATACCCTTACTAAATCCTTTAAAAAAGGTTACTAGTATATACGCAATTTTAGACCTTTTGTAGATTTCATAAAACACACGTTACCTTGCGTCCCGTTCGAAGCAAGTAAACGACAGCCCATTCAACTAAGCGCTAACCCGATACCCTTATAAAACCCTTATTAGTATACACGTTACCGACAGCTACCCTTATCGTTGGGTTCTTCGTGGGAAAGTCAATCGTATGGGTTGCCAATTGGAATGGGTGAGCAAATCCACTGGGCTAGCTAATTCAAAGGGAAGCCCTTTGAAAGGCTTTTCTCGATGAAAGGGTTGTCCGGTCCCTGGGCCAAACCGCTGGTAAGGCCGAGTCGCTGTATTTTAATAAATACTCTTTTTAAGCAACGTTTAATTACGAGGAAGAAATTACAACTGGATGTAACCACACAACACTATATTTTAGTTTTTTTTTTTTTTTAATATTACTTACCACATTCCTCAACACCGAATAGAAGTTATACACGGGATACGCCGTGAACTGCATGGCTAGCTCCCCGTACAAATCGTGTCTGTTGCCCAAAGGCCTTTCACTATACACTCCTTCCAACTTTATCGTCTGTTTCGGGTTCCTATAGAACTGATAGTCGAGGTTCAGTTGTAAGCCATATGTAGGGCCGTTTATGGTGTAGTAGCCGACTAAATGACTGGCCAGTTGCTTGGTTTGAAAGTCGGCTAGGATATCGGTTTGTGTGACGCCGCCTTTAGATTTAACTTTGAAGACGCCTGAAAAATAAATATAGACGTAACGATTAAGATGCCTATTTTTGAGGATATCTTGAGTGAGATGTTTGTCTTAAATACGTCAAAGTAGAAATCAAGTTATATATCTGCGGGCCTAATATTTTAGTTGTATTTATCGATGTGGATTAACGTGGATAAAACATCTATCCCTTTCTGTCTATAATGTAAGTGCGAGAGTGACGGATGCTTTATCCACATTTAACCATCGCGACATGTGACCATAATACGGCGACTGATCTCAAGCCTTAGGCTGCCTTTCCATAGAAGCGGAGGCGAGTGGTGCGGAGAGGAGCTGTGTAGGAATCGACCAATCACATTGGTTGTAATCCACATCTCGTCTCCGCTTGACTGTTTCCATTGAAGCGAAGCGGAGACGAGATGTGGATTACAACCAATGTGATTGGTCGATTCTACACAGCTCCTCTCCGCACCGCTCGTCTCCGCTTCTATGGAAAGGCAGCCATAAAGGAAGCTATAGCCTCGTTCGCAGGGTAAAGTATTCATTCGTGTATTTTTTCTTGTGATTGGTGATCACCTGACAACTCCGCGATCCTCTCATCATTAATGACCCAGTACGCGTGAGGCAGCCACACGTAGCCAAACTTGATGTCCTGCTTCTTCACCGACATCACGGTGTCGAAGTGTTTGCGCCCGTCTATATCCAGGCTGGCTTCCAGGGACTTGTCGTCTTCAGTGTTCCGGTACACCCCTTTAGCCTGGAGGGTGTTTTGGGCAGATTGGAACGTCAGGCTGGCAGTGCTCGACGTGTTGGACAGGTTTAAAACTGCGTCGAACTTTCGTTTCTCCTGTAAGATTTCAGAATTGACCAGGTTGATTAGATTGCGTTTTTGAGAAACATATAATCAATGTACTGTTTTTATCCACAAAGGCCACTACCGCACCCAACCAATATATTAATTTAGGAGGCGGGGCGCGGTTGAACGGTTGCATTCATCTACGTAAAATTATAAGTAGTCGGGCGTAACTTCGTGGATTGTAAACACTTTATAAATTAAGCTGGCTTCACATAGTTTGGCAACATCGCCGGAGTTCGCTCGTCACGTCAGGAAATCAAAGTTCGAAGTTACGTTAACTCTTTCTCTTGCTCACGATTTAGTCACAAGTGAAAGGGATGGTGCATCTGAACATTCAAAATGAGTTTTTCGTGGTAACCATCCTAGCAACATCGCGTGTATCGTCTGACGTAGTCACTCAACATCGCCTGATTAGTCGAGCAGACTAGCGAATTCACGCGGTTTTGTCTAACGTCGCTGGCGACACGTGTTGCGCGATGTCGCCGGACATTTGTGTCACGCGTGTACCTGGCTGTCCGGCGTGTCGAACGAGAAGCTGACGAGGTTGTTGGTCTCGTTCTTGTCCCAGCGGTACTGGAAGGTGTATGTCTTGGCCGAGGGATCCGCCTTCTCCAGCGAGAGCACGTATTTGGCCGGCCCGCTCATTATGAAGTACGGTGCGTTCTTCAGATTCGTCATGTTAGGGAACTGTGGAATTTATTAGTTATTTATATATTAGACAAAGTGAAAAAAGTCTCAGAGGCGCATAAAGTTAATTTTATGCAGAAGTCGAGTAATATTTAAATCTAAAAACTGACTCTCAAATTTGGTCTAACGGCGGAATATGGCCAAGTTGTCAGTTGGCAATGTGCAGTCAAGGATGTTAAATTCCGCCCAAAATTGCAAAATATAAACATAACTTTGAGACTGGCTTATATTTGTGTAAAGTTTCGTTTACAATAATGATCTGAAACAGCTGTCAGTTTTCGGTAGACCGTCGTCCTCTACACATTGTATAGTAAAATGTTAACTTCTGGGGCCGTGCCATTCAGTGAAAAGGATAGAGCTATATGAGGCTTATATCTCTGTCCCTTTCAACTGGGCAGGTTGCGATAACTTGGGCTCTGTCACGACTTGCCTGATAAGAAGCGCAGACTTTAATCCCGATGCCCTTGTCAAACGCCGACCAGCTGCAGGTGTTCTGCTCTATTCTGTTCTGGTTCAGGCCCTGTTGTTGTTTCTCTTCATCGCCGTGTAAAATTATTAACTCTGATCTAAAAAAATATATTCTTACAGTTAGATACATACTGTTAAAAACAAAAACTATTTTCTGCAGAGTTCTTTGCAGTAACAAACTGATCTTGACTGAGATTCCCGTCTGACAGTTTTCTACGGCTTGACGTATCTTGAGACGGGGATCACAGCCAAGATCAGTATATTTACGGTCCTTAGACTCGCATGGTTGATAAGTAACCCAAACTCCAGTCCAACCGCAGGTATTTAGGTATTCTAACCAGGGACCGGAACCGCTTACCATTAAAGGGGTTTTCGATAGGGTATTTGACAGACTTGTTTTTACAAACCCCAAAGATGCGCTAAGTCTATCGTCGCCTTAGTCTAATGAAAGGGCAACAAACGATACAGTTAATTCGACTAAGCGCTGACCCAGTCCCAATACCCTATCATCTGTTACCCTTTTTAAACTGAATCGTACGGTTTTAATCTCTATGCGCAAGTGTTTCGACTTATTAGTGCACTACCTAACAATTGAATGGGAAGCGGCTAGACAGAGATCGCCCGAATGCGTATAAAAGAGAGAGGCATTCAATAGGGTAATACCCAGCTAATGCTAAGTGGTTAACTAGTTCAAGGGGGTTCCCCTAACGTTAAGGTAACACAATCATAGGGTAACCACACCGATTGGGTAACCAAATGATAGGTTACCCTATCGATAGGGTTAATCAAATGAAGGGGTTTTCCGGTCCCTGATTCTAACCCTTTATATACTGATTGTTGAAATGGTCACTACTAGGGAAACAGGTAGAAGAGACAAGTCTATCCTGACTAAACCGACGCTTGAGCTTAATACAAAGCTGCAAAGCAAATAAAGTACCAGGGCAGCATAACTGACTTAGCGGCGAATATCTCCCGCTTCTCGCTGGGCAGCGACAGGTCGAGCCGCAGCAGGCCGAGCCCGCGCACGCTGAGCCGCGCCTCCAGCGCCGTGGCCGTGTACAGCCGCGCGTTGAGCCGGATGCCGCTCGCGCTGAGCCCGCCCGCCACCACCGACATCGTCGCTGCTATGTTTACTGCCACGCTGTTAAAAAAATAAAATAAAAATAAATAAATATCAGGGGACAATCTCACACAAATTGAAATAGTCCCAAACTAAGCTCTAGGCTTGTACTATGGGTACTAGACAACGATAAACATTACTTATATAGAGAAACACATACTTAAATACATAGAAAACATCCATGACTCAGGTACAAATACTCGCGCTAATCACACAAATATTGTCCATACCGGGATTCGAACCCGGGACCACTAGCTTCGTAGGCAGGTTCACTACCAACTAGGCTAACCGCGTCGTAAAAAAAAAACTAAAAAAAAACTATAAAAACTTTACTTTTTAACGGGCCCACGAAACGATCATTTGTGATTGTCCATTTACGTCAACAACGGCTCCCTATGTTTTCTCATTACGTTTGAAATCCTAATTTCACTTGCCATCACGTTCGTGGTAATAATAATAGTTTGTCCTAATGATTACTTGACATAATGTTTTTGTTCCTAATAATCATTTGTCCTAATGATAACTTGCTAGCATTGTTAGCAGTTCCATGTAGCCGAGTTTCTGCCAGAATCCTATTACAATGCCAGTAGATCGATCTTGGATCGGTACTTTTGGAAGTGAAATGCTTGAGTTTAGAAAAAAACGAAATTGTTATGTGTGCCTGGAATACACTACATGTTACATGTTATGTTATCTCCAATATGCGTAATATGTACGAGTATCACGCATGTATTATTTGGTACCTGGGGTGTATCTTCCCCTCGAAGTCCAGGTTGCCGCGCTGCGAGAACTGGTCCAGCATGGTGCCGGCCAGGCGCGTGTTGACGTAGCTGGTGCCCATGAGGTGCAGGCGGAGCGGCAGGCCGCAGCCCGTGGGCACCGAGAACGTCGTGTCCAGGAACAGGGACGCCTTGTTGTACGAGATTTCCTGGAATTACATGAAAAATGATGACTCATCAGGTCCGGTTCCTGATCAGTATCATGGGTGTAGTATGCTGGAGAGCATCCCAAATTTGCACCCGTCGTATGCCGTGTCCCGGATCCGTACTTGTACCGTCGTGTGCCGTGTTCCGTATCCGTAACCAATCGAATTCAATGATGTTTTGGTCATTTACTAATACAACTTTAGTAACTTTAGTATTACCATGCATTTATATGCGTCTCAATGAACGGAAGCTTCTAGTGCCAACATTCACTCTTTGACAGGTTGTCAATGTCAATCATAAGACGCAATTGAATTTGACGTAAAGACAAAATGGCGGAATTTTGTGTTTAAGACAGTTTTCTTTTTAGAAATAGTGAACCAAATTCTCCTAAATTGACTAGTTTTTTGTATTCGCTGTTTGCTTTGATATCTCTCAAAGTTGGAAAATAAAAAAACACTGAGATCGCGTAAATATTTCTATTGTAAATACGATACGACACGATAAGGGCGGTTTCATATAAAATCTTGGAATCAAGAACCTGTAAAAAATATATAAAACGGGTATTGGCAATAATGTATAGCGCAAAACGTTGGTCATTTAACTGGCTTTCGATAAAACCCATATTATTAATGCGTACTTGAGAATTATACTGATTTTTTCTTATAATACTGAACCGTTTCGGTCGCCATTACCAATGACGTAAAGCTCTGGCAGACGACGGGTACAGATGTCAGGTGGAAAACCAGAACATCTACACAAGTACGGATACGGAACACGGCACACGACGGGTGCAAATGTGCGATGACCTTGGTACACCAACCCCATGTTCCTGATCAGTACCATGGCAACCGAAAGGTCGAGTCGAGTCCAGAATTAGGCGAACTAACTTGACAGCCGAAAATTTTGCCAGACATAGGAAAAAATAAATAGTGATAGGTTTATGTCGACACAAATATATCGATATAACCTTGTGCATCCTATAAATCTGATTCTATTTATATTTTATCAAGTAATTGTCGTCGAAACTTTCACACTCATACATATTTGCCAAATATATTATTTAGCTAACGGTCGGAACTGTCAACAAGACAACAACAAAACAAAATGGCGGACAGCGTCCTTAACGATGTACAAAACGATGTTCGATGTATTTTTAAGTCCAACCAATTTTTATTATTATTATTTTGCTTAGTAAAATTATTAGTTTGATTCCAAACACAATAATAATGAATAACTAGACTTTTTAAATATCGATATTATATTAACAGCACTAGCCAAACTGTGGCAACATTAGTGCACAATGAACTATCAAGTTAGTTCGCCTAATTCTGGACTCGACTTTAGATTCTAAATTTTACCTAGTTTTTTCAATTTGAAAAAGAAAAATCCAATGATATTTTCTTTTGTAAGCTGACCTGTTAAGTGGTTAGCATTGGGCGGATGGACGTGATGATAATACGAGTACATACCTTCCCAGACAAAATCTCCAGGATCCTCAACTGCAAATTCATCCTCTCTAAACTCTTCACAATCTCCTCATTCCCTTCAGCATGCCAGAACGATATCTCGTTCCCGAACACCTTGATCCCCAACTCCGCCATCGGATACTGGTGCTTAAGCGCTTCGTTCTTGTATCCAATACCGTCGATTTTCGCCCGCACGTCGTCCGCGTCGGTTAGAGAGCGCATGAAACGGAAGTTTTGTATGTGATCGTTGATATTGGATTTGCTTAGGGGTCCGTTGTTGCCGAAAAGGTTCTCGAAGTAGCGCTCGAAGCCTTCGGCGCGGCCTTTGAGCTGAAAAGGGAAAAAAAAAAACTACACGTTAAAACGCATTTATTCGCGCGCTTTGATTCATTTAACTATAGTAAAAAAAAAGCCGGTCAAATGCGAGTAGGACTCGCGCACTGAGGGTTCCGCACAAACTTTTAGGCATGTAAATAGTTCGTAAATCACGGGAATACAATATAAACAAAGTCCAGTATAAACTGACACGCAATAAGTATGCACATTCTTACTTAGTGTCCGTTTATATTGGACTCAATTTTTATGCGATTTCACCACAAATTTACAGTTTTCGGATTTTTTCCTTTACTTGCTACTTGCCAAATTTCATGATTCTAAGTCAACGGGAAGTACCCTTTAGGTTTTGATTCCCTTGAGATTCCCTTGAATATGCGACATAAACGGCCGTATCTTTTGATTGCGTTGACTTAGATGTCTGAATTTTTCACTGATCCAAGGGATTGCAGACCTAAGTATTTGATATGAATTTCAACTTGATACCTCCACGCGTTCCTGAGAAAAAGGGTCTTGACAGACACACACAGACAGACAGACAGACAGACAGACAGACAGACAACAAAGTGATCCTATAAGGGTTCCGTTTTTTTCATTTGAGGCACGGAACCCTAAAAACCGGGCAAGGGCATGTCGGATCGTGCTCAGTGTAGGGTTCCGTCGCCATTCTTACAAACACAAACAACAATGCCCAAATACCGTGAATTTTATTATTAACTAATTTTCTATTTAAAGTTATCATAGGTGATTTTCAGTAAGTATAAACATTTTGGTCGCCTTTAACTCAAGAATCAATGATGTCTACTACGTGTTGGGGAGGTACCCTAAAAACATTTTTTTTTTCAAGATTTTATTTTACCAGTTTGTCGGCGTGACTAATATGTATATTCATATGCCAAATAACAGCTTTCTAGTACTAAAATTCTCTAAACTAAGCTGCGGAGGGACGGACAGACGGACGGACATGGCGAAACTAATAAGTGTTCCTAGTTTCACTACGGAACTCTAAAAAGCTGTCAAGATGTTTCGTTGTATTAAAACAAAGTTTCCTAATCGTAAAAGTGCAATATGTTACCTCTAGAAAATTGATCGATTCACCGAACATGTCGACAGTCAGGTTGAGAGACACCGACCGAGGTATGTAAGACTCAGGGGTGAAAATAACGTTCGCTTCGTAGTTGCCACCTGAAATACCGAAAAATTAATTTGTTTGTTTTATTTAATAAACATATACTGCCGCACTCAGAGACGTCAATTAAGTTATAAGTGTCATTAAAGTTGCTGCGTCTTATTCTATTCCTATAGCAAAGAAAGTGACAGCAGCTACTTTAATGAAATTTAAAACTTAATTGACGTCTCTGAGTGCGGCAGTAAGAGATACTTAATCAGTTAATTACGTTACTTATAGCGTGTCTGCAATGTAAAATTTTAATTTAATAACACTAAAATTAAGAGTAAATTCACAACAGCAAAGGCTCCAGCAAACTTTTTATTTTAGGTAAATTCATCTCTAGCTTTTGATTTATTAGATAATTTTAGAGAATTTACGATTTGAGTATACAATATCTTACGCGTAATTGGCATTATAACACTCGTGTCATGTTATTATGAAACGAGCCGTACACGTGTTACAATGCCTGTCATTACGCAGCAGTCACGTAAACTTCTATTATTGCAGTTCCTCTTTCAACCCAAATCAAAAACTAAACGTAAAATCCAAAACTCACCAGCGTTGTACTGATCGTAGAACACGCTCTGCTCATAGTTCCGCGAATACATTCTGAAGTCCGGCGTGTCTTCCAGCTGCGGCATGGGGTTGCCGGACAGGAGGCCCTGGATCTCCACCCGGGAGGGGAGGGACGACTGACCCAGGTTCTTGAGGTGCGACCACACGAATGTTGCCACTGGGAAAATTGTGTTTAGTGACAGGGAGAAAATAATTTTGTTAATTAAATAGGTAGTGTAAGAGCTGCAGTAGTAAACAAATAATACAATACAATACATACAATCTGAACCTATTTAAAGCTAGGGTGAATAGGCATCTTCTGGGTGAGCTCGCTACACCGTAGACTGAATCTTCGTCCTCCAAGGGCGGGAGTTGGTCACGAGCAAACCCATTATCAATAAAAAAAATAAAAAAAACTCAACTTGAGTGGGACCGACGCTAAGTCAAAGAAAACTGTCGTTTCAGACGACTCTTGAGACGAGTACCTCACTCTCGTGGGTACGGTACTATGTGGTGGTTTGTTTATTAATTTCAACGACTTTGACGGATGTATCCGCACCACTGGTTCAACGCCAACGATGGATATATCCGTCATGGTTGACAGCGCAAAATCTACCTAAGTGTCTATGAGTTAAGGTTGACACTAGCTCTAGTTTTTAGCTGTCATTGTATTTTCTTTTGTATTTGAAATGGTGTTGAAAAGATTAACACTGTCCTAATAGTTAAATTAATATGTAACAATAATTATATTATGATTTATAGTTCGGCAAAAAGGAGTTGCATTAATAATTATCATTAAAACACTATTATATGACCAATAATTAAAAGCAAATCACATTATACAACCAACCTTGGTTAACTTCCTCGTGTCTGACGGAGTGGTATATCTTCCTGATAATGCTGAGAGTGGGACACTTCATCACCTGAAGATACGAGGCTATCCTCACTTCGATGTTCCCTGAGTCTTGACGGAATGTTTCCAGGAAGTAATCGCTGTGAGGACACAAAGAAATATATCAAATTTAAACCAGGTAAAACGGCGTTTAAAATTGTTTCAGTCAGTCAACTCTCTCGACAATAGAATACTGACGATACGATCTAAAAAAAGTAAAACATAACTACGTACGAATTCATCCCGTGGATGGCGTGAATAAGTTGATAAGTCAAGATGTAAACTTAAGGAAATTTGTATTTAGAACAGTTTGCATAAGGTTTAAATTACTTCGTATTTATTTAGAATGATTATTGATAGAAGGAACAATGATCGTCATTTTGAAGAGGCACTGTTTACACTACCGTGACTCAATGCAAGGCGTGCGTCTGAACGCGTCCACAGCCGTCAGTCGAACAGGAACCGGCACCAAAGCATCGCCGATCATATTCATCAGTATATCCGCGAACTCCTGCTTGAAACCACCTATGTTGCCAAGAGCTTTGATAGCTATCGTCATCTGAAATGAAAAATAAATATTTTGGGACAAATTCACACAAATTAACTTAGTGCAACACTTGGCTTTGGGATTGTATTATGGGTACAATACAAAGATATAGGGAACACTGCCCTATTAATAGCACCTTTCTACTTAATGGCACCATAAACTTTATTTCAAGAAGATAGAGGGTATATTTCTATAATCATTAGGTACCTCTCGTATTTTGAATGGCAATAATTAAAAGTTTTACCGTAAACACTAATATAAATAAATTATTACTTAAATTCACAGAAAACATCAAGATTAGGAACAAATGTTCGTGTACACAACTATTTGCATTTACAGGTGCTCGAACCCGGGACCGCTAGCTCCAACTGCTAAGCGCATCTTCATGCATTCGCGTCAAAACCAAGTTTGAAATTAAATTGCAATTTTAAGTAAACTTACGCTGTCGCGTTCGGCTCTCGGCGCAGTACTTAAGTTTATGTTGGCAAGCTCTTGGACTATGTTTTGGAATTCTTCCATTATGAGTTTCGGCGTTTCTTCTTCGCAGCATTCTCGTACTGTAACAGTAGAAGGTATAATGTTTAATTTTATTTTCGGAATTCTTAATGGGTGCGCCAAAGTTCATATAAAATTCCAAATTAGATTATTGGAACTCCGAAAATGTATCTCATACAATTTTACAACCTAATGATCATTGTACATAATTTTTTTTATTACTAACGATCGAAACTCATAATCATCAGATTTCATAATATCACTAATTATACACCTTGTTTATACTAATATTTGTTTTCATAAGTTTTCTGATACTAACGATCGAAACTCCTAATCATTCTAATTCATAACGAAGGTCTCCATTAGGTACGACGACAAGCGAAGCGAGGAGGAGTGTTAGGTAGAATTGCGACCCTACAGCGCGCGAGCCGAGCGAGCGAAGCGAGCGTGCCGCGGTAGCGGCCGGCGAAGCGCCAGAAATGAACGTATTTTTAACTAATACTTATATATAGTAGACGATGAGCGAAGGATCACCCTTCTATTTCTAAGTCCCTGCTCCGTTGGTAGTAATAAAAATGTATGAACAAACAAAGTATAAGAAAAAAATTTATGAAGAGTGATTATTATGAATACAAATGAGTATTAATCAAAAAAATATGATAACTGTCTGTTATGAGTTCGGATGGTAGTAATAATAAGTTATGAACAAAAAAAGTATGAGGAAAAAAATTATGAAGAGTGATTATTAGGAATACAAATCGGTAGTAAAACCAAAAATCGGAATAAGAATTTTGTATGAGCCAATATGGACCCATTCTTAATACATATTTTTATCTAAGTAATTAAAATAAAAAAACCTTAAACTTAAAAAAATACAAACAAGTCTGACAAAAAGCAAGCTTCAAAAAACCAAGAGTGTGTTTTGATTTTGTTGTGATTATTGTATTTTGTAACTATACTTTTTAACTTGCTACTTTATCCTTTTTTAGTTAAATTCCAAGTGACACTCGCGATACTAAGACACCTCCTTTCTCAAAATTGGGCCATCCGTACCGCCTCTACGGGGGAACAAGAAACCATACAAAAACATTACCTCACCCTTCATCTACGGCAGTCTGCTAATTGTAAACGCATAATGTTTAGGGCCTGTTTCACAATGACAAGGTAAATTCATCTGTCAAAAAAAATATCCCTCTCCTTGTCTATTTTCAAGTGTAAGAAAGGGAAAGGGCTACATTTATTTGTCAGATATGCTTTACTTGACGATTGTGAAACAGGCGGTTAGTGTACTCACGCGACTTCCCGCTGTGCTTGCAGTACGAGTGCGCCATAGAGGACACGGTGAAACTGACGACCTGGTCGTTTCTCTGCTGCTTCAGCAACTCCAGCATGCTGACCAGCATCTCCTTCTTAGGGCTGAAGACAAAACAAATTGCTATACGTATCATATAGGCCCTTTCGGATACACTTTGACTCTTTCGGCTCTTAGGGGTTATCCATAATTACGTCATAAGATTTTTAAGGTTTCTTGACCCCCTTTTTTTTTTTTATCCCGTTTAGTTGGACCCCCGCCCTCGGGAGCGTGACGTTATTTATGGTTGACCCGTTACACTCGTATGTTCGACTGTGCAGGTTTCCTAACGTTGTTTTCCCTTCACCGTAAGATCCGGTAATGTACTTAAGTTAGAAAAACCTATTAATCATATTATGTTATATGTTGGCGGAGGTGACAATCAATGAAATGTATTTCTTTCTTGTTTCTTTAATCGTATTCTAAACTCCTTCACTCCACTTCTTCATTTTTAACGGCGATGCGAAACAGAGGGGAGTTATAAGTTTAACGTGTGTATCTGTGTGTGTGTGTCTGTCTGTGGCATCGTAGCTCCCAAACGGATGAACCGATTTTGATTTAGTTTTTTTTAAGTTTGATCGGGAGTGTTCTTATAAGTTTGGTGGTAATCCGTTGGGCAATTTAGGAGTTATGAGCTCTGAAAGCAGAGTTCCCGACTTTGTCAAGGGTTTTTATCTATTTTATAAGCCGTGGTAGCCTAATGGTTTGACATGCCAATTTTAAGCAGAGGGTCGTGGGTTCGAACCCGGGCTCGCACCTCATAAGTTTTTCGGAATTTATGTGCGAAATATAATTTGTAAAACCATAAGCTTTCCGGTGAAGGAAAACATCGTGAGGAAACCTGCACACACCTGCAAAGCAATTTGACGGTGTGTGCGAAGTTCCCAATCCGCACTGGGCCCGCGTGGGAACTATAGCCCGAACCCTCTCATTGTGAGTGGAGGCCTGTGCCCAGCAGTGGGACGCATATATAAATAAATAAATATCAGGGGACAATCTCACACAAATTGACCTAGTCCCAAACTAAGCTCTAGGCTTGTACTATGGGTACTAGACAACGATAAACATACTTATATAGAGAAATACATACTTAAATACATAGAATACATCCATGACTCAGTAACAAATACTCGCACTCATCACACAAATATTTGTCCATACCGGGATTCGAACCCGGGACCGCTAGCTGCGTAGGCAGGGTCACTACCAACTAGGCTAGGCTAGGCTGGATTATTATTATTATTATAATAGTTATTCATAGTTAGTTACCGCGGTATCATCGCCATGGACATGAGCCACTCGTGGCGGGTGTTGCGGTCGACTTCGTCTCGCAGGATCAGGTCCTTGATCAGCTCCACGGAGCCCGCGCTCGCCACGTACGGCAGCGCGTCTAGCATGTGTTTGCTGGAAGAAACAATGTCATAAGCACGACGGATGGTTTGAGGAAATTCTGGGAAATAGTACATTTTTCAACAAAATCTTTTAAAAGCGGCGTAGATAGAATGTGAACTTCATTTACGTTTAGTTAAAATATTTTATTCATTTAATGCGGGTTAGTTCTCTTTCTCACTCGCTTTCATGCTGTCAAATGCGAGTTGGGAGCCAGTCGAGCGCTATTTAGAAACTGAAAGAACTGTACAGTCAAGGTCATAAATATGTGTACATTTTAGTACCTTGTCACTTTAATCGCTGTGACATTCATATATGGCAGTTTAAACATGACAGTAAAAAGACAAGGTACTAAGGTAAGGTACCAGGCAATCATGACTCCAGAAGATACTTACGTGGCCTTAGCGCAGATAGTGGGCGCTCTGGTCAGCAACTGCGAGAGAGCGGGGTAGTGCAGGCCGCGGGCGGCGCGCACCAGCTTGCCCCACAGCCCGACCGCGGAGCCGCTGGCGAGGTTCTCGTCCACCGTCGCGCCCGGCACGTAGTCGTCCGTGCTGTCGTTGATACTGGAATACAAGGCTTGATTTAATACGATTAAGAGATATGTTTGGATGCGGTGCGTCAAAATTCACATAATAATTTGTAGTCCAAATGTATTGTTATACCTAATCATCGCAAGTCCTAAAGTATTTTTAGCTGAAACCATCATTGTTTTAGGATTTTTAAAATATCTAACTGGTGTATAGGGTTCGGTTAGGTTAGGTTTGTTTTAAAAAAACGTCTTAAATCAGAACGGTTTCAGTAAAATTCACTTTAGGACTTGCGATGATTATGAGTAATGATACATTCAGACTAAAAAATTTTCAGTGAGCCAATATGGACCCGTTCGGATGTAAGAGCGAAAAGTTTGTTACACCAACCAAATTCAATCGGTAAAGATTTGTATGACATTTTTTTAACGAATCTTATAGTAACAAAAACAGTTTGAAACGTAATCACGTCACTAACAGTCAGATGAAAAAGCTACATCAAGACAAATTAAATTAAATCAAAATAGCGTTAAAAAAAGTTGATAGAAACACTCGACTTCAATGCTTTTTTATTTTAAATGAAACGTTGTTTTAACATTTTGCACGGTCAACAACGACATAACACCGACTATTGCAGGCATTGCAGCAACGGTAATACAAGTGATTACTTCATTTTTAATAAAACGGCGTCAAACTAACTTGCAAAGTAATTTCAACACGTCCCTGGCCGACTTCAACTCGCCGGTCTCAGTTTTCACGTGCGGGTTATGATGGTGGAGCAAATTTGATCTTTTCTCTATTATCATCCAACCTGTAACGAATATGATTATGGAACCGTTCTCTAAGATATGTCTTAAGATCATCGGGAAAAGTTTAATTGCGTCTAACTGAAAGCAAACTTTTATATATATAAATAGCGAGAAAATATAGTCTACAAAAGGGCCTAAAGAAACTTACATATAAACCAGATCTAAAATAAGTTCTAATAACAATTTCTCAACTAGCACATTCTATAATTTTTTATAGCATAATACCAAGGACCATATTACATATGGTCCTTGGTAATACGTTTCTGTTGTTTTTGTGAGCTTTTGTACTCTTTTTGTACTGTACAGTCTTCAGCTGTTTATGGATACCATACTAACGAATCCCAATGGGTCTACGTTAAGTATAGCGGAGACAACAGTCTCCTTCCAACTCCATAATCAGATCAGACGTTTAGAGTGTCAAAAATATGTAAGCACGACCTTATTACGGCGACATAAGATCGTGGTTACATATTTTTGAGGCTTTGGACGTATCTATGTTTATAACCTTGACACGAACGAAGCAAGTTTAATAAAAACTTTTAATAATCCAAAGTGACCTTTAGGTTGTCCCTCCATGATCTCCGAGTCCGTCTTATTGACCTCCCTCATAAGCACCAAGTCCTGTATGACGGTGGATAAGGCTCCCGAATTCCGGCCAGAGAACGGTTCGAAGAGATGCCTCTCCTTGCAGTTCACAGCCTTGTAGATTTTGTGGTCCACTGTGATGCGGCATTTGCTCTCGGACTTCAGGACCGGCCAGGTTTGGAATCGCTGTGGAACCATGAACATACATAATATACTTAACGTAATGGCATTTTCAACCAGTTACAAAATAAACATAATTTAAAGTAGCGCAATTCCTTTTCCGAATGCTGTCTAAAGAATCATGTACCTATAACTTAAGAGGCTTTTTCGCCGGCGAGGCGAGAATCGAAATCTCGCCGGCCCATTACAACTAAAACTTGGCATCGCGAGCCATAGAAATCTCGCGATTAATGTTAATAGAAATGACAAACTAGCTCGCAAGAGCACGCGTGAGACCACGCTTGCCATGGCGAGAATTGGGTTCACGTTGTACAGTTTGAACATGCTTTGTATCAGTAATACGATTCAATATAACAATACCATAGTTCAATTCTCGTCTCGAACATCATTACCAATCCAGACCATTTTCACCGTAGATGTGTAAGTCATCGTCATCGTCATGGAATTTTTCCTTATAATTTCACTCAAGTCTTAAATTTTTATCCTCGCCTCGCCGCTGTAAAAGCACCTTTACTCAGGCGCAATAGTACATGTATCTGTTGCACAGCGCCAGGTCGCGCGTCATGATGAGTACCAGGCCGGTGTCCTCATGTGCCTACTATCCTAAGAAGTAAAGCTAAAGGTCTACTCACGCTCTGGAAGTCATAGCGCACCGTCTGCAGTATGGACAGGTACTTGTATCTGTTGGTACACAGCGCCAGGTCGCGCGTCATGATGAGTACCAGGCCGGTGTCCTCATGTGCCTACTATCCTAAGAAGTAAAGCTAAAGGTCTACTCACGCTCTGGAAGTCGTAGCGCACCGTCTGCAGTATGGACAGGTACTTGTATCTGTTGGTACACAGCGCCAGGTCGCGCGTCATGATGAGTACCAGGCCGGTGTCCTCATGTGCCTACTATCCTAAGAAGTAAAGCTAAAGGTCTACTCACGCTCTGGAAGTCGTAGCGCACCGTCTGCAGTATGGACAGGTACTTGTATCTGTTGGTACACAGCGCCAGGTCGCGCGTCATGATGAGTACCAGGCCGGTGTCCTCATGTGCCTACTATCCTAAGAAGTAAAGCTAAAGGTCTACTCACGCTCTGGAAGTCGTAGCGCACCGTCTGCAGTATGGACAGGTACTTGTATCTGTTGGTACACAGCGCCAGGTCGCGCGTCATGATGAGTACCAGGCCGGTGTCCTCATGTGCCTACTATCCTAAGAAGTAAAGCTAAAGGTCTACTCACGCTCTGGAAGTCGTAGCGCACCGTCTGCAGTATGGACAGGTACTTGTATCTGTTGGTACACAGCGCCAGGTCGCGCGTCATGATGAGTACCAGGCCGGTGTCCTCATGTGCCTACTATCCTAAGAAGTAAAGCTAAAGGTCTACTCACGCTCTGGAAGTCGTAGCGCACCGTCTGCAGTATGGACAGGTACTTGTATCTGTTGGTACACAGCGCCAGGTCGCGCGTCATGATGAGTACCAGGCCGGTGTCCTCATGTGCCTACTATCCTAAGAAGTAAAGCTAAAGATCTACTCACGCTCTGGAAGTCGTAGCGCACCGTCTGCAGTATGGACAGGTACTTGTATCTGTTGGTACACAGCGCCAGGTCGCGCGTCATGATGAGTACCAGGCCGGTGTCCTCATGTGCCTACTATCCTAAGAAGTAAAGCTAAAGGTCTACTCACGCTCTGGAAGTCGTAGCGCACCGTCTGCAGTATGGACAGGTACTTGTATCTGTTGGTACACAGCGCCAGGTCGCGCGTCATGATGAGTACCAGGCCGGTGTCCTCATGTGCCTACTATTCTAAGAAGTAAAGCTAAAGGTCTACTCACGCTCTGGAAGTCGTAGCGCACCGTCTGCAGTATGGACAGGCACTTGTATCTGTTGGTACACAGCGCCAGGTCACGCGTCATGATGAGTACCAGGCCGGTGTCCTCATGTGCCTACTATCCTAAGAAGTAAAGCTAAGGTTCAACTCACGCTCTGGAAGTCGTAGCGCACCGTCTGCAGTATGGACAGGTACTTGTATCTGTTGGTACACAGCGTCAGGTCGCGCGTCATGATGAGTACCAGGCCGGTGTCCTCATGTGCCTACTATCCTAAGAAGTAAAGCTAAAGGTCTACTCACGCTCTGGAAGTCGTAGCGCACCGTCTGCAGTATGGACAGGTACTTGTATCTGTTGGTACACAGCGCCAGGTCGCGCGTCATGATGAGTACCAGGCCGGTGTCCTCATGTGCCTACTATCCTAAGAAGTAAAGCTAAAGGTCTACTCACGCTCTGGAAGTCGTAGCGCACCGTCTGCAGTATGGACAGGTACTTGTATCTGTTGGTACACAGCGCCAGGTCGCGCGTCATGATGAGTACCAGGCCGGTGTCCTCATGTGCCTACTATCCTAAGAAGTAAAGCTAAAGGTCTACTCACGCTCTGGAAGTCGTAGCGCACCGTCTGCAGTATGGACAGGTACTTGTATCTGTTGGTACACAGCGCCAGGTCGCGCGTCATGATGAGTACCAGGCCGGTGTCCTCATGTGCCTACTATCCTAAGAAGTAAAGCTAAAGGTCTACTCACGCTCTGGAAGTCGTAGCGCACCGTCTGCAGTATGGACAGGTACTTGTATCTGTTGGTACACAGCGCCAGGTCGCGCGTCATGATGAGTACCAGGCCGGTGTCCTCATGTGCCTACTATCCTAAGAAGTAAAGCTAAAGGTCTACTCACGCTCTGGAAGTCGTAGCGCACCGTCTGCAGTATGGACAGGTACTTGTATCTGTTGGTACACAGCGCCAGGTCGCGCGTCATGATGAGTACCAGGCCGGTGTCCTCATGTGCCTACTATCCTAAGAAGTAAAGCTAAAGGTCTACTCACGCTCTGGAAGTCGTAGCGCACCGTCTGCAGTATGGACAGGTACTTGTATCTGTTGGTACACAGCGCCAGGTCGCGCGTCATGATGAGTACCAGGCCGGTGTCCTCATGTGCCTACTATCCTAAGAAGTAAAGCTAAAGGTCTACTCACGCTCTGGAAGTCGTAGCGCACCGTCTGCAGTATGGACAGGTACTTGTATCTGTTGGTACACAGCGCCAGGTCGCGCGTCATGATGAGTACCAGGCCGGTGTCCTCATGTGCCTACTATCCTAAGAAGTAAAGCTAAAGATCTACTCACGCTCTGGAAGTCGTAGCGCACCGTCTGCAGTATGGACAGGTACTTGTATCTGTTGGTACACAGCGCCAGGTCGCGCGTCATGATGAGTACCAGGCCGGTGTCCTCATGTGCCTACTATCCTAAGAAGTAAAGCTAAAGGTCTACTCACGCTCTGGAAGTCGTAGCGCACCGTCTGCAGTATGGACAGGTACTTGTATCTGTTGGTACACAGCGCCAGGTCGCGCGTCATGATGAGTACCAGGCCGGTGTCCTCATGTGCCTACTATTCTAAGAAGTAAAGCTAAAGGTCTACTCACGCTCTGGAAGTCGTAGCGCACCGTCTGCAGTATGGACAGGCACTTGTATCTGTTGGTACACAGCGCCAGGTCACGCGTCATGATGAGTACCAGGCCGGTGTCCTCATGTGCCTACTATCCTAAGAAGTAAAGCTAAGGTTCAACTCACGCTCTGGAAGTCGTAGCGCACCGTCTGCAGTATGGACAGGTACTTGTATCTGTTGGTACACAGCGTCAGGTCGCGCGTCATGATGAGTACCAGGCCGGTGTCCTCATGTGCCTACTATCCTAAGAAGTAAAGCTAAAGGTCTACTCACGCTCTGGAAGTCGTAGCGCACCGTCTGCAGTATGGACAGGTACTTGTATCTGTTGGTACACAGCGCCAGGTCGCGCGTCATGATGAGTACCAGGCCGGTGTCCTCATGTGCCTACTATCCTAAGAAGTCAAGCTAAAGGTCTACTCACGCTCTGGAAGTCGTAGCGCACCGTCTGCAGTATGGACAGGTACTTGTATCTGTTGGTACACAGCGCCAGGTCGCGCGTCATGATTAGTACCAGGCCGGTGTCCTCATGTGCCTACTATCCTAAGAAGTCAAGCTAAAGGTCTACTCACGCTCTGGAAGTCGTAGCGCACCGTCTGCAGTATGGACAGGTACTTGTATCTGTTGGTACACAGCGCCAGGTCGCGCGTCATGATGAGTACCAGGCCGGTGTCCTCATGTGCCTACTATCCTAAGAAGTCAAGCTAAAGGTCTACTCACGCTCTGGAAGTCGTAGCGCACCGTCTGCAGTATGGACAGGTACTTGTATCTGTTGGTACACAGCGCCAGGTCGCGCGTCATGATGAGTACCAGGCCGGTGTCCTCATGTGCCTACTATCCTAAGAAGTCAAGCTAAAGGTCTACTCACGCTCTGGAAGTCGTAGCGCACCGTCTGCAGTATGGACAGGTACTTGTATCTGTTGGTACACAGCGTCAGGTCGCGCGTCATGATGAGTACCAGGCCGGTGTCCTCATGTGCCTACTATCCTAAGAAGTCAAGCTAAAGGTCTACTCACGCTCTGGAAGTCGTAGCGCACCGTCTGCAGTATGGACAGGTACTTGTATCTGTTGGTACACAGCGCCAGGTCGCGCGTCTTGACGAGCACCAGGCTGGTGTCCTCTTGTCCTCGAATGGTGTAGTCTACGCCGCATGACCCGTGGATGTCTTGCTGCAAGTATAAATTAGAAGACTTTAATGTAACTATACTGTTTACATCGCCTGTATAATTTTCAAGTATCTAAAAAGATGGCAGCCTCCTACAAGGACAAAACACACCACAACACGTTTATCCCTCAGTACGTCTCACTATAGCTATTCTATGCTTAATATAAAAGAGGCACTGAGTGACGAGTGAGATAAAGATAGTTGTGTCAGCCACTCGGGCAAAAATCGCACGTTGCGGATGGCGCAGCCTTTAAGAAGGCCTGTTTCTAACATCTCACGACTGCAGGCTCCAAGGCCAGTCGTGTTGCCGTAGACCCCTGGACTTGTGGACGTTGCATGGAATTAGAGTTCAACCGCAGCTAGCCGCACACAGTATCAATGTGACGTCACATAGATTCCGGTTACCATTGAGGTCGACCTCAGAGTCGCCTGCGTCGCTAGTTGAGACAAAGCGTAAAATGATACTTTTAAGATCAACAAAGTCAGCACTGACTGTAATTTACCTCAACTCCCTTGTAGTTGATGTCGAACCGTTTCATGGAGTTTTGGAATAGTGACAGCACGGCCCTCTTGAAGTTGAGGACCCACTCCTCCTCCAGCTCCATCGGACAGATCTCAGAGATGATGCCATCGTGGAATGCGAACCTAGTCGTTAATGAAAAAAAAAATGTCATGAAAGTTTGTAAGTGTGTATTAGTTAGCATGTTAGTTATTTGTTAATGTTGACATAGTTGGACAGATTGGGATAAAATTTGGAATGGAGACAGCTTATACCCTGAATTAAAGCAAAGGCTACACTTTTATCCTGGAAAAAATCAATGTTCCCAGGGCATAGTGACTGCAGCATATCATATTTAATAATATTTAATTTGATGCCGACAGAAGCTAGCTGAGAAAATGTGTTAGTTTATAGTCTTCATGGTCATGGAATTTGGTTCAGAGATAGTATATACCTCGGAGCCAGACAGGCTACTTTTTATCCTGGAAAATTTCGACAGTCTTGGACAAGAACTTGTAGGTTAATATTTTTCCTGTTACCTGAGATCATAGAGCAAGAGTGCGTGTATGAACTTCTCTGCCCTCTCGACGGGGTAGCTCTCGTCCTGATCAATGAGGGTGACATCTCGTAGCTGCAGCAAACCCTCGCAGGGCTTGATCAGCTGGATGATAACCTGGAATCCAACGTTAAACTGTTAAACTATCTGTAATAATTAATAATATAAAGATATTTAATGCGTTCCAGACTGACATGTAGGTACACCATCACAAAATGTGATCATACCCTTACTAATACTTCAGTAAATAAATTACATTACATAATAACCATGAGAAGAAATTACTATTTTTTCCATGTGTGCTGATGGATGATGTGCTAAACAAAAATCTAAAATGCATACATACCTCAGCTCTTATATCTAAAGTAGATCTGTTGTTGCTGGAGCCGTTGAAATATGTCTCCACATTCACTTTGTATTCATAATGATAGATGGTTTCCGGAACATATTTGAACTTATTTGATTCTGTAAAACAAAAGAAATGTTTAAATTCATTGAAGAAACAAATACTAATTTAAAAGGAGAATGCTAAGAGGCCAGTTTTACACACTCTGTTTTTGACACACTTATATTAGCTTCAACTAACAAATAAACAATGTAGTTAATAAAATCTTAGAAGTAGATTTTAACTTACTCTTTTTCAATTAAATGGCAACAAGGACCATTTTGCTTATGTCTAGTGAGTAAAAGTATTATAGTTAAAAAATTATATAAATCAAATCTAAAACCTGGCCGTCTTCCATTAGCCATATTAGTCTTACACACTCTTTTCTCGTTACTCCTCTGAAGAGCTACATGTTGCTGAGTCATGGTTGTTTTATATGTATTTAAATATTCTACATAAGTTTATTTATCATTGTCTATTACCCATAGTACAAAGCCTAGAGTTGTTTGGGAGTAAGTCTATTTATTTATTTATTATTATTTTATAGTTAGTGGTGCGTTAGGGTAGGAAGATCTTTCTGCCCTGAGAGAAGAGACTTGACTTACCTTCAATAGGGGATGGTAAGATACTGAACAAAAAACAAAAACACCGAAAGCCTTTTTTATTAAAATGTTCGTTTGACTTACCTGCGCATGATGGCGGCCCACAAATGTACGGATCTTTCAGAGAGTCTGAAAATTTTAGAAAAATAATGAGTAAACTTAGTAGGTATTCCTATAGTATTTTACAACGAAACAGATAGGCCGCTAAATTTTATTTAATGTTTACAAACAAATCGTTTGAATTTGACGTTTGACAGTGACATTTCCAGTGCAGTGCTGCCACATAAATTCGAATGGATCCCCACCCAAATTGTATTTTAAACCAAAAAGTACAAAAAAAGCTAAATTGCCACTCTTTGAGTTTATTATTAATTCTATCAGGTATAATATATGATCCGGCCGCACTCAGAGACGTCAATTAACTTTTAAGTTTGATTAAAGTTGCTGCTGTCACTTTCTTTGCTATATTAATAGAATAAGAGGCAGCAACTTTGATGAAACTTAAAAAATAAAGGACGTATCTGAGTGCGGCAGATAGAATGAAATATGCGATGCATAAGCCTGGCAAAAAAGTCGAGCATAAAATGAGGGCGCTGTTCGGAATGAAAAAATTGGCAACATGATCCAAGGTTTACTCTAAATTGTGCCGGTTGCCATTTGAAAATAGTGTATTTCCAGCTGTCACCACACGCTCGAGTACTTTGCCATTTTCATATGAAGACAATAATATTGTCTTCATATGAGAATGGCATTATACCGTCATAATATGACGGTATAATATTATAACTACAATGATTCATATTGTCTACGAACATAAATATGGGATCCTATTTGACAGCAAGTGTACAAAATACCTATGGTCATATCATTCAGAATTAAATAAATGAAGAATATGTTCAATAATTCGACAAGTTTCATTTTCTATTTTAGGGATAGCAACCAACCAAAAAAAGGTTACAGGATCACTCGCGTGACTGTATCTTCAGTACCTACCTAATTTTCAGTTATCAAATCTTATAATTACTAAAATTTAAAGTAGGTAGGTATGTCTTCCTTGTCCGAACTCATTTTGTTTGCTTGAGAAACGTTCTGTGTACCTAGGCGCGCAGTAGTTAGCGGCGTGTGTAGAGAAACATGTTTTAGAAATTTTAGGTTTTACGGCTGTAAGCACACCTTCGCTACGAAACTGAAGCAGTGGAACTCTTGCAACGAAATAAAGTACAAATTAGTATTAAATATCACGATTCCGCCACAGTTTCACGGTTTCGCGGCGGTGTGATACCGGGGTTATAGTGCGGTTTCTTTATATGGAAAAATTGTAGGATCGTTATGAGTCATGACGTAGTGAGGTTCGTTCGTACGATTCAAAATGTATGATATCGATAGCTGCAGAACCTAATATAATGATACAATTATGCTGAGTCATCAAAATTCTCGTCGACACAGGAAACTGTAAATTGATCGCAATACTCGCAATCGTGTTCCTGCGTATGCATTTTATGAAGGTTCATATTTAAAACAAAAATATTTTCATGCTAAACTTAAAACTAATTGAGTAAAGTATCAAATGAATCATAAATCAAGGGATTTTGATAGTAAATTAGGAAACTAGAGGCGATATCTGGTAAAATTTTCGAGATCCTTATCTCACCCTCGTCTCCGGAGGGTCAGGGGTAACGGACCGAGTTGCGATAGGAATGGGATAAGTGACGCATGTCGTATTGTTTAGATACACGAAACTGACTTACAAAATAAGTAACATAATGTTGTGTAAATAAGACAATAAAACCGAAAGATAATTTCACAAATAACTCATTTTAATTTAACTTTTGTTTTTATACTAATGAAAAAACCGTCTAAGTGCGAGTTGGACTCGCGCACCGAGGGTTCCGTATTTAAGTCCGCATTTCACCCGTAACCTAGTAAAAATAAGTTTTATTTACCACGTGTTAAAGTCCATTTTAGTTTGCCTAAGTTTTAAGTCATTTTCAAAGAATTTTGTTAATATCTCAAAAACTGTTGTTTTTCACAACTTAGTTTTATTTTTCCTATAAAATTATCTACAAGTGTGATTGAATTAAGATTTTTCGGCCCGTAAACTTCAGAGATAAGGAGGGGGAGGACATTTTTTGTACACTATTGGTCATAAATACGAAACTAAAACACTAAAAATAAAAAAATAAAAGTTTTGCAGGAAAATATTTCAGAATGAATACGAAAAAAAAAAGTGCAAATCAAGTCTTTTCATAGTATAGCACCCATTTGGTATAATCGCTTTACTTTCATTTTTAAAGCCCCCTTTTAGACCTCATCTCCAATTAATATAAAACTTTTTTCATGCTTTTTTATTTATAAATAGGTGCCTATGACAAATTTCAATTTGATAGCTTCAGTAGTTGCTGATAAAACCTGCTGTGACACACGCAGACAGACACCGAAGTCTCACCATAAGGGCTGCTTTTTTAACATTTTGGTATGGAACCGTAATAATGAAGTAGCTAAAAAAAAAGAGGTAATTGTCAAATTTATAAAGTTATATAAAATAAAGTTTGTGAAGAAAATTATTTAGAAAACGGGATGTTTTTGGTCATTAACTATTGGATAGGTTGTATTTGGATAAAAGGTAAGGTTGTAGGAGGAATTACCGAGCAGTGTCTAGTATTGTATGGTTATGAGAATTGTGAGTTGACGGCTTTTCATACAAACGGGGATATAACGTTTCCCACCCCCTAAAATTAATTTAATGTTAACCGATTAATGTAATAATGTCAGTCGGAACAAAAACGAAACGAACGAACATTGTTTTTGTTCAGTCTCATTGAATAATTACGTAATTATAGACCTTATTACATCCTCCAACGGCTACTGATAAAAGCGCATGCAGTGAATGCACGTGTTGCACATTGGACTAGGCTAAATAAACAACTTCTTCAAAACACGGATCTATCCCCGTTCCAATTCCTTATCAAAATGCAGTTATAAATAATCTGTTTAATTAAAAAATTAAATAATAACCGATAATTTGTTGCTCTCATCCGATCCCAACAAAACAATTCAACTGTATTATTAAGAGTACTTTAAATGACAAACACTCACATACCCGTATAGTATTTTAAAAATGATGTGAAAGAAAAACAATATTAACATGAGAAAAATTAAGACAAAAATGGAACAGGTTTTGGGCGCAACTCAAAAAAAGTCAGAGTAAAAAAATCCAGGATAAATATTACTTACGTTTGCACACTGAATTTAACCGCTATAACTTTTTTTATAAAACGGTAAGTATTTACTAATTATAGTTGTACAAGCCGTAGATTATCCTATTAACTAATTAAAACATGCTTATATAAAGGAAAACGTACTTCCTAATCCGTTGACAGCACTGGCCAGGCACACACACAGCACCACGACACTTAACATTTCTTCAGCAATCCATTACGCCCGGTCGTTTCGCACATCCAACTACGAATGACAAAAATCCCAAGCCAATTACGCTATCGGGGGTCATAAGTGGGGTCAAATATTATCACCCTTATCTGTATTCAGCGGAACTTCGTAGTAATTATGTTCTTGTAATGAATATTGTAAACTGATAGGCTGTTAGTTTGTTTGTGAGAAAATCTATAACCACAACGTAGTGTAAAAAGCAGTAGGTCTACTGGATGCCCGTACACACCAACACAAGCGCATATAGTATTTTTAAGTCATCAGATCAGCATGCTCATCGTTATCTTTATACTAGTTAAACAAGGACGCACTGAACGATAAAGTGAGGATCTTAGTGTTGGTGACTGTAATACGTACAGTCGAACTCATACGTAGCTGTACATTTTAGTACCTTGTTGCAGTATTGACATACTAAATTCAAAATACTGACACTTATAACTTATAATACGTATAACTGCGACATCTGCGACAAAGTACTACAATGTAAAGCTACTTATGACTGTATGTATGTAATTCACACACTAAAACTTAAACATACTAGCTTCAGCAATAGATAATAAATAAATTTTACATTATAGGTTAATAACACGACCTAGATACCCAAAAAAAATCTATACTACTTTTTTTTTCTTACGTCAAATTATGTGACAAATGGGTTATAGCGAGAAAAGAATGTACTTATCTGGTTATGGTTGTACTTATGATACTAGCAAGTGTGTACGCGTGCTAGGTGAGCTGTGTGGTGCATCTGTAGTGATTTATGTGTTGTATATTGTCGGTAGGTAGGGATCGGGCGACGGAAGTCAGCGGAATCGTGCGGGCTCGGATTACGTTCCGAGTTGGTGCGACTCGGTACCGTGGTTGACAAATATTGAAATTAAATCAAATGGGAAGCCGTTATAATTTGATATTCTTGTAGCTTGTACATGTAGTTTAAAAATAGTAAAGGGTAATTTTATGTTCATATTTTTTAAAGTTTTGAACAAGCGGTAGACTAAAAACTGATAACTGATAATGAATAAATAACATTTAAAGAATTTTCTAATTTGGATAGCGTATCATTCACCCGTAATTCCTTGAATTTTATTACGACAAAGTAAAATATATTGAGCAAGTCTTATTACTAATTGGAAGTTATCAGAATTGTTGACCTTTGAGGGTACTTAAAAAAAGTATGACACCTCACATAATCATCACTATACATACGCTGTATGACGTTCATTGACTTACGCTTAAAGATAGTCAGTCTGAGCAAAGTTTTATTGATAACAAGTTAGAATAATAATATTTTAGGAACCAGTCTCATAATTACAAATAACGTTGCTATGCTAAAATAAATATGTACCTATTGTTTAGTTTATCATCCCGCGCACCCACTATACGACCGAGCTATCACAACAAAACGGCCGCACTCAGAGACGTCAAATAACTTTTAAGTTTCATTAAAGTTGCTGCTGTCACTTTCTTTGCTATAGCAATAGAATAAGACGCAGCAACTTTAATCAAACTAAAAAATTAATTGACGTCTCTGAGTGCGGCAGTTAATTTTTAGTTCAAACGTCTGCAATTAGAACAGCGAACAAGCTCCAGAACAACTAGGATTACCTTAAACTCAACTGCACATGCTCTTTTAATACCCTTATCTCGATGCAATAAGATGCACTTTATGATGTAGCAGCTGCACCGGTAGATATCATTGTTGTATACTTAATTGGCCCGGTCCGACGGGACGATGCCACTGGAGCTTTGTCAATAACGCGATTGTGAGTCATGGGAGTTGTTCAGGCAAACAGTTCGGCTTTAATAGGTACCTATTGTTTACAAAGGATGAAATTGATAAATCACTGCGACGGGACCAGTCCCGCGGGAGAACTAACAGATTTTGAACTTGTCACTTTATCCCTAAGAGGACAAATTGGGGCAATTGTGAGTAGTAAATTTATACTGATTTAAGAGACGCTAGGGATTACTTTTGATTTATTGATTAGTTATACAAATATTATACTTTCAATTTTTATACAAATGTGTCAAAAAAGATTAACAGTTATATTACCCTGAGGTTCCGCTGACCAAGTTTCAAAGGTACGAAATACTGTTTTCACCTCACCAGCTCGGAAAGGCTTTCTTTGTCGGTCAAAATCTGCGCGCAAAAGTCCACTTTAACCGCTAGCGTGGAAAGTAATGTTGGTGCTGTACCGGGAAGAGGCGCTGCTGCGCGACGACGACGACGGCCACAACCAATGGCGTAGCTAGGTGATCAAGAGCCCTGGGGCAAAGAAAAACTCGGGCCCTTTTATTTAGATTCCGAAGGTGGGAGAATTTAATCAGGTTTCGGGGGCGCCCGAGCTTGGGGGCCCCGGGGCACTGCCCCGCCTGCCCTTCGGTAGCTACGCCAGTGGCCACGACTGAGATGTGACGCTCGTGCAATTGTTTCTCTAACACCAAGTGTTTTCGTCGCTACTTTGAAGAGGTGAAAAATTGTGTGTTTCGCACGGTAGGAAAGATATTTGGGTCTCAATTTAAGGCTTTGAAGCCCTCGTGGTTCAATTTTAGAATCCTTCGCTAACTCGGGATTCAATACTGACTCTCGCGCCAAAACCAACTTTGGAGCCTTGCATAAAAAATTAGTATTGATCTTACCTAAGGAAGGAATCAAACTGAGCCAGTTTGAGTGAGCGAACTTGCCTTTACGTATAGAGTAGGTAACATCACAGAAGACTGCGGCCATCAATGCCGCGAAAACCGCAAAACTTCTTGTGGCGACACTTGGCCAGGCGCGGATTCAACATATCGCCATTATCGCCATTAGAGTTTAGATATTTGAGTAATGTTACCCACTAATCCGGCTATTCCCGTTGTCCGCACCCCTGTCCACACTGCGGACAACTGGGATTTTTTTCCCAGTTGTCCGCAGTGTGGACAAAGGGGTGCGGACAACTGGAAATAGCCCCACTAACCTCGTGGAAAACAGAACTGCCGCCAATGCCATTTCAATTAAACGAAATAGGATAAATGCTTTAAAAATATTGATAAAACTTCTCGTGCCGCTTGATAATACGTGGGCCAGTGCCTTGGCATAAGCCGCTGATCATTTTTGGTTCATTGTTCCAGACAAGTTTATCAAGTTTCCTTGAACCGACCTTACTTTAACTAAGGCTAAGTATTTATCACGATTATAATTATAACGTTGAATGTAATATCTTATAAGTACTTTATTATTATAAGTAGTAAGGTTTGCAGCTTCATAATAATAAACTCTGTATAACACCCGAGATTGCACGCCTAGCGGCAGAACATGCAAAGATCCATTGTATATGTGTATGTGCTTCCTCAATTTAAGCTGATCAGTAAATATTACCCACTATTACCCGTTTTGTAAGATCATTATTTTTTATTAAAGTTAGTAGGTATTATACCTAGCTCGTAAATTAACAAATAACATTTACATTGCAACATTGTTAACATCGTAACTACCTAATGCGCAACACTCTGCCTTTCTTTTTAAACCTAAGAGTGACAGAGACATAATGCTTTACCTGTATTAGACACTAGTGACTATAATACACAATTTTAAGATATATCGTAATTGGCTATATAGCCAGTTACGATATACAAATAAATAATATAAGGCACTTTCAGTAGTAGCTAAGTATATATCAAGATACTACTGAAAGTGCCTTATATTACTCGTATGTTTTTGTTGTCAAAATTCGCTTGGTAAAACACAAATACCTAAATCCTCGAAAACATTGGAACTAAAATCAGGGCGCGCCTTTAATAATTATTTAGCAATTTTGTACACAATACATTTTTGTTAAAGGATGTCCGCAGATCAATTAGGCGTTGTTGCCGTGTCAATCCTCATTAATATTAAAAATGTGCAACTGTGTTTATTCGTTGGATTGTAAGTTTATTCCTTCTTCACGGTTTAACATCTCAACCGATACATGTGAAATTTTGTAGATATAGTTTATAACCCGGTAACAGAAAAAATTGTTTAATTAAAAAAGAATGTCGATAAAATAATGTATGGTTTGTACATCACTAGAAGTGTCAAATGATAAATCAAAATAATAACCGATCACAATTTAAATTTTCACTTGCGTCAAGAATTTAGAAAAATAAACTGAATTATTCGATTTCTTCGTATAGACCTAAAATCACAAAAGCCTGCACCAAAAGGCTATTCCCAAACACAAAATTCGAAACAAGCTTTGACTCTTTCTAGTCAAGCTATTGTATTACAACTGTAGAGTGAAAGAGAGCATTAATAACGTTTCGATTTGATTTCAAGAGAAGGACCACGCGTAATATATTCGAGCAATCGCATCCTCTTGGTAGTCAAATGCCTTATTCAACATTAACTGAATCTGCAAACAAAACGAGCAACTGTACCATTCGAAGCATACATCAGTCGTTTTGTTCCTTAGGGGTTGGGTTTTTATGAACTTAAATGTGTTATTCCGCACGTCTTTCGGATTACGGGAAAACTGACTATTTATCCAGAACTTCACAAACGTTATTGAACTGTGTATATATCGTATCCTGCTCTTTATGAATATTATAAATGTGAAAGGTTGTATGGATGTTTGTGTTTCAGTCACGCCTAGACAGGTGAACAGATTTGAATGAAATTTGACACACAGATATAGCTAGTCGTTATCCTAAATTGACATAGAGTATTTTATAGTTCCCGAGATAAAGCGAAAGACGACTTCAATGCGGACACTACTCCAGTGAGCAAAAGCCAGTTTTATATAAATATTTGTTATAGGAATAACTCAGTGTTTTGAATAAGAACTCAATTGTAAAGAATAGTTCAAGTTGTAGTTCGCATCAAGTTCCAAAGTTTTCTTTCCAAGTTGAAATCAATCCGGGAAATGCATTCAGGAGTTTTCTAAACATTATTTTTTCCAGGTAAAGCTTGGCAAAAAATAGTTTGAAAAAAAGCTCAACCCGTCTACATTTACCCGATTGATCAAAACATGCAGTCGGGTTTTGAAAAGCTCGCTTTTTTGGACTTCTTTGATATTTTCGTGTATGTAATTATTTAAGTCACTATACTGGATGCAAGTAGGTATACTTACATAATAAATACCGTAATTACCGTGAAATAATACATATTATAATTTATTTACTAAACATCCGCTAACAACTCCCCATCAAGATCAAGCCATCTCAGCTTTTCCTTTTGTGGTGCGCTCGTAGCGCCTCGCCCTAGGAGACGTCTAATTACGCTCGGTGCAGGACGATTTCATTACGAATGTATGAGCAGCAGACGTGGCTTGCGAGCACACGACCTGTACAATGCTCCTTCCGAGCCTCCAGCCGGCCACCCACACCAGACACCCGCATGCCCTTTTGCTCCTCAATACACCCGTTGCAATCAAGGGAAGCGGGAGCTCTAGCCGCAGTGGACAGCCACTCGGCCCTAGCTCTTTCCTGCAGTCAACGGCAAAAAGTCGAAACGTGTGGGACTGCAGACGAACCCGTTTCTCCATACAAGGCTCTCCTCGGCGACTCGCCCAACGTACCTTCACATAATATTGTTAGCCGCCGCCGATAGCTTTTTATGTCGAATGCATTATTCGATACTCATTTAAAATTCTAACATCAGCTTATAAAGAAAGCTCGCCATTTCCATGCGGTCCCCTGCTGTCGCCGGACGTCAGTACGTATCTGAGATAACAAAGTTATATTAGGTATATATATTACGCAAATAATTGAGTTTGGGAGCCGGTTGAGGTCCGTTCCGCGCCCACGCTTCAAAGTCGCGGGGGCGAGTGAGGCTTCGGCGCGTGCTTCAAACGCGCGCGCGCACCGGCCCAAACACACGCGCGGGAGATTAAAAAAATAAAACCGAATACCATAGACTCGGTTCCGTATTTAAAGTGACAAGTGCACCGATTGGTCGGACGACGTTTGAATTTCGAATCTAGTTCCGGCTAGTGCTTGCATATCGATGCTCGGTTATGAATGGAGTGTAGGAAGTGACGTCATGCGTAGTGTTGTGACTGCTCTGGATCGGTGGGTGTCGACAATGCGCGGCCATTAGAGCGGAGAGGTGAGTGTAATGACTAACTCATTAGAGCTAAGAATGTTTGAAAACAGTCATTAGTTTGCTTCTATACGTTAATTACGTTTAATCCGAGATAATGAAACTAATTAAGAATGTTTGTCGCTGGCTATTCAGGCTAAAGTTTTACAGATCTTTGAACGATATGAGAGTGTCATTAGCCGGGCCTCAACTATGTCAACAATAACATTTTTATTAGTTGAGAAACTGGAAATTATTCTGTTTGTTTACTTATCCTATCGCTAAATGTATTTTTACATGTTTCGGCAAGTGAATGTTTAGGTGTCTGTGATCTTAATGTTGGCGCGCAATTTTAGTTTAGTTTAGTTTAGTTTATTTATTCATCAATGTAATATTACAATATATAACGCATTGCATGTCAAAATAAACATGTCATGTCATGTTTACTTTGCATTATTGTTAATTATATCTCGAATGTAAACGAATTGTGTTAAAATTCCCTTTTCGAGATGGCTTCACAAAGATCTGTTGTTTTATAATACTTTTTTAAACATCAAAATCAAATCACAAACTAAATAGCCAGCACACATCAAAGTAAAATTTATTGAACGATACCTATTATCGTAAAAAATTAAAAACCTAAGTACTAATTAATTAAACTCACTAGCGATTTCTCGTGGATTGATTAGATTGACGTTTGAAAAACTGTTCAACTATTAATTATGATTCATATTCCTATTCTAAGACATTGAACAAAACCGTACAAGAACTTTATTTCATTTTCATAAAACTAATCTAACAAAATACACAACTTCAAAAAGAACATAGCATTGAAGTCGGGTCACCCAAAAGCGAAGTCAGACGGACATCATATATACATAGTGAATCATGTATATATAGTGAATGGATAAGTATTTAGTAACAAGATACTTAGAATAATGCAAAATTTAGTTGTATTACAAGTTTGATGTAATTATAATTAGGTAATGTAAAAATGTTTAGTCGCGGACTTTAATATTATATATATATATATATATAACTAAATTTTGCATTATTCTAAGTATCTTGTTACTAAATACTTATCCATTCACTAGATTACCTAAGTAGTAACATTCGTGTAGGCACAGCTAGGTCGAGCGTGGGCACGTATAGTCAACGTCATTATAAAGCCTGAATCACATCTGTCAGTACCGATTCGCATTTCGTCTATAAAAAATGGCTGTTCTGTATGAAGATGCGTACGCATCAATTCTGCTTAAGCATGCGTAGGGTAAACTCATCGAATTCCGTGACTCGCTCAATTCCGTGGTAGCAGTTCTATAATCCGCCCCAGAACCCTAGGAACTGAAATACGACCCTAAACTTTTAAATAGGCTAAGGCAAATACATAAAGGGTGTTAGGTCCCAGATTCGACTTGAAGGGTTAAACAGCCATTTTCTGTAGACAAAATGTGAAACGATGCTGATAGATGTGATTCGGGCCTGACTGATCAGTTTATAACTTTGTCTTTTTAAAGTCGCTTTAGAACTGTCATACAGAATGTCTAACGGAAGTGACAAGGAACAAGGGGCCTTATGTAAAATAGAAAAATATTATAGAAAAATATTTATTGAAGTATATTTGTGCTCATCACAGAACATATTTGTTTCTACGGGGTATCGAAGCCGAGACCGCTTAGCTTCGTAGGCAGTGTCACTATCAACTGAGCTGACCGCGTCGTCAATAATTATTCGCTTGTAGGAAAATTAATTGATTAATAATTATTTAATAAAAACAAATTTAACGACATTAATCATTATTGACAAGTAAATGAACCTTTATGAATTTTAAAAACTGATTGAATTTTTTTTTATGGATTTATGTATTTTACCAAGAGATACGCAAGAACAACTTGCACGCACTGAGTTGAATTACAGAAAACACGGCAGAGTGTATCTAAAGTCAAATTTAATGAATTTTTCCTACTTTAACCAGTTCCAGCCACTCGAATGGCGGCGTGGGTGAAAATAATAGACTCAACGCGTTGACATTTCGCAATTGTGGTGTGGCCTTTATACAAACTGAATTCAACTCAATAGGAAACCTAATTGCGTTCCCAACAAGGCCCAAACTGGATTGTAGAATGCACTCGTGTTCTACGTCTTGGTTGAACCGGGCACGTGTGTTTTGAGGATTTGGAATAAATTAAGCGTCCAATGAATGTTAAGTATGAGACAGTTAAACATGTTTCTGTACTGAGGCGGAAATGTATGTGTTCCGAAACAAGTGAATGTATTTGTGTACATAATTACGACACTTTATCATAATATGATAGTCGTAACGAGTGACATAGTTTGCTACAAAATCTTGTAAAGAAAAATAGCAGAGAACCGTTTCTGATATTTGTAGGTTTGAGAGTTCCGTTTTTATTATTTGAACCATCTTCAAGTCACCGCAAGAACTTTAAAAGGTATGCAAACTATGGCCAAGTTGGCCAAGTCGCTAACTGCCCAAGTTTACTCCTCACGGGCCAAGTTTGTCGCAAAACACCAACTTATGACGATCGCCATAACTTCAAAGCAGTTTAACAGCTTGTAGTCGAGTATGGGGAATAAACGTTCCACACCGGACACTATTTGAGAAAACTTCTCCTTTACTACCAATAACGTGACAATAGATCACTATGTGCTATTTTAACGCTTTCTGATTGGTTAGAACAAAGGCTTCGAACGGTTATTAGCCAATTGGGAAGCGTCACTTATATTTTAATAGCCCGGTAATGCAAGCAAAAGCAGTATACTATTTCTTGTAATCTTCATAGCATTGTTGTGATGATTCATTCGTTTAGTAATTTGAGGAGGTCTTAAAGCCAGTAATTTATCTGTACAGAGATACATTAGAAAGAGTGTGCGCTTGCGCACTATACAGCTTTTGGCATTTATATGTGCCTGGTTCCGAGGATAAATGTGCGGTGTTGTACTCCCATAAAGCGCTATGGTTGTGCTGTGTGTATGCAATTTTCGCAGTACTTACTATATACCAATGTATAGCTTGTAAGAATTGCAAGAGACTCGTGAACATGTAAAGTAAATTTAAGCAAAATGACAGGATTTTTCCTTCTAGAAGCGCGATTATATTACCACTTATACATAGAAACTTCTTAGAAATGAAAGCTAAAGTGTCGATCATAGTTAAACTTATCTGTTCTTATTGGCATTGGAATAGTTACGATGAATTCTTGACTTCCATCCATCCAGATGACTTCCACCATCTTACCCTTTAAAACCTGGCGGTATTCCGGTTTGTCAGTAAGGTGACCGGTAAAACAACTAATAATAATAAATAACTAATAATGCAGCCTATATACGTCCCACTGCTGGGCACAGGTCTCCACTCATAATGAGAGGGTTTGGGCTATAGTTCCCACGTGGGCCCAGTGCGGATTGGGAACTTCGCACACACCGTCAAATTGCTTTGCAGGTGTGTGCAGGTTTCCTCACGATGTTTTCCTTCACCGAAAAGCTCATGGTAAATTTACAAATTATATTTCGCACATAAATTACGAAAAACTTAGAGGGACGAGCCCGGATTCGAACCCACGACCCACTGCTTAAGAGTCGGCAGGTCAAACCATTAGGCTACCACGGCTTGAACAACTAACATCCTAGTAATTTCACTGGTCCACTTCATCCTAGTCTTCAGGGTGTTTGCAATATTGCCTTGCATGTCCTTGGGCCTCAGCGCCGAGAACACATCTCTTGCCTTCTTCATGCCAAAAAACCAGCCAAGTGCGAGTCGGAATCGCACACGAAGGGTTCCGCACCATCGTACAGTCAGTAAAAAAAAAGGCCCTCTCCAATACAGCCATAGCGGCACTCTGAAAATTTCAACTACTCACCTATTACGGTTCATGAGATAAAGCCCGCTGACAGATTGACGTACAGACAGCGAAGGCTTAGTAATAGGGTTCCGTTGGCACCCTTTGGGTACGAAACCCTAAAAAAGTGGTTCAGTCCCATTTACCCCAAAGCTGCAACCACACAGCACCAGGCCCTTGCTAAATCTTCCCCATCCACTCTCGCGACTATAGCGAGGGCGCTAATAATTAACTACATGATTATACGTGAAAGCTTTTAGCACGAGCTGTGGCAGAGCCGGAGTTGGGGCTATTCGAGAGCTACTAAATGTAGCACTATTTTCACGTATGTATATTGTATATAAAGCGTGTCCAGTAGGGCCAAGAGGCATTTTACACAGGTATAACTACTGAAGACATCTGCAAATCGTATGGAATTGACATAGGCGAACGCTCAACAGTCTAAGTAAATTTTATAAATAATGACCCGCCCTCGCTTCGCTCCGGGTATTATTATATACATAAACCTTACGTGAATAATTTTTTAACTGATGATGAAAACGGCATTAAAATCCGTTGCGTAGTTTAAAATATCTATGCGTATAGGCAGCGGAAGCTACTTTGTTTTATACTATGTAAAGATATTATTTGATTTCTGCGGACGATAACGTTTACACAATGCAACTTGTCCTACATTTAATGGAAAGAAGGAGGAGAGAAATAAATACTTAAATACATAGAAAATCATCCAAGGGTCAGGAGTGAATATTCGTGGTCATCACACAAATATCTGCTCTTATCGGGATCGAACTAGGGATTGCTAGCTTCGCAGCCAGGGTCACTCTACCAGCTAGGCTAACGGCCTGACAATCAGTCTAGTCATACCTGTAAATCTTACAGGAATTCATGCTCCAAAACCACCCCAATCCTGCCGCGATCAACGTATTGCAGAACACAATTAATATGGCACGCGTCAAAGCGCTTACGCCGCTGATCTCTAAGTGTATTATTGCTTAATCCACATGCTATTATTATTAGTTGTGTCATACCTTACTAAACAACACACCATTAACGGCGTCATAAACAGCAAGCTATCTCTCACGGGCGCTGCATCCAATCACAGCCCCCGAGGGGCAAAAATACGCCCGACCCATTGTCCGCCTCGCCACAGAAACAAAAGGATCGCTGGCCATAGTGACTTTATGCTCTAGGTTCGGGAGCTAATTTCAGTGTTAACATTTTAGGCCAGTGTTTTTGCTGCGGCATAATATGTGGGCCTGTATGATAGCGTAAGGGAGGTGTTTTCACTGCGGTAATAATTCAAAAGTTGCAACCTAAAACCCGACTACTATAGCGACTAGTATAAAGGAGCGTCCTCACTGAGAGCATTCTTACCCGAGCATTTGTAAACGAGCAATAATTTAAATAATCTTTAAGCTTTGTACGCTCGGCTCAACGTCCACACCGCTCGAATAATCGACTCCGAATGCTCATTACACGCGAATAGACTACAATTTTTATGTAGCCAATGACACTCGCACGTTTTTGACGAATTATACACACACATAGACTGTCGAAATCATCATCCTTCTTTTGGCTTCGCTCAGTCGGGTAAAAATACCAAAATGTGCAAACAGGACGGCTAGCACAAGTGGTCTGCGTCTCGTTTGTCGCTCGGGTCCCTCTTTCTAACTAGTCTATAACGATAGAGACGCACTGAGCGACAAGCGAGGAAATACAACATGTGCTAACCGCTAGGGTGTCACTCAGTGTAAAGCCGAGGCACTCCGTGGCGAGCCACTGTGCTGATTCTCAGTGGCCCCTATTTGAATGACCTCACAACAGTCACAACCGCAAAAGAAGCCCTGGAGTCTTATATTTACAGATGTTCATTACTCTGACAGTGAACGGAACGTCAGTGCAATGTTTTATTTTTAACCGACTACAAAAAAATGGAGGTTCTCAGTTGGACCCGTATGTTTTTAATATCTGTAGCTCGTGACTTACACGTAGGTTTAAGACTTCTTATATATATGTCCGGCCACTCGCCACGATCATAGTAGCGAGGATAAAATATTTGTATCATCCTCATCATATCAGTCTAAAGGCGTCCACTGCTGGACATAGGCCTTCATCTGATCTCCACGACGGTCGGTTTTGTGCTACTCGCGTCCATCGCGCGATCCTTACCAGATCGGTTCACCTTGAAACATTATACCAATTTTTAAATCTAATCAGAAGATTTTAATCGCTAAAAGTATATACGAGTATGAAAATCAGCTGTGCTCAAACAAAAAACATTGAAACAGATTTTTCAATACACATACTTGTTACATTTTAATACGTGTACTTAGAAGCCGTGCAAGTAGAAAGGTGTCAAATGTTGGAGCAACTATACTTCCCGTATAACTGATGTGAACATGTGAAGCTGCAGCTTTGTTGTAAGCCAGGGGAGGTGCTCGTAAAATGTGCATGCGCAATCCCAGTGGACCTGAAATGTTCGGTAAGCTCCTGGATGGTTACAACCAAGTGCTAAATTCGAAACTTCAGATGCCCCGTCACTTAGCAGCATTCATGACTAAATCGAGAGAAAAATAAGGAGCTATAAGGTAACTTTGAATTACGATTTTGTTTTTTCCGGCCCTTGAACTATCACCGCTGTATGCAGTGGGGCAAATATATTTATAATTACGAAGTATATTTTACAAAGAAGTAAAAGCTATTTCAAATCACTTTATTTTTAATTATATTGTTTTCGAAACCTATTGCTTATTATATAATTATTAGCACAGATTATCTTACATTAGTAAACACTTCACATTCTTGACGCTTCATTTTGAAAAAAAATACTATGCTATAACAATATTCCCGCCTTTAAATGACATAACGGATCCATAGGACGCCATGACACCAAAACATTTTTTTCTTTTTAATAAAATTTTAAGCCAGTAAGACTTTGAATATTGTCAGATACCCTTTATTTCAAATCACTTTATTTTTAATAATCTTGTTTTCTAAACCTATTGCTTCTTTATGCAATGGTTAAGAAAAAGTGAAATATAAAACTGTCATAAAACAGTTTTGCAGGGCTTTTATTTATTTATAATTTTGTTGATTGGTTTAATAAATAAATAAATAATAATAATAAAAATCCGTGATTTTTATACACGACTTCCCAAAAAAGCAGTGTAATGTTTTCAGTGTTCATGTTGTTATTATTTATGTGTCTTCTGTATATTAACGGCCGCACTCAGACACGTCAATTAACTTTTAAGTTTGATTAAAGTTGCTGCTGTCACTTTCTTTGCTATAGCAATAGAATAACACGCAGAAACTTTAATCAAACTTAAAAATTAATTGACATCTCTGAGTGCTGCATTAAGTAAATGTGTTTAATTCTTTCTTACTCATATGCTGACCCCGTGTCTTATCGAAAGTAAAAAAAAAACAGTTTGTACGTATCTTTGCAGAAATTGGGGCTTGAAGTCTCATTAAGTTAGGTCAGTCGGTTTGGTAGTGATTTGGCTACAGTTCAGTCTGACGGCGACTGTCGGTTGGTGCAAGGTGCCCTCGATGTTAACGAATGCCATTGTTTTTACACAAACCAATTATAAGCTACTTGAAAATTTAATTATTGTTAACAAGATTTTAAGTAGCTTATTATAATTGGTTTGTGTGAAAACAAAGACGATTTTGTAACCTTTAGCTTCAACTTGAATAAATGAATGAATAAAATGAAGAGGAAGCGGTTAGCCATGCTGGTAGTAACCCTGCCTATGACACTTGCGTTCCTGGGTTTGATTCCCGGTATGGGTTAATAATATTTGTTCCTTAGTCTTGGATGTTTTTAAGTATGTTTAGCGTTTCCTAGTGCAAACCTAGAGCTTAGTTTGGGAATAGGTAAATTCGTGTGAGATTGGCGATATTTATTTCTCGCGAAATCTTTATTTTTTTGTTCAATCGTAATAATTAGCCGACTGTACAAAAACAATCAGGTAGTAATCGTAATGCACCTGAATTTCCATTGATAAACCGTATGAACACCATTACACTCAAAGATCTTCAAAGTAATTGAGCGCTATCATCACATCGTACGACAAGGTTCCGACACGATTTCCAGCCAGTCGTAAAAGCGCAAAGGAATCCAATTAGGATTATGCATAATTGTTTATTCCGCGCCCCTGAGGCCCCATGGGCCTGGTATTTTATATTCTCAACTCTACTCACTGGCTTTCCGTAGGCTTTACTCATTAATAACTTGGTATTTACTTTATGGGATTAGTATCTTTGAATGTTTCCTTTTTTTAGAGATCTGTGATGAAATAAAATGATTTGAAAAACTTTATCAAAACTACACAGGCGTTTGAAATATACATTGAAATACACTATATTTTTACAATGTATTTGGTTTATTCAAATATGCAGTTCTTCGAATAGGTATAGTAGGACACATTTAATATGGCGCGCGGATTAAGCAATAATAGACTCTTGGACGAGACGGCGTAAGCGCTTTGACGCGCACCATAACAATTGTGTCCTGCTATATATATGCATCATGGCCATTATTCCATAACCAGAGTAGGTAGGTCAAGATGTTGCGAATAATCATACGTTTTGTCGGACAAGTTCGTATTTATCTTGGTTTCTCAATTAACTAATCGTATTTACATTGAAGTATTTACTAGAGGCATATTTATGTAATGAATGAAGTCTATGTGCCGTACCTATTAATAATCTGGATGTTATAGAAAACCTTCATTGTCATTTTTACCTTTTTATAAATATGTGTATGACCCACAAACAAAAATGTATGGTTTTGTAATATTGAACTGTTGAGTATTTGTATTTAACACATAAATTATGTTCTAAGCACACTTTTTTGCAAACATATCTAATTCTTAATTACTCTTAATCTCCTTTAGCATTTCATTCATTGAAAAGCATGATGGATGTGTGAGTCAAAGTGTTTTAACGTGCGAGTGACGCGCCTACGCGTGACCTATAATCGGGCTTCATAGATCCAAGCCTCACTTTTATAAGGTTGTATTTGAGTGATAGCCAATCAAGATGCAATCTTACGTTGTAGAACGTAAAGACGATTTTATTATAAGCTGTTTAAGACATACTTAAAGTTGGTAGTTGTTGTCACAAACCCAAAGAACACAAATAAACTTAACTTTAGATTTTATTCCCACGTGTCAAAATATAAATTTAAATGTATTCGTTTTTGTTAATGCATTAATCGTGTTAAGGTTTTATATCTTGCTCTCGCTCACGTGTTGTGAGAGAGATGGTGAGGTGCAAAACATGCATATGCATAAGTTAGCGTTCATTCCAATCTAATTGACGCTAAGGCAGTAGGATGTAGTGTCATCTATCGTAAAGTTTTTTGTTTATTTGAGTCATTAATACCTGCGTATTTGTGTAGGGTACCTAACTGTCATGAGCACAGCTGTAGCAGTGAATGAAAATAATACAAGAGCCTACGTATGGGAAACATGTAACAACACTTGTATGATTTCTTAGCTCTTTGAATACTACCTATATAGCTACCACGGCTTTTTTTTTATTAGTACGCCAATAATAACTGTTAAATAAATAGATAAAAACCCCGACAAAATTGGGACTCAAGCTTTCAGCGCTCATAGCTCTTAAATGACCCAACCGATTTACACCAAACTTAGCTAAGAACACTCTCGATCGAGTTACCTTTGAAACAAAAAAAACTAAATCAAAATCAGTTCATCCGTTTTGGAGCTTTGTCTCCACGTACTTTGTAAAATTGGATAAGGAAGTATAATCGCCAGATGGAAAGTCGGCAGAGTGCGGTGAGGGTAAGGCACTGTTCAATGGTGGTAGGATCTTACCACAGTATAAATATAGTTAAAGTAGTAAAGAAACTACGAACAAACGTTCGAAACGTCGCACTCACACAGACGCACGTCTCAACGAGACCCCTAAGCGGACATGGCAGTGCTGTCAGTGTCGCGTGGAGACGATTGGTTAAGACGTACGTGTGTGTGAGTGCGACGTTTCGAACGTTTGTTCGTAGTTTCTTTACTGCTTTAGCTGTATTTATACTGTGACCTTACGCAGGGTCCGTCCGAATCGCTACCATCTTCTTACCATTTAACCATGGTGTTCTGTCACCATATTGTACCGGGTTCGACTGTGCCTCACTACTACTGGTGCACTGCCGTCCTAAGCTAAAAGGCGATATCTCAAATTCAATAGCCAAGGCAGATTCAGTCCTCTCCTGTCACTAATGACTTAGCAATTGCTACAGCAGTTTTGTCTGAGATATCGCATTTTAGCTTAGCAGGGATGCACGCCTTCCAAAGTCTAGGCGAAGCTGTGACGGTGCGCAGCACCAAAAGCGAAGATCCCATAAAAAAACCTCATACTGTGTTCGCATTGTAGTGTTCCTAGGTAGGGGAAAGACATCGGTGAAATGACTACCTATCATAAGACGAATGCCTCTCTGAGTCCTCTCAGCCTCAGTTCAACGTATTTGTAGTTTTGTGATCGCAAATGTCGGCCCTCAGAGTCTACACACCATCAAGTGCTGCGTGCTCGTTAACCTTCATACCCACATACAATTATGATGTCTTTAAGCGCTAATATGATGTCCATCATCATATTAGCGTCTGAAGTTATCAACAGTATTTATTTCCACTGTACTCAAAGTAAACACACCGAGTATAGACAAGAGTGTTTATACGAGTAAATACATTCTCCCACCGAAGCTAGATAAGCATCTGATGACTGCCAAAATAAGTACAGTCGGCAAATAAAGCTTGTATTAAAACATTACAATTTTGACCGAAACAGAAAACTTCCAGTTCAATTATTGATCGGAGACTTTGGGCGACTTACAAAATGACGGTTATGTCGTCGACATAATATGTATATTATACGCTATGAACATGGCCCAAGCAGCTGGTCTATGGTAATGGCGTCCATTGACGCGGCCGCCGCGTGGGCCGCTTTGTCTGCGCCGGAGTGGGCGCTCGTGCTAATTTTGATTTGATGTTGTAACGCCCGTCTAGAATTATTCTATAGTTTACATTACGGTTAGTGAAATAGTCAGTAGTAAAATGTAATCTATAGCGAAACTAACGACCTGCCCTCGCTTCACTTCGGTTAATTAAGTTAAGATATAGTTTACCCTAAAAAGCCGTGGTAGCCTAATGGTTTGATTTGCCGACTCTTAAGCAGAGGGTCGTGGGTTCGAACCCGGGCTCGCACCTCTAAGTTTTTCGGAATTTATGTGCGAAATACAATTTGTAAATTTACCATGAGCTTTTCGGTGAAGTAAAACATCGTGAGGAAACCTGCACACACCTGTAAAGCAATTTGACGGTGTGTGCGAAGTTCCCAATTCGCACCGGGCCCGCGTGGGAACTATAGCCCAAAACCCTCTCATTGTGAGTGGAGGCCTGTGCCCAGCAGTGGGACGTTATAGGCTGGATTATTATTTTATTATTTATTATAGTTTACCCAAATTCCTAAAAAAAAGTTCAAGATTTTTGACATTTATGTATGTCAGTATTTGTGATTGTTGTATATCTGTATGGTTTTTTGTTTCCTCGTAGACGTTGAATGGATGGTCCGATTTGAAAAAAGGAGGTTTCGTATTACATCGTCTAAAGTTGCGAGTGTCACTGAGTAAGTTAATAAAAACATATAACATACATGGACGCTGAAAACGTTACACTTCATTTATTGGGCAGTAAGGTAAAAAGACAGATATTAAAATTAATAATATTTGAAAAAGAAATCCATGAAACCCCGTTGTGTGAGGTATCAAAATAAAGGGGTTAAAAACTCCTAATGATAATTCCAAAAATATTTTCAAGGCTCCGATACCTATGAATATGAATAGTAACAAGAAATTATTATAACACATGCAATCGGTGTTACAATATTGCCTTTGTTACACTTCTAAGAAAATATCACGCAACAAGTTGTACTAGAACAAAGTCAAAGTAAACTGATTTTATGAGATTTCCAAGCATGCCTGTACCCTGCAGATTGTGGAGTGAGAGCAAATTGCCTGCGAAGATTTACAGGCGCAAAGTTAACTGAAGGACGCAATAAATAAAAGGAAAAATGGTCCTTTTGCTTACAAAATGAGCTAAAGTTTCTGCGATGGAAAAATAGTATAAAAAACGAACGTAGTTTAGCAAAAAGGATCCAATTCAACCAGTTCATACTTGAAGAATATGACATAATATTGACAGCAATAGAATTCAGTTTTAAACACATTTGCTTTGTGGGTTGAATCCTTTTCCCAAAACTACGTCCGTATTGCAGATTGCAGTGTACATTTAAATAAGTAAATTAATAAAATAGTAAGAATAAAGACATACTAACTGCCGCACGCAGACGGCAGACGTCAATTAATTTTTAAGTTACATTAAAGTTGCTGCGTCTTATTCTATAAATTGCTATAGCAAGGAAAGTGACAGCAGCAACTTTAATCAAACTTAAAACTTAATTGACGTCTCTGAGTGCGGCCGTTAATAAAATGCGGGATTGTTACAATTAATTAATGAAAATATTGTGTCAATAACTTTATTTTAAATGATGATTCCAACGTTCTGGGTCTCTATCAGGTTTCATCGGCATGCCACCGCACAGTGTTCGTACTGTTGTGTTTCGGTGTCAAAATAAGATAGTAGGTGAAATATCATGGAGGCGTACTATTGTAGTTCTCACTCCGTATGGGCAACACGGATTACCATAATTTGATAAATAACATTTCACAAACTGATTCATTTCACAAACATATAATTTAACAAACCGCTTTTTTTTCGGAACTGTAAATATTTAAATTTTTTTATAAAAGTTACCTAACCTAACCTAACCTATAGGGTTCTACAATATGGTCCTGAAAAAAATCCTGAAATAATGACAGTTTCGAAAAAAAAAATGCGGTTTGCCAAATGATGTTTGTGAAATGAATCAGTTTGTGAATCGTTTTTTTGTAAAATGACTGGATACGGGGCAACGCGTTTGAAATCAAAATCATCCATACCCAAGTAGCACAAAAGCTGTATAAAAGCTTATACAGCCATAATAACTCTAGTTTTAGCATGCTAAGGGCTGTATAAGCTCTTATACAAGCTTGTGTGCTACTTGGGTAGGCCTCCGAGCCCACTGCCGTCAAGCAGTCTGCGTTTGCCTTCTACATGCTATAAAACTACGTATGACCAAAAGTGAATAGCGTAAATCCGAACGTACTGCATATAAAAAATATAATAATAATCCAGCCTATATACGTCCCACTGCTAGGCACAGGCCTCCACTCACAATGAGAGGGTTTGGGCTATAGTTCCCACGCGGGCCCAGTGCAGATTGGGAACTTCGCACACACCGTCAAATTGCTTTGCAGGTGTGTGCAGGTTTCCTCACGAAGTTATCCTTCACCGAAAAGCTCATGGTAAATTTTCAAATTATATTTCGCACATAGAGTCGGCAGGTCAAACCATTAGGCTACCTCGGCTAATTACGGCTTATTTAACTAATACCTATCTAATTTACAAACTGATAAAGCCTATTAATTAGACGCATTCGATTCTCATGCAAGGTATGAAGCCATACCTATTATAATCTACAAAGTGTCCTAAGTATTTACTTGAATACGGAACTGTTCAATTTGGGTCATCCTAAAGGACACATTTCAAAATACCCAAATAAATTATTGCTTGATACATTATATTAGCCAGGTTTAGGCAGTGCATTTAAATGGTTTTTTATCTAATAAACTTTAAACCTTCTCATTCTCGCAAGAAACACTTGACGATAACCAAAACAAAAACGCAAAAAGGTGTCAACTTAGACTGTTAAAGAATCCAGATATGTATCTCTAAAACTTACGGCAATAAAAAAACTTTATGGGCTGCGGATGCGATCAAAATATAACAAAGGAAAAAAACCGGTTCTGTCAATAAAAATTATGCAAAACATTCGAGAATCTAACGCATATGGCTCGGAACTAGATTCGATGGCTCGATATTTATGAATTATATGTTAGTTATTTATTGTGACAATTTGAATAAACGTTTAAAAAAGACGAAAAAAATTATAATTAGGACAGGTAGCTTAGTTCGATAGAAGGTAGTTGACTTCGGCCTGATTTTTGAGTATTAATAAATAGTTTTTGCTCCACTGCGCGAAGGTCAAAGAATGTACACGAACGTGTGCCGAACCGAGTGTTCCACTTTAGCTCCTGAACTATTGGACTGATTGTATTTTAATAAAACATTATCATATTTTATCAAACCAATTAATAAATATTTTCAATGTTCAAATCTCCTGTATCGGTTCTGATAAACATTGAATTTATTTGTATTTTGTTTAAGTAACTTCTGGATGGAATGCTCAAAAAAAGTATTTATGACTGATTTTTATTTCCAAGGTCATATACCACTACTTTAAATAATATAAAAACTCCATAAGTTATTATGATTTCTTTGCCTAAACCTTTAACGAGTTAGCACTCTCATCGAAAATGTTAACTCCTAATAAAACAATGTTGTTTTCCAACTGGTACTTTTTTGAACGGGAATCTTGCGCTGTGTTAAATTTACGTGCGAGCCACGGTGGTCAACTTTAATTGTTGAACCACCATAGAGATCTTTCATAATCACGGCATAGTGACAGGGTTTTATAGTGATTCAACAAACGAAGGACTGGTGTTGATTTCTTTGTTACCGTAACACCGCAATGCATCATAATCTCAGCAGATTTAACTCGGGCCAAACTGAACCAAACCACCATTTTTTTGGTAATGTACCTATATCACAATATACATACCATAGCGTTCACTTTTTTATATTTTTGTTGCATTTTTTTTTAATCTAAAGAGGTTTGTATAACCAATGTTTTTTTTTGTCAAATAAAGGGTTGACCAACACTGTAACACTCTTGATATTTTTAATCTGTAGAACCTTATATTTTGTATATAGCATATTTCATAGATAGTATTTAACTAAAAAAATCCGTTGACAAAACAAAATAAAATCAAAAGACAGTAGCCTAACTTCTCGTATCTAATTTCTATTCAAGTGTCTGTGCCCACACACGCGCGTGGGCGCTTGTTCCACGCTTTCCAATTCGACTCACACATAGACACATTCGCCTAATGTATGGGAAGTTCATTCAAATGAATGGGAAGACGGCACGCTGCGTGTTCACTTCTATTATAATTTAAACTGTGTTTTTTAACACCACGAGAGCCAAAGACACTGCATTTCCATACAACATGTATGGAATGTAGATATTTTGGCGTTGAATATGTTGTAGAAATATCGACGAAACTGTCGATATTGGTTTTACTGTTCAACTTTTGGATTTTTATGGAGATCGTTTTTCATTGGTGTAGATATAAAGAAACGCCAATTTAATTTAAGTATTTGTTATGAAATTTAAATTTATGCGTCTATTAGTTAACACTGACATGACGGCGAATATTATAGAATCAAATGAAATAAACAAGATACGAGAGCGTAAATTGTATTTTTAAAGGATTAAATTAATCCTCCAAAATAACCGATAATACGAACTAAAAACATTCTGAAGAAACCAATTCCCAATGTATAGTGAGAATTAACTTCTTTCTTTCACTAAAGTCGATCCTTCAATTTAACAGACGCATCTTATCGACCGTCTTGTTTTATGACGTGCAATCGGAAATCATCCCTAGGATGACAGCTAGCGGGCCACATGATTGACCAACTATACACGCAGTCAACAAATGTATTCATGTATCTACCACTGAAGAACCATGTCGCACTGACAGACTCACATAAACTTGTGCTGACGAGCTCGATAACGATGTATAAACCGGCGAACTTAACGTTATCTACTGACGTGCTCGTAAGCTTTTGGCAGTGTTAGGTACAGTCGTACTCGACTGTACGTAACACTGTCGTACTCGACTGTACCCAACAAAGATATGTATACACTTTTACATCTTTTTGCATCATGTCCCATTGCAATAAGGAGCAAAAGTTTTTACATATCTTTATACTCGAGCTTTTCGGTGAAGGAAAACATCGTGAGGAAAGCTGCACACACCTGCAAAGCAATTTGACGGTGTGTGCGAAGTTCCCAATCCGCACTGGGCTCGCGTGGGAACTATAGCCCAAACCCTCTCATTGTGAGTGAGGCCTGTGCCTAGCAGTGGGGCGTATATAGGCTGGATTATTATTATACTCGTCCTACCAACATATGTTATAGCAATGTTTAAAAATGATGGACTGTTGAGGTTCTTGCGGCGCTTCTTTTGAGCTGAGCAGTGGTCTCCTCTTAGGAAGCGCTTGTAAAAGTGTCAATTTTATCTTTACCACTTAAATGTTAAGTACTAAAATTAATTGACGGAACAGAACAGTTATTAATTCAATAACGACCTCTTCCAAATGTTTAAGCGAATCGACACTACACACTATCAACACAATAGTACTAGCGTGTTGCTGTACTGGGCCCTGGAACACAAGGACTCCTAGCTTCCCTGAGCTGAGCTGGGCCCTCCCAGAGTCACTATTTTTGTATTGTTTAATTGTACAACAAAAATTTTTTTTTTTTCATAGTAGTGGGACGAATTGTAGTCGACTTTGTAACATCTCAATACCTACTTAAAACTTCCACCAACCAATTTCACAATACGCCTATAAAATGGTGTTTAAACTCATTAATTCATACATTCCAAACAGGTTTGTAGAAAATTCCGATCAGTTGTCATTGCCGGTCCACAAGGTTTGTGTAACGCCTACCTAAATAACGAATACATACACATACACTGTACTTATACTATGAGGAGGTAAGTATACTAAATTCCTGTTCGTTTACTCGGCAGAATAACATAATAGCACTATGGTGATGTTGAAGTTTGTTGGAGGCAGATGGTTGAAACAATTGAGTCTGCCGTGTTATTCTGATGAGTAACTCGCCGTCGAGTTCGACGACGAATCATTCAACACAGCTCAACCAATGGGGTTTAATTTATCTTGACATTATGTCAAAATAAGTCTAGTAAGTAGATGTTACATAATATGTATTAAGGTGCTAAGGCGAAGCGCGACGGAGATGGGAGGGAATTTAAAATTTTCGGCGGAAATAGTCTAGATGGGCGAGACGATAATTGATTGAAATATTTGTTGTTAATATTGAACCGTATTACTCTAACATAGAGTGTTTATTAACACAAAAAAAAAAACAAAAGCGTCGCAATTTTCCCGCCTCGCCTCGCCTCGCTGGTGGAAAAGCACCATTAGTTTCCAGTACCTAGCAAAATTCTACATTTTCTTGAGATTTGCAACACTTTCAAAAATAACAGTTTTGTACACTTTAAAATCCTTTTAATTTAAATCATTTTCACACAAAGCAATGCCCTCGCGATGTCGCATGTCTTAACTTATAGCGTTCAAGTCTGTGCCTCGGGCCCCGACCATCAAAGTCATCGAAATGCTCGACGAAAGCGCCTGTCCGCATTACCACACAATCGCACTTGCCGGCTGATAGAGATCGATGCGTGCATTCTTCTCGATAAGGCACGGTATGCCCGATGCCCAGATATTTAGGTTTTGTGTAAGCCTTTTGCCGTCTTACCGCAGATTGCTAGCTATAATCGAAAATGTATCCTTCGTCAGTCAGTTAGGGCCGGTTTTTTGATTTGTGAGACGTATGAATCTACTTCATTCTCAATAGTCAAATGTTTACTGCATTCCATAAAGAATGACTGTTGAGTTTCTTGCGGCGATTCTTCTCAGCAGTGGTCTCTTCGGCGAAGCGCTGCTAGATTTTGACGTGTAAAAGTGCTCGTGTCTACTGACTGAGTAAATATCTTTTGTTTATCTTTATTTTACAGATGTTAGGTGCGAGATGCGTCAGAGATGACATGAAATTAACTTTGATTTACCTTGAAAGACATCTCACTCAAGCAAGATCAGTTTATTAATGGTTAACTGCCGCACTCAGAGACGTCAATTAAGTTTTAAGTTTCATTAAAGTTGCTGCGTCTTGTTCTATTGCTATAGCAAAGAAAGTGACAGCAGCTACTTTAATGAAACTTAAAACTTAATTGACGTCTCTGAGTGTGGCAGACATAGTTAGTTCCATCAAAGCATCGACTGTAACTATATCGTTATTGTACAATAATAATAATAATAAAAAAAAGTAGTATAATTATACTAAATCAATGCGTCAAACTGCCATGAAGACTTACCCCCTTGTTCATAAACGCACAACAAACCTTTTTTTAGTAAAAGTATGCTTTGTCATCTCTGTCAGATTCAAATGTCACCATGAAAGTTAAGGACAAACCATACTTCAAGTATACTTTAGTAATTTTGCGATTATAAATAAGAGGGTTACTCTTTTTGACGGCCTACCCTAAACTGATAGCCCAAATATTGAAAAAAAAGTATTAAATTCTTTAGTTTATTTTGTTACCTACTAGTCGGTAAATAATACTACAATACCCTCAGGTCACCTACACGTTTTGGACACAATCGGAGTTACTAGGTAGTTAGGTACATACTTAGTGCCTGTTCGACATTTGGGTAAGAAGCAGTTTATTTATTTGGCTGCTGTAAATATTTTTTGGACTTCAATACATTATTCCCTATTTTAGCGAGCGAGTGGGCGGGCGTGCGGGCACACAAAGAACTTTACTCTTTTTTATGATTTTTCTTTGATATTACGTTGAATTGTAACTTAACACTGTTCTTTAAAAGGATCTGCCTCTAGTTATCGCAAACCCATTGTTAGAATATAAATAGTGTTATTTTGTAAACCTTTTAGCGTAGACAGTCTGCATTATACTACATGCCATTATTCTTGGGTTAGAAATGGAGCTAAAAATAGAGATTAATCACAGAATTTTTAAGACCTTTATAGGACCTTTTTCGGAGACCGAAAAGGAGTGTCTTCGCTTAACATACGTATTAAGTAGTAAAGCAATTCTGCAAGGAAACGCTGCCAGCATAGTCAGCACATTGCCGCTGCGGCCATCTTTAGTGTTGCGTACCTCAAAAGGAAAAACAGAACCCGTATAGTAGCAGTCCGTCTCTCTCTGTCCGTCTGTCTGTCCGTCTGTCCGTCGGTTGATACCTTTACTCGTCACAAACAAACAAACACACGGAGTTATGTTTCAACTTTTAACCACATAACACCCATATTTTTATGTCTTTGGCTGACTTGCATACACAATTTAATAAAAAAAAACTGTTTACCTTTTAACCGCAACTCCGTAGAATGCGTCACCATTTTCGCAGAAACTGTGTAATTTTGTCACTTTCCAACCCCTTAATCTATCTCGTGCAAAAAATCAATTTACCAACAAAGAAACTTTCCCATAAAATATTAGCGTCGATTCATAAAATCTTTAAAGTCGTAAGTAACTAACTTGAAATCACGAAACTTGGCTTCGTTAGTGCATCCTTCGGCTTCAGGCATCTTAGGAATCGATCGCAAAAACCTCTTCCAATCGATGCGACATGTCAACGACCTGTCACAGACGTGGGAATCTGCCTGGATGACATTACCGTCGCATTGTTCCGTTTTTATTGTTCACACATTCACCAGCCCAACACGACCTCTCGTTTCGTTCAAAATAACCAAGTTTCCCAACAAAGGGCGGAAGGTATGGGCCAACATTAAATGGTTATGTGACCATACCGAGTTACAAGCCAAGTTTATAAGTGTTTATTTTTGTTTCTTATTTAAGAGGTGAGAAAGGTAATTTTTGTTTGAACAGACGGTAAATGTCTGTGGTTATTCGGCATAAATAAATGTTCATACGATTGCGTTGTTTTTGGGAGCTTCTTTCGTAATTTTACAGAGTTCCTGTGGGAGACGATGGTATTTACATTTAAATGAGCGGCGGTCAATTTTAGTACACTAAAGTTGACGCTACCTAAGCTGGAACTAAATTGGTGGTTATCTAGACTTGTTTAGATACATTTTATACATTGTATAGGCATTGAAAACAATACAAAGAGTAACGTTTACTGACTTAAATGTTTTAAAAGTTATCCGTATTCATGGGTTTGACATTTGTTTGACCTACAAGTTTTGAATAACTTTAGATTTAGAAATATTTACTGGGCAAAAAAATTAAAGCCATTGAAATGCATCATTGAAGATATTACATTTTACATCCTTTACATGCTTTAAGCGAAATAATTAATGATTATAATATGCTCTATTTTTAAGAAAATAATCAATTTTGCATTTATACATAATTCGACGACGCGGTTAGCCTAGTTGGTAATGACCCTGCTTACGAAGCTAGCGGTCCCGGGTTCGAATCCCGGTATGGGCAAATAGTTGTGTGATGAGCGCGAGTATTTGTTCCCGAGTCATGGATGTTTTCTATATATTTAAGTAGTATTTTCTCTATATAAGTATGTATATCGTTACCTAGTACCCATAGTACGCCTTAAGCTTAGTTTGGGACTAGGTCAATTTGTGTGAGATTGTCCCTGATATTTATTTATTTATTATATATAATGTTTGAATGAAAATACGTATATACCAATAATATAACATCGTCTGCAACATAATTTAATTTCACCTTCTTTCCTTAAGAAGTAGAAAAGCTTGAAAAACGAGGTCAGATTTAATACAATCCAGATAAATAGTTTGGTCTAGCGTAACTAACTCCGAAGAATTTTTACTTAAGAATTTCCCAAAGGTAATTAAAGTAAGAGGGCCAATTACCTACCTTGGAAGAAATGTGATTTCCTTCCAAGAAATTCTGAATCGATTTTGTATCGATATTGGTCTTGATTAAAGAATAATCGATGGCGATTATCGGCAGGATCTGCTAATTGTTACCAATTAAGGGCTTGAGCAAAACAATAAAAAGGGGGATCTTCAGAAATAATGTGAAATTTTAACGATCGATGTGGACAGATGGGATATTTAATGAGCGTTTAACAAAAACCGAATATTTTTGTGAATGTATACATTAAATATTAATAGGTAAAACTGATAAAATCATTCGTCATCTTAAGCATAATACATCACTTAACAGTGGGGTTTTTTGCGGCGCTACTGTCAGTTTTGAGGAATTTAATAAGACTGTATAAAACGTGATAACACCTTGTGCGGCCTGTTTGCAAAATAATGATTGTCATTGTCATACTTTTTTATCATTGAAAAAAAATATGTTGTATAATAATATAAAAACTTCATTAACGGTTTGGCCAGGTTTATTACATCGCGCTATACCCTCAAATTGCTAGAAATTAAAAGCTAGGGTGAATAGGCATCTTCTGGGTGAGCTCGCTACATCGTAGACTGAATCTTCGTCCTCCAAGGGCGGGAGTTGGTCAAGAGCAAACCCATTATCAATAAAAAAAAAAAATAAGGTATTGTTTGTTCTTTTAAACTTTTTTTAGATGTCTTCGTCAATAGTTGACTTTTCCAATCCCACCCAACCGGTAACAATGATAAACCTTAAGAATCTGCCAGAAATTAAACATCGGTGTTTATGATTAAGAAGTTGAAAGGCACTCCAATCGAAATAATTATACATAAGTGAATTGCCATATACAATCCAATTTGAACAGATACATTATGACTAGGTAACCAGGTAAATTATTTTTAGAGTCTTGCAATTTTACTGATTCGATTATAATATGTATGGTTCACAAAATCTAATTCACAAAAATGTTCAACTGCGTTTTTAACAGGCTCAAACTAATATCACAGCTAATATCGTCCAAGAATAGAGTTGCCTTGTATTAGGTATTGCCACACTAACCTGCTAGGTAACATGATGTGAATTGATGTGGTATTTAAAAGTTACCTAAAACACTTATTCTTTCTAGCAAATATCACGTAGGCACCTATCCTTACTTACTTTTCATTACGAGGCAAAAATGTGTATTATAAATAAAGTAAGCATGCTTTACCTTCAACTCATCTCTTCTATCCGGTAAGATTATAATATTGTTTATCAAACACAAAAGAGCTAACTTCTAACTAATAAAGGTTTAAATGCTCCAAATGGTATCAGGCTAGCGGTCTGTCAATAACTGATGTCAGTCGAGACCAAAAACCAATATCCGATAACATCCAATCATTGGCCGTGTCACACGCGTAGGAATAGAAACAGTTGATCGAGGAATAAATAATCAAAATGGCGTCAAGTGCGAACAGCAGCATAGCATGATTTACGTGCTTGAATTATTTTTTTAATACTTACGTGTTTTAGCTATATCAGTCTTGTGATTGCATGCTATTAGATTTTAATGTATGTACTTAAGTGATTGCACAGGCAAATATTCTTGCTTGATTATTTAAATATATAAGGTTGAAGTGTGTTTGGTAGATGCCATCCTCAGCATTCTTGGTAAATACTATAGGTACATACTTAAGTTATATATAGCTTTTGGTATTTTAATTTTAATTAATCGATATTTACACATATTCTAATTTATATTAAAATGATATTTAAGTTCGAAAAGGTCATTAAATACAAATTTAATAATGGTAGAGCGCTTTCAATCGTTGTCATTTTTGTATATTAATTTTAACTTATTTTATTGCCTGGCAATATTCCACTAGATGAGTGAGTGGTCCGTTGCTTCGCTGCCCGGAGAACTCCGGCGCGCTATAACGGTCCAAATGAAAAATGCAGAATAAATGTATGAAGTCTATAAGCACATACTACATTTTGGTTTTTTATGGCAGTATATTAGTTTATCCTCCAGTCGAAATTCGACGCGATGTGGCCCAGATTGGTCAATAAAAAATTTTGCTGATGGAAATATTCACTAGTTTTTTTTTATCAGCCTGCATACTGATATATTTCAGTTCTATTTCAACGGAATTTTGTTAAAATTGTCAATTAGTTTTAGTTTAGAAGTTAGGAATGTGTTTGATTTTTAACTGTGTTTTGAATGTTCGATTGGAATCTGTCGAAGTAGAGTGGAGGCAAGGACGTAGCGTAGGGGGCGGACGGATGTACATACCTAGTTTTGCTTTTTATAACTCGAATTTTGTGGTTTCGTGATCTGTGCAGGTTTTAATGGGATTTCTCGCTTTTTAATGTTTTCCAACTACGTGTGCCTCACCCTTTTAAATGCGAAAGTGTGTGTTAATTTGTAACTCCTTCACGCTGCAACGTCTGGACGGATTTGGTTGAGATTGGAAATGAAGATAGCTTATACCATAGATTAACATAAAGGCTACTTTTCATCTCGAGAGATTTGATAGTTCCTACTGCGCGGATGGAGTCGCGGGCAAAAGCTAGTTTAAAGTACTAGATTTTAAACGTGCGGCGATCTCCATCGGCCGCGTAGAAGTCGTTAATCGCTATTTCTTCGGAAACTATCCAATTTTCCAGGATAACTAGTACTCTATGTTACCTATCTGCGTGTTATCTATCTCTATGCCAAATTTCAGTAAAATCCGTTCAGTCGTTGTGATGTAAAAAGGACACAAACAGAATTATTTTCGCATTTATAGTATTAGTTTAAGTGTCCGTATTTACATACAAATACGACGCGAAAGGCTTGACGTGATTTTTAGAGTACTTGACGGTTAATTTGCGGCCTGCAAGCCTATTCCACTAAGTAAATGATTTTCGTATGTTAAGTAATATTTATATTGTAAAAAAAAATATTGTGTCTCAATAAATCTGGATTTCGTCCGCGCAGTCGCTGGTAAAAATGAGAAAACTTAAATGTCGTCATTTGTTCTAAAGTTCCCTTTAGCAGATGATAATTCTAAACGCATAATCAAAAACCGAAAGTTTTAAAACAAGCTTTTAAATGCCTAAATGTTTGCCTCATGCAAAAATAAGTCGGCTTTTTTAAAATCTATATTGGATATGTAATCTTATTTATAAACGTGAAGGGTTGAAGCTGCTCTGGCTTTTTAGTTACATAGTATCCTTTTCAGTTGGCAAAGTAGCCTTTTCCCTAGCAATTTCAGTGCGGAGATAACTTCATACGCTCCCCTAGGGCGGCTTCCCCAGAGTATGAAAATAAAACTGAACTAACCACACGTACTAAGTAATATCCGGCAGTTTTCAAATTGTTGCGAGCAGTCTCTGTATTCAGAAAATAATTCCCCCCTGCCATGCTTAGCAAGTTAGTATTTTGTATCCAGGTTATAAATAACGTTATAAGTATGGGGGTTTAGATTCGACGGCAATTCCCCTGAACGACTTGTTTTTATTAAGAACTAGAGCGACTCATTATAGCGCCTGAAAATTTTGTCATAACAATAAACAGAATTAAATGCTAATATATAACTACAGGCGTCTATGAGAATGAACGCCCACGCTTTAATGTGGGAAAGTATACTCATAATGTCTATGGATTAGGTTTACCCAACTGGACATTCATCAATCGTTTCGTTGATTTTTTTATTGAAAAATTCCGATCTATTCGGACACGTAATGAAAGTAGATCCGCCAGTTTATTGGATTCTTGGTCTTTATTTGGAAACGAGCGTTGCGTGACCGTTGCCATAGTTTACTTCGAATCTATTACTTTAGCAGTTGGGAATGTGGTGAAACACAAAAATAGACTTTCAGAGAAATTATAGAAAATAACTCACAGTTTGGTATTTGAAATGTTGCATGACACATAGATTTTACGAGTATTTTACGAGAAATATAAAACGAAGTGTTCGAAATTTATAGTTTTAGAGAAATTGACAAAAAACTTTAGAGATCTGTACTTTGGCAACATCTGTACTTTGGGAAAATATTGGCAAGTCAAAATGGACCTTATTACATACAATTAAAGTACATAAAAAGGTATTTTTGAAGTACGGACTCAAATACGGAACCCTCGGTGCGCGAGTCCGACTCACACTTGACTGGTTTTTTTTTACTCGGGGTTAATAACTGTAAATGTTTTGCTATAATTAACCTTTCCTAGAGAAAATGCCAACATCAGCCTCATAATCCCGCTACGCAGTGCGAATATGTCCCAGTCCACCAGAATGAATTTCCAAATTACATTACTATCAGATTGCGCTTGCCCAAGCTAAAATAGCGCTATAGCTAATGTTATAAGGTTCAACATCACTTTAGTTCCGCAACGACATTGTCCATCTACGATTTAGTTTCGGAAGTTAGTTAAGCTAAAAGTTCATTTTAAGGCATAATTATGGGTGACATTAGAGTATATTTTGGCGAATTCGGAACTGTAATTAATTACAAAATTTTGACCTCTCAAAATTAGGTAAATATTAGATTTGGAAACGTTAGTCTAGTATGTTGGACTAGTATAATATACGTTGAGATTTCTTAACATAATTTACCCATTGTTTTATGTTAATTGAGCGAGCGAGCGAAGCGTCTCCGTTTCAGCTCGGGCAAAAATGCTTGCGTGTCTGCCTGTTCTCCTGTACAGGTCGCATTTCTCAACCGACTCTCGTGAAATTTTGTGAGCTTCGACAATTAAATATATTTTTTTTTTTTGTTAATTCTGTTTTTCAAATTTTTTTAGAATGGCGGTGATATGGGGGTTTTTGCGATTTACCAACTTATTTGCGGTGTTGGTGAACTGACCGTGACCTATGTCGATGTATGGGGATACAGTTAACCAACGGCAAAGTTAAGTTTGTCGCGAGGTCTACAGCTCACAGAGCCACTAGTAATAACATGGGCGTATTTGCGATCGAATTATTAAATAAATGAATAGCTGTATTAAAAACTTTTAATGAATACTGCTTAAAATACTGATACAGTGAATGTTTATGAACTGGTTGATTATTTGTGAGATTTAAAATTAGTCTTAAAACTATACACCACCTTCAAAATATAGCCTTTTCATACAAACGGCGATAACGTTTTCCACCCCCTAAACGTCAACCGAATTCGACCAATTTTTGATATGTGGTCAGTCGGAACAAAAAATATGTCCGTACGTTTCGTTTTTTTAAATATTGAGTAGTTATAAAGAGATTATGGCCGAAATTACTTTTGTATGAAAACAATAAAACGGGAATAAATCGAATTTATTAATAGTATTGAAAAAAAACGAAACGTACGGACATAGCTTTTGTTCCGACTGACACCGTATCAAAAATTGGTCGAAATCGGTTAACATTTAGGGGGTGGAAAACGTTATCGCAGTTTGTATGGAAAGCCACCTCACAATCATCTTAATAAATTTACGTTAAAAATAAGATTAATTATATATTAATGAACTTAAAACTTATTTTAATGTATAAATTGGCAGTGTTATATAAAATTTGAGCTCACCTAGAAGTATCGATTGAACACAATTTTTTATGAATCTTCTTCAAATATCGCCTTTCATTCTTTTACCTCTATAATTATAACATAAAAGGAAATACTAAAACTATGCTAGTAAATATAATAATAATCCAGCCTATATACGTCCCACTGCTGGGCACAGGCCTCCACTCACAATGAGAGGGTTTGGGCTATAGTTCCCACGCGGGCCCAGTGCGGATTGGGAACTTCGCACACACCGTCAAATCTCTCTGCAGGTGTGTGCAGGTTTCCTCACGATGTTTTCCTTCACCGAAAAGCTCATGGTAAATTTACAAATTGTATTTCGCACATAAATTCCGAAAAACTTACGAGGTGCGAGCCCGGGTTCGAACCCACGACGGTTTAGGTTTACGCTATTAGTCTTTGCAAGAATATCTACACTTGAAACACAAATGGTAAACATGTGTTGAATGGCTAATAATGTCATCATACATTGAACACTGACATTACCTCGACATATGTGTATACCATCTCAAGGTGCCTTGCCAACCCTGGACCTGTGTATTTAATGCCTTTTTGCCAATTATCTTCTTTCGTGTGGTCTTCTACGTCTGTGGTATTATTTCTTAGGACACCTTTTATTTTATGATACGATTTTTTGCTTAGACTACGATATCCTAAATATTCGTATCGTCGACAATTTATACGCTTCTATTAATATACCATTTTTTTTTATTTTTTTTTTATAAATACAAAATAAAAATATCTTTCTTAAATATATAAAAATTCAGCTTCTGTATGCTTGCGAAACCCGAAAAGTTGTCGTGTCCATTGTCTTTAAATTTACTCACAACATGGATTTCAATACGAGAGCATTATTATGTAATATTTTTCTAATATTATTGAAATCTACTTTTAGAACCTTCAAATGAGCCCAAGCGAAGTGCCTGTCTATACATTATATTTTCTGTTTGAAACGTGAACTCTGTAGGGTAAACGACAATGACACATGCGTGTACCACTTCGCCACCATGTCGCCTTAACTTCTCTCAAACTGTGACAAGAAATCGTGGAAAGTGTGAGAATCGTGAGCGCGACATAGTACCAAAATAGTGAGCTACATCTTAGAGATTAGCAGCGGGACAAGTCGGGCAGGCTCTTTTCCTTGCAGTAGGCGTAAGATGTAGGCCACGCCTTGAAACCGACGCGGTCGTAGATGCGTTTAGCGCACCGCACGTCGTCTGCGAGGTCCTCGTTCAGGAGATCTGGACAAACAGGTGGAATCACTCACTACGTAACTCCAAAGATCTAATTCTGAACGTAATTTTTCAAACATTGATTTTGGATAAATGCTGATAGTTCTAATGTAACCAAATCAACGTATAGCAATTACGTTATGAATATAATATAAAATAATATAAAATGAAAATTAGGATGAATCAAAATTGGAAATTGGAAAAGCGTAACTACCTACTAGCCCTTTAATTTGGCGCACATGCAGTTGCTAGTTAGTAGGTTCAACTAACAGATTAGTTAGAGGAATTAGCATGACTTATGCTAACTTTTTAGCGTACAAATGAGATTTAGAAACTCGTTAATTATTATCGTTAGCCCTTTCTTATTAGCGATACTGTGAGATTGCGTGCGAAATCGGGAGCAATCAAATAGCTCAGTTAGCTCCGGCGTTAGCACAGAATAATTAATAGTACTGGGCGTTAGTTATGTTAGTACCTTCGCACTTCATGTTGCAGTGGCCTCCTTTACGGCCCTTCTTGCACCAGTCTTTGTTGTTGATCTGAAAATTGAGAATGGCTAATTAAATTTAAATTCGGTATTGTGATACTCGTACCTGTTATCTGGATACAAGGCGTAACCTAACTTCGCCACTCGTATCCCAAAAGTCTTCATTATATCACAGTAGTTTAAATAACTATTTTATATGCCACATAGCAAGTACTTGTACTCGATTAAGTAGTGGTAAGGTCAGTTAGGGCAAGTGCGTCTATGGGGCAAGCACAACAAACCTTCCAGTGTGATGAGACATTGCGGGCTTAACAAGCATATGTCGCAGCCGGATAGTATAATCTGCCGTATTACATTACGGCTAAACCCTAACCTAACCTAACAATACGGCTAGCCGTAATGTAACACGGCAGATTATACAATCCGACTGCGACACATACACGAGATAAAATTAGACAGGTGCTAGGGAAATGAATATATCTATTCCATATTCTAACGTAAGACTTAACGCTTAAAATTTTAAATAAAAGTGTCTCGTCCTGACTTTTATTATCTTTTATTACTAAGCGACTATAGCGATTTTCACATTTTTATAGCGAATGTATTAAAACGAGACACTTTTATTTTAAACCTTAAGCGTCAAGGCTTACGTTAGAATATTGAATAGGTGTATTCATTTTCCTAGCATCTATCAAATTTTATCTCCTGCATGCATGCTAGGGGGCTTGGATGGTTTGTCGCTCTTGCCCCATAGACGCACTTATCCCAACTGACCTAAGTGTTTTAATTTCGCTAAAAGATGCTTTCCAACCAAAATTTCGGCATTTTTTTTATTTTTCTAACCTAACCTAGCCTATAATATTAATTTGTAACGGTTTAAACATATACGTTTTTAAGGTGCGAAATATAAGTTTGTAAAATGATTCGTTTGCTAAATGTACTTTTGGTCAAATAAAGGAGGATTTATTCAAGCTGGATTGCTTTTCTTAAGATGTTTTCATAAATACTTTTTAAGAGGACCTAAACCCTCTTTCACCTCCCTTTCTTTAAATACTGTAGCGCGATCACTATCTCCTCATTTAGTCCAGAGAATGCCCCCCCAGGGTCCTATAAGGAACAACATTACAGCAATTACTTAGAATTAACTTTCTACTAAATTAAATGTTTTTTTTTTCACATCTTTTCTAATTAAATTTTTGATCTGTTGCTTTGTTTAAGATGTTATTTATTACTTTTGAGTCTGGACTGAACACGTATCTATTTGATTGACACTAATTTAAAAGTATATTTGTGTTTCAGGAGAGAAGAGGGCGTTAGAAATGTTTAGTTTTTTTGTAGTAAGTAGTTACATAAACCTCAACCACGTCTTTCTTACTTGTGTCTTAATTAACAGTTTCTAAATTGTCTCTTAGTTAGTGATAGCTCTCTATGTTTTAGGAAAGGTGGCAACGAGATACAAAACGGAGATTCTATAAGCTACAGTGTGACCGAAAACAGTAGAAAATATGACAGTGGTCTATGTCAAATTCGACTTCATGTGGCAACTCTTAGGGCCGTATTAATAAACTGATCTTGTGTGAGATTCCCTTCACAAGATACGTCAAAAATGACAGTTTTCTATGGATTGACGTTTACTTTGACGTATCTTGAGACGGGGATCACAGTTGAGACGAGTTTATTAATACGGCCCTTAAGTGCTTTTGTATAGAACAATTAAGTGTTGCCGGTAAAAATATTAGTAGATCCGATTGTACACTTTTTCGTCGCAGTGTATTTAGTTAGTATAATTTATCTTTTGCTATGCCTAGGTTCACATACCTACAAAGCGAGGTAAAATCATGACGTCATTAACATAACAGAAATATGAGCGAATTAATTAAAATTCTGTTTGCTGACAAAATACAAAGCCTGGTGTTGTTGAAATTTGCATTTCCATAACGGTCCGGGCGCAGAAAGTCGATTTTTAAATATCCTATTCAACGGAGTCAACAGTGCGTTTGTCACAGGGTCGGTTAAAATACCATTTTGGGTTTCCACTTGGTTTAGTTTAGACCATGTCGGTATCATCTTGTTCAAGTTATGGTAGCTTGTATTCTCTTGGCAGTCAAGGCTGCCGTTTCGTAATCCAAAGCGAGTTATATAATTAAATAAATAAATATCAGGGGACAATCTCACACAAATTGACCTAGTCCCAAACTAAGCTCTAGGCTTGTACTATGGGTACTATGCAACGATATACATACGTATATAGAGAAATACATACTAAAATATATAGAAAACACCCATGACTCAGGTACAAATACTCGCGCTCATCACACAAATATTTGCCCATACCGGGATTCGAAGGGGCCGCTAGCTTCGTAGGCAGGGTGATTACCAACTAGGCTAATCGCGCTGTCAAACGGGTCGAATTGGAAGGATTAAAACAATGTGGAATAATTCACTGCTAGGTCGGTGTTTTAACTGTTATTATTACGACATTATAATTATAATTCAACAAAATTGGAACAAAATAAATGGAAAGTTCCCGTTTTCCCGTTGGATAAAAAAGGTACTTATTTATAAGTAGTGATACACAGTCTCACACGCTTCTTCAGACATATATATATATATATATATATATATATATATATATATATATATATATATATATAATCAGCCAATTAACCAATATGACCTTAAAATACCATTTTCCCAACGGAATTCCCAGTTTCATCTTTTTTCCCGTGTACTGTAGTGCCGATTAATACTCGCCGCTTTTAATGAGCGGCTATCATTTTTTGCTGACTGTACCGCGGTCTGTAATGAAATCAATGCTTAATACTGAAAATGATTTAATTTCGCAATCATTATTTTTTTATTAATAATTTAGTTTTAACCGGGCTTTTTCCTAGCTTCCATACAAATTTAAGCCTAGGCCCTAAATTTGGTGAAAAAAGTTTAGGTGACTAAGAAAATCTAATTATGGCAAGATGCAACGTCAATAAGCTTTCGTTAAAAAATATTTATTAGGCAAGATTTTGTATTGCAGTCTTCTGCTTATCAATACACACAATAAATTCTAATCAAAAGGGTTAGGCTGCCTTTCCATTAAGGCGGAGACGAGCGGTGCGGTGCAAAAAGGACCAACCAGATTCCTCTAGTTTCTGTGTGCTATGCGTTAGTGTGGGTACTGTATAAGTTGATTGGTCCTTTTCGCACCGCTCCGCTCGTCTCCGCCTCAATGGAAAGGCAGTCTAAGACTGAAAACCAGTGCTGACTGTCTGCGCCAGCAGTGGCCAGCTCACGCTGAGTTTGACCTTTTTGCCACAGCTATACATGATAATAATATTTTTTTTATGTAGACATATGTACCTAAACATATTAAGGCAATAAACATTTTTATTCTTATTCTTTATATTTTTATCGAGATAAAACTTGAAAAGGAGTTATTTTTACAGCCGTTTCTTTTCATTGTTTGTTTGTTTACATTATGTTTAGTAAATAATCTTGCAAGTCACTTTTGAATCAGTTCTCTTTGTAAAATGGGTTAAAACTTTGCTGAACTGATGTTATGATGGAGTTGGAAGGTATTTCTGTTTTTGGTCGGCCGCGTTGGAAGTGTATGAGATGTTACAAATTCGTTTTTTTCACCCCGTTGATCCGAATTTTTTTTTGGAAAAAATATATACTATAGAATGCATCGCCATCTCGCAAGTATTAAAAAATAATTGAAAAATTATAACTCTAATACTAACCACTTTTAAAAGAGGTGGAAGCGTGATTTTTATTGAAAAGCGACCTTAATTATATATACAATATATCCAAATAACAAGAAAATCGGGTCATTAGTTTGGCTAAAAAAATATAAATTTTCTCAAAAACCACAAGCATTTGAGGGTTAATATTCGGTCAAATTACATCATACATTAAGACAAATATTCCAGTAAAAGGAAACCCATTTTCTCGCCTAGGGCAGTTTCACCACCCTTTAAGGGGAGTAGGTTCAGTGTTTCAGAAAAAAACGCCGTGTTGATAAATTATTGAATAAATCCGATGGTCCACGGATATTGTGACGCGTGCACTGATTGATAAGGTCGTTGTAAGGGATTATTCGATAAGCCCGCGATAATGTTGTGTTAAATTAAGTTATTAATTGGGGATCATACATTTGGTACGTAAAAGGCACTTTGCGGTTTTGTTATTGGGTTAATGTTGCGATTATTCTGGAGTCTTTGTAGAGGACGTTAAACTGTCATTTTCTGGGCAGTGAAAGGTACTTACGAGTAGTTATATGATTGCTATAACTCTGCCCGTTTTCCTACCTGAAACTTGACAGATTTACGGCCAGGCCATTGCACGATCAGCGGTACGACGAGCGATTTCCTAATACATTGCGTGTAATATCAGTAGACGGCTGTGCGGCGAGCCTCAACACTGGGCAATGAAGAGAAAATTCGCTTGCCGCCGCCGGTGCCGCTCAAAGTCGTGGCCTGGCAGTAAGAGTTCATAATTGGCCGCTGCAGGCTTAGCATGCATGCGCGAGATAACATTTGACAGGTGCTAGGGAAATTAATACATCTATTCCATATTATAACGTAAGACTTAACGCTTAAGGTTTAAAATAAAAATGTCCCGTCTTGATAAAATCGCTATAAAAATGTGAAAATCGTTATAGTCTAGTAATAAAAGGTAATAAAAGTCAGGACGAGACACTTTTATTTTAAACCTTAAGCGTTAAATCTTACATTAGAAATTAGAATAGATGTATTCCCGTATTGGAATGTTAAGCCCGCTGGGGTGCTGGAGATTTAGTTTATATTTCAATCCCGCGACGAAAATAAGAGGGCTGTTGCATTAGAAGTGTTTGTCTGTCTGTCTGCGGGCGGATGTGTTAGTTCTCGTGAAAACAACGTTACATTTGTTCTAAGCCGACGAAGTTGCGGGAAATCGCTAGTAGGGTGAAGTTAAAAAAAATGTAGGGGAGACCGGGGATGGTTGACTATAGGGGCAGGTTGACTAACTATCAAAAACTCGTCCGACGCAAAGGCCTTGAGCCAACCAATGAGCCCCCGGTGAGCGGGGGGAGGTGACGGACTCTCGTGCCTTATTGGTTGGCTCAAGGCCTTTGCGTCGGACGAGTTTTTGATAGTTAGTCAACCTGCCCCTATAGTCAACCATCCTCGGTCTCCCCTACATAGTTAAGGACTGTTAAGGACTTATGTTAAGAAACAGTAGAACGTTACTGTTCGTTACGAAACCGAGAAAGTTACCGTTTCTGTACTAAGTCATTAACAGTCCTTAACTATGTACACTTTTTTGAACTTCACCCAGTATAGCATACGGACGTAGCTTAGGGAAAAGGATCCAATTCAACCATTTCACACTTATAGAATTTGACATAATATTGACAGCAATAGAATTCAAATTCATTTACTTTGTGGGTTGGATCCTTTTTCCTAAGCTACGTCCGAAGCGCGTTAATAGTCTCATATATCTAGACAAACTATCTATAATAGCAACTTTTAACCCCAATATGCAAATTTCCCACAATCTTGTCAGTAAACGCCCTCGATATCGGACAGATTTCTATCGTATTACCTACACTGCCAGTAAAATTTAACTGACATTGTATTTGACACCGTCTGCGACGCGACGCGTTTACCATAATCTAATACGGTTATACGGCAAGTTGCAACGTTGTAAACAAGGGCAAAATAAAAATCAAATTTCCGTATAAATCGTTACCGTTACCTGCTTTATGGTTTACAATTTTTACCCAACTGCCGGAGGAGGATAATGTTTTTGACCTGTATGTATGTATGTGGGAATTAATGTATGGTTTTTTTTGTAGAGGTTGAATGGATGGCCCAAATTCAACAAGCGACGCGTCGTTAGGCTCGTTTTAGCGTCGCGAATATCACTGCGCATGTACGCAGTTTTATTAAATTAAGTCATTTAATAAAAAATAAAAAAAAATTATGCATTAAAAAAATCAACAAAAAACGTTATCCTACCCTTCCTACTAATATTATTAATTAACCAACAAGATCGGGTATGCCAGCCACCGAAAGTGCATCAAAGGATAGATTAGCTGCGGCCCAGTGATAGTCAAGTTTAGTTAAGTTCAGAGTAATGCCAGTTTCCAGTACGCACAGTCACTGTCGCCGAAATCGGCTTGGACACATCATCATTATTTGTATGTTACACTGTCATCAAAATGCGATAGACGGTTAACCGTTGTTGTTTTGTAAAATCCGAATTTAATAAATAAAACTGTTGTGTAATAAAAGCTATTCTATACTAAGCTATTATATTTTTTGATTGATATACTTTTTAAATTAATTCCATGGTTTATCAACAAGAATTTATATAAATGTGGCCCTTTTTAACGTTATTTTTCTATTCGTTGCAGGTAAATATCTACGTTCACTGAGCCCCGGCCTTTTCACAAGCGCGGCTCATTAATCGATTTTCTAATTGTATATAGGTATCTATCTACTTTGTGGACCTGTCATATTTTTATATTATTAATAAGCAATCTAAATCTGAAAGACATCAACCAAGAAGGTAAAATACTGGAGATTGCAGTGTAAACATTAGATTAAAGCTAGAATAACCTAACCGAGTTAAGAACCCCCGACACCAGCGCCTAAAAACCTCTGAGCAATGAGCGAAAACTTCAACGGCCTCCGAGCGCGTACATTTTCACTGGAGGGTCTTCGTCACTAGAAGATTACAAGTATTAAATAACTCCCGACAAAACCATGGTCAGAGCTCATAACTTTTAAACGGCTTAACGGATTTTCATCAAACCAAGCTAAGAACAATCTCGATTAAGTCACCTTTCTAATAAAAAAAATGCAATCAAAATAGGTCCATTCGTTTAGGAGCTACGATGCCACACACAGATACACACACAGGTACACACAGATAGACACGTCAAACTTATAACACCCCTCTTTTTTGCGTCGGGGGTTAAAAAATTACTATGAATGGTGTCACAGATATTTGCATCTCTTTTTTTTTTCGTAAACCACTCAAAAACATCTTGCTCTCTGTATTTAATTTCCAAGAAAATAGATGCAATAGATCCGTGGTACAGTTTGCCCTGGAATCCATCGAGATTGGTTCTATGAATTTATATCTTCTCGACCTCGATTATAAAAGGCACAGAAATGGTCGTTTACCGTTTACCCTAGCACCGACACTCATTTTATAGAACTTTTTACTTCGCCGAATTTTCATTTCATCGAAAGGCATTTCCACGTGCAGGAGTTATATTTTTTTGGTGCAGCTTTCGATGAAATGAATTTCGGTGAAACGATACATTCGATGAAAAGTAAGACGTCCAAGATCGTCTGTAAGAAGCTCGCAGTTAATGTTGTGGTTCTATGCACGGCTTCCAATCTCCCGTCTCCCAGTTCAAAAGACGCCAATATCTTGGGAATTAATTCGAAAATAGTTGATCAATGCTGCCCTTCTATCTAATAACGACGTATCTGCACATACAAAGTTTAAGCGTATTCAACTTTTCCTAGCTACAGATACGGTTGCAGATGCAAAAGCGGTTTTAAAACAGGTAGAACCTATTTTCTAAAGGGTGCAGAATGCGTCGGTATTGGATGCTTTGTGGACGTGGCGATGCGGTTTGCATTGTCACCCGGAGCAGTAGTATTATTTAAAGCACCTGCCAAACCAGCGACGAACCATTCTTATTTGACCTATGAACTTGTACTAAGCTTTAAAAATTGGCGGTCAATTTTACTGGTCGACTATACCAACACATTTTGATCTCTAAATTTGAACGATTACTAATAGTCTATAGCTCCAACTATAGAGGTAAACGCAAAGGTGAGGCATTGCAGAATACCTCCTCAGTAACGAGAGCTTACTGCGGGTTCAATTCGATCCATCCGACTGTTCGGATAGACTACAGCGATGCATAAAGATCCAACATAGCTCTTATTTGAATTGTCACTCACATAGGCGGCATCAATTCTGAACCGTCTGTACTGGCTAGTGTCACCCAAGCATCGATACTTATGATATCGATAAAGACAACCAAGGATTTTGGAAATTTAAAGTTTTCGGGTTTTAAAAAAAAGTTGTTTTTTGATGAACTCTGAAAGTTAACAGCGATTATTTACTCTTCGTTCAACATTATTTAATTTAAACCATAAAAGTTCGAGATGTGGGTTTAAATATGGACATTAAATCTAACATTTCAATACAAAAAATGTCGATTTCCGCAAGCAAAGTAGTAGATTATGCAAATTTCATAATCATAAATGGATGTCGTTCACATTTAGATTCAATATTTGCAACAATGAACCCTAATTAATTCAAACTATACAACCGGTCATGTTTCGAAGCTTAAAATAACAGATTTCCATTAATTCCAATCTAAAAGTGATTGTCCCGTGGTTATCTCACAATAACCCAATGAAATGAACGTTAATACGTTAATTTAATCGACTTGCTGAGATAACATCAATCCGCATAATTATATTTATTCATTTGACACCATTGTCGCTCTCAGATAACATCACTAGTTAATTTGGCAATAACCAGACTAATAAAACTAGAATAGTAAATAATCGTTAGCAAATAAATTGCTGTTCCACCTTTATATATACAAATAAAAGTATTTTTTATATATAAATGATATGACTTTGTTTTCATAGCTGGAAGCTTATTAGAGATTTATGTAAAATATATTTATAAATAAAAAATCGTAGAGAGGGTTCCATACATGATTTTATAGGTCCATATTTTTTTTTAAATCGGACCCGAATTTCTTTGTGGTCACTGAATACCACAGACTTCATATAGGTATTCCTGTAATCTTTATGTTAAGAACTATTTTCTGCATTATTTAAAAAAAAATTTAGGCCTAGTACTTTCGGAGATAAGGAGGGGAGGGAATGGTAAAATTTCGCCTAATTTCTGAAATAATTTCAAAATGATTTATCTTAAAATTCTCAAGATTCTCACAACGAGCCCTTTTATTTGATATATCACACGGTATAGTATGTAAAACTTTTTTTTAATTTTCTAATTTACGCCCTAAAAGTACTTAGCACCCATTTTTAAAATTAATTTATTTACGTTACACTTCCGTGTGTGGGTCACCGGCTTACATGTGTGAACCGAATTTCAACTCAATCGGTCCAGTAGTTTCGGAGCAAATTGGCTGTGACAGACGGACAGACACACACAAGTCCAAGATCCTAAAACGGTTTCGTTTTTTCCTTTTGAGGAACGGAACCCTAAAAAAGTAAATGACGACGCAGTCAGCTTAGTTGGTAGTGAACCTACCTTTGAAGCTCCTGGACCCAAGTTCTATTCCCAGTAAGAGCAAATATTTGTATTATATTGTATTTGTATAAAATAAATGTATCGTTCAAATTATGTTTTGGCTGTCTTTTTATGTCATATTACATAATTCTGCATTTATTCTAAAATAATGGTTAAAACAAAACTCCACCTTCAAAATAATGTTTCATCGTATCTAATCTATCGACACAACCCCACCCCTACAAGACCCGATTGAAATCAGCCGTCGATCGGCAAACAGCGCCTCGGAGCTAATACTTTCCTCTCGGTTGATGACTGCACTGTTTGAGCTGCATACGGGCTGTTGACTCATATAATGATGCTTTATATTTGCATTCATTTGAGTGAAAAGATTTAAAAGGCAAGGATTTAAGCGGTAAGATGAAGGGAGGTTATCAAAGGCGAAATTTGATATAGGGCCATCGAGATATCTGCTGTTAATGTATATATGTACAGCCTTGGCCAAAAGTATTGAGCACCCCACTTTTTCCTCTGTAACTTACAAGTAAAGTATTATTTTTCAATTTCAAAAACACACAAAATAAGTGTTTTAATTTGTGCAAATCGTAAATAGATATCATTTCGAAGTAGCTATTTGCGTGTGAAGACTGAAACTAGAAAAAGTCGGGTTTTACAATAAAATTATTAATTGTATTTTTTTCACGGAATTTCCCTTAACGTCAATAAATATGACTATTTTTTCCGATAAATGTATATATACAACTTTCTAAAATAAAAGATATAAATGCCCCTTTTAAATTTTGACTTTTACATGAAAAACGCATGGGTGCTCAATACTTTAACTATACCCTCGGGAAGCGTTCAGTTTTCTGGAATACTAAAAAGTATTCTAAAATTCTCAGGGTTGTCAACTATTTCTGTGCCATTCAACTAGATCTGTTTTATTGAGGCGTTAAAATGGAAAGAGTCATTTAACAAACATACTTTTGCATTTGTAATGTTGATAGGGATTATACGTATTTACTTACAAGTATTTTCCTGTGACATCGTCCATGTACAACTAGTGTATCGTTTTTCCTTCGAAAACAGTCAATTGTTCCGTGATAAATAGTATTTATTACTCGTAATATAAATATACTTCTCTTCTTATTTAAGAGCTATGCTCTTGTCGGTGTAGCTCAAAGCAAGCCCTCCATTTTGTTCGATCCCAGGCCGCCTATTTGATGTTTTGATACGAAGTGACCTTTACATTCTTTTTAATTTGTTCGATATAGTTTATTCATGGTCTTCCTCTTCCACGCCTCCCTTCTATCTTTCCTTCAATTATATTTCTTAGAAAGCTGTCATGTCGCATGAGGTGACCTATCATTTTCCCTCTTCTATTCTCTATATTGTCCATTAATTGTCTCTTCTCTTCCACTCTTTGTTACTCTCTTGATACGACTGATCCTCTCCATCCGCCTCCAACACCACATCTCAAAGGCCTCTAACATATCCTGGTTTAATTTTGACAGTTCCTTCTGCCATAGTCAAGTCTAAAGCAACCAGAGCTTAAGAGAATCTTTCACTTTGCCAACCAAAATAACACATGAATGTTTCACAATTTCCCTATTAGGTACGTTCTATGCCACACTACGCCGACCGGAAACGCCCACGCAAATTCCACATAATAACGAATCGGTAGCGTAGGAACAACGGCTTCATTTCAGAGTCAATAGCACTTTGATACGCGGCGATATCAATGCGTTACGAGTATAAATGAAAATGAGATACTGCACCGCTCTCTACGGGGCCGGTTGCTTTGAACCGCACGCTCTCGCGTTAGTTTAACGAATAAAAATACTATGGTACAACGGGCTCCAGGAGTGTGGTAACGGACGTCAAAATTGTCGAAAGAATATATTGAAGCCTGTCGCAGAAAAACAATAATGAATTCTTGGAAATTTCCCTACTAAAAGCGCGTTGAACATGCTGCCCTGCTAAAGTAAAAGGCAGTATTTTACACAAAACTACTGTAATAATTGCAACCTCATTACAGGGTAATAAGGTTGCAATTTCTACAGTATTTTTGTGTAAAATACTGCCTTTTGCCTTAGCAGGGCAGTATGGAGATCGGTACATTTATATTTCTGTTGATTTACAGAAGGGTGTCCGTCTTTGGATTAGATTAGGTATTAAGATAAAAAGCTTACGTCAAAAATATACTTATTATTGAGAGCTTTATTTACCGATTTAATTTTTTTTTACTATACTTTTTTATGCTGACATCATTGTTACGGACGGATCTATGTTACGTACAGCGGAGCTTCCGACTCCATCATCAGATCATCGGATATAATATATATAATTTCAAATATTAGCCCATCCATTCCAGTAGACTGACTGACTGGTTGAAAATTGACTTACAAAATTTAAACTAAATTAAACGAACAAACGAATAAGTATGAAACTTGAAAACGTGATAAAGCTCAATTGTTTGCACAGCATCATTTAACAAGCAAGTTTTAGCACAATAATAAATAAATGTAACGGAAAGACCTCACACTTTACCAAACTAAGCTCTAGGCTTTTACTATAGGTGCGATACAACGATAAACATTTATGCCCTTACTAATAAACGTTGAGTAACCGCTGAGTAGTTATACCATGCTTTGTCCTTATCTGTTGAATTCAAATGTCACAATGACAGATAAGGACAAAGCATGGTATAACTACTCAGCTGTTACTCAACGTTTATTAGTAAGGGCATTAGAGAATAACCGTTACCTTAAAAACTAAAACACGACTGGCGACTAGAATGACGCACCCTTATCATGTTCATATAGCCTATGACACTCGCACATTTTCGAAGAATCATATGACACCCCATTTATTAAAATAGGTCCAATAGTTTAGGAGCTAGAGTGGAACATCCGATTTTCAGTAACAAACATACATACATCTACATTAAACACACCCTTATTTTTGCTTCGCGCAGTCGGATTAAAATACATACTTAAATACAAAGCAAAACACCCAACAAAAAATACTCGCGCTCATTACAAACAATATTTGCCCTGACCGAGAATCGAACCCTAGACGGTTAGCTTCGCAGGCCAGGCTAGTTAGCCCTGCCTGCAAGAATCCCTTACACACAAGTTCACAAAACACAATCGCTCACATCACAAAAAACACCATAGCAACTCCTCTAGTATCCAAGCGGGACACATCGGCAGGAGCAAAGCCGATAGCACCAAGCTTTGGGTCAGTGGCCGACCCATTTCCATCTAAATGATCAAGAGTAAATCTGTGCGTAATGCTCCCCATCCGGAGCAATTGGGAGCGTGGTGCAGACGCCAATTGGCACAGGGCACAACCAAGCTCAATGCAACAGGAAAGTCTCATGGCCTGGGAACTCAAAGGAAGCGTTTTTATATTGGTGTAACCAAAAGTACTAGTAATTATTTGTTAAAGGAGTTTTGTTGGTATTTTTTGCCTTAAGTACGATTTCATTTAAGAGTATTAATTAATAGAAATGATATAAATTGTATAAACAAAATAATTTACTAAACTAAAACGCAGACACATAATGTGCAGCTTTTATGTTCGAACATGTCCTTTTAACTAGTGTCCGACCGAAGGTTCGGTTTTGATTTCGGTTTCGGCCTAAAAATCATGTTTCGGGCAAAGGTTCGGTTTCGGCTTAAAAACAGTCGAACATCGGCCGCGCTGAAACTTGCAACATTGTACTTTCGGGTTGCGTTTGGCTAACGTCAGGTGCGCTCGGCGCGGCTGGCAATATGGCGTCGCTAGCCCGACTCCGCCGGCCGCTGAAAAACTTTGCTCAGTGAAGTGACGCTTGTTTGTTCCCCGAATAATGGTAAATAAATTGGTAACGCATCATAGTGCACATAACATAACATTCACTATTTGTCTTTTTTTTGTGAATAATTTTTCATGTTTTTTTAATTCTAAAGAGGTTTGAACAACCGATTTTTTTATTTTTGCCAATTTAAGGGAGTATTTTACTTTGTTGTTGTTATAAATTTATCATGTCATTTATCATGTCGTTCTTAACGCTTATTGTCATACTTTACAAACAGATTGACATATATATTGCTTATTTTAAAATGAAATAAGTAAACTTCCGCACTTATATCTTAAATAACTTATTTTCACTTTTTAGGGTAGTTTAATTAAGATCCAGTGTCACTATGACAATGTTGAAATTTCCATTCGAAAGAAGTGAAACGTAGAACCCTGTAATATTAGGCCAGCGAGATGTTTCATTATTCATATATCTGGAAAGAACGGCCGACTGACATTTTATTCAACGTTTTAATCACGTTTATAAAAGGTTCAGTTTCGGTTTCGGCCGAAACTATACTCAAAACCGAACCTTCGGTTTCGGGTTCCGTTTCGGCAAAAAAACATGTTTCGGTCGGACACTACTTTTAACGATTTAAATTTAAATTCAAACAATTGCACATCACGTTCCAACTCACAGGGGAAATAAACAAACAAACAAATACTATTGTCATTCATATCACAGTTATAGTTATCTAATCCTGAACGTATTTCACATCGCAACTGCAGCGCCATATCTCTAACACATGCGGCTTAAATTAAGAACGCACATCACACGAATGAGTTATATGAGTCACAGATAAACACTAATGTAAAATGCAGCCAAGTCTTAATTTTTTTTCGAGATTTTTTGATTCCCTATAAGTCTGATAATAATAACCTCTGTAGCCTGCCGCGAAGCAATAGAGTTCACGTTGTTGTGTTCCTGTGTGGGGTAAGACAACTAGCTTAGCTTAGCCTTACATCTATATACTAACATTATGGAATGCAATAAACGTTTGAGTATTGAGTATTGAGCATGGAGAAATTCCATCTTATTCCCCAATTTGCATGCAATACGTATGCAATACATGTGAGTTGTGTACTCATTTTATCCATTCCTCCTTGGCATTTTATATTCTTTTTGGAAAAATAAAAGCAAGGAATTAAACATTTTACTATCTCAATCGCTTGAATAGTATAAATTTAATATGGATGTCACAACACTTTTAAATGACCTTATTGTCAAAAGTCATAAGCCTAACGACCAGCCTTACGATCCGATAGTTTGACAACATCATGAACCCATCGGCACAAAAACCTTCCCTTGGTTTTGCAAAGATGGGATTTAATTACAATTTCTTGTATCTTTTCTAAAAGTCAATTACAAAATTATAATACATAAATGACAGCTATAATGCCTGTAAGCTTGTTAAACCGAGCTTGGCCGTGGCGCTGCCGCCGTGCTATGAGCGATGGCATCACGCCGGGCGGGACACGTGATTAGCGCGCTAAATCACGCTAATGCTCAACAATACACTCATTTGTTCTGCTCTGGATTTGTGAGCGATGAGTGATTACGTCACACGTACACTGTGCCCTGGAATGATTAATGACTAGTCAAAAAGAAAAAAAAAACTGAGAAAGAATACCTACAGGTCAAAAAACATTACCGTCCTTCATCGGCAGTCGGGTATAAATAATATTTTTAGACAAGTTTTTATTGCCGACTGTACTTTTTTTGCATATTTATCTGTTTAAGTCTTGTTGCAAATGCTGTAGAGGCTAATGTTTATGTGAAAACAAACTATTCAATTAAAATAGTTTATTTCGAATTTATTCGATATCGAATTTATTCCTACGAGCAAATTCGGCTGACCCTTAGTTCATTACGTGAATGCGCGGATAACGATCAAAATAATTATTTACCCGTATTTAGACGATATTTGATACACATATGAAACATTTTACAACAATTACAGTATAATTATGTATATTCTTCGTCTTGTATTAATATTGTGTAGTATATTCAGCATATACATAAATATTCTAGAATATACAGGGCGAGTCTTGGTAAAGTGCACATATTCAAATGAGGGACATTAAACTAAATTTTATTGACGAAAAATATTTTTGGTACGGTACATAGTTGCGAAATATTTATTTTCAAGAGTCATAAAAAAAAAACATTTTTTTAGTCGATAAAATTTAATATAATGTCTCTAATTTGAATATGTGCACTTTACCAAGACTCACCCTGTAGATTTAGTTTTCTGGAAAACATGTTTCTTTGCCTGCCCTCGTGATTGTATAATTCACCTTACCGATTTCAGGTTAACTGGAAGAAAGAACTTTAAAGTATAAGTTAGCGGTACATGTTAAATATATGAAAGATTGTCAAACATGTCCATTTCTTGAGGTGACTGACTGTCGAGTTTCTTACGGTACTCCTTAACATTGATTGGTCTCCTCTTGGGAAGCGCTGGTAGACAGACATGTCAAAGTGCCTACTTACAGAATAAAGATTACATTAAACAACGGACCTTGTAGGTACACAACATATAAATATTTTTAAACGTATAAAATAGCTACAATACACACAGTCGGGTGATTCAGCGGCCGACTCCCTCAGGAATTCATTATTTCTTCAGCAACGTTAATACGATATCCTTGTTCCTGGGATCGGATTATTAAGATAATAACGTGGAAAACCTTGGCCCGTTTCATTCGATACGTTTCGGTTATAAATCATTAATGTTAGGTGCTGATTAGGGGAAGCCTATGCGAGTGTACAAGTTAATGAACATTTTGGTGAACGTTTCCAATAATTACGATTTTCTTCGGTATTATTTTGAACTCGCATTGGCCGTGACTTCTAGAACTTATGTATCGTTATTCATCCGGGAATAAGAAAAATATCGAAACATTGCCATACGTATAAACCAAATACTAAGTTAATGTACCCCCTAATATTTATTAAGTGAACTCAATAAAACAAATTAGCATGCTGACGAGGGTTTAGGAACTAGCTGATTGGTACCCACACGGCAATCAGGCGAACGCACGCGGCATGCCAAATCACCCCGCTGGCTGGTTATAACTAGTTTATATCGATGGCGATAATCTCTATAGGCACAATAAAATTATGATGATACAAAATATATTGAAGTAAAATTGGTGTATTGATACCAAAATTCGCCATTATGACACACACAATTATATTGAATATTGACTCGTTGGTCGGGATAGGACCATAACTTCAGCCTCAACCAACGAATAACCGTTTTTTATTTATTTATTAAGAAGGCTTTGTCGCTGAGCTACCACATCGCCTCGTTTGGAAATGAAATGAAAATAAATTAATTTATTTGTCAAAACATAAGTTATAAATTACAGATGGATGCTTCAATAGATGCTTGATGGATGAATTGGAGCTTATACTGATACACCACATTATCTAAAGTTAACTATATACTTAAACCTAAATCGACTAACTTGTTACGATCAACCATACAAATCTAGAGGTCAAAAACAACCTCGGGCAGTCGGGTAAGAACTATAAACACTTTTAACACCTCGGTCATCAAGACACGTCCTCGGCTTACCGCGCTGTTGACCCCAAAGACGCTGTTAACGATTTACGACGGCGCTAGACTAGTGCACGAAAAAAAATCGTTCTAGAGTACGACTTAGGAATCCTGCTGTTGCGGGATCTTAGTATAGATAAGACTAACATCTTCTTTTCCTCTTTTAATGCTTTATTTGTGTCAGCTTTACCACTATCTAATAAAACCAGCCAAGTGCGAGTCTGACTCGCACACGAAGGGTTCCGTACCGCCGTACAAGATTTAATACTATGTACTTTTTATTATTTGTTGTCGTAGTGGCAACAGAGATACACACTCTGTGAAAAGTTCAACAGTCTATCTACGTATTACGGTTCATGAGATACAGCCCGCGGAGTGACAAAATATAATAAAATCACGCTTTTTGTATGGGAGCCACCTTTAATCTTAAATTTTATTTTAATTTTATTATTTGCTGTTATAGTGGCAATAGACATACACATTTCGTGAAAATTTCAGCTGTCTACCTATTTCGGTTCATGTGATACAGCCCGGCGACAGACAGACGGACGGACAGCGGAGGCTTAGTAATAGGGTCCCGTTTGGCACCCTTCGAGTACGGAACCCTAAAAACCATCTTAAATAACCTGGTTTCGTACTGCAAGATTTTTGCCACCGAATGCGGTAAGATTTGTATGGAATAAAATGTGAAGTACAATGCCGTATGAAGTGTATCTAATATGATTAAGGTATGTGACATACTTGGAAGATTCCATAGCTGGTGTAGGCGTTGTTATGGTTGGTCAGCTTCTCCGTGGTGCGGCCGCTTGCGTGCTCGATCACACACACCCCTGTACAAAACACATTGGTTTTTATAAAAAGGTTTGTAAATGAAGTAGGAAATTTGTAAATCTACATCTGCTTATGTGAAATTTTAAACAGTTCAAAGTAAGTATATTTTACAGTGTACAGGTGTTTACGGGGGTGAAAAATCGACCTAGCTAGGTCTCATATCTGGGAAAATTCGTTTTCCCCGTATTTTGACGCAAAAAGATATCCCGCGCAATATGGGACGTAATTTTGCGGCTGCCGCTGTCACCTGAATAGACTAACGGTTAAAGCGTTGGCCTGCTGTATCAAGACTTCGGGTTCGATCGAACCCCATGGGCAGGTTTTTTTTTTGTTCTTTTCTTTTTTTGGGTTATTGTTTTTTTTTGTTTTGTAGAGAAATCGATGAAAATATTCGGTTTCGACCCGAGCGACGCTCGGTCTCCCAGTTATTAATTATAACAAGTGAAATTAAATGCTTTTTATTTCCTATTTGCTGAGAAAAGGGCCAAGGATCGTTGAAAATTCAGTCCCAATTGATAAAACGTCTTTAAAATGCAGCTGGCAACCAAAAACTGTCCAACAAAAACCATTAAAACAAAAAAAAAACAAAAACGCCCACTTGTTTAGTCAAATTAAATTCTGTGACTTCCAAATTCTTAATTCAAATAATAACATTAAGGCGTCCGCGTTTGAATCGCCGACCTCAATAGGCATTCGCGCGAAACTCTGAGATCTCCTATTTGCATAAAAAGGGGACATTCAGATGACAAAACGTTTCGAGATCCCTTTCATTTAAGTTTAAAATTGTTAACTGAGTTAATTGATACAGTACAAGGCCGCAGTCGTGTTCTAATCCCAAATTATTCTAATGAATGCGGCCGCGAGAGAAATCAAAAGAGGTCGTTTACGCCGTTTGACGTTATTGATCGCGGCTGTTGTTTCGCTTTGAAGTTTTGGTGTTGAGTGTTTTATTAATTATTGTGACGGGCTACTACTACGTCGACTTTATCCCTATTGTTATCGTATTGTAAACATTATGATAGCTCTTATTAACTTGACAATAAAGACGACCGAGTCGTAAAAATACAGCTTAGCCCGCTGACAGACTGACGTACGGACGGCGGAGGCTTAATAATTGGGTTCAGAAACAATATATATGATAAAAATAATGGTAGAAAATGTAAAATAAGCCAGTGTTGTTTGTACGGTTTTGTGGTAGTGTAGTAATGCTATTAAATACCATTTCAATAGTTTTTAATGCTGTCAGCATTTTTTGGAAACGATATCCACTAAGCTTATTAAATTAGCGTACAAGTAGTTGTAGATGGCGAGAAGAAAAAACACCATGGTTATGGTGACTTTTTGCAGAGTCCGTCGTGCCACGAAGTAGCGTGTTCGCACTATAGTGTTCCGGCGTGTGTGGGGATGAGACAGCCGGTGAAGTGACTAGCACAGAGACACCCCATCTACCTCTAACGCCTTTGCAATCTTCAAAATTGCGAATGTTACATTGTACATGGTCCAGTTCACTCGTTTACCTTTTCCATGCGTCACCATTGTACAAGGTGGGCCAAAAGAAATCACCCTATTGGAAGATGCTCTCATTTTTGCAAATTCGCCAATGTCAAATCTGTTTTGACATTTGTGGACTTGACAGATGCAAAATACAAGTGAACAAGCCATGGAGCGATACACTCCCCAAGAACGCGGAATAATCGTGTCTATTTTTTTGCGTAACAATTCAAAAAAAGAGAGTCAAACAACATCGGATGACTTCTTTTGGCCCACCTTGTACGTGTACAGCTACTACTCTGTTTCAGTTCTCTATTTTCATTTAGATATCCAATTCAGATGTCTTTTTTGTTTTAAAAAACCATCGACGTAGCAAGACTAGCAAGACCTAAATACTTTAAAGGTTTTATTTTGTTTTTAGGGTTCCGTACCAAAATGGTAAAAAGGAGCCCTTATGGTGAGACTTCGTTGTCTGCCTGTCCGTCTGTCCGTCTGTATGTCACAGCAGTTTTTCTCAGCAACTACAGATGCTATCAACTTGAAATTTGGCATAGTTGTATAACTTGATTGCCCGCATCTGTTTTTATAAATAATTGAAAAGGGGTCTAGAATGGGGGGTTGAAAAATACGGAACCCTCGGTGTACGAGTCTGACTCGCACTTGATCGTTTTTTTTTATAAGAGAGCGTTAGGGTTACCTAATGAGAAGTAATCGCCGCCGCAGGTAGTTAGAAAGAAGGGTTTTGGATCTTAAATGGTTAAAAAAAAGGTTTTCCTCTGCTCAAAATCTAAACTATGCAAACTCGATCCACAATTCAAGCTCAAACTCCTTATTCAAAATTCAAACTAAATCTTAGCCTAGTCAGCGAGCGTGGCAAACGCGGCGCCTAGGTCGTGTCTGAAACCCTGACATTTAGCTCTAGCGTTAGGGCTTACTGCGCTCTCACATACACTTACACCGAGTTTACATAAATTAAAGTCAAACTGAGAGACACTTTGGTGTAATTAGTCCTTGTTGAGTTTTAGTGGCTTTGGTTACGGAAAAAACATTGTAAGAGGAATTAATAGGCAATTAGCAAAGTGGTAAACAACTGTTTTCAACCTTGCAGATTGAAATTACTTTTGAGTTGCTTTTGCCTATGATTTTTTTGAAAAAAAAAGCCGTAGTAGCCTAATGGTTTGACCTGCCGACTCTTAAGCAGAGGGTCGTGGGTTCGAACCCGGACTCGCACCTCTGAGTTTTTCTAAATTTATGTGCGTAATATAATTTGTAAATTTACCATGAGCTTTTCGGTGAAAGAAAACATCGTAAGGAAACCTGCACACACCTGCAAAGCAATTTGACGGTGTGTGCGAAGTTCCCAATCCGCACTGGGCCCGCGTGGGAACTATAGCCCAAACCGTCTCATTGTGAGTGGAGGCCTGTGCCCAGCAGTGGGACGTATAGGCTGGATTATTATGATTATTTTATTATTATGATTTTTTTACACCGTCGAACCTTGAATTGTTAGTAGTAAAAAGTTCCTTACACCTTGTTTATAACGTAGTAATAAATAATTATCTAGCAATCAGATATAATCAGCTAGTTGTTACAAGGGATTTTATAGTGTAGGGATACCATAAAAGACTTTGCCTTATGGACTATTTTCTCCATTGCAAATAACGAAACAGATTTAAATAACAGATAAAATGTGGTCGTCAGATTTGTTTTTTTTTCAGGGTAGGCTACAGATCTATGCCAACAGACAAACAAAACTATCTTATAACTGTAGAGGTTGATCTTAAGTCTTCTTTTTGGTATGGTGTACGTGTATGAACACGTGGTGGTCATACACAGACCATCGAGAGACATTCAGGAATTAAGCTCATCCATACATGCTGCAGTGTTAGTTCTTTGTATCAAAATTCATTAAAAATAAACACGGAACTAAAACAAACTTCTTTAAACAAGGCACCCATAGTGATCATAATAGGTAAGAGGGGGTTATTCTAAAGCACAATATCGTTAGCTAATTCGAAGTGTTCTAGCTCGTCAGTGTTCAACTCTCGAAGTTGCATAATAGATTCGCAGCGAACTTGCGCGACAGTTATGTCGACAGAGGTTAGCTACAATCATACTAACTATGGCTTAACATGATAGAGGAATTGAGGAACTAAGGGTACTACTCGGAATCTGACAGAAACTAGTTATGTGTTTAAGACTAAAACATTGGACCATCTAGCATTAAAAAAAAGGCGAGATGTGGTAACTTAATGACTTTCGAAAACTGACAGAATTTATGGAAAGTGACGTCAAAATCCTATACATTTTCTTTAATTTCGAGAGTCGTTAAGTTAGCGTCATGCATCTTGCCTAGGCCTACTGACTGCCTGTTTTTTAACAAGTATGGATTTTGTTCATGTAACCATTACATTACATTAGAATTTAAGAATTTACGAGAAGAATGGATTAATTAATTTTAATAAAGTTCGTTTTAAAATAAACTTTAAAATTCATTGTATTTTAAATCTCTACGTGTAAATACACATTTTTATTCTCTTTGCCTTTGAACTTGGGATGTAACTTCTCATTCAAATATTAACGCTTTTAATAGTTTATGAAATGATTTACTGATAACACGTTTTTCATGTATTTTAGAACGCAAATTTCATGATCCAAAGACTTAAAACATGGCGACTGCAAAGCTGCATATAATCTGCTAGCTTATCAACTTCCGAGTCAAAGGTCTGGAGGATTTTATTAGGCGTTAGGTTGGAAAACAAAAGTCCGTCGTTAGTTAATTATAACTTTTGTTTGTGTATAACGTGGTGGGTCGTTTAATTAATTAACGCTAAGCCTGACTCACCACTAACATTATACTGGTTCACTAATGATAAAAGAATAAGCATTTGAAAACCTTTTTAACTGTTTTTTATCAAATACATACTCAGTACAACATTTACATAATATCTCTATTTTTTTGTAATGATTTTGATCGAATCGTAACTGATGGTTAAATCTGAGCAAAACGTGTGAATTCGATTTTCGACTTTAAACCAATAGTGGAGTTAACAATTAATAAAAAAATACGCGTGTCTAAATACTGTACTCCTTTTACACATTGATGTCTTGTCACATTTTACCCTTAGATTTTGCCCCATGCCCACAGATAAATCTCTAGCATTTCTATATAACGTGAGTGTCCGTCAGATTTGCTCTGAATTAAGCGTTTGTTTTACTTAATACCGACACGACTATGCCTATATTAAATAAGCTCTTCTTCCAAAATCACTTGGTTTTGTCAGTAAGTTCATCACGGGACGTGTAAATGGGATCCTTGGCGCGTCTCAGTGCATTTCCGAGGCGTGCCCCAGGGAGCGCGTCTGGGGCCGTCGGTGTTCCTATTAATGCAAGTTGCCAACGCTAATGCATGTTTCATTGGTGTGAATTACGTTGTGTTCCAATACTGATCTACGTTAGTGTTACTACTAGGATTGAGATTAAACAATATAGCTTTGGATACGAGCATAAATATTGTGATAGTCTAGTAGATGTTATCGATTTGTAGTGGTGTTATTAAAATAATGATATTTGTGTGATGACCGCGAGTATTTGTTCCTGAGTCATGGATATTTTCTATGTATTTAAGTATGTATTTCTCTATATAAGTATGTTTATCGATGTCTAGTAAAAAATAAATAAATAATAAATATTTATTCAAAGCCTAGAGCTAAGTTTGGGACTAGGTCAATTTGTGTGACATTGTCCCCTGATATTTATTTATTTTTATTTCATTTTTCCTATAGTGGGTTTTATTTAAAGTATCCGACAGGAATCAATTAATCATTTCGATGCATGTGCAAGTTAATACAACGGGGGAATAGTTAGGCAAAGTTGACACGGGTTATTTGACAACAAGAGCTCCTATGCAGTCCACAAAATCATTGCGATACAGAAGCAAGATGGGTGAAACCAAAACAGAATAGAGGCACAGCTAATGTTAAGTGACTCACAGTGCGCGATGAGGCTGCGCGGGAAGTTGTACCGCAGCAGCTCGCGCGACAGCTGGCAGCGTGTGAAGGTGCGCGCGTGGGCGTGCGCGTGCGCCGCCAGCGCCGCCAGCAGCAGAAGGATATAGGGGCGGGGCATCTGAAGAAAGCGGAGCACATGTAATATCAGTGGAAATCTTTATACAAATTGAGCTAGTCCAATACTAAGATCGAGATGGTACGGTCGACAACATAAACTTTTGAGCTACTCTAGAACGCTGTGTTGACGTAATTATTTATTTGTCACTTGACGTTATTATGGCAAAGTTCGATGGTAGCTCAATAAAAAAAATCTTAATGGTATTGGTATGGGTCTGTATCGGGTGGCGTCGGATGGTCTGTATTGGTCGAAAATAATTTGGTTGAAAACGTTTTTTTTTGCAATTGAACGGGTTTTTTTCAGAATTATTATAAAACTAACTTAACCTAACGTAACTAATCTACACTTAACTATTGATATGTGCAATATACAATGTTATGCATACATACATGGATATTTTTCTTAAATACGTAAAGTATTCTTATAACACAAATATTTCATTTAGTTCACTTAAACTGCCTTTTGTGACACTTTTAGTGAATAAAGTTGACAAAAAGTGTAAGTACCTAATGCATAAAATCATTAAGTGTACTTTCAGCAAGATACACCAGCAGGTGCAAGAGTGCATTAAGTATACTAATACCCGGTTCTTATCTTCAAACCGTGGATAGATAAGGTTACTTCAAGTTCAAATTTGACACATGTTGTACGTGGCAAATGTCAAATTTTAACGCGAGGTGTCCTTATCTATCCGCGGTTTGGATACAGGAAACGGGCATAAGTAGAGTCACTACCAAGCTCGCGTAACTTCTTATTTAACCTCTATGCTCTATACTGATTAAATTATCGACTGAATGTGAGTGTTTTCGAATGTCCTCGACTTTTCAGTCGTTTTTTCTTCGAGATTATGCGATTATTGATGTGTATTATACGTAAGTAGTCAAATGATTGTAGGTATACGTGGTGTCCTTCCATTTGGACGAAAAACGTTTGGAAAACTGTTTCATTTGGCCAAACGCTTTTTTTCCGAAACTGTAATTTCAGGATTAATTTCAGGACCATCGTGTGGAACCCTATAGGTTAGGTTAGTTTTATAAAAATCCTGAAATATTTATAGCCAAATTAAATGGTTGCGAAATGAAACAGTTTGCGAAACGTGCGGTTGCGAATCATTAGTAAACCTGTATACGTACTTATCTAGCAAGTATAAATATTAATGTGAGCCTCAATATTGCATGGGTGGAGCTTCATGTTGTGTAAGCCACACAGGTCCTTTATTTGACATTGTAATCAACAATTTTTTTATCACTTCTTATTTCTTTACAACTATTCTTTGCCTCAACCTTAATTGCCTGTAAATGCTAGGGAACATAACAAGACGTCAGTCGTAGTTTACCTATCTACATAATTTGACTTCAACAACGTTGAATAATTATTCTACTTGCAATGTTAATAGATACCTTCGTTACTTTAGAAACTGAAGTACTATTATTTTACAATTTCTTCAACTGAATGCACAATCAAGTATTCAAATAAGCTGGCGGGTGGCTCAAGCCGCCGAACGCAACTTCCAAGCCTGATGCAATTCAAAGTTTGTTTGGGAGAAGTACTTTTTGAGTTTCGTTGTAAATGATATTTTATCGTTTTTTTACTTGGCATCTTAGTAGGAAAGGACATCGTGACTTTATAGGTTTTGATTTCATAAAGCGTTGATTTGTCGATAAAACGTACAGTTAGCATCAAATAGATAGGAGCAGCGAGAGTGGCCAAATATATCGCAACACATCTATATTACTATAGGAATAACAATGTGTTGCGATAATAATATATTTCCTATCTATTTGATGCTGACTGTACATTTAAAACACAGGTTTGTGGTTTGATTATTCATTTTTGTAACACGTAACACGTTCGTGTAAGACTCATCCTGTATAAATATGAACCTGTGACCGTAACTATTGAGAACACATTAAACATAACTTGAACCTCTAGAAGACTTTTTTCATCACCGCCCTACTCCAAACTTTTATAACTATCAAAAATACAAGTAAATAAACATAATATTGATAGATTGTTCTGTGTAATTAGTAACCTTAATAATTTTACAATGCACTATTAGAGTTTATATTAAGTAAAAACGGTGTCCGTTCAACGAATGTGTCGTGTCACCGAATTAAACATCGAAAGCAAATTTATGCGGAAATATTATCGTTTAAAGGTTATCTTAAGCATGGGATGTGTAAGTTACGCTAGACCTGTGACCATAAAAAAAATATAACTCTTGCACGTGAAAATGCCTGTCGGTGTAATGAAAATTCAGCGAAGTAAATAATTCTATGATACGAGTGTCGGTGACTTAAGGTTAAATAATTAAAAACAATCAAAGTCAAAGTCAAAGTCAAATATTTATTCAGTATATTGGCCACATACGGGCTCTTTTACACGTCAGTAATATAGAGTGAATCTACCAGCGCTTCGGACAAGACCATCATTGCGGAGAAGAAGCGCCGCAATGAACACTTTAACCATACACCACCAACCCATCACCATCTGCGTAGCACTTTTATCCGGGATTGAGGACCTAATGACGCTACGCCGCGTCGTAGAGCGGCTACGATGCGTAGCGTTCTACGCATGATAACGTTACGTCATGTCAGCTGAATCTGTAATTTGACTTTGATATCGCTCGGCTTTTTTAGATATGTTTGTCCTTTTCTACTATCATAACAAATATATATAACTTAAAACAGTACCTAACGTAAAACTGAATAGATAAGAGTATATATATTGCTCACACAACGCCGAAAATATAGGGGCGAAGTTAAAAAAAGTGAAGTTAAGGACTTAAGTGAAGAAACGGTAACTTTCTCAGTTTCGTAACGAAAATTAACGATACAAATGAATGACTAATTTTCGTTAGGAAACTGAGAAAGTTACCGTTTTTTAAGTCCTTAACAGTCCTTAACTATGTACACTTTTTCCAATTTCACCCATAGTCTCTGAATTAGCACAGTTATTCAGGTTTCTTACAATACTAATTTTACATATACCTGTATCTTTGAAACTTTACAGATTAAAGTTGCTAAAATTACAAAATACATATTTTTTTATATATAAATATTTTTTAAATAGTTGAATGAAATATCCTCAACTATTCTCGTTGCTCTTCGCGATCGCGTATTGTTTGACTCGTTAGTTAAACGTGAACAGCATCTGGGTGGCATTGTGTCGGCGACTCAGCTCAAAATGCAAGACGTAGAATAAGCATGAGAATAATAAGCCCAGACGAACGAGAAAGACGGGTTGTTCGCAACCCTACCGTATTTGGATTAATCAACTTTTTGTTGTTATTCTGTCCCGTAAGCCAGGAGACAACAGTGACAGTGTTTTTTAGAAATATGTTTATAATTTATAATACTTACATGCTTAGAAGAAAGCCCACAAAATAATGGGCTTTTAATTGCCACAAAAACATGTTAAGTAGGTAGATTTATATCCTTTATAAACATAGGCTAGTTATAGAATGCCATTAGGCATTAAGTTCACCTTTTGTACTCAAATTTGTATTTTTGTGCAATAAAGATTAAATAAATAAATAAATAGTTTTAAACAGAGACCCAAGAGACGTAACCATGGCAACTAGTTAGATACAAAAAGAAATTGACCCATTTTAATGGAATTTTTATGGCACGTAGAAGACCAACCTGCCACCTGCACCCGTATTATGATCGCCTTTATCGCGGTGGATAAGTGGGATAAAGCATCCGTCACTCTCGCACTTACATACTCGTCAGAAAGAGACGGATGTCACTCACGTTTATCCGCACGACGAACACGATCGTAATACCGGTAGACATTTAAAATGACAAGACTGCAATCTCAAGATTGAAAATGCGTTGCCAACCTTGGGAATTAAGAAATAGTAGATAGACAAATTGCGTACGAGCCATACCAACATACCAGAGCCCTTAGCCAAGATGCCCATCGCTAACTAGCGTTTCTATTCGTTTAGTTTTTAAACCAATCGCGTCATTGGTAGATCACGTCATACGGAGAGTCACGTGATCTACCAGTGGCGCGATTGGTTTAAAAACGAAACGAATAGAAACTAGTTATCGATGGGCATCTTGGCTAAGGGCTCTGGCCAGCAGTCATGAAATGACAATGTTATTGGACGACGCGGTGTTACTATACTACCTACGAAACAAGCCATTCCGGGTTCGAATCCCGGTATGGGCAAATATTTATATGACGAGCAATATGTGTTCCTAAGTCACGGATATTTTCTATGTATTTAAGTATGTGTTGTAATAGTACAAGCCTAGAGCTTAGTGTGAGACTTAGTCATTGTTGTGACATTGTCCCCTGACATTTATTTATTTCGAACAATTTACGGTCGAGTTGGGAGGGCCCCGCGTAACTGTAGCTCTGAAATGAAATGAAATTTCTAAGATAAAGCTTGTTTACCCGAAGCTTGAAAATAATTGGAATAATAATCGGCACGTCTTTGTAACAATACGCGAATGCACCCGTTCACTGCTTCAATTTGCTATATTTAATTAATTCCATCTTAGTTTTAATACTACTAGTAAACTCAACGGTATTGAGTTCATTTTGTCTTTGTACAGTCGCGGTATGAAGCATCGCCGCCGTTCAACTCTATTTCAATGATATTAAGATCCAAAAGTAACACAACGCCACGGGGGACTGTAATTTTTAAACTGACTTTAAAGGGTTGGCATGTCAGACTGTATATAGTTTTCAGTTGAGTAATTAGGTACGATAGCAGAATAATTGGGTGTTCCTTCTTTTCCTTTAACGTCATTTGTCCTAAAGTCATTTGACATAACACTTTTGTCATAATGGCAGTTTGTAGGCATAATGCTTAGTACCCATAATATTTTATTACTGTAATGTATCGATTGTCCTAACACATTTTAGTCATAATTTCGGTAGTCATATTTATTGAAATCCTAAAAGCTAACTTTTGTTAACGTACGATGACGACCGCAGCGAGGAGGATTGTTAGGTTGAACTGCGACAATTTGCGATAATTTAGGACCGATCTGCTGGCATTGTAGGTAATAGGATTTTGGCAGAAATTCGGCTTTATGAAACTGCGAGAATTATAGCAAGTTATCATTAGGACAAATAATTATTAGGAACAAAAACATTACGTCAAGAGAAAATAAGTCATTAAACATTATGTCAAGTAATCATTAAGACAAACGATTATTATTACCACGAACGTTATGGCAAGTGAAATTAAGATTTCAAACGTTATGGGAAAACATAGGGAGCCGAATAATGAAATAGATTCCGTTATTATAGACTTCTACGAGCAATACGCCCCGCCCACTGCCACTTCAGGTTCGCAATTCGCTGAGCTATGTCAGTAAATTCGGGTTATATGCGTGAAGCCGATGCATGCGAATCGCACAAAACCGATCGTCGCGGCGACCCTTGAGGAAGGTCTATGTCTATCAGTGGACGTCTTTCGCAGGAACTCAGGCTACGATTTCATAGATTTTCTGACAGATTGAGACTGCCGACGGACGGACTGCTAGTCTGTGTTGTCCTTTACATATCTCCGTCTCGTTCACTGTCTGTAATGTCGCAGGTTTAAATTTCAAAATACGGCTCGGGATTTAAAAAAAAAATTACGTTCCGTATCTGCAACCTCATAACTATCCTCAGAATCATGACTTTCAGAGAAATGACGTACCAAAATGAACGATATTATTTCAAGTTATACTAACAAATACCGTACAAAACGTTCAATAAGCACATTCCTTGAAACTCTCTTTGTTTTCCCGTTTCTATAAATAGCTTCTAGCCGTAGTTAAAAAAACAAGCGAGACGCTACCGGAGCGAAGAAGGGAAGTTTTTCTTGAGATTTAATAAGCAGGCGGTGGCACTACGGTCTGGTATAGAGTTGTGAGTTCTAAGTGAGTTTTCAAAGTTATTAACACACTAGTGTTGAGTTAGAGAATACAGTAATTCCAGCTTCTTAATTACGTTCAGGTGGCTATCGTTATCACGCTTGCGCTCGCAACCGTTAAGTTTAAATAAATGTATAATATTATTAAAGAAGTCGACTCTCTTTAAACAGTATCTAAGAATAGCTAAATTAGATCATCATCTTAAGGCGTTACTTAAACAAAGTTTATAAGTAAATGTTAAACTTGTATTTACAGTGTATGTTATTTTTGGCGAGAGCTGCTATGTTATTCCTTTAACGCATCATCGTTCAGTTCTACTCAGTCGATGAAACGTATTGCATAATTTCGAAAGCAATAATAGTTAAGTAGCATAGTAATGTACCTGCATAACAGACAATCAGTATAATGGTCACTTTGTTTAGTATTTATTGCTCATAACGTTCTTTTTTAATAAAAACCAAGATCATAATTTTCAAAGTTCTAACATAACCTAAACTACTGTTTTGGTAGCAGTTCGCTTTTGTTAACTGTTCTGGTATAAATTTTGATTAGTATATCATATAATATTATGTCACCTGATCATTAGTTGAAATGTTGTTCTAAATTCTAATCATTATACTAAATGTATGATATACCAAATGCCATTATTCCTAATGAACGTTATAAATAACGTTTTACGAGCATTGAGTATTCTGTTATTTAATTATTATGACCAACCAAATTATGAATTTTGTTTTTATATAGATTGTTTATTATGAATTTTACGAGTAGTTAACTGAAATTATGCTTAAAGTTGGTATAAAGAATGAACGGCACCCGGATAAAACATCTACCACTTTCTGACCAGTAGGTACCTAAGTTAGTGCGAGAGTGACGGATGTTTTACCCACACTTATCCACCGCGAATAAAGACTATAACACGAGTGCAGAAATGAATTCGTTCTGAATATCGGTGGTAGTTCAAGCCATTCATAATATAATTTTCAACGCAACTAGAGCCGGTTGCATGAAAGTATTAAAGAATGCTTCATTTTGCGAACGCCGAGATAACTGAGCCGTCAGTGGTTACCTTTAAGAGCTTTTTACTTATTGTTTAACTGCTGCAATAACGCAAAAATTATAATAATTTTCAATTAGTGGAATCTATACTATAAAGGAGCGACCACACCGCTGCTCAAAATGCGGTGACGGTATGGTGACGGCAGTGAGAGAGAGATCCGGTGAGGACGGTAGGCGTTAGAAACGTGGCGTATACGTCACGTCACTGCGTTACCGTATTTAGAGCAGCGGTGTGGTCGCTCCTTAATACTACAATGAGCAAAGAGGGGAAGGTTGGTATGCTTCATCTTAATCTCACAAAAAGTAACAAGTTGAGATAGTAATGCTTGATTATGTGTTTGTTCATGTTCATTTCAAAAGTATACATAATCTTGATCAAAGACATAAAGATTAATTTTATAGTAATAATAAAAATACAGAGCAAAGAGCTTGAAATATTCGACTACATTTAATAATAAAGGCCTTTACATATACGAGTATTCCATATGATTTAGGTAGCACTAGGAATTAAGGCACTACATTTCAAGATTTGCAATATTAAAGACCGGGGTAAAAGTTTTATTCAAGTTCTAACTTAATTAAGTAGTTCTTTATGTAAGTATGTTCAGAAGACTTTACCTTTATGATAGATTTTTAATTTTATAATAAACTTTGTTAGTTTTTATAAAAATGTTTAATTGCAAGTGTATAAAGATTGAAATGGATTGGCATAGCTTTTAATATTTTATAAAATCTACGAAAACGGGTCAGAATAATTCATTTCTTCCTTCAAACTACGATTTGGTTTTACAATAACATACCTATAAAATAAATTTGGCAAAGTTGCTATTTCGCTCGCGCTCACAACTTCTAACTTGCACATAATAGCTACTCGCACTCCCGCCCTCTTATCTACCCTCAAAATATTTGAAAACTTATGCACAGTTCCAAAATAATTCAGAACTTGAAACACTAAGACTGTATCCGTTGCTTTCTTGTACAACTCGTTAGAGAAGGATGGCACACGATTCGCTTCAAGAGTTTCAAAATTATGCAGGATTTTCAAAACAAATGCCGACGGCATTCACTCTGGGCAAACTTGCTTGCATCCGGGTGCATTCTAGTTAGCACTAACGAATATAAAGTTTTCTACCAGTCCGTTGTTTATTTTATGGTTGTACGTGTTCATATTTTAGTTTAACTTTGATTGAAAAACCATGTTCATCAAGCAGCACTAAGTATAGCAAGATGCACGCTATGAACTGTAACGGCCAGTAAAATCAAAGAATAATATAATATTGACGTAGGCTGCCGGACGGTCGCGCAACTAGTCTAGACCCGTTGATTATGTTACGGAAGAGAGCTTTTGTAATTGCTAATTAATCTTAAAAAAAATGCAAAGGTAAAAACGCACCTGACCTGTGAGATTATTTATCTCTTAAAATTTTACAGCAAACAAAAGTTTACCATCCTAATGTTTATTCAAAAAACCAGTACTCGAATCTAGCGTCTAAACTAAATATATAGAACTAAGCAAAGGATATTGTCTTGATTTTTTCCAAGTAGGTACCTAAGTTACTCGAAAGATCATAGTCTAAGAGAAACATTCACCTAGGCAAAGCATGTGCTTTTTTCCATCTAAATGTGTGCACTTATTTCACTGGTTAACAAATTAATTAACTAACTCAACGTAATTAAATGATATTGCACTTCATAACAATGGAAACAGTATATTTTATTTGCAGGGCACTCGTTCTAGAGCAACGAACACTAGCACCTTTACGACCCTGCTTTGCCCGACGTGAATGGGAAAAAGTGGCGCCTCGCTAGCAGCCAGGTTAATTTTGTCTTTGGAAAACTTCTGCAACAAAATTTTATTTTCCGGGGAGTTTATTTTAATGTCAATCAAGGTATTCTTTTGGAATATCGGTGACAGTTGACACCAGTTCTTAGATAGCGGATTGACTCGATTTAAGTCTTATAATTTTGTACATTTTGACACAACTTTACTACTTACTGAATTTAACAGGCCTCTTACTAAAATAGCAGGCGACGCACTGTGGGCTGTAAATCGACTGTCCGAATACTTACTTAGGGACGTATAAACGTCGAAAACTGTGCCAAAATCACAATAAGAAAAAAAAACTTGATTATTTGGGCGAATTTGATTATAAATATTATCATGTAATATAATATCACGATCTGTATTACAGATAATTATATTCATGCGTATCGCAGTAGTCAGAGTAAATCCAAATATTTTGAAATCCGCGATAACAATGACATACCAGTACCTATCAGTAATAATGTTGATAATCTATCCTGCCCCATTGAAGTAACTTTGTGCATTTACGCTAAATGTACAAAGTTTTTTAAATCATTATTATTTTTGTTATTTTCTGATGAAGAAGCTTGTATTTTTATATTTACGCAATAAAGTAAAATATTTAAAGTTGAAATTATTTCCATCACGACATTATTAACCAACCAGATTAACATTTAAATCAATTTATTTCAACGAAAACGTGGGCCGTAGTTAAATATAGTTTTTGCGAGCCGGCTCTTAAAACTGAAACTAGATTTATCTTGGTTTCTGCAGAAAGTGACCCTAAATCAAAAGCCAAAGAATTCAGGCCTTGTTTAACCTTTTATTTGGCAATGTATATCACAACATAAGTACATACCATAACATCCACTTTTTTATATATTTTTTGTTCCTAAGTTTTATGCTGTTTTAAAATCTAAAGAGGTTTGAACACCCGACTTTTTTTAGTTTTTCCAAATAAAGAGTTAAACTACTCTAATACTTTTAACTAAAACAAACAATTGCTAAACTCGAACGACTTCGGTTCTTTATTAATCTTCGGAATAAAATAAAACAAAATTCCATATGAGAAGGAAAGTATACCTTAAAGACAAAATAGAACCTCCTCTTTTTTGAAGTCAGTTAAAAATGGTTTCGCATTGTCCTTCTCATTATAACATGTTTTTATTTCGAATCATCGCAAAATCCTGTTTCACAAATAGTTACTTCGGGACCTACCTAAATACCTTCGAAGTTCCTAAAAACACACGCGTTGAAGATTGTCAAAAAAATGTTAATATTTTTCCAAACCTTAGTGTTGTTTAATCACTCAAATATTTAGTTTATAAATATGATATCTATTTACCTTTAATATATGAGTGGTGCGTTGCGTTGAGGATGTGCGTCCGACTGCAATGCTCGCGCGATGGGCCCAAATTGACGATTATCCACTTATGCCTCACGCAGTGTTGCAATGCGAATAAGGGGAAGACGGTTTCGAAATAAAAGGGTTAAATTCTATTTTTAATGGAGATATAAACTTATGCAGGCTTTGACTGGATTACTAATAGTCATCATATCCATTAGCCTATTAATCCGTAATGTTCGTAGTGTTGTGCTCGGTGATTGCAGCTTTGAGCTGCTTCTGCATCGTACTAATATTATAATAAATAGGGTTAGGATTTTTATGGCATTTTTAAGCATAGGCCGCACTGGAATTGTTGTCAATTTTTTTTTTGTAATTTAATCAATAATTTTTTATACAAAAATTAAGTTAAATGAATTACATTAAAAATAAATTAGTGTTTTTAATCGATAATATTTACACATTTTTCTTTTGTGAATAAACGATGATTTAAAAAACGTACGTTAAGTTTTTATTTTTATTTTTAAAATTATGTTTTGTCACTAAACCCTTTTTTTGCCAATATTGATGTTAAAAAGAATGTTAAGTATATTTAATACATTTTAGGATTTCGTAAAGGGTGTCAATCCTGGGACCCTACTACTGAGCCTACGCAGTCCGTCCGTCCGTCCGTCCGTCCATCCGTCCTATAAAGAGCTGTATCTTTTGAACCATAATACATAGCGGGTTGATATTTTTTCAGAATGTGTGTTGTTACGGCAGACTTCCAAAAAAAAGAAAGTTAAATAATAAAGGAGGTCCCCATACAAGAAACTTTCTTTTTAAACGTATTTTTATTTCTGTTGTATCGTAAAAACGGTGAAACATACATACTCGTAAAAGCGTCAAACTTGATATGATTATAGAACATACCTTAAAGAATAAAAACACATACTAAAACCGGCAAAAAATTTACGGAACCCTCAGTGCGCGAATCCGACTCGCACTTGCCCGTTTTTAATGTGATTATTGACAATAGAGAATTGTTTATTATCGATTAAAGAAACTACTTTATTTTTGAAAACATTCATAATAATATGTTGCCTCGGCCACTCGTAGGCACTTAACACATAGTTAAGTACCTATTGCTGCAGCCGAGCTGCTTCGTCATTCAGACCTGTGACTAAATAAAAATTGCACGCACTAGCTACCCTCTGTGACTGACGTGACGTCTATCAGTCACCGCCAAAATAATTGCATGTTACCATTTCGTCGTACGGCGTGATATTACCCCTAGCCCTGTCTCTTAATTATATATTTTTTTATTTATTTTATATAAAACCTATTTTTTTATATATACTTTAATACATTACGTATTGTATAACCATGTCATAAAATAATATTTATCATATACCCATTAGTATTCTTTCAATATTTTTAAAAAAAATGACGTCTGATAGACTCCACGTCAGTAGAATGTTTCTAAAAAAGTCACCACAGGGCACAGTTGCAGAGGGTAATGCTCTGACGGGATAACTTAGGCTCACAGGTTAATACCTCCGTAGTCAAATTAAAAAGTGAAAAATTACCTACATGGCATGCTTTTTAAAGCGAATACACGGAAAAAGGCAAGTTTTAGATAAATAAACACATATATTCCACGCGGGTAACATTATTTTATTTTTTTTAAGTTTCCAAGAAAAACGTTATGAAATTTTATTGCGAAAATGCTAGCTCGCAGCCCGACCTCAAGACCGAGAAAGGGTTTCATTAAAAGATATTTAAGTACTCTGAATGTAACCTTTTCGCGAAAAACCTCGGGTACGTAATCACAATCAGTGGTAAAGAAACCCGGCCCTTATTAAAATAATGCGTAGCCCTTTACACAAAGGGACAGCCCGCGAGTTTTTACAAAGCTTTCATAATTCTAAATCTCTGCAAATGAAATCTCGGTCCCTTAAACATTGTTTGTGGGGGAACTGTGTACTTCGCACGGCCCGTGTCAAGTACACTACCGGTTTTTGATATATGAAAGCCGTTAACCGATTAGAATTGATCCCTCTTACCCCCTTTTTACTCCACTGAGGTTCCGTGCAGTGGTAATGCCAGGGCTCATTTTAAATTTGACTCGCTTGCCCTTACGAGCAAAGCAGCGTTATTAAATAATTTTATTACTTCTAAGGGCTCCCTTTGTGGTAAGGTTGCCACATTAACCGAAAGGTGACAATTGAAACACTTAATGCTGTAGAAAATTGTGGGTAACCTCAGTTATTTATATGGACGACGTGCTAGAGTAATTAAGTCGATTTAATTTTGAAATGTTTCCAACCAGCGAATTGTGAATATGTTGATTGTTCATTTATGTAAGGTTTAAATTGAACTGGGGTTTTCAATCAATTAAAGCCTTTTCGGGGTAAGTGTTTCGGTTTGCTCATGTTTGTTTATCTAAAGGTTTGTTCGGATATGGTGTGTAACTGATACGTGTTAAATGTTGGATCGTATTTAGTTTAACAAACATAATGAAATACAAATTACTACAACCTTGACGGTTGATTCGGTTTATCTTTTTCGTATTAGAGCAGCTTAGTTTTTAACTATGAGGCATAAACTATAATTGTTAAACTAAGGGCCTGTTTCACAATCGACAAGTAAATTCATCTGTCAAATAAAGATAGCTCTCTCCTTGTCTGTTTTCAAGTGTAAGAAAGGGAAAGGGCTTAATTAATTTGACAGATATGCTTTATTTGACGATTGTGAAACAGGCGGTAAGTTTAGTAAAAGCTATGTCTACACCTGTGCGCTTTCATGTTCAACTTGCGCATTCAGCTTTCCTCTGACGCATGCCACTGCAACCACAGCGCATGTAATAACGCATGCGCTAAAACTGGTTCGATATCAGCGCATACCCGTAGCGCACGCTGATCCGTCACCGTTAGGTCGACGTGCAACATTTTGCAAATAAAATGGCGGAAGATAAAGTCAAAACATTGGATTTTATTGAAGATTCAGTGTCACCCTCGTATTGCATTCGCTTGACGCAAGACGAATTGAAATCTTGAAAGCGCCAGTTGAACAAGAAAGCGCACAAGTGTGGACATAGCTAAACACTCAAATAAACCACCGCAATGAGTATGTAGAAAAGTAGTTTAAAACAAGCGGTTTCTCACCTTAATTTTTCACTTATTGTTTTTATTTTCCGATACCGTATACCTAAACACAACATATTTTGTGGTAAATTGAGCCGAATACTTTTAAAAAGCTAGGCGCAGATAGACAGATAGACGCATACGGATGGAAGGTCTTGGGTAAAAGGCTCCGTAGGCATCTTTACGAGTACGTACGGAAATATTACAAAAATGTGGTTTATATACGGTCTGTTACGTGACCTATTACACTGGCCCGCAAAACTAAGTATCACACTTTTAAAATTGCAATAACAAAAAATGGCTATTTTATTGTCTTATCTTTTTTTTTAAGTTGAAAATGTTAGTGCTTATTTTAGATATAGTTGGAAAGAAAGCTGATAAAATTTGCTATGAAACGTTTTTTATTTTAAATCTCTAACTTCTATAGTTTAGAAAAAAATTAAATTTTAAAAGTGTGATACTTAGTTTTGCGGGCCTGAGCCCTTAGCCAAGATGCCCATCGGTAACTAGCGTTTCTATTCGTTTAGTTTTTAAACCAATCGCGTCAATGGTAGATCACGTGATACGGAGAGTCACGTGTTCTACCAGTGACGCGATTGGTTTAAAAACTAAACGAATAGAAACGCTATAGTATTTTTCATATCTTATTGGGCTTGTGACAGCCGTATTTCGTAATTTCAAACACTTATTACAATCGCAAGAAAGGCATATAAAAATAGAGAGGTGATTAATTAATCTGATTACTGAGCGTCGTCGCAAGGTTTTTATCAATGTATTATTTATGAGAAGCCTAAGAAACGAGTGTAATACGTGTTTATATGAGCTGTCACAGGCCCAATAAGATATGAAAAATACTATACACTGGCCCGCAAAACTAAGTATCACACTTTTAAAATTTCATTTTTTTATTAACTATAGAAGTTAGATATTTAAAATAAAAAACGTTTTATATCAAATTTTATCAGCTTTTTTTCCAACTATAATTAAAATAAACAGTAACATTTTCAACATGAAAAAAAGATAAAACAATAAAATAGCCATTTTTAGTTATTGCAATTTTAAAAGTGTGATACTTAGTTTTGCGGGCCAGTGTAGTTAGCGATGGGCATCTTGGCTTTGAGGTCAGTGTAGTTACATTATGTATTTCATCTTTATGTCTTTCATCTATCAAATAAAGATAGCTCTCTCCTTGTCTATTTTCAAGTGTAAGAAAGGGAAAGGGCTTAATTTATTTTACAGATATGCTTTACTTGACGATTGTGAAACGGGCGGTAAATGTTGTGAGTTTCTTTTCACGTTAAAGATAAGAATGTTATGTGCGTATCGGGAAATGTCTCAATCCAGTGCGACAAACTCAAGTTGCCCGCGACTTGTTTGTCGCTCGGAAACCCCTTTCTGCCTAGTCTGTAAGAAAAGAGACGCAATGTGCGACAAGCTTGTGCTAGCCGTACAGCGAGCACTTCTCGCCTTTAAGTCAACGTCCGTCCATCACCCAGTACTATCAATAGTTGTAGCTCGCCCTTATTCCCAATGCGTGGAGTTTGGTCCAAGTCACAAGAAAAAAAAAATAATAATTTCCATACACTTTAAATTAGCTCTGGTTTTTAGTTGTCAATTCGGTGTATGACGACCTTTGTGTAGACATGGCGATGAACTTATTAAGTTGGCTTACGTATCTTTTAGTGATTTCAAAAGGTGACACCTGTGGTCCTAGTCAAGTTTAATTTTGTAAACGTTGACGACTACAATCAAAGATTATGTACAGGATCAACGTAAGCTGTTATATGTTTCCTTATGTCGTTCCACACTTTGGTAACTTCTACTGTCAGCTATCGTAAAATGGAACTTGGTTAATCCTTCTGGGAGACGTAGCAGCGGAATAGGTGTTACATTTATTTTTATATAGTTGGGTAAGGCCACGGAGCGTTCGAACTGCCCCACTTTTATGTCACAAAAAAAAATACGTGTATTATATACCTAAATAAACGGCATTTATTTTCAGTGAAAATAGGTAGTCGTGCTTAGGTTCTAACATAATACCTCGAAAGTAAAAACGTCATTTTTTTCGTTACATAAAAGCGGGGCGGTTCGAACGCTCCGCGGCCTTACCCAGTTATACATCTCTTCAATAGTGTATTGTATCTTTAAAACTACTCTTGCCTTTCCTATCTTAACATATGTAGCAGTTATTATTAGCTTATTTTGTGGATCTTTATCTTATTATACGTTTATTACTTGAATCTCCAAGAACCCGCTAAAAGAAACTTGACTGGCCTGAAATGAATGGACAAACTTATATTCTAAAAAATTAAAAATACAATTTTTGTATCAAAAGACTCCTTAAAAAATAACATCGAAATAGCCTCAGGTCTCTTGTCCCTTGGGCTGTCCTCTTTCGGCTCTGCGACCGTCGCTCAGTGGAAATGCCCCATTACGTCGTAACCACACGCGTTGCAGCGGCGATTCTTATACAAGTACTACAGATTAGGAGGGAATTGCCTCTCGAGGCGGCCTTTATACGCAACGCCCCTGCTTTAGAGGTTTATTGTATAAAATTACGCTTCTGGAAAATTCTAACTCAGCCTTATGAGCGGTCAGTAGCGTTGCGGATTTGATTTGAATAAAGAGGCAATGAATTACTCGTTTACATGTTGAAATGGTAATGATTTTGGGAGCCGTTTTAGGCGTATTTTTAAGGCTTTATGCAGGCCTAGCAAGTTGACACACGGATGTAGGAATACCAGCGTTTGCTGTGATATTACAGTAAAATATATGGGTATATATTTTACTTTACCGGCCTCGCGTATAATATTGTGATCGTCACCAGCTGACGCTATTTGTTTGCTCTTTCCTTTTAGTAAATTCCTGAGGGACATCATCTTTGGATAATTATAGGTATTTAATTATTACAAATCCGAGTCCAAGTACCTAGTAGATATAGTTAATAACAATAAGAGCATTAAGATTCTGAATTGCAGCAAAACGGTTAGCATGTCAAGGGGTCTCCTCACTAATATTTAACTACAAGTGATGTTTAATGTTTTTATAATATGCTTTGTTACAGAATGTGGTTAATGGTCGCGGCTGCGCTGCTGAGCGCGAGCGCAAGCGCTGAGTGGCGCTGCCCCGGGCTGAGCGCGCGTCCAGCCGCTGAGTGCGCTTGCGACCTGCCTCACACACTGCGCTGCGCCGGAGATCACTCTGCGCTGCAGGTAATATAATACCCCGGACACTGAACATACATTGCTCTAATCACAACTGGCGCTGAGTGAAAGCGCTGTGACGCTGCCCCGAATTGAGCGCCTGTCCATCAACCAGCGAGATTGTAAACTTGATGGCTCCTCCTCATAATCGGCCATGATGGGCGAGCGTGAGGGACGAAGTTATACGTTAGAGCGAGCAAGATTGTCTTGTTTCTCACTCTAACGCATAACTTCGTCCCTTATGCTCGCCCATCATGGCCGATCGTGAAGAGGGACCAATTACCATCAGGTGATCTGAGAGCTCGTTGGCCCTCTCCATGCCATAAAAAATCATAATACGGCCTCTGGGCATTATTCTCTGTTTTATGGACACATAAAAACGTTCGCAAATCGTCTGTGACTGCCTGGCTACGACGTAGGGCAATCAGCGGCGCTGCAAGCGATTTCCTAATACAATGCGTGAAATGCCAAATAACTACTGTGCGGTCGACATCTCGACCTTGCAATGAAATGAGAATACGCTCGTCACCGCCGCCTCTCAGAGTCGTGGCCGCGCCGTAATCCGGACCCGCAATAACTGACTGTAAAACAATCGGGCCGTCCGCAAACAAAGGTTATATTCGTTGATATTCGAATGATATTCTATTTGCCACGGTAATGGAGTCTTGTTATTGATATTGTAGGTATATTGAAATGTCTTGCGTTTGACATAATGAAATTACCTTATACGTAAAAATAATACAAAGTACGAAAAATGTTTTGTTAAAACAACTTCTATAATTTAAAAACAGATTACTATAACCATTTTTTGGGAGTGTATAAGTAGACATTGAACACTATCAAAACAATTTTTTACAGTGAGAGGCAATGCGGAGAAAACACAGAATATTATAATTTATCTATAGTTGTGTAAAATAAATGAAATTTAATATCCCTATTTCCTCCTTCAGAACTGGACAGGTTTTATATACATATTAAATATTAGCTACTGACAATATAATAATCAACTGTATGCTTCGTCAGAATTTAAATTAAAAACGAATATAGACATAAAAATACACATAAATAAACAAGTATTAGTCACCTGCCCATAACGCTGGTAGCGTCCGCGTTGAATGACCAATAAAATCTGCTGCACCAAATGTAAACTATCTTTTGTTTATTATCGTGAATATTTCTTAGATTAAAAATCATCGATAAAAATAAACAAAGAAATTCAATAACACTTAATAGGTACTGCTCGTGTTACGTATAGAAAGCTAATACTTCCCGCGCCCCCTTAACCCTTGCAACGAGTAACAGACGTGTATTGACGTCGGCCGTGTCAACAGCACCCTTTTCAACGTCCGGCCGAATCACGCAGGTGGCAATCGATTGCCGATGTTTGTACAGCCGCGGTTGATTTGGGAACTACTAGGTGTTCTCGATAAGGGCCATTATAAAAATTTGTAGTCGAGGACAGAAAGATGTTTACACTTTTTCACCTTATTCCATTGTAAAAAGGTCCAAAAGTGTACACATCTTTCTGTCCTCGACTGTACATAGTATAACACAAAGTCGTTTCACACCGTCTGTCCCTGTGTATGTACGCGTAGACCTTTCAAACTACGCAACGGATTTTAATGCGGTTTTCACCATTTGTTAGATAATTTATCACGAAAGGTTTATGTATATAATAGTACCCAGAGCGCGCTTCGCTCGCTTCGCTCGGGCGGTTCGCTAGTATATAACTTTACATTGTTGATGTTAACTGTAACTGTCAATTTAATGAGGGGTGATTGTTAAGAGGTGATGTCAAGTGATTATGATATAAAAGAAGAAACGGTTTCCTTTCTTATATTCACTTGATTTCGTTTAATTCCACTTAGTCTTAAAAGGGTCTTGAACCATTATTGTTGTCATAATGTTAACGTTATGGTCGCTTTACTTGTTTAGCACAGTGAAATTTTGGAAAACAATTGGAATCAATAGAGACCCTGTCAGAACCAAAGCGATAGTTTTCAATGGCAAATCAACACATATCAGCTCAAGATAATACCGATTTTTCAATACATGTTCGTAGGAAGAAGAAGGATTCACCGTAGATTTTTAATAAATTAGAGGCTGACATTGTATACAAACTTCTTTTAATTATTCTTATCGCAACTACAATGTCGAATTTCATTAACAACTTAACGTCTGTTAAGTATTACGATGCTGTCAAAATGTATGAAATAACATCCTTTTGAACGCCATTGACGGCTATAGCCGTCATGGTTGACAGCATAAAATAGACCTTAGTGTATCTGAGGAAGGTTGATATTAGCTATGGTGTGAATGTCTTATATATCAGACTGCGGCGGTCAAAAGGTTAACATCGTTTGGTAAAATTGGTACTTAGAACGGCTGTCAAAATGTATGAACCAAAGTCGATTAACGTTTAACATAGTTTGGTGAAATTGGTACTGAATCTTCGAAATTACGTTCAGAAAGATAATTGTCAGGGTGAATTTGCCCTGGTCGTGACTTCTGTATTTGGCATGGCGTTGAAAATCGTAGTAGGAGCCAGAATGGGTAAAGTGTGTCCGGCGACGGCTTAGAATAAATACGGACGAGTAATAAACACTCGGGGAGACTATTGGACGCCGGAATAAATCGGAACGTCTTCTAGATGGGCAATATTGCAGATTGTTTTTATTTATGTGAGATGAGAAGTTTAGTGCGAAATGTGCGAAAATATATACATTATTCTATTGCAATATTATAGACCGAGCCATCGAAGCGTCTCCGTTTCAGCTCGGGCAAACATGCTTTCGTATGTCCGGCTGTTCTCCTCTACAGGTTGCATTTGTCAACCGATTCTCGTGAACTTTTGAAAAATAATGATATAGTTTTTTTTTGTCGTTACAGCTTTTCGAAATTTTCCAAAATGGCGGAGATATGGGGGTTTTTGCGATTACCAACTTATTTGCAGTGTTGGTGAACTGACCAACGGCAAAGATAAGTTTGTCGCAAGGTCTTTAGCTCACAGCGCCACTAGTTTTAATCGTTTTCGAAATATTCTTGTTTAATGAGCAACATTATAATGAATTAATAAATCTAGAATATCTTACTTTGCTTTATCAGTAGTATCCCAAGCAGCACGCAAGCTGTATAAGAGCTTATACAGCCCTTATGCAGCTAAAACTAGAATAATGGCTGTATAAGCTCTTATACAGCTTGCGTGCTGCTTGGGATACGCATGTGTGTGATAAAATCATAAGAGCCTTATGATATGTATCTTTTAAAATATTTTGAAACCGTTGCATTTTTATTGCCGTAATTTCTCTTTCGTCACAAATTAAAAAAAATAATAATATTAAATACTATGTTGCAAGGCTAATGAGGTAGATACCACTTGCTAGTTGACCAAAATCTGAATACTTCTTTACTTTCAGATAATTGGACGCCATCTCCGCGAGCAAAGGGCCAGGAACAAAAACACCACAGTTTCCCTTCTTGACTGCGCGTTACGAGGTGTCTCTGCTCTGACAGCATCTTCAGTGTCAGAACTCGCTGGTGTCGGGCTACACGGGCTGGTGATCTCCTCGGGAGAGATCCGAAGAGTGCAGCAGGGCGCGTTCAACATGGTGTCGGCAACGCTTCTGGCTTTGGGTATGTGACGAAGAAAAACCATAAGACCACACGTAAACATACTTGAATAAAATAAATAAATAAATATCAGGGACAATCTCACACAAATTGACCTAGTCCCAAACTAAGCTCTAAAAAGTTGGTTCATTACTACGGCGGTTAAAAGGTTAATAGAGCCAAATAATAGAGCCACCATAGAGCCACCAAGTCTGATGCGTGCTATTTTAAATGCTAAGGCGTTAGAAATAGTTCATTTTCCGCTAACAATCTGCTGAGCGAAAATATTTGGAAATATTATATTATAATTTTATTATAGTACAGTACTACCATTTTCTAAATATCTATTAGCATTCTTCGTGTTTCTATTTAACACGCGTGACAAAATTGCGTCAAACAGTACACGATCGTACGAATATAATAGCGATTAACAGCCAATTGATAGTCATTAGTACTGTAGTTAATTATTTTAATAAAACGTCTTACACGTCTTAATGAAACAAGGGTGACGATTTAGCCGGCAGTGAACGGTAGGCAGTGGAAACATATGCATCGCCTAATCGCCACCGCGGCAACCGCGGCATGCTTCGTACAGCGTAATTGCTCTTAAAACCGCCTTGGGGTTAGTAATATCTCTTACTCCCTCTCGTACGCTCTTGAGCTCGCCTAATCGACATTACCCGAACCCGAAAGACTTGCACTGTACAGTCAAGGTCATAAATATGTGTACACGTTTAGTACCTTTTCACTTTAATCGCTGAGACATTCATATATGGCAGTTTAAACATGACATTAAATAGACAAGGTACTAAAATTTACCTACACATATTTATGAGCTTGACTGCACATCAGAGGGGCTAATACAACTTGCCAGCAAATTGTTTGTCGCTCGGATATCCCTTTCTGACTCGTCTGTTACCATAGAGACGCAGTGAGCGACATGCGAGAAAATACAAGATGCGCTAGCCGCCGTACTGTTTCCATTTGTTTCTCATGCCCCCGTGCAAAATTGAAACCAGACCGGTACAAGTGCTAAATGGGTCATACACAGGTTTAGGTTCAACATTGTCCCTTCTGTTCCTAAAAGTTAACGACGTGGGAGTTTTTAACTCATATAATTTCGATACAGGCCAAAACTACACCAGGCTCCCATTACACGGATATATCCTAACCCGAAAGATTTGGTTTCAAAGTCCTTAACTTTCTGGAACAGGAGACAACTTGTTTCTGTGGCATGTGTATGACCCAAATTTGAGTATTCTCAGATTGGTTTTGTTCACAGGTCTGCCGAATAACCAACTGCCTTCGGTGCCGACGGAGGCCATGGCGCATCTGTTAATATTGGATCGACTGGACTTGTCTAATAACAAAATACACGTCTTGGACCGCAATTCGTTTAAGGTATTTTTTAATCCTAGAATATATTAGTATGGTCATAAGTCACTTCGTCAGCGAGTTAGGAATCAACTCATGCCCAAACCGCTGAAGCAAGGAATGAATATTGGAAGTGGTTTTGAGAAAGCCGGAATTGAAACGATGTTTTATTTTCGACTACTTTATTGTTAAGATTGTAGAATTCTAGTTAAGTTTATAGTAAACTTATCATCTTCTGATAAATGTCTGATAAAGTACCTAATATTTGTTGAGCGGGAACATCAAATACAACCTCAAAAAAGAGAGTAGAAGGTAGAAAATATTAAAAATAGTTTAAAAAGAGTATTCACAGAAAGGAAGCGACTTTGCTATGCTTTGAGTTGCTGACCGTCTATGGGCGACGGTGATAGCTGACAATAAAATTATTACGATATTCACAGGGTGTCCAGAACCTGACGTATTTAGACCTGAGTGACAACCAGCTGACTGACATCGCGCCTGGTGCCTTCGTGCCGCTCGAGATACTTGTTGTGCTGAGGCTGCGAGGAAATCTGCTGAAAGTGCCTGCGTTGGCGGCATTAAAGGTAACCCAAATAACCAAACATGATGATCGACACGTGTAAAATATTGTATTAAGTAAACCAAAATTACTGTTGTCTTAATTAAGATATTCACACCTGGTGTGTCAAAATTACTTTCATTTGGAAGTTAAGTGGCAGAGAATGTGTTAATTTATTTCGAAAAGCTGGTATAAGCTACACGTAAAAACACTATAAAACATCTTCAGACTGTAGTCTTGGGTTTGCAAATGTCTCAGATCAAGGGTCTCAGATCCCAGTCACCAGGTGGCCTGTTTTCCTTCTATATGCCATAAAAATATTTTCGGATCATTATCAAGTAGATGCTATTTGAGCGATTTTCACACATCAACAATTATGAAAATCACGTGGCTACATAACCGCGTTTTTTCAGGAAGCCCACGTGCTAAAGGACCTAGATTTGTCCAGCAACGCCCTGGAAGGTCCACTGGGGCCCACCACGGTGCCTCCTCTGGCTTGCCTGGAGATCCTGCAGCTCTCAGATAACACCTTTGCGAGCATACGACGAGGAGCTTTGTCAGGTGAGAAAGAACAGTTTCACATTTCTAAAAGAAAAAGCATTATCAGGGCAAAGAAAGTTAAACATGTTTATTCTGTTAGCGCAGGCATTTTTATAGTGCTCCCACATTGCGATTATAAAACGTTACATAACGTTATTAAATAATTTATTTTTGATTCGTAAATCGTTTTAGCAAACACAACCGCAGTGTGGGAGCACCATTTCTCGTCATTCGTCGTCACCACGGCTGGAATTTGGAATAATTTACTAACCCGATGACCACAATCTATTATGGTCTCTAATTGCTGATTTGATGATGGGGTTGGAAGGTGGGAACAGGATCTTCGCTGTCGAATTTGGTCTGGACGGCTGGCACAAGTGGTCCGCGACTTGTTTGTCGCTCGGATCTCTCTTTCGGACTTGTCTGTAACGATAAAGACGCACTGAGCGACAAGCGAGAAAATACAAGATATGCTAGCCACTCTGGTTAGTTTGATCTCGATAAGCATGGTGACAGTGTACAGTCGAAGTCATAAATATGTTTACACTTTAGTACCTTGTCACTTTAATCGCTGTGACAATTTCATATGACAGTTTAAACACGACGTTGAATAGACATGGTTCTAAAGTGTAAATATATTTATGACTTCGACTGTACAATATAACAGTTGGTAACAAACGAAGTTTTTGACAGTTTAGTCGAACAGCGTAAACAGCGATTGTTTACCTTAACCTAGTGACATTTTGAGGAAAAATATCTACAGATTATTCAGATATTTGAGTCATACCATACCGTACGTGATGGATGATGAGTCATCAACGTTCAACGGACTCTGTGGGAAGGAATCAGAAAACAATAGCCTACAGTGACTTGTCTCAAGGCTAGTTTGTCTTACGAAATAAGCGAATCAAAAGATTATTGCTAGAATTTGACGTTGGAAAGTTTGACGTCAAACGTTTTATGCCCGGTTCCTATATCCAAACCGCGGATAGATAAGGATACGACGAGTTAAAATTTGACATTTGCCACGTCCAACATGTGTCAAATTTGAACTTGAAGTAGGTAACCTTATCTATCCGCGGTTTGAATATAGGAACGGGCATTTAGATAATTTAGGTAAGACGCTACGTGGACTAAATACGAGTAGCATGCTTTAAATTTTTCATAATGACTCATAATAATTGTAACTTTACGTCAAAACCAAAAAACGAAAATAAACAAAAAGTGATACAGCACTTTCAGCAGATTCTGAACTCTAATAGTGGGATTTTCAACGTTTTCGGAAAAATATTCACTGTATTTTAGTTTAGTAGACCGTCCGTAACTACCGTTTTAATAGTTGTTAGTAATTAAACCATGCCTTTCACCTTGTATTAATCTTAAATCTTGTTGCAGGACTCACTAACCTGACTCATCTCAGCTTGCACAACAACCAGATAGACGTTCTAGAGGACTACGCATTCAGGCATCTCTCCAACCTGTCGCACTTGGATCTATCACATAACGAGATTGTGGCTGTGTCAGGTAAGTTATTCGACCAAGGGTCGACTTTTCTAATCCCCAGCTGAAATTATCTGACAGTTAAGTTTATTTGCTATTTGAAAGAAAAGGATAGTGATCTGATAGAACTAAGGCGTAGGCTTGTTTTATTGGTACAATTTAGAGTTTGCACGGTTGCGTTAATGAACGGTCACACCACGGAACTGTTGATCTACTTGCTAACGTTCTTTATTCGGCCGGGTTGTCAAATTGTACACGGTTTATTCATATTGGAATTTGTACGATTTGAGAACCCGACCGAATTAAGAATGATAGCAAGTGTAAAATTTGCGGGGTGCAACTAGTTATGTGGATTGAAAACACTGTCACCACATCACAGTGTCGACACAAGTATCGAGAGTCAAGTGTCGCCGTGTCTTAGACCATTTATACCCAGACTTTCCCCTCTGCCGAGGTATAAGATCAAATGATCTTACACTTTTATAAAGACTACCCATTTAGCTTATTATTTCGCATTATCAAAATCGTCTTCTGAGAGTAAGAAGCTCCAAGAAAAATACCTTGTGCTATGTTAACGTGCAGTAAAAGTCAAAACGCATGAAATTCGAAGAAATATGGCGTAACATTATAATATTATCTTTCACCATGAATTTTGAACAATTTCAAGTGTTTTTGTGTATTATTTCTTGCACACCAATATATCGATTCTCTCATCGATTTATAAACGGCTTTGTGCACATCTCTTTTTAACTAATTATTAAAGGCATAAATAAGAAAAGGTCACACATTATGTCTTCGGTTGCTATTTTTTGCATGTGTAATTGTAATTCGTGTATGAACGTGTTGATTATACATATTTTGTTTGTTTGCGTGCGTGATTTCAAGTCAGTGTTTATGTTTTTAGTGGCATAAGTGCGTAGGAATAAGAGCAATTTTTGCATTTGTGTGTTAGCAGTTTATACGTGTGTTACCTCGCCTATCCCGTAAAAACGACAGACTTTTGTAATTAGGAAATTGCCCGTAAGGCATCTCCTGGTGTAGGTATATTCTCAATGCGCCGTGTATACTTACTCTAAGCGATCTCAGATCACGATACATCGTAGGTTGATAACGTTGACAGAAGGTTTTTTGTGGAGCGACATTTCAATTTCCGACTCAGGAAGAACTCGGATACGAACGAAATAACGGAAATAAAGAGAAGGCATTGTTATCTTTTAAACCTCTGTGGATACTTGAGTGCTTAGTTTAGCTACTTAGGTACCCTTTCTGTTTGGGGATCGAGTAAGTATACAATATTTTATATTATATTTAAATATTTAGTATTTAAATGTAACAATTTATGATTACATTCGACCCGTGATCATGGTTCATGTGTTTAACTGCGTTGAAATATCGGGAGCTCATTAAATAAAAAGGTAGTCGCGATCTACAGGGTGTCCCGCGATAAAGTGCTCAAACCAATAAGGGTGAAACTAAAGTGAAACTACATGTGAATGTAGTTTCACCCTTATTAGTTTGAGCACTTTATCGCAGGACACCCTGTATATCTCGATGATATTAAGTATGTACTTAGCATAAATATAGGCTATAGGACAATACAAAAGCTAAAATTGAGATTGTCTTTACCTTTAAGTCTCGTCAGATTTTTGCAGATTGAAATTATGACCTACCGTGCAGAATTTGACAAAATTAATGCAGTCACACCCAAAATTTCCGAGAAAGAAGGTTACGACCGTTAAGTTTCGCTTTTTCCTTTTGAAGTACGGGTCCCTAAAAAAATAGGAATCCTGGCTTACCCTAAAGCAATTTCCTCTATTTTCAGTGTTTTACCAAACCTAAGTCTGTTTATGACAAAAATGATAACTGACACATCTGTGTAACAATAGGCCAAAATAATTAGGCCAAACAATGAGCTTCTGAAAATATGATCTAGAAGATACAAATACAACAAATCCTATACAAATACCTTAGTTAAAGGTTTTAAAACAACATTTAGCGATCAACATCAATTCCAGCCGCCCGTATTTCAATTATTCCAAGCTAGTAGTTTCCGTGGGTATCGACTAGATTACGCAACTCAGTGGGCTAGCAGCGTGAGCAGTGCGATGAACCGGACCACTTGGGCCTTGCTCGGTGTGTTACACTCTAAGGCGAGACAGCTCAATCGAACTGGGCTAATTGATGCCTGCCTGCGCCGATTGGTAACAATTCTGCGATGTTGGAGTTAATATAAAGTAGAACTTCCACTTAGTTTTTACCGTTATTGCAGTCGTATTGTTATAACTTGCCAGCTTTGCTATCAAGTTAATGTATGAGCTATCACGTTAGGAATAGGTTAAGACAATTGAAGTAGTCTTCTAAAATACAGGGTGTCCCAGTATCAGTAACCCACATTGACACCGGAGGTAAACCAGCCTAAGACGGACCGAACCAGCCTAACATGACCTCAGTAAAAGTCGCATGGTTTTCGAGATATGCCAGTTTAAAGTTTGTACTGGAAAATAACTTTAAACTGGCAAATCTTGAAAACCATGCGATTTTTACAAAGATCATGTTAGGCTGGTTCGGTGTGGGGACAAAGCGTAACGCATTTCCACTGCATTAAAAAAAAAAATACAAAAGTAAAAAAAAAAAAGCTAAGAAAAAAAAAAAAAGGTTCTGGTTCGGTCCGTCTTAGGCTGGTCTACCTCCGGTGTCAATGTGGGTTACTGATATTGGGACACCCTGTATAACGATACTCTGAAATTAACTGTAAACAACTGTGAAAGTTCCTGTCGTTATAGAGTTGGGCAAAATCATAAATAATAAGTTTTATAAAAAAAAATTAACACACTTATTACCGATTGTACTTGTAACACTGATTATAAACTCGTTATAAAAATACGAGTAAAACGAGTACAAATTCGACGGATCTACTATTAGCCATTGAAGAGTTCCTATGGCCACCTCCCGTCTCCGTCAGCATATCAGCTCGATGGTACCATATTATTGTATTGTCATGGGAATTACATAAGTATGCAGTACTCGTATGCAAAATTTCAAGTCGATCCGACATCAGAAAATAGGTTGAAATCGAGGTCTAAGATTTGATTACATTGTTAGTTACTTAGTTTGTTAGTTTGTTACTAAGTTACAAGTGAAGCTAATATAAGTGTGTTAAAAATAGGCATCCATTTTATCTATATATTATCTAAGCAAAAATAGGATTATGAACTTAAAAGCAGTCTTACAATAGTTTGATTTCGTTTGGGTTAGGAAACTACAATTTCACTAAATTTTACTTCAATAATCATCAAAAATTATGAATAGAGCGATGTTGCAGCTTTTGTAAGAGACCTCTTAAGCTCCAGAACTATTGGCCTGCAATGATTGACATATGTAGCTACTAGTTTAGTGAGAACTGTAAGGGTTTGTCGTACTAGACGCACGTGGGGTTTTACTATTAGATTATTGACGTTAATTTTATCTTCCTAGGAGCGTCGCTTGCGCAGCTCACAAACCTGGTGCACCTGGATCTATCTCACAACTTCCTGAGATCGCTCTCAGCGGAGCCTCTCAAGAGCCTGCAGCGTCTCACCGAGCTGTTATTACACGACAACGATATAGCGATGGTCGACGACGGGGCGCTGGCGCAGCATAGGGCGCTCGCGAGGTTTACTATTGAAGGTGGGTGGATTAGTACACCTTCTTGTGTCGTGTTTTTTTGAAACTTTGATGAGTTGCGGTCAATGCTGGATTAAGCTTCCATGGTGCCTACGCGTTGGTAACTTTGTTAATTTGTTGTGTCAACTTCGATCTGTAATTTTGCTGCTCCCCCTGACCCGTGATGATCTAAGCAGCTGCTTACTTTTTCTAATCGCTAACCTGGCACTGGTTGCGGTGAGGTGCTAACCTTGTGCAGGCACCCGTCTGGCTTGCTACCGCCTTTCTAGCCTTCAACCTGCCCGCTAACAGTTTACATCGTGTGTTCCAGTGTGGGCTAAAATAACCCGTTCAATAACTAACATAAAGGCATTCCATTTTAGTCCTCAGATTGGCAAAAAATTGCAGTCTTGAGATTACAAATGTGTATGAGCCTCATAGCCCTAATTCACCATCAGGGGCCCAATGAGCTGTCAAAACCTGACAAGTTCCTTGCATTGAAAGGGACAGACATAATGACTCTTATAGCTTTATCCCTTTTACTCACTGGAACATGGCTGGTGTTAGAAATTCATGATATGGCCTCTGGTGACCCGTACTTACTTGGGATTCATAAGGAAAAAGTAGCGTGGCTCACTTATTAGTTGTAAATATACAGCCTTGGTCAAAAGTATTGAGCACCCATGCGTTTTTTTATATAAAAGTCAAACTTTAAAAGGGGCGTTTATATCTTTTATTATAAAAAAATAATATATATTCTAATAATATATATTCTTTTAGTATACGAGGGCAGAGTGAGAAGTCTGGTAAAAATCATATTAAAGGTATTTTTTTCACAAATTCATTAATGCCAATTTGAAATGCAGCCTTTTTGGAGGTACATCGTATATTTTCAGCCAGTTCACACGGCTAGTTTTTTTTTGACAGGTATAAAAAAGAAACAATCACTTTGGTGTTTGCAAACATGGAGAAAAGTGAGTTTCGTGTTCTGATTAAACATTATTTTTTGCGAAAAAAAACCATTACGGATACAAAAAAAAATAGACAAATATTACGGGAACTCTGCTCCATCGATTAAAATGATCCACAAGTGGTTTACGGATTTTCGTTGTGGCCGTACAAGCACTGCTGACGCCGACCGACCCGGACGCCCAGTTGAGGTCACCACACCAGAGATGATCACCAAAATCCATGACATCGTATTGAACGACCGAAGAGTAAAGGTCCGTGAGATAGCTGATATTGTAAGCATTTCAGACGAACGGGTTCGTAATATCCTTCACACTTATTTGGATATGAAGAAGCTCTCCGCCCGTTTGGGTGCCGCGACTGCTCACAGTGGATCAAAAACGCACTAGGGTGACCCTGTCAGAGCATGTTTGGCGAAGTTTAGGCGTAATAAAAAGGACTTCTTGCGTCGTTTCATAACTGTTGACGAAACCTGGATTCATCATCATACACCAAAAACCAAGGAGCAGTCAAAACAATGGATTGCTTCAGGTGAACCTGCACCAAAGAAGGCCAAAGCAGTTTTATCGGCGAATAAAGTTATGGTTACTGTCTTCTGGGATGCTCGTGGTGTAATATATATTGATTACCTTCAGAAAGGTAAAACGATTAACGGCGAATATTATGCCAACTTGTTACAGCGATTTCATGAAGTTTTAATGGAAAAACGACCCATGGAAAAAGAAAATCATTTTTCACCAAGACAACGCACGAGTCCACACTTGTGCAGTTGCTATGGCTAAAATCCACGGATTGCGTTACGAATTGCTCCCGCATCCGCCTTATTCTCCAGATTTGGCCCCCTGCGACTATTTTCTTTTCCCAAACTTGAAGAAATGGCTTGGTGGAAAAAGATTTGGTTCCAACGAAGAAATCATCGCAGAAACCAATGCGTATTTTGAAGGGTTGGAGAAATCGTACTATACGGAGGGAATCGAAAAGCTAGAAAAGCGATGGACCAAGTGTATTGAGTTACCTACATGGGGACTACGTTGAAAAATAAATATTTACTCGGACCAAAAAAAAAAATTGTTTAATTTTTTCCAGACTTTTCACTCTGCCCTCGTATCTATCGGAAAAATTAGTCTTATTTATTGACGTTAGAGGAAATTCCGAGGAAAAAAATACAATTAATCATTTTATTGTAATACCCGACTTTTTCTAGCTTTAGTTTTCACACGCAAATAGTTACTTCGACTTAATTTTACGTCTTTGTGTATTTTTGAAATTGAAAAATAATACTTTATTTGTAAGTTACAGAGGAACAAGTGGGATGTTCAATACGTTTGGCCAAGGCTGTATGTATAAGTGCGTTTATACTGCGTTTGGGTACCATTACAATCGTTTCATAACTTGCTCCATTTACCTCGACGTATCATAATATAATAATAATACGATCCCGACCGATTTCGGCCACAGCGACTTGGATCAGACTATTCAGAGCGTCGGGCTCGTGTGCTCTCAGGTGGCTGACATAGCCGATTTTTGCATGAAATGTTTGTTGACATTTGGTGCAGGTCAGCACCTCTCCGATATAGTTATAGTGGATGGCCGCAGGTGGTCGGGCCTTGAGCTCGTCTCGCTTAGCATCGAGCTCATCTCGTTTTCTCCTTTCAAACTCAAACACCTTAGTGCTCACTGTATGCTTCCAAAACGGCCGGTCCTCTGCCATAGCCTCCCACTGTGATGGGTCGAGGTCACAACGCCTCATCTGCCGCTTAAGCACATCTTTGTACCGCAGGAATTGGCCATAATGTATGACAACAGGTGTAAAAGAGACACAATATAATTAAATGATTTAACCAACTAATATAATTTACGTATGTGTATTCATCGTGTTAGCTTACAACTCATAACTCATTCAGTTACGACATCAAAAAACTCAATTAACATAACAAAAACAAACAGAACCTACAGTTATCTTAAAAAGTCTATAAATTCTCATTCTTTTCCAGATAATCCACTTAATTGCGATTGCTTAATGGCGGGATTCGCGAGGTGGTTGCGGGAGGCGACAAACCTGCTCCAATCTGATAAGTCGGCGGCGGTGTGTACGACTCCACCCCATTTGGAAGGCGCTCTGCTTTCCCGTTTGTCTAAAAACAAACTATGTGACGATTTCGAACCGAAAACAACAGATTATAATCCAGTTAATGATCATGTAAGCGTACAAGGAAGAGAAACAGAAGGTTATGAAGATAAGCCGTTGGATGACGACTTGTATGATGATGACGTTGAACCGGCGGAGGAGGATCTGCCGATTTCTCAAGCGAAGGTATGTTTAAATATTCTAGTAATGGTACTTACTAATGAAACTCAAATGAGTATAAAGTCTTAATAGCGTGAAACGAATGCCCAACATATTTGTTTTTTTTTTTTATACACACAAACACTTTTCAAGTGATTCCTCATTTCTTTAAGCACATCAAAAAATTACGCATTTAGTCTTACCAATAAAGTAAAAAAATATATAAAATACAATGAGCACTCATTCTTTTCAAACGATCCAATTAACGTGTGAGCGAATTATATAATTATTATATTTTTTTATTTATCACTTACTAGCGGCCCGCCCTGGTTTCACCCGAGTGCAATAAAAAAAAAACTTACATGCAAACCTTGTCCTGACTATTACAAACACAACATAAAAAGAATTAGCCAATTCGATCGAGCCGTTCTCAAGTTATGCGCGTACGTACATCCTACATTCGGCAATTGATTTTTATTTATATACAGGAGACCTCGAATTGGTAATACAAAATACTTGATTATGATTCAGTTAATCACTAATAGTGTATTGCATTAACTCAGTTGTTAAAGTTAGCTTTCCTTAATTATCGTTAATTTTCTAACAAAACACAATAATAAAAATAATTTAAAATCCCAAGTGTGGTTAACCTACATGACGTCATGCATATCTGTCGTACAGACAAGGAAATTGATTCTCGCACCATTTTGTACTCTGTCACAACAACGACGGAGATAATGACAGTGGACATTCAACGTGACGCACTGCCACCCAAAGCGACAAGGAACAAAATAATAAATAAATATCAGTGTCTCAATTTCCATTCCTGTATCTATCACTCGATGTTATTAATAAACTAGGTGCTGATATCCATCCAACCCTTTAGTTTTAAGTAGGTACCCTAATAAATTATCTGATAAAGTGAATAACTGAATAATGAGTGAATTATTAAAAATAATTTATTGTTGAATAACGTACAGTACAAAATACAAAATTGTAAAACTTAAACAACTTTTAAAATCGTCCTATCCTACGATAAGAGCCACAATCACCACAGTGGCTTTTTGTTTTTATTGTAAAATTGAATTCTACGCGTCAAGTTACATAAGATGACTTAAAAAAATTGTGTATAAACATATATTATTATATAGTAAATTGAGTTTTTCAATAAGCCACAATTGCATTCGAATTACTTTCAACGCGGAGTAGAGCCATTAATGTATTGCTGTCCTTTTTCGCCGGGCGATACCGAGCGACGCAAGCCGGAGGAGGGGGCGCAAGCGCCGTTACTCCAGTACTCGGCGGACCCCGGCGTGTGCGTGGTGTGGCGTTCTAACGGTTTTAATTTCGTTCGGAAGATCGTTTTTTGTCGTTAACTGTATGTACGAAATACAAAATGAATCGTCGAGGGTGCAGATTAGTGAAAATGGTTGCAAAAAACGACGAAGAACAAAAAAGGAATGTAGCAAGTAAGTTGAATTTAACGAATTTTTATTACCTAGTCATTATTTAAATCATGTTTAGTACTTTTATTATGTTTATATATTTATAACAAATGTTTAAAGAATATTAAATACATATTAACATAAGTTGTGTCAGAAACTAGCACAATTTAAATATGTGGTGTATATTCCGTTGATTAAAGCCCGAACAGTAATTGTGGCTCTATTTTACGGAATTGCTTAATTTCCATTGTATGGCGAATGTGTGGCCACAATAACGGTTGTTTCCTTTTTCTACGTCAAAATTGTGATTTGTTTTACTATCGTTTTAAATTTCGCTTTTTAAGTATATTATCTGGGTGACTTAAAAACTATACAAATGTTTGAAATGGTTTTATTGCTTTTTCATAAAAATGTGTATTTTAAAGATGTAAGTTTGCGCGTTTTCTTTTTGGGCTCTAATGGCAGTTGTGGCTTTTTTCCTCTATAAAATAGAATTAAATATAACACAAAATGCTTATTTCTGACAAATTAAAGCTGTTATTTCCTTCGTTATGTCAGTATGTAAATTTGCACGGGTTTTTGCTAATGGGTTATTATAAATTCTAAATATTTTCTCGATTGAGATATTTATTCTAAACCAGCTCTTCCCGTGACATCATCCACATAGAATTTGTTTATCGCTCGGGAAAAATATTTTTTCAGGTTAAATGCTAGTTCGTCTATCACCTATGACCAACTACAATCTGTGTAGTCGTTACACCGTGAACAAAAAGATGAAATTACGCATTTATAATATTAGTGTAAAGGTAAACTAATTATTATTTGTATTTTTCAGAGAAACGAAAACGTGAAGAGTCTCCCTTGCCTCCCGGGAACGAGAAAGAAGTTGATTATTTATTATATAATAAAGGTCAAAATTGGGACTGTGTAAGATTAATGAAAATCAGAATTACTGCGTTTATTAGATTAGTTGCCTCCGTTTTATTATTTTTACTACCTGTTTTCAGATGGAACCCGATAAAAAGAGCAGGCTTGAAGTTGAAACACGACCAACCTTAACCTCTTAATTTTAACCTGTCCTTTTGGAGATATAAGCATCCTTATACCTATTATAAAATTAAATTAAATCTTTACGACTTTACTGTACATGAACTGGCTAAAAAGCTTGGGTATTGTTACATGTGGACAGAAGTTACGGGTAAAAAAGGTGCTAATGAAATAAGCAGTGATTTACATTTATTTATTAAGTCAAAGATTGATGAAGGTGCTAAAATATTCAAGTTTTGGTCTGAGAACTGTTCCGGACAAAACAGAAACCGTATAATTTTTGCTTTCTATCAGTACATGATTGAAAAATAGGACATCGAAAGCATCACACACAGATTTCTTGAGGTGGGCCATACGCAGAACGAAGGGGATAGTGTGCATTCGGTTATCGAGGGGGCTTCTAATAAAAAAAATCAATTTATACTCCGTATCAATGGTTCAATCTGGTAAGGTAAGCTAAAACTAAACTACAGGGGAAGCTTATAGAGTAAAAGAAATGAAGTCAGAAGATATTTTGAACTTTCGTGTTCTACTGAATGGCAAAAATTGGACGAAGAATGAAGATGGTAAAAAAGTTGCGTGGAGTAAGGTCAAAGAAGTGGAAATAACCAAAAATAACGTGCAAGAAATCAAATATAAATATGATTTTAAGGAAGACTCGAAAACGTTAAACACTTATAAACTGACAAGAGGGAAAACAAATGTTGTTGTTACAAATGTTAAAAGAGCTAACACAAACCCGATAAAATTAAACAAAGACAAGTATAAAGGTCTTGTATCTTTGTGCCAATCAAAAATAATACCGGAAGAGTTCCATGACTTTTTTTTTTCGCTACCACATGACGATTTAGGTGTTGCTACTACAATAGAAACAGACGAAGAGGAAGAATAAGTGAAGATCTCTGTTAACTAGCTAAGACTGATTAAAATAATATTCGATGTTATATTTACGTAAATGCGGCTTAGAAGATTTTAATTTGAGTTTTTAAGTTTTCAAGTTTTTTACATGTGAAGAAAAATATATTTTTTGTTAGCAATTTATAAGCAAAATTAGGAATGGAGAAATTTTTAATAAGTTTATTTTTCTTAGAATGATGTGATATTATAATAAGTTGTCATCTAAGTTTTTTTTTTCCAAAATAACAAATTTATTTTGTTACTTTTTGTTCCTACTTAAATCATGTGATAAATATATTGTGTTCAACCAAAATTAAGTATTTTTACTAACTAATTGAATACGTATTCGAAGCGTAATTTTTTAAAACTGGCCCTAAGGGCAATAGTGGCCCTGAATATTCCGGTGATAAGAGGCACAATGTCGGTAATGGCTCTCTTATACCTATTTAATCCGACGAATAAGGATTTAAGGGACAAAATATACTTGTAAAATACTATTACGAACATAAATCAAATTTCGGTAGGAGCCTAGAACACAATTCCACAAGATCTAATTGCAAAATCATATATTTTTTAGTTTCCTTTTAAAACAAACACAAAAATGCTTCTCCTGAAAAGTAAGCATTTTGCAATTGTGGCTCTTATCGTAGGATAGGACGAAATGTGCTCAAAATGACCCCCGCCTTCTTGGATACATAACTCTGCCCGTCGCCTATGATTGTCTTTCAATCTGTGGAGAACAAATTCATTGGTTTTTACATTATTAAATGCCTCAACTATCTTTTGGCGAAGTTCACCCACAGTATCTGTTTCCCGTGCGTACACTCTCCTTTTTATTTCGCCCCACAAAAAGAAGTCGAGAGGTGTGAGATCAGGGCTTCTAGGAGACCAAGCGACTGGGCCACAGCGTCCAATCCATCTCCCAGGGAACTCTTGGTCCAAGTAGCTTCGCACACGTAGGGAAAAATGAGCTGGTGCCCCATCCTGCTGGTAATACAGAGCCTCCAAATTTTGCTGCGGCACCTCTCGTAGCAATACCGGTAACACATTTCTCAGGAATTCTTCATATTTCGGTCCATTTAAATTTCCGTCAATGAAATGAGGACCAATCAAACAGTCGTTCAGTATTCCTGCCCAAACATTTACCGAGAAACGTGTCTGGTAGGAGTCCCTGCGAGTTACGTGAGGATTTGCTTCACGATCAGACCACCAGTGTTCATTGTGAACGTTGAACATGCCTACTCTTGTAAATGTTGCCTCGTCGGTCCATAAAATGTTCAAGTGTAGATTTTGCAGCAGCCAACGACAAAATTGCACTCTTCTAGGATAATCGGCTAATATGATATCCTGCACCCTTTGGAATTTAAACGGATACTTTCCTTCAGCATTCAGTAATCGCCAAATAAACCATTGGCTCGTTCCGAATCTTGCGGCAGCGTCCCTTGAGCTCGCCTCTGGGTGGTGGCTAAAATAATCGAGAACTCGTCTCCGAAACGTCTGCGAGTACCGCGGCCGCCGGCCCGGAGCTTGAGCGTGCACTGGGACAGTAAACTGTCCAAAATCTCTTAAGTTTTGGACAATGGAGTTTATTAGAACACGAGTAGGAGTTGGGCAGTCAGGGTGTCGTTCATGAAACAATGCTTGAGTTCGTACGGTACTTCGTGACGTAAAATAAAAAGATAACATATCCATTCGCTGAATATTCGTATAAGGATAAGCTCGGGGCATTTTGTTTAATTACTATCTTAATTAAATACGAAAATTCTTACTTTCTTTGACAAGACAAGTGACAATTTACTAATCAAGATACGCTATTATCATAAATTATGTGTCAGATAACGAACCAAAGAGGAAAGTGTTCATTTGAAATACTTTAAACCTCTTTCATTTTAAAGGTAATGGTAGGGTAACCAATTTAAGCAAAAAAAAATGGGATAGTTAGAAAACTTAAAAAAAAGTACTTATGTTTTAAAATTAAGCGTGAGACCTCGTAGAAGCGATTGGTTTAGGGAAGCTCTCTGTAGTACTTTGAATTTGTATTACCAATTCGAGGTCACCCTGTAGATTTGGATTTTGCTTAGTTCGAAATAATGTTCGTATGAGCTCCTCTTTCCCAATTTTCCCAATGAACTGAACAATTTAATTCTGGATTTATGAACACCTTTTCTACATTTCTTAATATTCCGTTTCCTACAAGTGGTAATTTTTCCACGGCTAGTTAAACCCAGACTCGATATTCATTATTAGCTTTTCAAATTTCGTGTAACGACAAATTCAATTTTCCCCCTCAATGGCCAGTGAAGGCTCCAAATTGTTTGCTTGAGTATGAAAGTGGAGAAATGTTTGACTTGTACCTTTTGAAAGTTGGCGAATATTTATTAGGGAAAGAGAGGTAAATAAAGCAAATTGGGCAAAAAAAAAATGCGCATGCAGCACCGTAGGTACCTAAATGAGATAGAAGTGAAACTTCTTAAAAACTTCCGCGGCGTCGGGATTTTATAGCTCGCTTTCTCTTTCTCTCTAGTCATATCTTTCTTCACTCTCATGTAACGATATGAGCCTAATCGTGACGCGTCCTTAAAATTTTACGTTCAATTCTCGTTCACTTATCGACTATCGAATCGCCGCCTAAAAAGATTCACTTCAAAAATACTTGCACTTTTACATTTGCACGCAATAGTAGACAATTTTAAGATACCAATTTAATTTGTTTCAGTAATTTCAAATGCCTTCATTTATTTAGCATGAATTTCTGAATGACCTAACTACGAGTATTTTAGATTATGTAATGAAGTATAATTAAAAAAACGAGCAAGAGCATCTCGGGCCATGCTCAGTGTAGGGTTCCATCGCCTACAAATACAAATAAAGTGCACCAGCAAAAGAGCGTATCTTCATGGCACTTACGTCCTTTTGTTGAGAAGTGTAGTTTTTCGGTAATAACTCAAAAACGGTATATCCGATCATGTTAAAAATATAAGCGTTACCTTTGTAATTATTTTCATATTTTTAGGACACAGTTGTAAAGATAAAGGGGGACGGACACAATTTATGCAACTTTCGGAGCGATTATTTCCGAAAATATTTAATTTGCTTAATCAAAAAAATTGCTTGTGTTGTTGTAGAAACTTTAAAATGTTAATTTTTACATTTCATAAAGGTATAATCAAAGCTAAATATAAAAAAATGAATATTACTCGTAAATTATGAAATTAGGTGAAAATTATACATGAAAGAATACATACAGTCCGTGAGCACTTAGAAGAACTGTCGAAATATAGGCCACACGTTGATGATTGCTAAAAAAAAAATCACCTTCTGTTACATGTATGGATAGACATCTTCTGGGTGAGCTCGCTACATCGGAGACTGAATCTTCGTCCTCCAAGGGCGGGAGTTGGTCAAGAGCAACCCCATTATCAATAAAAAAAAAAAAAATGGAGTGGCCCTAGAAATATTTATTATTGTTATTTAACTACCAAACCAAGTAGCGGCTTATACAAGACACCTATACTCCAAATAATTTAAGAACTCTGATTAACTGAAATCTAACACAAAATTCTCAAATCAGGTATCCCTCTTAGACGCGTGGTTCGACGAAGATGAAGTGTACCTATCCTGGGCTGTGGACCCTCCTTCCACAAGCAAGTTCCGCTGCACTGGGGTCACCGTTTCAAGAGACGGTGGTCTGCCGAAACACGTGGCCTGCCACAGAGCGGCTCCAGCCAATGTGGTGTTGAGAGGAATGAAGATCGACCCTGCTGAAGATTATACGTAAGTAGCAGTATTATTAATAGTAGTAGTTCTATGAGATTAATTTATTTAAATAGGTACAATAACATAATGTGGGCAAAAACATGGTATTGCTTACTATTAAAGATAAAAAGATAAAAAAAGATAAAATATATTTATTCAGTAAGTAGGCCGCACGGGCACTTTTACACGTCAAAATCTACCAGCGCTTCCCAAGAGGAGACCACTGCTGAGAAGAAGCGCCGCAAGAAACTCAACAGTTAGTCATTACTATAATTATTGTACACAACATTTCAATTAGGCAATACAAAAGCTAAATAGGCCCTTTCTTTTTAGCTCTGATTTAGTTTTAGTATAAGTATAGTTTTAATTTGTAGCTTAGTTTTAGTTTAGTTAATTTTTACAATTCATGAACCCTCATAATCAAAGCTAAATATAAAAAAAAATGAATATTACTCGTAAATTATGAAATGAGGTGAACATTATACATGAAAGAATACATACGGCCCGTGAGCACTTAGAATAGGATTCGGGTTCGGGTAAAGTCAGCTAGAGTCTCATATGAGTGTGTGAGAGCGAGTGGGAGAGATGTACACACCCGAAGGTCTTTTTAACATCTCACGGAGTGTAGGTATTACAGCAATTGAGATCACCGTTCGTAACCAAAATGTGACAAAGAAAAATTGTAGGATTCCCGAGGGATAATAAAAATCAACGGGGATAAAATGATAATTTATTTATTTACTTAAATTTTATTGCAGAATACGTCCTCTATTTGTATAAATTACGCATTGGCTACCAGTAAACCAATCAATGGGCCAAACAAAATCAATTTAAGGTTATTTCAGAGACAGATGTGATAATAATAGAAGTTCAGTTACAATTAAACTATGAGCAAATATTATGGTAATAATACTTGAAATTTTTTTTTCGTTAATTAGTTTTTATTTATCACCAGCGAGCCGACCCGGCGTCGCACGGATGCAATTTAAAAATAAATCCGTCATACAAATCTTGTCCTTACAATTACGAACACAAGAAAAAAAAACAGACAAATCGGCTGAGCAGTTCTCAACTCATCAAGATCATCATCTTTCATTCATGCGGTAATTTATTGTTATTTATACAGATAAATTATTCCATTTATTTTGTGTTAGAATTTTGATAATTACTCCCAGTGATTGAGAACGCTCTAACGTAGCGATTCGCGTACCTAATGGGGCACTATATCAGCATGTGTCTGCTGATTAAACCAACACTAATTACTATAACGAATTCCGCGAATCCTTTGCATTCCTCGCGATATAAAGGATACTTGCAATAAACAGGATATTTAACGTGTATTACTTAAATTAAACTAATCCAATTAATAAATTGCATCATTAACGGAAATAAATATTGGTCCAGATTTAGAGGAAAACAACAAATATTTATTATTGTAGGCTAAAATCTGCAAATTAGTCAATCCTGAGGATTAAGATGGATGTCGGTATGCTAGTCACTTTACCGGTCTCCCTATATAGGAACACAACAATGCGAACACTGCTGCTTGGTGGTAGATAGAGATAGATAACGGGATAGGTGGAAGCAACCCTGCATAAGGTCCTTCCAGCACTGATTGTTTTTTGAGATTTCTAAAGATGTTTATTTCTAACCTCACAGGTTCTGCATAGCTCTTGAAGAGTTGGACGACGCTGACATGCCTCTAGCCCTGGTGCTGGGGTGCGGGGATCCGCAGGCGGTCCGGCAGCGGGCCCCCTTCGTCACCTCGCAGCCGGTTCCAGCTCCTGACACACTTCCAAGCAACAGAGACTTCTTAAGGTAAGTCGATCACGAGCTAGTCGTGAATAAAAATAAAAATAAGTAAATATTGACAAACTCTTATTGGTTCGCAATTCTAAATGTAAAGTAAAATGCGTGTCTATCATCATAATTAATGTATGTATGCTTACCCTTTATTGCACGACAAGCAATTATACAAAGTACTAGTATTAAAGAAAGTCTTAATTGTTATCTTTTTCCAATAGAGCCCTACATCTGGGCTAATTTGGGACATGTTCAGTTAGGTAATTCTCTTAAATAACTACAACAGCTCTCTAGCAACAACTTCCAATGGTGGTATTTATCCATTGAATTTTCTGTCGTAAATATTATAAGTGTTTTTGGAATCTAATAAAATTTCATTGCAAAATTATTTGAAACTTTTGTGTTTGCAGGGTAACTGAAGTTCGATCAAACGTCACCGGCGATGGGTTATTGACAGTTCTCATATCTGTCGAAGGTGTACCGCCTCCTCGGCCGCAATACGTCCTGCCTCGCTCCCAGAGGCTCTCCTCGGCAGCAAGATACCCTCTTCATAACTGCTACGTCATTTTAGCAGTTTTGTCCAGAGGTTCCCTAGTTGCTCAAAAAGACACCGCCTGCCAATCAACACTAGAAATCTCCATGGAGGGATTCCTAAGAGGACCTTATGAAGTCTGTGCAACTTTGTCAAAATACAAAGATGATATACGACCCATCTGCATAGTACCACAATTCTTAGAATCGGGGTCTTTGGAAATGAAAGCTGGTTTCAAAAGTTTGAATGCTGCGTTGGTGGGAGTCGCTCTTGGTTTGATGGTGATTGTTATTGGATTGGTGTGGTTTGTAAGGAAGATGCTGAAAAAACCAGCGCAGTTTGAGCCACACAGGTGTTTTAGGCAAGAGCCGGTGCAGGAAGAGAATCCTAGGGCTACTTATGTGATGCTGACTGCTACTTCCAAAGTTTGAACTTGGTAATCCCCTGTGAACGCAATGTGTGCCTTTTGATTAATGAAGTAAAATAATAAAGTTTGAAAAAGTGAATCTTGAATTAAAAAGTTATGATTATAACGACGTGTGTATGAAATAAAGTAAATACGTGGTGCTACGAGTAGCCAGTGAAGTGTATACGAGAAGGTCTGTATTCTTAGTTTATTGTGAAACAAAGGAGATTTTTAATTGTGAGAATTATAATTTATGGATGCCATATATACAATAAAGTGATTTTTTAAATTTGGTTTAAGTAAAAGTACGATAGGCCAAACATTACTGTTAATAGCAAACACAATACAATAATTGCTTTTGAAGCTTATTTCTTTTATTATAATAAAATCTTCTTTAATATAAAAATATTAAAATAAAATATCTTAGCTTGTTAATTAGGCAGATGTATCCGGCTATAAAAAAACACCGAAGTACAGTAACAGAAGTTCAGTGACTTTTTTTAGCAAATATTAAAAAAACACAAACATTCCTTTTAAATTCTAGCAAAGTATAAGTCCGCATTCAGTACTTAAATTCTTTAAGGAAAGTGTTAAACACATGAATGTATTTCATTCGTTGATACGTGTTGTTATGCCTATGTTACTGCGAAACAGAATTTATTCCCAGTATCAGATTTCTGAGAACAAGATGTCTGTTTGTAAACAATCGTTATCTTTATCTGTTAATTAGTGTACAGTTTGATTCTGTAATTTATTGTTAGATTGCGCTCTAAGTCGAAATGTTGTAAAAATAATTTAATATTATTATAAAGCTTATTGTTATTTGTAAAACGTGATGTTTAATATTTAATTTTACTAACGTAAATAACTCTTAACTTAGTGATATCGGTCGTTAAAACTTCTTGATAAAATAGTGAAACTATTTGACGTTATTATAATTAGGTAGAAATTAAAATTATTATGTTACGTTGCGAACACGTACAGTCAAGGTCTTATATATGTATACATTTTAGTACCTTGTCTTTTTACTGTCATGTTTAAACTGCCATATATGAATGTCACAGCGATTAAAGTGGCAAGGTACTAAAATGTATACGTATTTATGACCTTGACTGTACACATATTTGGTTAAGTAAGATAGAAAAAAAGGTCTGTTAAACGTACCTACTCGTATATAAGTACATATAAATACGTCATACGGTGTAAAGCGAGAGTGCTCATACTCATACTTATTTATAATATCAAAATATTACATGTCAAATTATTATGATTATTATTATTATTTGTTATAATTATTATTTATATCATTTTTATTATTTTTATTGTTCTTTTTTATTACAATGTCTGGTTTTCTACTTACACTAACAACAAACAAAGTCAAAAATTTAAATAAGTTAAGGATGCTGTAAAGGATAGCAATTTTTTAAACTAACCGCACAGTCAAAATATTTTAAAGGGAATTTAAAAGTTTAGTCATAAGGTATTGCTTCCGAAAAAAAATTCCACCATTAGAATTTTTCAAATTTTACTATAAACTCTGCCATACATCAATTTCAATTTCAGAGCCTTTATCTACTAAGCGGTAGGTTTCAGAGTATGTGTGATATAAAAAAACGTTCACTACACGTTCTCCAATTCCGCCATACATACATAGTTTAATTATGACTGATTATACTCGTAAAAGTGTAATAATAGATTAACGATATTGTATACTTTAACACGACTAACACAATGTCTTCTGTGAAGATTTAGACTAACTCAATAACACGAGGCTACGCTTGGCCTATGTTCGGCATTATAACTCTACGTTTTGTCTTTATCTTCCTTTATCAGAAAAAGGGATAACTGTACCCTTTGTACGAAACAAATTTACGGGTTCTAGTGGTTGCGTTAATCGAGCACGAGCCGCCATGATTGATGCACAGCCTAGAGCCAATAGCAGGCTATTATCGCAACCAGTTAACGTACTCGACTAACGTGTCTGTATAGATGCCTTGATGTTCCGAATTTGAAATATACGTCGTAAGTTCCATATAGGTTTTTCACTTCTCATGCTCTAAAAGTTCGTCTTAATGTCGTGCGTAGGCGACATAAAGTAGCTTCTTATGCTCTAGTGCATAAAGTAAATTTTCGTCGAAGACCTAAGCAATCGGTCCATCAGCCATACGAACAACTTTAACTTCATAGAATAACCTCTTTGTTTGATTTCGTTTCGTTAGTATTCTAAGACCAAGGCAAGGATAGCAACAGCCAAAGTACACAATAAAGCATCATGAAATAAACTTATAATTTTTATTTCGTCGCATTTATTATTATTATAATTTTTATCATGTTGCTGTTTCATTTCCTCGCAATCGAAGTGAAAAGTAGAGTGTACAACTCGTCCATACAACCCATTTAATACTCGACTTTATATCCATCCTCGCTCGCAAGCTCGCTTGGATGGACAAACGTCTCGCGTAAAATGGTGCGTTTCGTGCACTTGTTGTACAATCTACTATTGTACTACTACATACAAGAGTTTCATGCTTAGGGTACAGTTCTTAGGGCCGTATTAATAAACTGACTTTGGGTGAAATGTCCGCGTCCGTCTCAAGACACGTCAAAGCTAATGTGACGTCACCGTCATCCCTGACGTGTTTTGAAACCGGCCACATTCAAATGTCACGATAAAAGATAAGATCTAAGCATATTTTATGATTATTTAACATTGCATTATATTTAAATATCATGATTTAATGTCGAATTTAGGCCCTTGTTGGCGACCAAGTCGTCGGAAGAACTGATGAATGTCAAAACGCGAAAGTTATTAAGTGATTCTCTCTTTAGAAGAAGGCATGTTTAACGGTTAACGGGGACTCTGCATGCTTAATACATCTATACGCATTTGTTGTTGACGCTCGGCTTCTGTCGTCGCACTGTAATAAGCTTGTAGGAACTTTGTAGGTAGATTACATACCTACGAAGGGAACGTACAGTCACGAACGTTAATTCGGGACCCATTTCAAAAAACTATTGCTTGAAGTTGTCAATGTCATTAGAGATGCCAGTCATTTGTAACTTACAGGAAACTCCACCTTATTGCTGTAGAATGTCAGATTAAATTTTGACCTAAAATGGGTCCCAAATTAACGTTCGTGACTGTACCTAGCTAAATAGATAAAACCCCCGATAAAATCGGGACCCCTACTTTCAGGGCTCGTAACTTTTAAATGGCCCAACAGATTTTGACCAAGCTTAGCTAAGAACACTCTCGATCAAGTCACCTTTCATACAAAAACAACTAAATTGAAATCGGTTCATCCGTTTGGGTGCTACGATGCCACAGACAGATACACAGATACACAAATACACAGGTACGCAGATACACATATACACACGTTAAACACTGTCTGTATAGCGTCGGGGGTTAAAAATGGAAGATATAGTAACAAATATTACAGGCACTAAAAAAAAGTTTTACAAACATATCAGTTGGTAAACCACATTTTTTTCCGAAACTGTAAATATGTCAGGACTTTTACAAAACTAACCTATAGGGTTCTACAAGATAGTCCTGAAATAAATCCTGAAATATTACAGTTTAGGAAAAGCGGTTTGCCAAATGATTTGTTTGTGAAATGAATCAGTTTGTGAAACATTGTTTGGTAAAATGACAGGATACCAATGTTTTATCCTGTATGTATGTATGGGTCTTTATTCCCTAGCAGAGGCTAAACGGATGACCTACTTTGACAAACAAGGTGTTATTAGTTTCGTTTTAGCGCCGCAAGTGTCACTGGGACTTTATAAAAAAAAGCATCATGGCGGATTTACACATATTTGTATCGGTTTAGCATATATGTGTAGACGACAATATCAAAATAAACATATATACAGTCAGGTTTTTAAAGTTGATTTGTGCTATTTGATATAAGTCAGTTCTTTTTGTGACTCTCAAACATTTTAAATATAAATATTTTGTTGTTATTTTTATGATTAAATTACTATGAGAAATATTAAAAAATGTTTGGGAGTTAAAACGTTTAAAATGCCTGTTATTTTATTATAGTTTTATGAGAAATTCTTTAACAAACGTTGGATTAGCATTAAAATATTGTGTAAATTTATTTTTGCCATATCATCGCCTGTGTAAATTGTATGAAGTTTGGTTTTGCTTTAATTAGTTTAGAATGATTGTAAATATTAATTTATGCGTTGCATTTTTTAATATTAAAGAGTAACATTTTTTTATGTGGTTGTTTTATTGCCACAGTTTATAAATATGACATTTCCATTTCAATAAGAAGTATGGGAGTTACCCTTGAAGCTTTTTTATTTGGTTGACCTTTGTTAACTCAACTTTTTAATCTAATAAATGTACCTACGGCAGAATTTTAAACGTCCTATGACTTTGGGGGGAAAGTGCCGAATTACTTTCAAGGACCTACTTTCTTAAAAGTTAGCCAAATAAAGGCGCTAATTATATAATTACTAGCTTTTGCCCTCGACTCCGTCCGCGTAGAAGTCGTTTATCACTGCACCCTCAGGAACTCCAATTTTCCGGGATAAAAACTATCCTGTCCTTCTCCAGGACTCAAACTATCACCATACTAAATTGTATATAGCTTACTTAAGAAATGATTGATTTCCCATACAAACCCCGTTTTCATCCCCTTAAAGGATGATTTCCCGGATAAAAAGTATTCTATATCCTTCCCCGGGACTCAAACTATCTCCATACCAAATTTCATCTAAATCGGTTCAGCAGTTTAAGCGTCAAAAGGTAACAGACAGACATAGTTACATTCGCATTTATAATAATAGTATAATAGATTGCACGAGTAGTATCGATTATGACCAGCGTATTACTTGGAGGCGCCGTTACAGAAAAACCATTAATATGCGAGTTGGCTAACCTCGGTTGGTCTCAGGAACGAAAGTGGTAATACACAGGCAAACTATGCAAAAGTTGCATCGCTACAGACCTATTCTGATGACAGATTTTAAACCCGTTATAGTTTGCTCGAGTCGGTATACCGGGTGTTTCATAGGTCACACGTCACAGTAGACCAGCCTAAGTCGCATTAACCAGCCTAAAATTACCTCAGTAAAAGTCGCATGGTTTTCAAGATATGCCAGTTTAAAGTTTGTACAAAGAACTTTAAACTGGTAATGTTAGGCTGGTTCGGTGTGGGGATGATGCGTAAAGCATTTCCACTCCGTTGAAAAAGAGGCTGGTTCGGTCCGTCTTAGGCTGGTCTACCTCCGGTGTCACTGTAACGTGCGCCGTATGGGGCACTCTGTACAAGTACAGTCAAAGTTATAGATGCGTCCAAAGCCACAAAAATGTAACCACGACCTTATGTCGCCGTAAGAACGTCGTGGTTACATATTTGTGACACTGAACGTATTTATAACCTAGACTGTACAGCACGATAGCTCTATCAACCTTCGGGTTTGTACTTCTTTCTCTCTCGATCTCTATTTTTTTTAATCAGAAATGGGTTTGCGTTTGACCTAAGTCCCACGTGACTCTCCGTATGACGTGATCTACCAATGACGCGATTGGTTTAAAAACGAAACGGATAGAAACGCAAGTTAGCGATAGGCATCTTGGCTAAGGGCTCGGTGACCTGTGAGTGTGTGTGAACGGCTAGCACATTTAGCTATTTGTCGCTTGTCGATAAGTGCGACTCTATCGTTAAAAGATAGTTAGACAAGGATTTTCGAGCGACATACAAGTCGCGAACAACTTGTGCCAGTCAGCTAGAATCTACTCTAAAATACACCAGCTATAACATGTTTTAAAGGGCCGTTTGAATAACATTATAAACGTTTAAAATTCATAGTAACATCCCGTGTCCGATCATAGTTTAAAACGAGTTCTCAAGTTAGTTAAGGAAAACTTGACTTTGCGTACCTATTGTTAGTCAGTAATTGAATTTTCCTGGGGGGTTTTACTAACCGTTGTACGTCTATTTTTTAGGGTTCCGTAGTCAAACTAGGAACCCTTATAGTTTCGCCATGACCGTTCGTCGGTCTGTTAGATAGATTTTTCAAAAATATTGTGGATTCGTTAAAACTAATTTTCGATTAAGGGATCCGTTTGTAACATTATTAAGCTTTAAAGTGCTATTTTTTTTAGTCCCCCCCCCTATAGCCAAAACTACTAATATTAAAAATCATAAAAATATCTTAAATGAAAGCGCGTGTAACGAATTTAAAAGGAAACCTATCACAACTAAGAAGACATCATTGGTTCTTGAGTTACAGGCGACTCAAATGTTTATACCTACTGAAAATCACCTAGGATTACTTTAAATAGAAAATTAGTTAATAATGTGAAAAAATGTACGGTATTAGGGCATTGTTGTTTGTGTTTGTAAGAATGGCGACGGAACCCTACAATGAGTAGGTCGGACATGCTTTTGCCTGGCTTTTTTATCCTAGAGGAGGCAAATAAGCCAGCGTCACTTGACGGTTTGTAATCACGGCATCGCATGTGTACCTACTTGCAACACGCATAACGCTAATTTTAGCTTTTTTTGAAAACTGTCTAACTGCCGCACTCAGAGACGTCAATTAAGTTTTAAGTTTCATTAAAGTAGCTGCTGTCACTTTCTTTGCTATAGCAATAGAGTAACTGCCGCACTCAAGAGACGTCAATAAATTTTTAAGTTTCATTAAAGTTGCTGCGTCTTATTCTATTGCTATAGCAAAGAAAGTGACAGCAGCTACTTTAATGAAACTTAAAACTTAATTGACGTCTCTGAGTGCGGCAGTAAGACGCAGCAACTTTAATGACACTTAAAACTGAATTGACGTTTCTGAGTGCGGCAGTTAATGTATAGGATTGACGTTAGCTAACGATCAGTCGCGTCAGCCGCTTCTGTCAATTCCTTACATTTTGTCGATTTTTGAAAGTCGTTAATTAGCGTAATGCGTTCTTGGCTAGGGCCCAAGTGAATTCGCAGATACGTTGTAAGTTACCGTTGTATTCTACAATATAGGCGCAGAGAATAAGAAAAACCTGGACATAATTATATAACTGTAATTTTCTTTTTCTATGATATAAAGTATTGTTAGTTATAGTTAAAATAAAAAGAATTAAACATTTTAAGTCTCCGCGTCAATGTAAAAAAAACAAAAAACTAAATTTTAAACACATTTTGATTTCATAAGTACAGCATAATAGTTAACTTTGTAAAAGTACCTCTATTATGTTATGACACCTGCATTCCAGTTAAAAAAATCAAAATTAAACTAATTAATCAATCGGGACTATCATTAATAAAGAAGATTCAGTAAATTACACATTTTCTGGCTTTTCTTACCAGAAATTATAGATAACTGTAATTCGACAATTTATTCTGAATAGTATATTATGTGTGTTGATAAATTATTAAAAATTAAACAGATTCTCTTTGCGGATCTCTAAAGTCTAAAATATTGGTAATTTTTGGAAAACCAAAATACATAACTACTTCCAAAGTGTTTAATTTATGCCGTCAACATATTATTAGTACTGTAAGAAACAAATTAAACAAAAAATATCCACGGTTATTAATTAATTGATGTTTCCTTATTTACGTTTTAATACGAACGTTATTTATTGCAGAATAAGGTCTTCATTTCTTTGTGCCTCAACTCCCGACCGTGCTATCGCGAGTCGCAAGTGATTCTCGTCTAGTAGTCGGGCAATTCTTTGAGCGTTTCAACCGCCCTGATTCCCGTGGCCGCATTAATGTCTAAATTCCTGTAGCTTTGGATGCTATTTTCGGTTATCTTGTAGAGTGTCCTGACTTCTATAAAGTTTAACTGAAAATGCTTCCAAAGCTACAGGAATTTAGAAATTAATGCGGGCACGGGAATCAGGGCGGTTGAAACGCTCGAAGAATGGCCCAGTCGTCTCGTGCATTCATTTATTATACTCGTAGGCTTTTATAGCCAATGATTGTCAAACTTTTATAAACACGTGGGGTGCACCACGGTTCGGCTAGGGCGGCGGAGATGTTGATGGAGATGACATATTGTGTTCATTAGATCGATAATAACTAAATTGTTCAGGATGAGATAAATGATTGTCGTGAAATCACGTTTACCTATTTATAAGCTCTCAGTTTTCTGTACAGAATGATTTAAATAAAAACATGTTAGGAGCCACGACGACGTGTCGTGAAACGGTGCCGCAGCGGTGCTCAATTTTTTGCTTCATGCGACGTCACAGGTAAAGGATGGTGTCATGCAAACTTTGTTAAACCATGCAAAAATTTTTTTACAACATTAAATATTTTTTCAAATTTTTACTTTACGATACTTAGCTTTAAATATACCATTAGAGGAAATTGATGCTTATTAAATGTTTATACCTACCGGAAATCCGGTAAGATAACTTTAACTAGAAAAGTTGATAATCTCCAAAAAACAATTACGATTAAATATTACAGTACAGTACGTTACGTTGTATAATACATATTGGTCACACGTCATACTCAATCGGTTATAGTGATTATAATTAAAAACTACATTTTAAACGTTTTTAATCTTAATCTACTTTTCCCATCACTAGTAAACTCATCAAACTATAAACAATATCAATATGGCGCTTTGTTTACATCGTTCACAAGTTCTATAGATGGCGACTTTAGTTCTAAATTTGAATTCAGGAAAAATAAAATAATAGTTATGATTATTATCAGTGCAAGTCATAAATATCCCGGAAACTAAGCATAATAAACTCATCTCCATGCATTTGCACGTGCGACGTTATGATTTTGTACAAAAGATTGGCGAGGTAAGACTCGAAACCGAAGATAAGGATTATCAGCGAATTTCACATTGTCTTTTGTAATTGCGGCAGCCGTTGTTCGCACCTTCTGTTTTTTACCACGTGGAAAGAAAGCATAACTTAAATTGAATGCAAATAAGAATGAACCTTATGCGCAAGCATTAAGGATTAAAATTCGCACAAGAACATTGAACAAGATTTACGTTACGTGGCCCGTCACATCACAACACGATGTCGTGATAAAAAATATTGACTAAGAAGTTTTTATGGCTATTGCAACTTTAGCTCTAAAAAGACACATACATTCGTAAAATTATGTTAAACTGAATATACAGAATTAATAACACATGGCATTTGTACACAAAAATAAGAAATATTTTTGAATAAAATCATCTCTCGGGGAGCTATTAGCAAATGAGTATTAACGACACGTTGTCGTGACCGGCGTCTCGCGCACGCTCTGCGATCACGACAACGTGTGGTGGGTGGCGGTGAATGGGTTAAGTTTGTTCCAGTTTAAACTAATACTATTAATAATTATAAATTAATATTTATTGTTTGTTTTGATACCGGCATCGGCTTGCAACCGTTTATTGACAGCAATTGGAACTTTTGAACTTATTTGAACTCACATCCTCCAAATGAATGTAAAAAAAAATGCGCTCACTGATTATTTATTGTTCGGGCTCTATGCAAATTCTACAATTTACTTCAAAAATTGAACTCTGAAAAATTATATGATTGATGATATTAAATGATATATAATTACATGATTAAAAGTTTAATTTTATAGGAAAACCTGCTTTTGTCATAAAATCGCAAAGTTTCGCTAAATTAATTATGCTATCGAAATGATTATGTGATTGTTTAAGTGGCCCAACGTTTTTTATATGTTTACTGTCTATACTGGGTGGACACAGGAGTGGGTAATCCGAACAATAAACATTTTTTTACGTGAACGAACCCTTTTGGTTGCACACAAACAAACATATTTAGAAGTTATCGCTTTTGGGCCCAAGGTTACGTTCAGACGATTATCGCCCTAAAGGTGGAACACCGCGAACGCAGGCGATAGTACATAATTGAAATGAAATAAACTCGTTATGACAGGGGGGAATAAAAGAAACGTTTAGATGGTTATTTGTCTATGATATTTGAGGTTTGTTCCGTCAACTTCCGTCCAAAGAGTACATACCTAATAAAGACGTTTTGATTAATTTGGCAGACAAAATGTCAAAACATACTTCTAATGATAGAAATGAAAACGAATGGTGTGGACCACTCGTTTTTAATTTTTTTATCTCTCGTGCTTCAAAAATACAGTTTCACTGTTTTTGCTCACTTTCGAGTGAAACTTTCGAGCGCTTGAAAGTCAAAAATCGCCCCCCGTCCGCCGTATCTCGCTCGCCGCTGGCTGGCGCCCCGCTCTCTCCCCGCCCCGCACCCGCCGCTTGCATCCCGCTCCACGACAAGTTCGCGCGTATTTTTAATTAAATTTTCAATTTCTTAAGCGTGACATTAACATGTTTAATTTTGATGAAAACATGATTATAGTACACAAAAACCTATTAATAAACAAAAATTTCACAGTTACGATTTTTAGCTACTGCGTAATTCATTATTATTAAAACGTTAAAAATAAATGTTTAATTTTTGTCTTAAATGTCTTATAAGACGCAATATAGTTTAAAAAGATACAATCATCATAGTTACCATTTTTGCTTATCTAGATATTGAGATCAGATGAAAACTGTGAAAAAAAACGTACATGCAGATTTGGTTTCAGTTTAATTTTGCTATTAAGTGATCGCATTCGAATGCACCTCAAAATTATACTAACAAGGTATTTGGTTATCTATTTTGATTTTAGCAAAAAGTTAGGTAGTTTACAATATCTCATGATTTTTATAATATACGGTTACGACCGCGGCTTTTTTAATTAACATAGCTAATTAATATTTGATACTTAACATTAATATCCGATAAAATAATAAAAACAACGGGTTTTTGAATTATGTCCAGGTTAAGCTAATTTGATGCGACTAATAGTTTAGATAGTTCCTTGAAACACCCGCTGTATAAATGTCGATAATTGTTATGGGAAATGAACAGTGCCGGATGAACCCTCCACGGTGCCCTAAGCATTTCCGCTCGTAGGCCCCTGTCTGTTTGTCAATTTGTAGGGACAATTTCGATCTGTGAAGTTGCAGCTGCTTACTTTAACGGCTAATCCAGCAATGAATGTATTGCCCAAGCAGCACACATGCTGAAACTAGAGTTATAATGTCTGTATAAGCTCTTATACAGCTTTTGTGCTGCTTGGGTGGTTACCTATTTAAAGTTCAAAAGAAGCTTGACGAAATGGCGTTTGGGCTTTACGAGAATTGAGTGCAAGCGAAATGTCAATGCCAACAGTCGTGTATATTGGCCAAGATCTGGTCGTAGCTGGTTTTTTTAATAAATAAAAAATACAGCAGATAGGTCACTTAAAGTTAATACCTTCTATTACTTACAGTATTTTATTTATTATGAACATGATGTCATCGTCTGATAACAAATCAGGAAAACCCGAAAATGATAAGGGTTAGTGTCATAAACAGTCCCAAAGTTATTTTCATAGTTTCCGTACATCATGTAATAATCTTGCCGCGGATCGAAATATTGCTAAATATCATCACAACCTTTTACATGTGTAATAGACAAAAGTTAATCTTTTTTCTAAATGGTAAACACGTAAAAGTTAAGCAAGATGATTTTTTCTATTTCTATAAAACAGATCTGCTTTAGTTTATAGAATACCTTTATTGTTAAGGACGTATCAATACTTTGCAACAGGCAAAACCCAATCATTACTGGAGCCACACTAACGGGAAATTATCGCTATTATAGATATTATACTTAGCAGCATAACGTCTATCATCGTGATAATTAACGGCGTTTCCCGTGAGTGCGGCCCCAGGGTCCTGACTTAAATCAAATGTCAATAGGTGCGCGTAAGCATAATCATTTAACTCGATTGTTTACATCGATAATGTCAGTCAGCGAGCGACCATCATGGCGGCCGCACGTCTTTTGTTCATCCTAGCTTTGGCATTGACAGTGACAAACGCTAAAGTATTTACGAGATGTCAACTCACCCGCGAACTGTTGAAAATGAACATCCCAAGGACGTTTCTCAGTAATTGTGAGTTTATAGTTTGACTTTTGTTTTCGTTTTGTTTTGAGGTTATGTTGCACCGGTTAGAAATGTGGGATGAAGTGGGAGGTGGATAAATAGATCTTATTTTAGTCTTGATACTTACTAATGCATGTGTTGTCCTAACGATTGGACCAATAGCGATGATGACTGGGTAAAGGAACGAAATTTATTTAGTCCGTCAGTTAGATTATCAAAAAATATTGGACACGTATTTTTTCTGTTATCAATCAAATAAAAAATTACAAAGATAAAGCGCGTTAAAGTTCGGGAGTGGGGGCTTGTGAAGTTGTGAGGTCGCTTATGTCTGTGTAAAAATGGTGCCAAATTGTACCAAGTGGTGACGTCATGATATTTCAACTCAATATATCTCCGTAATTTTTTGTTTATGTAAAAAAAAACGTGTCCAATACTTTTTTATAATCTACCTCATCGACAAAGAAAAAAAAATTAGTCATCATCCCAATTGTGATGTCATATTATACACCAGGTGTATTACGGCATGAATAAATGTAACATAAACAGTGTTAAGGTTATTTATTAACTACTCGTCTACTTTTCTTAGATAAAAGCAAAAGTAAGTTTAAATATCTATTAAACTCCAGCGATAAATAAAATTGGCATAAGTAGTACCTACATAGCTAAATCTACCATTCAATACCGTCAACTATTTGTCTTTTAAAACTTTTGTTATTCTATGTTTTATTTTAAGTTTAAAATAAGTACTTAAATAACTGCTCCACTTTTTGTACTAAAAAGATTTTAGTAATCAGAAGGTTAATGAGTGTTTAAATTAAGTACTTAAATTTGTACAAAGCCTGGCAGCTAAAAGATAGATCGTGTTTAAGCTATAACTTGGTAACTATATAGATGACATCTCACTTTATACGCATTGTAATCTACAACAATCATAAACAATGTTTATTTGTGTGTAGCTGACGCATACACGGCCCGTGACGAACATAATGCGTCTTAAATCCATACAAATTCAGTTTATGGGCAGTGAATGCATTAAGAGACAAAGTTAACCGACGTACTAACTATCACGGTTGATAGTAGGTGATAAAGAACATATAGTAAACATTGTTGGTAATTGCCAGTTTAAAATAAACAGGGTGTGATATGAACGCTATAAGAAAACGAACTATCTTAAATGCTTGCGATAGCTAATTTTAGTTTTTTTATTACGAAAATTAAATTCGTTGATTTTTGAGTATTTACCTGCTTTATTTACCAGACTGCCAAAAACTTATATTGAACTCAATGTATGTTTGTATGTATATTTTTTCTTCCTTTGAAGGTACTAAACGGATGACCCTATTTCGACAAGGAAGCAAGGTGTCGATAGATTTGTTTTAGCATTGCGAAGGTCACTGGGCACTTAAATAAAAAAAAAAAAAATGGCGAATATATTAAAGCAGCAGGGATTTTTAAATTTGCTTTTAGTAGACTTGTTGGTTATCAAACCAGTTAAAGGTGTCAAAAAAACTCAAAAAAACATTAATAAGAAATCTAATTAATCACTATAAAGGTTGTTTTTTATTATTTGCCAATTCAAATTGGTCAGACAACAATGATCACGTTTTGTATATAGAATATCCGAGATCGTCCCACTATGTCAATAGCAGAATAACTATGTACGAGGAAAATTATGGTGTAAAATTTAACAATACACGTACAGACGGATCGCACGCATTGCGGAACCGCTCTCAAGATTTGATTACTTAATGGGTGAAGGTCAAAAAAAGTGTACAGAGTTAAGGACTGTTAAGGACTTAAGTGAAGAAATAGTAACTTTCTCAGTTTCGTAACGAAAATTAGTCATACATTTTGTATCGTTAATTTTCGTTACGAAACTGAGAAAGTTACCGTTTCTTCACTTAAGTCCTTAACAGTCCTTAACTGTGTACACTTTTTTTTTAATTTCACTCTAATAACGTCACTTTCATATTATTATAGTTCTATAGAGACCTAGATATCAAATTAGTTGACTGCACTTAATATTATACTCGTATAATTCGTATTAAAATCTCATAATCTACGTAACAACGAACAAGTTATCAATCAATAATGAGTAATACACTCATACAAATAGGCTTCAAATTATGTTGACTGATTTTATTTTATATTATGCCATGAATAAAATAATTGATTATGCAAGGTATGGTTTGTTTAACTATTGTATTGTCGTCACAGTTGTGTAGGTACCTCCTAGCAACAACGGGACATCCAGTTACTAATTCAACATCCATGTTGTTGCTAGAAGGAAAATATATTTTATTTTATTTGAACATATTTAAATAACATTAAATCTGTCATGATTATTAATATTTAATGCTTAATAAATTAATGAAAACGATGTTATAATAGATAAATAAGCGCTAGTTCAATTGTGGCGATAACGAATAATTAACTCGAGTTAACATAATATTAATATAAACACTTGAACCTACGAGTAATACATTATAATATTATCAGTTCTTGTAATTTATACAAGTAAATCAACGCATAATCTCTGTAGTATTTACCCATATTAATAAGCATTTCGTAGACTCGATAGCGGGAAATTATATGAAATGATAAATGGGCAAGGCTCAAAAGTTGGGCATGCTAACTCACGCAATTAAATTTTCTATGAATCTTTCCTTTGTGTGACAAAAATTAGCCACAAATAAGGAATACGCATGAGTTTTGTTATCGCATTTCTTAACAAGATACGAACATACTGTAAAAGAGATGGCCAAAAGTGAAATTAAAATTAGCCAATAAATACGGATAATTAAGGTATTTAAAAACTACTAATTAGACAGAGAGATCCGACATGTACCTAACTCTGACGTCAGCATGCACTACGTCGATATAGTTAAATTATATTTTGCTAGAAAGAGAAAAAAAATCTTTAATGGCTTATATCTTGGTTGTTTTTATAGTTATTTTTTCTCTACTGTTTGTTACATAAATAAATAAATAAATAAATATTATCAGGGGACAATCTCACACAAATTGACCTAGTCCCAAACTAAACCGGGATTCGAACCCGGGACCGCTAGCTTCGTAGGCAAGTTCACTACCAACTTGGCTAACCGCGTCGCCGCGGCGCGTCGCGTCGTCGTCGTGTAGGCGTTGTTACATGAATGACTTTTTATTAATGCAAAAAAAAATGCATGCGTATTCCCATTGTAAGGATACTTTTCTTCGCACAAAGGAACCATTTTCGCCTTCGTTGTTTGTAGGGTTAACTACGCTTAACAATTTACTAATTGGGTCCAACTTAATGAACCTTACCCAAATCTTAAATAAACACGACACTGATAAAAATGAGTGAGCATGGTAGAAAGTAATCAAAAGTAATCACAGGAAAGTTTAAAGGTTTATCAGTAATAATAATATTTACATATTGATAAGGTTAAACACAGTGCGTTCTTTTAATAAGTATAAACCTAGTATTTATAATGTCCTAGTAATAGAACATGACATTTCAAGAATCCCTGGATTTTTCGGTACCATCTGCTTGCTGTAAGCACGCTGCATCATCGACTTTGTTTCGTCTATTTGGTCAAGAACAAACTCATCTAATATATTTTAATAAAAATAATAATATAAAAACAAGCCAACCTCTTCTTTTATAAAAACTAAGGACTTCAATTTTGTGTTTTAATTTAATTAACGGTTACTTTTGCAGGGGTTTGTCTCATAGAACAAGAGAGTGACAGAAACACCGCCGCGTTAGTTACTAAGACTGCTAGAAGAAAATATTATGGGTTGTACCAAGTAAGTTATTCTAATGATTTTTACGATTTCTATTCAGTTGTCGTCACACAGATTCGTTTTCTTAACTTTGCTTAAATTGTTAGACGCGTATTAATGAAAGTTTATAATGCATTGCCGTTACTGTGAACAATTAGCACAATATGTCTGAATTTGTCGCTCGTTTTTAACAGTGTTTTGATATCGACAAGTTAGGACGAGTTCACTGAGTGGCAAAACAATTATAGCCTCTTGACGCCTACGTAAAAATTTCGCTAGTTCAAAACAGAATGTAATTTAGGCAATTGTCCTATATGTAGGACGTTAGGCCTCAGGAGGATATGCCTGTTTTGCCAGCATCTGCTTTCTGGACGGGTTTCAACCGCCACAATATCCATATTTTTGCGATCGGTTTATATTCATGTTAATTTTAAACAAAGCGCAGACGATAGTTAGTGATGTTAGCACTTTTTTATTTTAATGTTGATAATATTACTTTAGATTGGCAGTGAATGGTGCAAAGAAGGTCGCAAAGGCGGGAAGTGTGACATTTCGTGTGAAGGTGAGTACTCATGCCTGCTTCAGAAGCATCATTCATTACAATACAGACTAAACAAAATGTTGGCTATTCCTAGAAAGTAAGTTTCTTTTCTCCTCCTGTTACCATTAAAGAAAAAATAATAACCTTCCTTTTGAGCTTCAACGCAGGCAAGTAAAAATAAAGTGGTGGTACCTACTGGGAATAAAAATTCCCAGCTGTTACCACTTTTGGCGGTATTGGTATTATTTTTGTTCCCAGTAGTTACCAATGGTAACGGGTGGGAAAAAGAATCTTAGTAGTTACCAGTGGTAACACATTGGTGGTGCAGGAACAGGTAAGAATAGCCCCAAAATTTGACAGCGGAATTTTTAAACATCTTACTTTTGAGATGCAATAGAATAAAGAGAAATGCTACTTATATAATAATAATATAAGAATAAACGGTAGCTTAGTCGTTTGTAGTCGGCTTTATTAGGAAGTTAGGTTACATAGAGTGTACTTAATAAACCTTGTTGACATTGATATTTATAATTAAGTGTATCCACTGCCTAAATTAGATATTTCAACTAATTTAAGCATTCAATTGGGACTATTGCCATTATTTTAACAAGACTGGTCCGATGACCCAGTGATAGCTATATAATAATACTGTTTGCTGTATTATGTGGCTATGGTTTCGAATCCTACTCGGGGGAACCTTTGTGTGGCCATTGCAAATGTTGAATGTTGATCGCAAATGTTAAATGTAGCAAGAATGACACGAGTTATGGATCCTACTAATATTATAAAGGCAAAAGTTTGGATTGATGGATGTATGGATAATTGTTACTATTTAACGCAAAAAATACTGATCAGATTCCGATGGAATTGGGCTCACAGAAAGTTTTTATCCTGGATACTTTTTATCCCGGGTAATTTGATAGTTATGAGATTAGCGATTAGGTAACGATTTCTATGCGGACGGAGTCGGAGGCTAAAAATCGCACCCCCAGTACAACACTGCACTAAGTCAAAATATTTCATTTTTCTAAATGGATGTAAAATCGTTATCTCATGTTATATCAAAGTTATTGCAATAAAAAAAATCGATTTTGAAATTTTTCGACATAATACAGTGTTGTACTGGGGGTGCGAAATATTTTTGGTCTAGATACTCAGCTGATGTAGCCTCCGACTGCATGTTAACATTATAATTAAGTATGATTTTTTAAAAGCCGAGGTGTAAAATATTGGTAGTTAGTATGAATTCTAAGTAAAAAAAGATCATTATGTATAGGTACGTCTTGTTTACATACATATTTTCAGTTCGTCTTCTACGGTATGCAGTCGGGTATTTTTTTTTTTTTTTTTTTAACTTCCTGGTTTATTACTTATAACTTAGGGGTTAATTTTTTTGTAGTAAGATCTTTATTTCAGTCATCATAATGTTTTCAGCGCTCCTGGATGATGATATAAAAGACGACAGCGCCTGCGCAATGAAGGTGTTCGAGCAGGAGGGCTTCAAGTATTGGAACAAGTGGGAGGCGCGGTGCAAGGGGCATGTGTTGCCGGATATTGAGAAGTAAGCGCTTTTTCCAGTTAATAAATGACATTACGTTACTTTTTATTTATTTTTGATTATTTGTTATTAATACAATAGTATTGAGTTTTTTTTTGACGACTTCGATGTAGTTTGACATGCTTTGCTAATTTATTATTACTCTAAAATTTTACTAGGGTAATAAGTATTAATATACATCCCCGTATTGTTTAAATCGATACGTAAATACCTAAAATACGTAGAAAACATTAAAGACTTAGGGACAAAAACATTCATACTTATCTCACAAAATATATATGATGTTACAGCGGGCTTCACATGCAAGCAAGAGATACAATTTGACAGGTGCTAGGGAATGAATACATCGATTCCATATTCAAACGTAAGACTTAACGCTTAAAGTTTAAAATAAAAGTGTCCCCTCCTGACTTTTATTACCTTTTATTACTAAGCGACTATAGCGATTTTCACATTTTTATACCGATTGTATCAAACCCGTGATCGAACCCGGAACCGCCAGCTTTGCAGTGTCGTCAGTTTAGATTATTTTTACAGAAGGCAACCTTAGTACAGATTTTTTTTATTTGATACCCAAGTGTTCAATTTAGTTTGTAATGTTAAAATAAAAAATTCCCAATTTGAGCACTAATAACAGGAAAAAAGTTATCTGGTAACTTTACCGGAGGGAACCATAGTGGTAAGGGGGAGAGAAGTAACCACTTTGTCAGTTACAGTTAGTAACCACCTTGTCAGTCAGTTACAGATCAGCACTGTAACATTAATCATTTTTTACCTCTAAAAAAAATCCGCGCGAATTTTGTCTAACTCGTCGCCCTAAGGTATTAACATTGTGTCACCACCACTCGTTACTACGACATGGTACTAAAGCGAGCACTAACAGTTTCAGCTTATCTTGTTAGTGTGACAGTTTTAGCTCGATAGCGCCCATAATCTTATACCGTGTCTGGATCTCACGGTGTCACTTATCGACGTAGTCAAGTGCCGATCGATATTCTCTATGTTATTATATCCGTAATAAAAAAAGAAGAGCAAAAGGGGTGATCGCCTTTAAGATCGTGATTTAACATACGGTCATCACAAATAGTTTACACATTATTGGGCTCAAAAATATCTGTCTGCACCCTCAACTACTGGTAATAGGGACGTGTCAGATATTTTCGACCCCAATTGTGGCTAAGACGTATTTCTGGCGAATGTACAAACCACGACGATTAGAGGCAGCTTGTAGTTGAGAAACCTGACCCCGTGTGGTCCTAGTATAAAGGGGTATAAGTCGATTTAACTCGTAATACAAAAGGGTGTAAATCATTTACGGAGTACACTAGACTTATACCTTTTTTCACATGCATTTTAGGAGACTAACGGCCGCACTCAGAGACGTCAATTAAGTTTTAAGTTTCATAAAAGTTGCTGCTGTCACTTTCTTTGCTATAGCAATAGAATAAGACGCAGCAACTTTAATAAAACTTAAAAATTAATTGACGTCTCTGAGTGCGGCAGTAACTTTTTCACTAGGACCCCAGTATTTATGGTCGCCTTTATCGCGGTGGATAAATGTGGATAAAGCATCCATCACTCTCTCACTTACATACTAGTCAGAATGTGACAGAATGTACATCGAGAAACACGACCATAATGGGCCCGCTGATGATGATCGTTTTCAAAGCTTTTACCGACGTCAATAATATTTAAAAAATTATTATGCTTTCAAAATGAAAGCTTTTTCTCTTTCTTTTTGTATAAAGTTTTGTATAAAGAGTTGAGTGCAATGGTTTAATGTATCTGGTTTTTAAAATGTTTGTCTAATTAGCGCACTTTTCCTGATTTCAAAAAAAATAGGTGAATTCAACTTTACAATAATTAAATAATAATAAATGAACTTCATCTATTCGTGCTACCGTTGTTGATTACAACTCCTTAAAACCCATGAGCGTAGCACCTTTTGTACGTTATATACACGTCTGTCTGTAAATATATATTTTTTGCACAGGAAATAATTACACCTTCTTTAATATTTTTTTCAGATGTCCAGACTGGCAGTTCCCTCCAAACCGTTCCTCCATATCGCCAAATAGGGACAAGCGTCGAGTAAAGAGGTCGAGGAAGATTACCAACCTGCAACGTAAATGGAGGGCTACACACGTTAAAAATACGCCTTTTGAATAAAAGTACCTGAATGACGAAATACTGGGCGTTTTAATAGTTATTTAAATTTTCGGATTTATGTTGTAAACCTTAGATGAAAACCAAAAGAGGAAGATACGTGACCGGCGCGCGGGCTTGAGCACCTAAATATAGGCGCTGAGCGCCTATGTTTGAGTCAGTTGTCCGGCCGTCACCGATCTGCCAACACGTGCGACGTCGTCATTATTCTGAGACATAATATGGCTGTCTCACCTACGCGCACGACGTTAGTCCATCAATTTATCTCTATTGCTCCTTAGTGCACGTTTACAGCTGTGTGTGTGGAATTTGCGAATGTAGGTGTGGCGGCACGCATTATGTCAGTGTCTTGTACGGCGATAACGTCTCTTAGTTGTATACTCTAGTTTAGTGACTTCGAAGGACATGTTATAGGTAAAATATTAAGTTTTATATAGAAGAAGGTAATATTATTAAAGAAGGTGTTTAAATAAGATTACAGCCTTATTTGCTAGAGCTATCTTTCAAGCCATTAAAACGTGTTTAAAATCTGTATCTCGTGCATTATTGTAAACTGTTTTATTTGGATAATACGTGTACATAGTCTTCCATTAACATCTATATGTAAAAAAAATCTAAATTTGTCTTTTACAAATATTTTTTGCACACATTTCAAATTACTCATAAATAACTTTATTACTTATTGAAACCTTACTTTTTACAAGTACTTTTATTTTTTGTAGCGCGCTAATTAGCCTTAATTAGTTCACGAGCCCCTTATAAAAAAGTAACAAAATGGCCCTTATAAACTTTTTCCAATAATTACCACATTTTTTGCTAAATAACACAAGCTCCCTGTTATAGTATACCTAATTAGCCATTTTTTCTAACCTCTTTGTTCGCTACCTACTTGTCCATTTTGTGTTAGAATAAGACACCTGTTCAGGGAAAAACGTAACTTACAGTAAATACAGGTAATTTCTATTAGGTTTTTCCAGGAAAACACTCCTTTGTTCTGAGCTTCCTAACCTGCGGATTAAAAGAGTATAGCTTTTTTATTTTGTAAAATTGATACCTAATATGCTTGGCACATATGCTTTATATTTTGTCTTGAAAAGTATTCAAATTGTCTTTTAAATATGGGTATATTTTTGTCAAAGGACAGTACCACGCAGTCTTTGCAATTATTTTCTAATCTGTTCATCTGCATAATTGCAATTGTGTTACCACTGACATATAATGCTTTAGTTGGCTTTATACTCAGTTAAAATAAAAAGCATAAAAAGCATGTTAGTAGAAGTATAGTTTTTACTATTTATAACATAAGCTTTTTGTCCACGGCTACGTCTACTATGATTATATACGTTACATTCTTCATAACAGGTTCTAATATTCCATGAAATGTAGCCAACTTTGGAGACCTTTAAGTGGACGAGATAGGCTGAAAATAAACATAATGATAATAATTTTTATATGTTCTATACAACAATAAAGGTTCCCAAGTGAACAGCATTCAAATAGCATTCCCATAAATGAAATCAATGAAAAAAAATTGTTAATACAGTAAAAAAATATGGTTACAAATGGGTTCAGCGTTAGTGATTTACGAAGGACAGGAATCTTCTGATTAGACCCATAAAGTAGTTCCTCGTCGATTGTGACCTGAAAAGGCTCGAAGATTGAGGATGTTATTTGAAATTTTACGATTTCCTGGAATAACATTTTCCAGAAATGGAATTTGGTAGGAATTGTTGAAGAAAATGTTGGAATCGGAATTCTTTAACATTACAATTTTTTAAAGGTATTACAGTCTCTGAGAAGAAACAACAGCGACTCGCCTTTTGTAAGCCTTATTTAGTGTATTTGCAGAAAAGTTGATATAAAACTAGTACTTGATTGAGACTTTGCGTAGAACAATCAACTTAATGTGTCATTCATGCGTCAATTAAACAAATATCCAAATATCCTAACATCCTCAAACGTGCCCTAGCTTCGTTTATACTTAAAAAAAAACATGGACGCATCTGGTAAAAATTCAGTGCACATCGCGTAGCCTCTATAAAACCCAGAAAACTATGAACTCTTCGGCTTTGCCTTTTATATCGAATTGCCTGCAGCTGTCAGTGGCAACACTTAGTCAAGAGCAAACCCATCCATAAAAAAATAGGAACAGATGGCAATTGAATCGGGTGGCATAATCATTGTTTGACCTAATGTATCGTTTGGTCGAAAATCATTTGGTTGAAAACGTTTTTTTCAATTGGAAGGGTTTTTTGTCAGAATTACAACAGAAAAAGAAAAAAATGAAAAATATTTTATTTCCTTAACCTTGGAACGTCCTATTAGGTGTAAATAACCTGTGTCAGGAAGCCCCGCTCCCCCATAGCTACAATACAAGTATCATCCGGAAACAATATACAAAGGTAAGTAAGCATAGGTACCTACTTAATTTAATATTAAATATTAAAATAATAATAATATATTATTTAGTAAATCCTAAAATTTCCGCCTGTAAGGGTGTTAGGCAAAAATATTTTCGACCAAATAATACGTATACATTAGGTCAAACAAGACCGTAGTTATACAGAAAAGGACCAGAACCTTCTTCCTGTACAATATGTTTTATACTATTATTTGATATTGGTCACGAATAAACGTTTTTCTTCTTCTTCTTCTTCTTCTATATATTGTCAACTTCATAGAGTATCTAATCCATCGTAAAATAAATATGCTTTGGTAGTTTTCTGCAAAGCTGCGATCTTTATTCGTGTCAACGGGCTCCCACATTTTAAGCACACTTGTAGTTACGCGAACTTTTCTGTTTTCAAAAGAAACACTTTAACAAGACATAAATTGCGTCCCCCCCCACAGGCCATCTAATTGCAAAACAGCTTAAAGGTCCCGTAATTGTTCTAGTACTATTAACATCAAACGTTCCTCACAAAGTTCAGACTTGATAGCGGATTCAAACGGGAGCAAAAACCTTTGAGGAATTTAATTATTAACAGCAGCCGGGCTACTCCGGCTCCGTTTCTGATTTTGTTACTTAAAAAAAAATCTTACAACTTGTATTAGTATTGAAAATTGGTGTCATTTTAGGGTTCCATACCTCAAAAGGAAAAAAGGAACTCTTATAGGATCACTTTGTTATCCGTCTGTCTGTTAAGACCCTTTTTTCATCGAAATCGTTAGAGCCGTTTTTGAGAACGGAGTACAAATATAAATATACAAATGTTTCTCGTTTAATAAGTAGGATTACTTATTTCATAGACGAATAAACTAAATTTTAATCGAATTATATCAACACGCTAAACCTTTATCCTGTGACCCAAAATAACTACCGATCACAAAATACTTAAATACCAGCGTACTTTAGAAAAACATCAGCGCAATATGTTAATACGGGTCAGCGATGCGGGCGCACGCTCGCATATTAATTTATAGAAAGGAATTATTTGAAAAGTTGCCGGACGTTATTTACTCAGGAATCCCTTATGAGGGATTTTGCTTGCTTTTAGGAGTTTTGGAGGGGACCTGTTTATTGAAGATTTGTTCGTTGAAGAGAATATATATATGCTGTATTGAATTGCGATTTTGTTCGAAGTTCAAGGATATTTTGCTCTGTGAAAAGTTCATTAGCTTGCTTATAATTTTACGCTTACCGCCGCTTGCACCGTCTGCGTTGAAATTTGTTTAAAGTTGTGTCAAAATGTATGGAAATGTCACTTCGTTAAACATGTTTAAGAAGACTTAAACATGTTTAACGAAGATTGTGCAAGCGGCCCTTAGTCTTGGTTTGGAATTTTAAAAATTGTAGGCTTTGCCGTATAGCATGCATGTTGGTGTTTGCGTGGTGAGTGGTGGGATGACAATAATCTCAGCGAGCTTATCATGCATGCACGAGATAAAATTTTAAAGGTGCTAGGGAAATGAATACATCTATTCCATTTTAAAATAAAAGTGTCTCGTCCTTACTTTTATTACTAAAGCGACTTTAGCGATTTTCACATTTTATAGTGATTTTATTAAGACGGGACACTCATTTTAAACCTGAAGCGTTAACCTTAGGATATGGAATAGATGTATTAATTTCTCTAGCATCTGTCAAATTTTATCTCGTGCTTGCATATTCGGGGGTCAGATGGCAACCAAAACCTTAAGCAGCAGTTTTTGGATAAAAATTGGATCATGTTACCAATTTCACTACTAACAAAGACTTAAATTTAATCAAACTCGTTTTTGCCAAAATAAACACATTTAATACATTTATTTCTTCACTTAAATGTTTACATTCTTGGTGAGACTTTTCACATTTATTTCGTTTGATTTATTTAACCAAAAATCTGCTTGTAATATAAAGCTTGAACTAAATACTAAATTAGATGCAAACTACCACTTAGTAATTTTGTAATTTCCACGTTTTTGTAATTTAATTAACATGAAAACTTTAGCGTGCTTTATTAATAAATTTTAGTCACTAGTAAAGTGCTGAAGCTCTACGAAGAAGTTGTGATAAAAAGAGACTTTAACTTTTAATAACTATTCTTCGTCAAACTGTCTTGCTCGTCCAGTCTTCCTTTTTTCACTGACTTCATTTTTACCTGACTGTGAATGGCAAAAAGGAAGGTTATTATTTTAGTAGTCTTTTTATGTGGGTACTGTTCCATCGGCAGCGTAGCTACCTAACTACTGGACTATAATATAGTCAGTTATTTTTATAAGCAAACACTTAAATTAATACTTAATGGAGTTTCAATTCTTTTAAGCTTTACAACCTTAAAAGTTTAGCATGACCTTTTCACTGAGTTATTGGGCGTTTATAAAAAAGTGAACATAGTTAAGGACTAAAATTATGAAACGATAACTTTTCCATTCCGTTACGAAAATTAGTCATACATTATTTTATAAACTGTACACAAACACACACACACACACTCACACACTCTCACACACACACACACACACACACACACATATATACACACACACACACGCACGCACACGATTTACCTATTTCTAGTAGGGACACGTGGAAAGTGCTCACAATAAAAAAAACTAAGCCAAAAGCACGCAGTAGTTACAATAAAGAGGAACAACGAGCAGAAAGGCCCTTCGGCTAATTACCTCCATTGCAATTAGCTGCTATTAAGTTGTTACACGCGAACATTTGTACTGAGTAAATTTGGCGGTGACACACAGGCTGGTAAAGCAACAAACGAAATAATACATATTCGGAAAAAATATCATGACGAAGGGCCGTATTAATAAACTCATCTCAACTGTGATCCCCGTCTCAAGATACGTCAAAGTAAACGTCAGTCCATAGAAAACTGTCATTTTTGACGCATCTTGTGCTAAGACAAGCTTTTGATGCAACTAGTTTGAACTCAGTGGGTCTTCGTTAGGTACAGTACCTACTCGTAGCAGATCCTGTTGCCACTTTTCGACTTCACCATCAACTCAGTTCTAAAACACGTGAATTAGTTCTAAAATGCGACAGCTCGAGCCTTAAATTTTGCACAAATTAATTTATCGTGAAATGACAGCTCTTAACGTATGTACTTAAAACATGTGTGCTACATATATATAGAATATTCTCTCTCTTGTCAGTAGAGTGCCAAGCTCTTTTCGGTAGAGTGATCGCCAACCGTTCCTCAGTTGACGGAAGTCAACTGCTTGACTTTCTGGTACGACACGACTTTAATATTCTCTTTTATTTGCTGAAAGTAATTTCTCCTTGGTCTTCCCCTGCCTCTTCTTCCTTCTATCTTTGTATGATGTTTTTAAGGAAAAGGTCGTGTCGTAGCACGCGTCCTATCATAATTCCTCTTCTATTTTCTATTGTTGACAGCAAATTCCTCTTTAGAATATTACAGAAACGTAATAATATTCGCATTTATAAATGTTTTGCGCGTTATTTTCACCACCCATGTGTCCCACACGCATACGGTCGCCAAATAGCTTGCCGTTAAACAAATCGAATCAATTTGAACCCCGCAGTCGTTAATTAAAACCCAGTTACGGAACCCTTCTTAGGGTCTAATTTATAAATGTTATTCTGCCCGGAAGGAAGCATTATGTGGTTTGGAACGGCTACATTAGCGATAACCTTAGCTTGTTACGCGTTTTAGACGCCATCACTCAGTGGGACCACTTGCCTGAGATAAATGTATGAAGATTTAGGTATTTTTTATCCACAGAAGCTGTCCGGAAGCGCTTAACAGAGAAAGAAGGCTCAGAATAATTGGTTTGTCTGTTAACAATTAGCACCAAACTTGGCCTTATTATTTACATTTATGTTTTTGGTGGGATAAAATTTGTATTGTATTTGTAAAAATATAAGCTTATAATTATAATAAAGTAAACTATTAGTGCGTGCATTATAAACTTCTTTTCATTTTTATCAGCGCTTAAATAGGCAAACGTGGCTTTTGGATTTTTTTGTTGTTATACAAGAAACGATTGACAACTTTGCTATATTTTTTATATTTTTTCTATAATGATGAAATTAAATACATATACAGCCGAAAGCAGAACCTTCTTCTTTTTTGGAATCAGTTAAAAAGTTAAACCCAACGGTGACAAGTAAGATGGAACCTTATGAATCTTATGATTAGATAACACGTTTTTTATTAAAGAACCTACCTACTCGTATTTAAAGTAGTTCTTCTACATCGAGTTTCATCTATGCAGTAGATTTTGCAATAACCAGGATACTGCTTATTTCCAAAGAAAAACATGTTATTTATCGTTAAAATAGAACGTGATTCTTTGTTATTTTTAATCTTTTGTTTAAAGGAACAAAAATATCCGCCGCTAAACGAATTCCCCTTTCACTAGAATTATGTGCCAACCTCCAAAACCGCCAGAGTGACGTAACAAAATCGTCATTTCACATTAACCAAGGCTTCATAGAAACCCCTAAAAATATCAAAGAGGGACAGGAATTATTCAGCTCAACTCTGGGCTTTAAAGCTAGTAGATAAGCTTTAAATTTGTAAAGCTAGAACAGCTATGTCTGAATTCATACTCAAGGGAATAAATTGGAGTTGATTGCACGGTGGCGCGCAGTCCTCAGCCCCCTGGTGTCGATATTGTACTTGTGTTAACGGGTTATGGGTTTTCTACTTGTTCGGGGACAGAGTAGGGAGAATTCCAGATGAAATTGGCACCGGCTACAAATTTTGCCAAGCACTAGCTTACAAATTTAACTGGCAATCAAAAATCACAATCAAAATACTGTTAAATAGAGGGTTGATAACGTAGTGTACAGTACATATGGTGAAAGACGCGGCAGTCTCATACATGAGGGAAGCGCAAAACTAGTTATTTTCCAGCAATAAATATCTTTCGGCTAACATTTTATTCTATTCCATTGATATCAGTGATCGGATTTCACGGTGCAACACGGCGGGAAATCGAGTAGATATCTTAATATGGATATGACCAAAATCCCGGGAACTGGTTCGAAAAAACTGCTATTGAGAATTATGATATTTATAAATAAGCAGCTTAAATAATAACATAAACGAAATAAATAATTTTTATATTAATGTGAAAAATTAACCCGTACCTTGTATTTTTTCCTGACTTGTAATGCTATTTAAATTTCATACAAACTAATATAACAATATTAATTGTGTGTATTGTTGCATTAATTCTGTCTTAATAAAAAAACTTGAATTCAGTGGTAAACACCGTAGTATATCTTTTATTTATATTTATAAACAGTGAAAATATTTATTTCAAACGATATAAAATGTTATTAAAATTTAATTCATGTGATAAAATGAGAAACATTATCCTCCTTCAACAACATAAGTCCCGGGATCCCGGGACATATTCATATTAGCATAATGTTTGAGAACATTCACCCCGTGTTGCACTGGGAAATCCGATCATTGATTATAATGCATATACTGAACTATCAAATTATTGTACTTACTACGGTACACAACAATTTTATTGTAAAATGATTCGACTTCCACCTGTTGGTAAACGGTAAGAGGAGTCCGAGAGCATGATTTACAGACGCTAAACCTTTTCCTGGAAGGAGCTCTGTTACTGTAACCTTTCCGGGTCAAGATATGTTTTTAGGGTTCCGTACCCGAAGGGAGGGTATTAATAAGCCTACGCTGTCCGTCCATCCGTCTGTCTGTCCTAACTATACAGAGCTGTATCTTTTGAACCGTAATAGATAGTGGGATGATTTTATTCCAGAATATGTGTTATTACGGCGGATTTATTTATTTATTTATTTATTTAATCTTTATTGCACAAAAACAAGTGCAAATGGCGGACTTAATGCCTAATGGCATTCTCTACCAGTCAACCACGTGTCCAATCGGAAATGATTTACTAACAAATAAAAAAAAAAGTGAAGTAATAAAGGGGTCCCCATACAAGAAACGTTTTTTTTTCAACGTATTTTATTTTTGTTGTATCGTAATAATGGTAAAGTAAAAAAAGCGTCAAATTTGGTATGATTATAGAACAAACTCTATAGAATACTACAAATACTAAAAAACTGCCAAATTTGTACGGAACCCTCAGTGCGCGAGTCCGACTCGCACTTGCCCGGTTTTTAACCGACTTCAAAAAAGGAGGAGGTTCTCAATTCGTCTGTATGTTGCTTTTTTTTTTTTTGTTAGTTTGTTACGCGATTACTCCGTCAATTGTAGACCGATTTTGAAAATTCTTTTTTTGTTTGAAAGGGTATACTTTGGAGGTGGTCCCATTGTCACGAAATCATAATCTGATGATGGGATCCATGAGAAATCGAGGGAACTCCTCAAAAGTTATAGGCACACATACAGCGATTTTGGTATTACCTGCAAGACCTTAAGAAATTGCATTACAAAAGCACCTCTTGGCGACGAGGAACTGATGATGAAGACCAGAGGTGACCACCGGAACTGGCTTAGTCGTAAGTGATTGACGCCAGCAATGAGATTTCTTTATTAAGACTATGAAGCTAGTTTTATACTCATTATAACACATATGGTGAAGTGCAACTGATGGGGAAGTACCGGTAGAACTCCTCAATGAGTAACGGCCCTGCATCTTGGACAGCGACATTTTGTTAAGGGTGATGAGAGATTGGTATTAGGCTATTGTTTCTTAATGTGATGTTTATGTGCTTTAGTTTATTACATAATAATAAGAGGTGCATCACTAAAAAGCGAAAAAAAAAATTTTTAACAAAAAAATAAAACCGTCTTCAAAAACCTACTAAAAAGCGTTAAATTAAAACCAGCCTCATAGGAGTCCTAGGAATAGCCTATTTAGTGCCGAATAGGTACATAGAATATATCGAAGTCGGTGGCAAGAATCATGGTGTCATTGCTACTGTGTATACCTACTTGACACCGGCTTGGATATATTCTATGTACCTATTCGGCACTAAATAGGCTATTCCTAGGACTCCTATGAGGCTGGTTTTTATTTAACGCTTTTTAGTAGGTTTTTGAAGACGGTTTTTTTTTTGTTAAAATTTTTTTTTACATCATCGTCATCACGCTCTGCTTTCCCCGAGTGTTACTTTCTTCCACTTTACTTCTACTTTGTCTCCTCTTTGTCCCTTTCTCTGCCTGGAAATACGTTGTTGTCATTGGCATCAACACTCTGTCCTTCACTACCCTGTGAGCTTGTTACCGAAGAGTCGGCGGCGCACAATTCAAGTTACACAGCAGGACAAAACACCGATATTACACCTTTAGGAGAAATTTTAGGGGAAGCTGTTCTCAAAATAAGACCATTGTTTAAATATTTCACAATCTTCTAAATATATAAAAGAAGAAACTGACTGACTGACTGACATATCAACGCACAGCCCAAACCGCTGGGTCTAGAGATTCCAAATTTGGCACGTAGGTTCCTTATGAGGTCTAGGGGTGCACTAAGAAAGGATTTTTCAAAATTCATCCCCTAAGGGGGTAAAAATGGGGTTGGAAGTTTGTATGAAAGTCATCCATTTTTGAAGATAGAAACGTGGAAATTGGTATAAAGGCTACTATTTACAAATAAAAAATACTACCTTCAGCGATTTTGGCTAAACTACCCCTAAGGGGTTAAAATGGGGGGTTAAAGTTTGTATAGGGGTTTGGATATTTTTGAAGTTAGAAACGTGAAAATTGGTTTATGGGCTACTGTTTACAAATAAAAAAAGTACTACTGGCAATTTTGGAAAAACTACCCCTAAGGGAATGAAATGCGGGGGTGGTAGTTCCTTTTGGAGTGGTGGTTGGTCCTTTTTGAAGTACGAAACTTGAAAATTGCTATAAAGAATACTGTAAACAAATAAAAAATACTACTTTAGGCGATTTTGAAAAACTACCCCTATGGGGATGAAAAGGGGAGGTGAAAGTGTGTATAGGAGTTTGGTCAATTTTGAAGTAAGAAACGTGAAAACTGTTAAAAAGACTACTTTTAACAGATTAAAACAAATCCGGTGATTTTGGATAACTACCCCTAAGGGAATGAAATAGGGGGTGGTAGTTTGCAAGGGAGTTTGGTAATTTTTGAAGTAAGAAACATGGAAATTTGTATACAGGATACTGTAAACAAATAAAAAAGTCAATTTTAGGCGATTTTGGAAAAACTACCCCTATGGGAATGAAACGGGGGGGGGGGGGGGGGGAGATAATGTGTGTATGGAAGTGTGGTCAATTTTGAAGTTAGAAACGTGAAAATTGTTATAAAGAGTACTCTTAACAGATTAAAACAACTTCCAGTGATTTTGGATAACTACCCCTAAGGAAATGAAATGGGGGATGGTAGTTTGCATGGGAGTCTGTTCATTTTTGAAGTTAGAAACATGGAAATTTGTGTACAGGCTACTATTAACAAATAAAAAAGACTACTTTGGCGATTTTGGAAAAACTACTCCTATGGGGATGAAACGGGGGGGGGCAGGTGAAATGTGTGTATGGGAGTTTGGTCAATTTTGAAGTTAGAAACGTGAAAATTGTTATAAATACTACTGTTAATAAAAAATAAACAACTTACGGTGATTTTGCATAACTACCCCTAAGGAAATGAAATTGGGGGTGGTAGTTTGTATGGGAGTTTAGTCATTTTTGAAGTTAAAAACATGGAAATTTGTGTACAGGCTACTGTTAACAAATAAAAAATACTACTTTAGGCGATTTTGAAAAAACTACCCGTATGGGGATGAAAAGGGGAGATGAAAGTGTGTATAGGAGTGTGTGTATAGGAGTTTGGTCAATTTTGAAGTTTTAAAACAACAAGGAAATTAAATGGGGGGTGGTAGTTTGCATGGCAGTTTGGTCATTTTTAAGTTAGAAACGTGGAAATATGTATATAGGCTACTGTTAATAAATAAAAATACTATTTTCGGTGATTTTGAATAACTACCCCTAAGAAGATGAAATGGGGGGGTTAAAGTTTGTATGGGAAGGAGGTGGGTCCTTTTTGAAGTTAGAAACATGGAAATTTGTGTATAGGCTAAATGAACAAATAAAAAATACCACTTTAGGTGATTTTGGAAAAACTACACCTAAGGGGGAGAAACGGGAAGGGTGAAAGTTTGTATGGGCGTTTGGTCATTTTTGAATTTAGAAACGTGGAAATAGGTATATAGGCTACTTACTGTTAATAAATAAAAAACACTATTTTCGTTTTGAAGTTAGAAACGTGGAAATAGGTATATAGGCTACTGTTAACAAATAAAGTAATACAATTTTCGGTGATTTTGGATAACTACCCCTAAGGGGATGAAATAGGGGTAATATTTGGTCAATTTTGAAGTTAGGAACGTGAAAATTTATTTTGGCTACTGCTTACAAACTAAAAGTATTGCGTTCGATGATGTTGGAAATACTACCGTAAGGGGGTAAAATTGAGGGAGTAGATTTCTTAGAGTTTGGTTATTTTGGAAATACGTTTCTAGACTACTTATTATATAAAATATGAGTTTTCGCGTTTTTGGAAATTCTGGCAGAGCATATACCTTTAATAACACCTGTGTATGTTCTCGCAAAATAAATAATTTCAATTTCAATTTATACCCCTAGGCAAGGTGAAAAGGGTTAAAAAAATTGTATGGTTTAAATTTGTTTCTATCCCATCATGCATGATACGTACGATAATGAAAACTTTATCTGTACTTTTTAACAAAGGTACTGGACTCTCCGCAGACAAAGTTGCGGGTGGAAGGATTGCGTATATATATATATATATATATTTGTACTCAGTTCACGTTCTCGAAAACGGCTCCAACGAGTTTGATAAGGATTGCGACATGAGGGTTTACGGGGGCGAAAATTCGATCTAGCTAGGTCTCATGTCTGGGAAAATTCGTTTTCCCCGTGTTTTCACGCAAAAAGAATTCTCGCGCAATGGTTCGTAATTACGGGGCGGCTGCTTCCGTCTGAATAGGCTAATGGTTAGAGCGTTGGCCTACTACGCAAAGACTGCGGGTTCGAACCCCAGCTATAGACCGTTTTTTTTGTTTTTGTATAGAAATTCGATGAAAAATCGGTTCCGACCCCAGCGACGACGCTAAATAAAGTTTGTATGGATGTTGGGATGTTTGTTCAGTTACGCCTAAATAGTTGAACGGATTCGGATGAAATTGTCACACAGGTAGTTGTTATCCTGGGTTGGCCCCTTTTTTTATCCCAGACAATTTGATAGTGTCCAGGGTAAAAACGATAAACGACTTACTTAAGAAGAGGAGAAAGAGGTACTTAATAAGTTTGGATGTAGGGGGTAATCTCCGAAACTACCCATCCGATTTCTAAAATTCTTTCAGTGATATTCAGAATGAGGTTTCAGGGTCGACATAGGCTATATTTTAACTTATAACTGAAGCTAAGCGAGGGCGGGTTGCTATACTTGATATTATATAAACACGAAAGTAGACATACTTTTGCGTCTGTCTGTCTGTAAAGCTTTCCCTGCTAATTCGCTGAACCGATTTCGATGAAATTTGGTATGGATATAGCCTGAGTTTTGAGGAAGGACATAGGCTACTTTTTATCTCAGAAAATTGAACAGTTCCCGAGAGAGCAGTGATAAACGACTTCTACGCGGACGAAGTCGCGGGCAAAAGCTAGTAATTAAATAAAATTAGATTCAATTTAGTAAGTGCGACTTTATTCTAATATATACTAACTACTCGTATATATACGTATTAGGTACCTACTGTCTCTAGTGTAATCATCAACATCATTATTATCTTCGTCCTACTCAAGTATGTGTAAGCAATTTAAAGTTAAAGTTAGCTCTCTCATTGTCTATTTAAAAGTGCAAGAAAGGAAAAGGGCTAAAATCTGTCTGATATTCTTTATTTGATTAACCTCGTCCTGCTCGATGAGATTAACCAATCGGTTAAATCAGTTAATATTTTTTTTATATTTATCATTATACATAATATAAACACACACACACACACACACACACACACACACACACACACACACACGAACACACGCACACACGCACACACGCACACACGCACACACGCACACGCACTCACGCACACGCACACACGCACACGCACACACGCACACGCACACGCACACACGCACACGCACACACGCACACGCACACACGCACACGCACACACGCACACGCACACACACACACACACAAACACACACACACACACACACACACACACACACACAAACACACACACACACACACACACACACACACACACGCATACATTTTGTAAACTATATAATTCGGCTGCCATAAGATTGGTATTGACTGTTCGTTTAGTGTTCTCCTCCCCTCCCGCGTCCTCCGCGACCATGGGAGTGCTTTCCTTACAGTGGTCGACACTTGCTATTTAATTAATTCTAAATACAGTGATTCAGAGCTGGATGCCATTTTAGTGCCTATAGGTATACAGTTATATAAGTTCGATTACATTTTACTTTCTAATTGTTGTAAAGGCACTAAATAAATGTTTTCTTTCTTTCTTTATTTCTTTATTACTTCTGTTAAACTATCTCCACATAATTTGTCATTCATCGGTCTTTTAACTTTATTAAAGTGTTAAAGGTTGGCGTCTGCCAGTCGGGTGGTACGAGTACCTTAGGTGTCTTCGCCACGACGCGACCCAGAAACGTGGCTAACAAGATTCAATTTTCATATTTCAGAAGCTTGCACCATTGCAAATGTAAGTGCGGTGCCGACTGCCAAACGGGTGATAAAACTGCGAGGTCTAAGAATAAGGAAGGCGTGGAGATAAACACAGAATTAATTTAACGTTGTAAACGCTACGGATAAATGTCATTTTACGTGTCCTAAACTTGTCATCATTATGCTAACACAAAATGTATGGAGCATACCTACAACAACTCACTGATAGGCGACCGCAGCATGACAAGGCGCTGTTTTGTATTGCCGACTAAAGCTGTAAGGTATTAATAAGTACTTATAGTGAGAAATTGCAAGAATAGTCTGCAATCGCTGTAGTGACGTCACGCCATACCATAGATATCATATTGTTAACTACAAATAGGACAGTTATTTAACAGGAAAAGACTTAAGTAACCGAATACATAACTTGTTATTGTAAAATATTTTGATCTGCTCAGCCGTTGATGCAAATTTCAACCTTACATCTTTACAATCATTGCATAATTTCGTAGTTTTGATTCGAGCATTGTGATTTTTGATTTCATAACAGTACTCAATAAATTTGCGAATTTTAATCAGCTCTACATATTTTTTTGTTCTTTCCGTCACCCAATACAACGGTAAGGTCAAACACTGCAATCGACGAAAAACTACTTTATCCTCAAGCGCTAGAGTGCATTTGATCATAATCTTTCCCGCTGGCTTTGTTCTAAAAGTAGAAACACGTCGTCAAAAGGCTAAAGAAACCAGATTAAAATGACCTTCATCCCCCTTCTTCTTTTGAAGAAACTTCAGAAATAAAGGGTATGCAGGTCAAGCTTGGGGTCTTCTTAAACTGGCGTTAGTTGCACTCTATATTCGTTTAGGTATTTAAGCAAATATCGGCTCTTAACTTTTATTGGACTATAACATTATATTCCTTCTAATAAAGTTAGATTTTATTTTATCCCTTTGACTTTTTTACCAATGGTATAAAGTACGGTGTTACCACACCCATCGAAGTATTTATTATGACGGCCAGTGACAGTTTGCCCACAAAACTTGTGGGATTGCGATTTAGCCTTACTGATTAAAAGATCAACCAATGATTTGATCTGTCATTCCATGACTCAAAACAAGATTAAGATTTTAATTAGGCTACAGCTATAAGGTAACTCTTTTTATAAAAACCAAAGACACCTCGCATTTTTGAAATCCGCCATTATGACTTTTGTCTAAATCAGTAGAAAAATCACATCAAATTCATTTTAATACGAACAATCTTATTAGAATCACACTGGAGCTACAGGAGCGAGAATCCCGTTATTAATTCACACCAATCAGAACTTCGCAAACTCATTTTTGGAAGTTTATTGAAAATTTATTCAAAAGACAGAGGTCCAAAAGTTCCGCATAACTTGTCTCTCAGAACTTTGTCGAACTAAATTACACCTGTTATGTTGATCATTCGATCGCCCTTCGCTTTATTAGCCTTTTAGGGCAAGGGCAGAACTCGAAATTTGAACCTAAAATGTAACAAAAAAAACAATTAAAGATTTTGAGACAAAGGGGGGCTGAAACATCAAAATATAGAATCACCCAAATTAAATTGGCGAAACATGTTTATTATAAAATTAACTATTGATTTCAAAATGTTATTTTGCTGGTTTCTTCAATAATATTTATTTCTAATCCCCTCTCATAATTATTAGAAGGATCGACCAAAATGATATACTTAAAACCCCAATTTTGATTCAAGAATAAACCGTTTTCACCAAAAACAATTGGAGCAAAAGAAGCGAAGCGAAAACTCATTGTCGTAACAAACAAAACAACATTCCCAATTAGTCGAGAAACCAAAGTCAAAGGCTCGGGAAAAATACTCGTGAACGCTATAAAACACCTGATTTGCGACTTTCAATTCATTCATATAGGGATTGATTAAGATCAGCGGATTTCTGGTATCTTCATGGTTATAATTTTCCAATTATTTAAAGCCTCTAATGAGATATGTTGTCATGTGTTGGGATAAAAATGGGGAGCCCGTTTACGCGCATAAAGTTATTTGATTTAATGTATTGTTTGGTAGAAAATATTTTTGCCTAACACACCCTTTAGGCTGAAATTTCAGGATTTAATAATTATCTGTTGTGTAGATTAGTAAGGTTAGGTTAGGTTAGCTATATAATAAAAACCGTTTTTGATCGATTTTGGACCAAACGATACATTTAGTTCAATCGATGATTATGTCACGCAATATAGACCAATAAAAATGAATTCCATTGTTTAGTTTAAAAAGACTTTGTGGTTTATTCATTCTAAGACATACTTAATACCGTTAACATCAGCAATTTTAATAATCTGTGTAAAATAAATTAATAAATAGCTTAACACTCTTTATAGAAAGGTCTCATTCATCTCATTAGGTCTGAACATTCTCTTAAATTTTAATTACCTCAGTAATTTGTTTCAATATTTACACCTAATTTTCTCGTGGTTGTAATGGGGACACTAGAATTGATCACTTTAGCGGTTAAAGTTTAACCGCTTAGAGGTAAAAGTAAAGTGGTATGAATGAGTGGTATATACGGTATCCTAATTAATTTTAGTTTACTAAGTTAAATTACTTACCTACATGTACTAACTGACTCTTTTTTCTTCGAAACTCTTTTTCGATTCAAATACCATTAGCCACATCCCTATTTAGTGAATCGTTTAAGTCGCCGGCTGGAGTGCGATTGTCCCGGATCGCCAATACTCCTCGCCAATGTTTGAACGAGACCGCAAACAGCCGGGAAATTAAAACGTTCCTTGACGTCACACGGGACTTCCGGCGATTGTCGTTCAACGACGAAATAAGTACTTAGCTATATTTGGTTTTGTCGAATCGCGTGTGAAAGAGGAGTCAGATAAATAATAATAATTTCTTTATTTATTTATTATTATGGATTACCAACTGAGAATACAATGGTTTTGTGTTGATAAATGGATAGGTATCTTAAATTTTTAGAGCTAATTGTTTCCCTTATTATAGGTGACCTCAGCATGCGTAGTGTACAGTCGAGGACAGAAGAAAGAAGAGGACTTTTGGACCTTATTACAATGGAATAAGGTGAAAAAAAAAGAGTAAACATCTTTCTGTCCTCGACTGTACATCAACTTAGCTATATAATTACATATTCTAATTAAGTTATTATTCCATAAATAATAATAAAATAATAAATAAATAAATAAATATCAGTGACAATCTCACACAAAATGACCTAGTCCCAAACTAAGCTCTAGGCTTGTATTATTAAGTTAAAGTCCCTATACAAGCAGCAAGGTAAACGCAGACAGCGAGATGACACTAAATATTATAACGGACAAAAAAATCTAATGAAAAAATACATAAATGGTAGTTTAAAGATTGGGTATGCATTTTATCTACATAAATACATAGACGACAATATGAACACTGCATGAAAACGTGCAGTCAAGTTTATGAAGTGTTTTTTTTCTCGACCTTAACAATCGCTGTATCTCTTCGCTTGTACAATGGTATGGGACTCTTCGTGTGCGAATCCGACTCGCACTTGACCAGTTTTTTATAATATCATTTTCACACTTGGACATTTACGCTACTGAGTTTATGGTCTGTGTCATATTTTTCCATATACAGCCTTGGCCAAAATTATTGAGCACCCATGCGGAAAAATTAGTCATATTTATTGACGTTAAGGGAAATTCCGTGGAAAAAAAATACAATTAATCTTTTTATTGTAAAACCCGACCTTTTCTAGCTTCAGTTTTCACACGCAAATATTTACTTCGAAATGATATCAACTATGATTTACACCATGTTAAAACACTTATTATATTTTACTTCTTTGTGTATTTTTGAAATTAAAAAATAATACTTTATTAGTCAGTTACAGAGGAAAAAGTGGGGTGCTCAATACTTTTGGCCAAGGCTGTAATTGTGGACACTTAAATACTATACCAACAAATTAAACTTCTCACAAAACTCCAAAGAGTACGTTTCTATAAAGCAAACCGCAGAGGGCAAAGTTCGCGGGGAATTAATACGTGTGTTTTGCGGTTCCTCGGGCTTTGCTGTGAGTTAGCTAATTGTGGACTTTATATTGCTCCGAGTTGCTTGAGTTTGCCCATTGAAGCCATCACGGGATTGGTCTCTTTTTTCAGGTTTGCCAATAAAGTTTTCAACGGAATATACGATAACAATCAATAAGACCTAGGCTTGCTTATTAGCAACGTCATGATAGTGTCTTCTATCTTATATAAGAAGCGCTAAATATTAGTGTTATGGTGAAAGAATTGAGCATTAAATGGAGTAAAGAACCTAAATAATAATTTTAAACCATGGAACCGAATGATTTGTCGTTTGTAGGCTCCCGTAGTCAACAAGAAACCCATATTATTTAAATTTGTTTCAAATCTATTCTAAAATTTCTGGAACTGGCAAGTAAGTAATTGAAAAAACATCAAATTAAAAATTACCTCTACTTCTTACAACAAAAAAAAATTAATAATTTTCTCCAATATGCTCGGAAACGTCCACCTTAGTGTTGCAAAAGCAGTACGCGAAGTAAAGTTATTCATTCTTGGCCAACACACAATATTAAAAAAAAAGTAATTAACCTGTCGAGGAGCAGCGGCCGGGAAAAATGTATGAAAATTCATTACTTCACAGATTTTTATTTTTTAATACCATGTTTTGACTAGGGAAAACAACTCGAAACAGCCAAATACTCGTACTCAAACAAAATTCTCCTAATGTTTTTTAGTTTTAAAATTGCGTTCATAAACTAATTAAAATAGCAAATTAACTTTAAAACGCATAATAAATGTAATAATTAAAATCCCAAGCTATTAAATTTAGATTTATTAAATAAAATATATGATTTTATTTAATATTATAATTCAGAACTCCGAATGAAAATGGCGTCATGAGTCAATTTATGAATGTCGTGTACTTTAAAAAAAGGCGGGAAGTAAACTTTTTTCGAAGGCAATTTTTAAGCCTCGACCGCGAAGGGCGGTTGCAGGACGCCTGCAACCGCTTGCTTCCCATTCTCTACAGTAATGTACTATATCTCAAAATGATGGAAGCATTGCCACTTTATTATGCAAAGTGACAGACAATGTTCTGCCTGTGTCCTAAAAAGAAAAGGCGCAAGCACCTGTTTTATTTGCTTAGTATTAATGGCAGAGGCGTTGAACCGAGAACGGACAGACAAACACTTTCCAATCAGTGTTAGTAAGGGTATAGAGGAAGTTTCAATTTCCATAGGTCATTTAGTAAACTAACTTTGGTATCAACTATAGAGCCAGTGCTAGCAACTACTAAATTGAGTTTAGGCTTCAAAGCTGTGGCGTTATTATCTGTCGCTTTACGACGACAATTTTATCAATTTGACTATTTTACATAGATCCCTACTGTTGTGACAACTGTATGAAGTGAGAGATCAAACGGAACTTATATTAAGCAAAAATAAGCTATAACTTACGTTTTCTTCTAATATTTGACTGTCATACTAAATCGACAGTTAATAGTCCATTCTAGTAGAGACCGGGAAGCATTTTCCTTTTTAGTACGGGTCATTTTGTAGTTGATCGCTAGTTGCGCAGTGCATCTCTTTCATTATTGTCTGAGTAGAGAGGGATAACCGAGCGTCAAGCAAGTCGCGGGCTAGATGTGCTAGCCGCCCTCCTGGCCGAGGTTTTTGTTGTGATTTTTTCAAACATGCACGATTTTAAGGCAGATTTATAGCGGACTGTGACGGATTCATACTATACTTTCCGGCCAAGGCCGTAGGAGTTGCGCTAAACATAAAATGAAATACGAATATTTCCGAGGGTGCTTCAGAAAAAAAAATCATTTTATTTTTTTATATATTAAGAGGAAGGTAAACGAACATGCAGGTAACCTGGCAACGCTGCCGATTAACACCGGCAACTCTAGAGGTGTTGGTCAGTTGCCAGTGTTTAAAAACTGGGCAAGTGCGAGTTGGACTCGCGCACTGAGGGTTCCGTACACATTTGGCTGGTTTTTAGTATTTGTTGTTATTCTATAGGGTTCGTTCTATAACCATACAAAAATAAAATTATGTTGAAAAAAAACGTTTATTATTTCACTTTTTTTATTTTATTTGTTTTTAAATCCGCCGTAATAACACATATTCTGAAAAATAATTAACCCACTATTTATGTATTACGGTCAAAAGATACAGCCTCTTTATAGTTAGTGCAGACGGACGGACGGACGGCGTAGGCATATTAATAGGGTCCGTTGGGCGCCCTTAGGGTACGGAACCCTAAAAATGGATGCTGGTGAGATTGTTATAGTTGGTGGATTTTGTACTTTGCAAAAAAAACTGAGCTCCAACTTCGAATAGGTGCTACTTGTTTAGAGCTCAAAATTTAATGGTTAGTCGACTCCAAGTGCAATCCTGTTGCCATTAAGAATAGGACGTTTTGCTGGACTGTGACAGAATTATCAAAGGTAAGAACAACATTTCTGCGCGACCCGCTAGGGGACAGCTATGACTTAAGCTTGGGCTTAATTAACGGCCGTATTAATAAACTGAACTTGTCTGCGTCAGAAATGACAGTTTTCTATGGATTGACGTTTACTTTGACGTGTCTTAAGAGGATTGTGAGGTGACGGCTTTCCATACAAACGGCGATAACGTTTTCCACCCCCTTAACCGTTAACCGATTTCGACCAATTTTTGATATGGTGTCAGTCGAAACAAAAACTATGTCCGTAGGTTTCGTTTATTGCAATAGCAAAGAAAGTGACAGCAGCAACTTTAATCAAACTTAAAACTTAATTGACGTATCTGAGTGCGGCCGATAGCTCTTAAATGTCCCAACCAATTTTCACCAAATTTAGCTAATACACTTTCGATTAAGTCACCTTTAAAACAAAAAACACTAAATCAAAATCGGTTCATCCGTTTAGGAGCTATGATGCCAAAACACACACGTTAAACTTATAACACCCCTCTTTTTGCATCGAAGGTAAATAGTCGGATTAAAAGACAAACATAACTTTGCATTCAAAAAAGTTCTTCAGTTCACTCATACTAAAACGTATTGCATTCCCCTGTGCACTGCGTGGCCTCAACTCGGTCAAACAGAGTGTGTTTGTTTGTTTGTTCCGCCTTCACGGTCGAACGCCTCAACCGGTTGAATTGAAATTTTGTGCAGAGATAGTGTGTAGTCCGTGGATGTGCATCAGGTACACTTTATCTCGGCTGCGCGGACGGAATCGCGAGCAAATACTTAAACTTAGTATTATTTAAACTTTGGTTTTTATATTGATACTAGCCTTTTGCCCGCGACTTCTTCCGCGTTGTAGCCGTTTATCGCTATCCCCTCGGGAACTATTAATTTTTTTCGTGATAAAAAGTATTTCTTGTCCTTCTTCGAGACTCAGGCTATCTTCGTACTAAATTTTATCAAAATCGGTTCAGCAGTTTAGCCGTGAAAGCGTAGCAAACAAGCATAGTTACATTTACATTTATATCTATAATATTAACCGCCTGGTTCACAATCGTTATGTAAAGCACTTTCCCTTTCTTGCACTTGAAAATAGACACGGAGTAGGCTATATTTAACTGGCAGATACATTTACTTGTCGATTGTGACTCTAACGGCCGTATTAATAAACTTATCTCAACTGAGATCCCCGTCTCAAGACACGTCAAAGTAAACGTCAATCCATAGAAAACTGTCATTTTTGACGCATCTTGTGACGGGGATCACAGTTGAGATAAGTTTATTAATACGGCCCTAAGTATAGATTAGTTACAAGGTACCTGCGTGATCTAGTCGAACTTATAGCTTATATTTTTCATGAGTAACAAGTATGTAATAAGCTTGCTCATTGTGTTCGGCTTCATTCCCTTTGAGGTTCTCCCGTCATTACTCGATGCGCCCCGGACTGCAGTTCTATAATAATTGCATTTCCTGGCCGCTGGAATGCCTGTGGCTGCTAAACTAACATTTTGGATTCTTTGCTTTGAACATTCTTTTCTTTTACAGTGTCTTTCTCTGCAGCAAACTCATTGAGGAGTAAAATAATTAAGGTAGTTTTCAATTTTTGTTCATTAAGATTTTAATTTAATAAAATTGTTTATTTCAGTACCTTTACATGTTGTTATAATTATTATTTAATAACTTCAAAATTTCTATCAACATCTACAGTGAAGCTGAAATAGTTTTTTGAAGCGATACATTCGTATTCATAATGCAAGATACACCTTCAAAAAAAGTAGCTTCTCGCCGATCGTTAATTTAATTTAGCTTTAAAATACTTGGAAATTGTCCATAATAAACGTTGTTATTTATAAAATATTGCCATAATAAAAACACCAGAGACCGTCCCCTTCCAATCCGTACTTATTGGCGAACATAATATTTTCTCAAACTCACTTCCCTGCGCTTAGCTCAAATCATTTCACAACAAAACATTTTTCGAAACAACCACTCCGTAAATAAAATATCGGCGTGTTTTCCTACAAGTGACATTTTGGAGAGCGAGAGAAAACAAAGGCAATTCTTTCCCTAGCAAGGGGAGAAAAAGTGGATGGTGTAAGGCCCTAAATCATATTCGCGCATGTTGAATATTAATAATGTGGGCTACATCGGGAAACGAGGGGAGCGATGTGTCTATACGCCGGGGAGCCACCATCAACACCGTGATAACTGTAGTCGATTTTAGCGGTGATATTCTCAAATTCAGGAAATTTGAGCGCGTAAGTCACCCGACGCGTTAGAGCGGTTTCAGACCACCGTTTTATACGCGCGTATAAGCTCGTTTTTGAACGCGTGTGGGCATATAAGCGCACCTTATGTCACACGGGAATGTCGTACGAGCGTTGGCATGCTTATAAGCTCGTATAAGCGCGAGTCGCGAAAGACGCCTCCCGGCGCGCTACTGACTGACCCACGGATTCGAGCGAACACGCAGTATTAAGCGCGTGTACGCGTGTCCATTTATTTGAAGCGCGAGATTAGTGCGCGTGAAAGCGCGTATGCCAAAACGAGGTTATACGCGCAGAATAAAACGTTACTCTAAAAGCGCACTTACTCCAACGCTACGTCGCAAAACGTACACAGTTTTGTGACGTATTTATGTCTTAATTGCGTTTGCGTGGCGATTTGTGTAGAGTTGTCAAATGTTTTGAATGCGCTGTTCCATTTTCATACTAATGAAGGGTTACAAGAGTACAGACGGCGGCGGTAGGAATCGTAAACATTTTTTAGCGCACGCAGAGGTCAAATAAGAAATGTTATTAAAATTCCACAAAAATGATTCCAACGTCGTAGTACTTTATTTAGAGATATATTCCTTAAATTTTAAAAGATATATTCCTTAAGTTAATAAAGTGAATAAATCATTACTATGAGTTGATATTCAAAGAAAATCAACAAAATACAAGCTTGTTTTTAACCGACTTAAAACAGGGGTTCTGTGTTTGACCCGTATGTATGTTTGTATCTTCACGATTATCTCAAAATATACTTCACCGATTTGCAAAATTCTTTCAGGGATATAATTTCAAGTTTGATGATGGTAAAACTGATTGGTTTTATAGAAACCGTTCCTTTTCTTTTCTTTACGTTGTTTCGAAGAAATATCCAGGCAGTTTTAGTATTATTAATTACACTTTTATACCAACTAACTAGTTTATGTAAATATATTTTGTATTTTGAGATAAAAGTATAGAGACTGGTAAATAATTAGGGAGACCCTTCTTATTAATACAGGCAAGCTAAGGAAATTTGCTGTGTACCAATAGTAGCAATTGCAGAAAAAACGCAAGTGTGCATCGTAAAGTAAACTGTAACGTACAAATTTAACTTTTACTGCTTTCTAAAATCTTAAATTACGATTTAGCTATTAAAAAAATACATATAACATTGACACACTGTCAATTCACATGCTTATTTAACTTCTCAATAGTATTGAAACTGCGATTTGTGGTAAGCGAGATTATTAAGTGTCGCTCGATATCTTATCGAGTGGGTTGTGAGTAGAGCACGTAGAGTCGAACCCAAATGATTTATCGTATTTGCCAGGCTTCTCTCGCTGATATCGAGATTTCTTCGTCAAAACATAGACATATACTCATATTGTGTGTTTGCTTGTACTGTTGTGCCGATGGCAACAATGGTGTGAATGTTTTTGGCGAAAACATAAAGGCTCGTGATGTTGTTATTTTGTGTCTAATGATTATGTATTGTGGCCAGTGATAGAAGGGGATTTATGTTATTCTGAGTAGTATTTTTCTTAGTGTTGTTTGCTGACTGTGTTTAAGGCTGTTATTATGACTCATTGTCACAGAATATAAGAATAGGTACCTTAAACTTCATTATTTTTTATGAATTGTAGGTATATATTTTTGATGGAGGTTTAAATTTACAATTGATATACATAATATCAATTCATTTGTTTTAAATAAAAAGGACATTGTTAGTGAATACACAGTAGTTATTTTTAAGTTAAAGAAGTACATCCTCATCATCATTATCAGCCCGTACTCGTCCACTGCTGGACAAAGGCCTCTCCCAATGCACGCCACTGCTCCCGAATGCTTACTGTAGTACATACTATGGAAATGGAAAGGTTAACTGTAGTATTACGAAATGAAACAAGCCTGGTGAACAAATATATACACTTTGCCTAAACCAGGACATAAAGTGTAGCCTCTACACTAGGCCCTGAGGCCAATTTACATTAGCAATTACAATGAACTGCATTGCTAACCCCCAGGACCAAGCCTCTTATGATGGCAACTGCCTGCAATGGTAAAGAACTCTAAAATGTAAATTTGAGTTTGAACTGGGGATCACTGATTTAAGAGGCGTCACGCCACTGACACTCTAAGGTCGGAGTTCACCAACCAATTTAACGGACTGTTAAATCCTAATCGGCTGTTAGTCAATACATTTTGACAGCCGTCAGACCTCTAATCGCCTGTTTAACTGTTGGTGAACTCCGACCGAACTGTTTTAATTTAGACAAATGTGTGTGTGAGTTGTGCGTATACATGTAAGGATTAGTTAGTGTTTACTTGTTGTTTGAATCTGTACATTCAAGTTAAAATATTAAATATTAAAATAAATATTATATAAGTGACCGCTAAGTTAACGCCGCGTTAACATAACATATCAAACAAATTCCTTTTAGGTACAGTTTGATTCAAATTCACAATATTTTTTCTTTCATTGCATCCGTGGTTTTTAAATGATTTGTCGTAGTAGGAATTTGACTGGAGCCAACACTGTCACGCCGCGGGCGGGGAGTGATGTACGACTCCGTGATAACGGGCGGGTCAATACATTTGTGATATTAAGTCGGTAAATCAAGACTTTGCTAAGCACCGCTCTGAGTTACCGATGGGCGGGAATGATATAGAGTGGGTGGTACTCCCAAATACTGCCTAGAAACTTCTTAAATCGTGAAAGTCGATATCATTTATGTATGGAATGAGAACATTCTCATTACTCTCGAATGTTTCCGAGAGTTTTCTCTGTAATTTTTCGAGAAGATTACGAAACTGCTGGGAAGGTTCTACAACTTGCACATTGCTACTCCCAAAGTGTAGTAGGCCAATCAAAGTCTATAGGCAATGAAACCGGTTTTTTAACCGCCTTCAAAAAAAGAAGGTTTTGTGTTTTTATGGCTAGTCATCTGTCTTTTTACCCGACTACCTAAGAAAGAGGGTAATGTTTTTCAGGTGTATGTATGTATGTATCCTTATCCAGGATGTATCATTGGATTGGTAATCACCAAATAATGCCTTAGGCTATATTAGAACCTCTTCAGTTCCGGCCGTGTTGTATGGTTAGTCAGGTTTTCAAAGCTTGCAGTTTGTCTCGACTTGTTATGTGCTTTAAATTAATATACCTACTTACTTTTTATACAAGACACCCTATTATTATTAGTTACGTACACCATATTTTACATTCAATATAAAACGCACAGTGGATTGAAAATGGAATACTTTCCTATATAACCGTGACATATAATGTGTTGATGGCGATATCGCGCTGTCATGTGTTTTTATCGATTGCAGATGTCAATATAACCAGCGGTATCAGCAGCTCTATGTTTATATGTCCAATAAATAACAAAGTTGTCGCTATATTTTTATTTCCAGCAAGTACAAGGATTGCCAAGTATGTGTTTGTTATTGCAGCGTACCGACACAGCGGGGGATGGACGAGGAAGAAACGTTACAAGTTAAAAATATATCATCTCCACCAGTTTCGTTTGTTAATTCATTTTTCCAATCCGTCTTGTTTTTAAGTCTGGCTCGGAGCCAGGATTGTGACATTTTGTAGAGTCGGATGACTTAAAACTTAAGTTGGATTTTTATTGTAAGTCATAACTTTGTTACACTGTTTTTTATTGTATTATGGAAATGTAACTGCTATTCGGGGAGCAAGAATTTTAATTAATTCTGTGGGAGAAGATTTTAATAGTGATTTCAATATTTTCATTCCAAGCGCACCCCGCCACCTTAAATGTCGTTGCACTGTTTTGCATCAATGTACGTAAAAAAATAAGTAGTAAGGTTGCGACTTCGTGTAAAACACTTCTAGTACCTAATATGGTTAAAGATACTTTCCTGAAAAATACAACAGCATCCTAATTAAATGTAGAACTTTTTATCGCCTCCGAATTTTGGAAAAAAAAGTGGCCAAAATTTGACAAGTGTGTCCGCGTTCTTTAATCTAGTAGCCAAACGGTCTAATTATATCGGATAAATCCAAAATTTCCTACCCTATTTTCTCTTTGAACTTTGGATTCTTTTTAGACGTATTTTAGTACTTCTAAAAAAACAGATATGCATCAATTTCTCATGAAACGAATTCTCTGGCAAAATCTATTAATATTATAATTAATTAAAATTCTATTGATCGACCGAAATGTTTCTCACTACTTCCCGATAGGATATTTTGTATGGAAACATTCAGAGGATTCCTTATTATGCTTTAATAAAGGTTTTGTTACAAGATGAGATAAAACAATATAAGGTTTTTTAATTAGGCCTATGTCAATCCCTTGGGCTATAATTATGTTTTGGTATACTTTCGTGTTCCTTTCTTTCGTCGACAGGAATTTAATAGGGATAATGAGCCGTTATTCTGTGTGGAATGCCGACAAAAGTTTCTACACTTATATTTATCTATTTATTCAGGTAGAAATAAAATAAACCTAAGGTTATCGAGAATGGTTCTAAATATATCAAAAAAACATTATTTTTTATTAATTAAGGTTGCTGAAATATATCTTGCTCAATATGTCCACAATAATAATAATAAAGCAAAGTTATATTTTATTTCCGAGGTACAGTCGCCCAAATAATTCTTTAAACTTTGACAAAATCTTCATAGTAAAAACGTCACTAAAGTTGTGCCTCCAAATTGACAGACGCATCATATCGACCTAATTGCTTTATGACGTCCAAACGAAATTCAACTTGAGCCTGGCTGACCATTTAGCCGACAGTACATTTAACTTAGGTAGATAATATTCAAGGCAATGGCACTCCAAATTTCACCGGAGAGGCAACCGGACGGCGAGTGGTAATCTGGGTCTTGAAGTGATACCAAACCCCCGTACCGGCCGAATGGACCCCAAAAGGGGGCGGATATGTGGGAGAAGGGGTGTTAAACGTAAAACGTAAAAAGTACGACGCGATCGGATTTAAAAAAAAAACTTTAAATTATTTTTAAAATTCGCTAGTATGAAAACGGCCCGTGTTTATCGGATGGATTTTTTTTATTATTATATAATAACTTCAAAGCAACTGCATTCCCATCCGTAATATAAGAGCTTTATAATTTTTCACTCACTATTTATGTAGTATTACTTACACGTACACTTATATGCATTATTGTATTTCTTCGTATTTTATAAGTTACATCAGATTTACAATTTTTTACTGTCCTTTAAAGCATTTCTTTAATAATTATATGAAGATAAAATTACAAGTTGATTGAAATAAGAGGACATCAGAATATTTCTTGACACGTCAAATCAAATATATCAAAGAGGTGTCACCCGAGCAATTTAAGAAAACGAACATCATGTATGGCAGGCGCTAATTATAAAGGAACAACAATTTAATTTATTTAGCTTTTTACTGTTAGAAATGAGCAAGTGGATAAATGCATGCGAATATGTGTCACTTAAAAAATATATATATAGGTAATACTAAACTTGTATTTACCTAGTTCACTATGAAGAATATAACTTATTTATGTCCGGTCCTTTTTACTCAAAGTAGGCTCGTCTATATGTGGTTTAAATATTAATTTACTTCAATGTCTCATTACATGAATTTGAATCATGACGTTCGCTTTTTGTTTTACTACTAGTGCATTTTGTAAGTGAGTGGTAAATCGAGTATTTGGGCAATTCGGGTGACGTGAACGATGAGATCGAAAAGACACTTTATATTTATTGAACTGAAGATTGAAAGGGTGAAACTAGCTGACGTAATTAATTTGAATGTTCAATTCGTAAACTACGCGTGATATAAGGCTATACAAGTAACTCACAAACGATTTACAAAATAATTTTGATGTCTTCTCTCTTAAAAAATAAGCACTTATAACGTTTAAGCCCTTATAAAATGCAAGAACTTCAAACTTCAATTGTTTATAATTAATAATAATTAAACGCTTTATTAAAATATATAACTGCAATGATTTATGCAGAAATTATAGGAACAGTTAGTGAGAATGTACATTAAAATGGAGCTCTACCTTGAAGAAAATCCAGCTGTCACGTTCCCACGACATTTTCGTTATTCTCGTTTTTTAAACAACCCCTTAAATGAGTGGTCTGACAGGTACAATCGCGAATACAACAAATATTGTTTTATTAAAGTATCTATTTTATTACTTACCTGTTCATATTTGTATCTATTTTATTTCTAGATAGTGCAAAGAGTGACCTCTGTTTCCACTTTTATTTTAATAAATTTCATTTTATTCGTAATTTGTTAAGTTTGGTTTACTTTCGTAGACAGCCAAATATTGCTACCTAGTTATTTAATTTCAGTTCCAGAATCATCCACTAGATGAAAAACGTTTTCTAATGCTAAAAAAAACCTTTTTTATCATAACCTTTTTCCTGGCCTTATTTGATAACTCAAGAAAACGATACATAAAACAAACAATATTCATAATAGTGACTTGTAATATTGTTTTTAAAAACTAATCAAAGTCGAACTCTCGCACTCGCCAGTACCTATTAAGTCGCTAGAAAACGTATTTCATCTTCAAGCCACACTTTCTTTTAAATCATGGAGGAGACTATCCAAGCTTTCCACCAAGTCCTTTCCGTGGCCGGCGTCACTATGTACGCCAAAAACAATTGGGACTCTAAACTGACACTAGTTTTACAGATTTTCAACGTCATCATTGGCTTCTTCACCATCCTGTTCACAACTACATTCGTCGCCGTCAACATCACAGACGTCTTTGTTTGTATCCAAGGAGCCTGCATTTGGACTACAGGCGTCATAATGTTCATCTCGTTTGGCGTCTGCTTAGTTTTCCGCAGGCAGTTCAGACAATTCCTCAACGAAATGGGTTTCAAAGACGCCATGTTGGAAATGCCGTTGATCGAATATGTTTTGAAATTAGAACATGGCGGGAGGACGAGTGAATTAAAACGGATGGTTATTTACTCCCAAGAGAAATTACTGAAACTTACTAGGGTTTTGTTAAAAACTTACGTATGTAGCGTGTGGCTGTGTGCGACGCTGTATCTGAGCGATTCTGTGTACCGTATGTTTGTGAGGGAGGACGATTCTTTGAGACTCTTGGGTAAGCTCGTTTATTTTAATTATGTTGCGTATTTGATAATCCACCTTGGTCCTAGCGAGTCCCTTGGTAATTAATTATACCTGTGTATGGAATTGGTTTGCAAAAGGTTTTTACATGGTTTGTATGATTACTCTACTTAATCAGTTGTTTGCAAGGTATTTTTTTTTCTTTTAATCAAATGTAACCGCAGCAAGCATGCACTAGTGTTTTCTTTTACTTTGTCACTATAATCTACTACTCAACTACTACTATGTCAATTACTACTCAACTACTACTACTAGTCTACTATGTCAATTACTTGCTATTCTGTTATTTTGTACAATACAGTGCTTTTTAAGAGTATTTGTAAAGCAAAAAAAAAATCATCCAAAAGGAGGCAAAATTTCACACTCCCTAAATCAAGTCCAATTTTTACGATTTTTTAATAATGTTGAGGTTGTAATTGAAAAATAGGTTTGTACGTTTTCCATTCCAAGAAAATATTTCTTAGAAAATATCAATAAAAACACACTTGTTTTTCATAATACCTACAACATATTCAAAAATCGAATCGTGGAAATCGGACATGATTTAGAGGGTGAGAAACGTCACCGCCCGGAGAAAAATTTGTAATGGTTTTTTTTTGTCAGCTACGCGACTTCAGCGTCTTCACAATATTTTTAATCCATGAAGGTGCGTACAACAATACCAATTAGCTGTCTACACCTGTGCGCTTTCAAGTTCTACTTGCGCTTTCCTCTGACGCATGCCTCTGCAACCACAGCGCATGTAATAACGCATGCGCTCAAACTTGTTTGATATCAGCGCATACCCGTAGCGCACGCTAATCCGTTACCGTGGGGTCGACGTGCAACATTTTGCAAATAAAATGGCAGAAGATAAAGGCAAAACATTGGATTTTATTGAAGATTCAGTGTCACCCTCGTATTGCATGCGCTTGACGCAATACGAATTAAATCTTGAAAGCGCAAGTTGAACATGAAAGCGCATCGGTGTGGACATAGCTAATGATTGTGTACGCACGGTTGCGTCGAAGTACGTCAAATTTAAGTAGTGGAACGCCACCTAGTTTATTGAAAACACTATAAGTGACTTTTTAATTTTTTAGGTTTCGACATGTGGATTCCGTGGAGCCTGGACAATTTCGATGTGTACCTAGCGACGTACATATTCAATGCGTACTCAGGCTATTTGTGTTGCATCGGTGAGTAGCCGTTATTCCATTTGGACATTACATTTGTGTCGCACATTTTGCGGTTTGGTGATTAAAATGTCGGTTATTGTACAATGAATGGGACTTTCGAGTTGTTTATGTGGTATTGTGAAATATAAGCCTACCTAGGGCATAGTTTGGGACTAGTTTAATCCGTCCGTGTTTAAGATTGTTCCCTGATATTTGTTATATATTAATTAAAGACGAATTACCAAAACATGTTTTTATTTTTTATTCGGTCTTGGGTTTAAGAAAAAATATTGATTATCATTTAAAAAAGTTTCACTTAAAATTTTGCAATTATAAAAATTTTATTTCTTCTCGCGACTTCGCCCGCTTCGATTCGTTCTACTTAATTTACCTGGAAAAAAGTAAATAAATGTGTTTTAAACTTATCGTGCGTGTTTATTTTAAGTTTCACCTCAAATAAATGGCTTGCGTGTTAATTTTAAGTTTCACCTCAAAAATAGCTTGCGTGTTAATTTTAAGTTTCAACTCAAATAAATGGCTAAGAAATGACCAATAAAACGACATTTTCACAGTGTACGGATCGCTGCTTAAATAGAAAAGCAACACAAATCAAAAACAAAAATAGATGGTTATCGTTTTTGTCGAGTAAATTTGCATTTACTTTGTTTTCTCAGAAAGCTTATTCGTGATGCGATGGTATTGAAATTCAAACAACCCGAAGATTAATACTAATTTAGCCGACAGAAATACGACGTCTTTTAATTTGTTCACAACATCAAATCAAAATTATGTGCACTGTGAAACTTATGAACTGTTGCCGTTGTTTCTGGGTATTATATATTAGTGAGATTACAAATTTCTAAAGAAATAATTCTCCTTCTCTCTATATTTAAGAGCCAAGCTCTTGTCGGTGGAGTAATTGCCAAGCACTCCGGTTCTTTGTCAACTGCTTGACTTTCTGGTACAACACGACCTTAACCTACTTATTTATATGCTCAAAGTAGTTTCTCCTTGGTCTTCCTCTGCCTCTCCTTCCATTCTATCACGGCCTATAAACTTCATACAAAGTAAAATCGTCCTTAGAAGACTCGCTAGGGAATCGAAGCTGACAGCTGACAGGTAAGGTAACTAACTGTCAGTTGACCGCCGCCATGTTGCTTCTACTTTGACAGTTTGCAATTTTGCACCCGCCATGTTTTAAATCCTGATCGAGAGAAGTGTCATTGATTTCTATCCGTGCTTATCCTCTCAGATTAAAATAGTAATACAATACTATAGTTATTTTTTGCAACTAAAATGTATAACCAGTGTTGTGTTGATAACTGTGCAAGTAAACGACAGGACGTTCAATTGCACCAATTTCCCGCATCGGATACAGAACTCCACAAATGGTTGCAGTACATAAATAGTGAACGGCTGCGTATTTTAACAATTCAAGATCTACGAAAAATGTTTGTGTGCCACAAACACTTTGAACGTAGGTTCAAAACTGAGAAATCTCGGATACGGAGGAAGAAATTCGATGTGGCCTACCGAGCATAACACACGAAAACGAAAATCGCGGTAAGTCCATAATTAAGTAAACCTTAGTTTCTTAGTTCCTTAGGTTTTATTGAAATTGAAATTGAAATCATTTATTTGTTAACAATTTACAATAAATATCTTACAAAAACAGTATACAAAAACTAATGGTACAAGTTTATCCATACACTGTTGATTTGAAGCGCTTCTTAATCCTATTAACAAATAGTGAACAGACAGAAGTAACATAATGAATATAGATAAAATTACTATTAGTGCATGCATTTTTTAATTTCAGAAAATGGTATAAATAAAGACCACAATAATGCAAAAAAGAGGAAGCATGAAGATCATGCATATTGCAAATGGCAACTAAAGGATGGATACTGGTAAGTTTCTAATCAAATAAGAGTGGAGTTTTTGATACATAGTTAACCAAAGTAATGTTAGTGATTTTTTTAACCAATGGTTAAGTTTAAGTGGAATGTGTAACTAATTTACAAGGAAACGTTATAAAAGCAGAGAGAGAGAGCAGAAATTTTAACAGGGTGCGGAGCAGGTGATAGTGTTATAGTCCAGTTTCCAGTTAGCTTATGTTACACAATGAAAATTAATAAAGCCCAGGGCCAGGCACTAAAAGTTGCAGGTGTGGATCTAAGTACTAGCTGTTATTGGGGAGCAGCGAAACGGCTTCTACGTGGACGGAATCGCGGGCAAATTCGGCACAGAGATAGATTAGGTATAGTCTGGAATAGCACATAGGCTACCTTTTATCCCGAAAAAAATGGACGGTTCCCGAGGGAGCAGCGATAAACGACTTCTACGCGGACGAAGTTGTGGGCGGCTGCTACATAAATGTTTATCTTTTTATCTTACTTCATACTATACATAATATTATAAATGCGAAAGTTTGGATGTTTGTTTGAAACCACGCTGAAACCACTGAAGCGATTTGGCTGAAATTTGGTACACGGTTATAGGAAATAACCGGAAGCGTCAATAGGTTACTTTTTACGGCAGTAAAATATCTGATTCCCACAGGAACGAAGTTAACGGACGAAGTCGCGGGCGGCCGCCATCCTAGTACATAATATAATTATAATAAAGTGAGTTTGTTTGTTTGTCGCTTTCATCGCTAGACAGCTGAACCGATTTCGTTGAAATTTGGTTTGTGTTCCCGAGGGAGCAGCGACAAAAGACTTCTACTTGGACGCAGTCGCAGGCAAAACCTATTAAGAATATTTTTTGCAATCTTGACAAAAAAATTCAAGTATGTAGTTATGTACATAACATAAGTATGCCAAGATGGTGTCTCTACACGCTTATCCTACAAATATTATATGTACATGAAAAAGTTTTTATGTTTGGATGTTTGAATGTTTGTTACTCAATCACTCCTAAACCGCTGAACGGATTTGAATGAAATTTGGCACACCAATTGATAGTTTATTACCTGGACTAACACAAAATAACGTATATACTAACATAGTTGTAAGATGACATAATTATTAAGGAACTTTGTAACTAACCCACTAACATCAATGGATCTATGTTATCAGAAATAAACCATTTTATTTTTATTTATTCGTATAACGACCGTGTTAATTAGTTTAATTCTTAATTTTCAGAACACGGGGCTATGCCAGCTTCCTCTAGTCAACCTCAGCATGATGAAGGAAACTTAGTGGCATACAATATACCGTTGCCGTTGGCATCTGATTCAATGAATAAACCTATGGAAACACCCGTTGCTAGAGGTAATAAATAAGCTATTTAAATAAAGTAACTGTGTGCAACATGTTTGAATGCTGCCCTAAAATAACCAGGAAGTGTACAAATACCAATTGGCATAAAAAAAAGATAAAAATATATTTACTCGTATTCAGTAAGTAGGCCGTACGGGCACTTTTACGTGTCAAAATCAACCAGCGCTTCCCAAGAGGAGACCACGACTGAGAAGAAGCGCCGCAAGAAACTCAACAGTTAGACATTATTTATGTCAATGATATTACTTCTAGCATTAAATAAATAAAATAAAATAAATAAATCAATATCAGAGGACAATCTCACACAAATTAACCTAGTCTCAAACTAAGCTCTAAGCTTGTACTATGGGTACAGACTACGATAAACATACTTATATAGAGAAATACATACTTATGCATAGAAACCATCCATGACTCGGGAACAAATACTCGCGCTCATCACACAAATATTTAACCATACCGGGATTCGAACCCAGGACCGCTAGCTTCATCATCATCATCATAGCCGAAAGACGTCCACTGCTGGACATAGGCCTCTCCAAGGACCGGTCCTGCGCCGCTTGCATCCATCGGCTTCCCGCAATCTTAACCACGTCAACGGTCCACCTTGTTGGAGGTCTGCCCACGCCACTCGAGAACTCTTCGGCCCCAACGGCCATCTGTTCTGGTCTGATGATGGATTTGTCTTGATTAGCAGATGATGACTGTGCAAAAAAAAGTACAGTCGGCAAGAAAAGATATTGAGAGATTGTCCCAAAAATTAAGTTTTTGACTGAAACTTATTTATCTGTTAGATAGTCCTCGACGATAGTACGCTTTCGAACATCACCGACTTTTTCAAGTAATTTTTAAGTGCTGAAAAGGGTAACTAAAACTACGTCAGGTAATCACTACATACATATTATAAAACAAACCCCCCGTCGCGTCTGTCTGTCTGTTCGCGATAAACTCAAAAACTACTGAACGGATTTTCATACCAATGGACGCAGTGATTTACGAGGAAGGTTTGAGTGTATAATTCATTAAGGTTTAGGTGCGTATTATGCTCTGCTACCCGTGCGATGCCGGGGCAGGTCGCTTGTTTGTTGAATGCATTGGCCTACTAAGAAATGTTCTTATAGCAATTTTGTCTTTATTTGTAGGAGAGCCCAAGATGCTAAATATCGATAAAGCTAGAAGCGTAAATTTTCAGTGACCAAGAGGTCTGCTATAACTAGCTAGCCCTATCCAATTTTTTTAACGTTACAGAAGATGAACGTGCTGATACTCCGAAATTAGTCATCAAAAGGAAACAAGTAATTTCAAAGAAGAAGAAATTGTTACCGTGCTGTGCTGAACTGTATGAAGAATATGTTAAGTCCAAAAAACAATTGAAATACCAAAAAAGAATACCCTTGGAAATAGTTAAATTTTTTGTCGATTTATTTGACTCTGTAAATGGATCGAGTCTTTCGCTAAAGAAAAATAAAGGCAAAGCACTGAGACACGCAGTGACAGTAAACTTACTTACTTACTTAATCTTATCCAATTATTTATCTCCGCGTTATCATCATTGGAGGTTAAATTTCCTTCACAGTTCATGCATTTAATATGGCTCGAAATTTTTCTTATGCTTATGACCCACCCCGTACAGTAAGCGCGTGAGTGTATGTTTAGGCGTTCGTGGCTTGCGGTTGTGGGAATGCTTTGTCCGGCAGCAGGGTTCAAATCAGAGGATTCATATGGGCTAACATTTTCATCACTTTCATTTTCATTGAATGATTCAAATAATCCTTTAAGTTTTTTTAATAACTGCTCACCTGAATCCTCTTCACAATTTTAGCTCGTAGAATGAAACTGTATGAATCTTGTGATCAACAGTGATCTAAAAGTACTTTTAAAACAGTGGCAATTTGGGTTGTTGTTCCTAAAATTTGCCGATGACACAACAATAATTATAGAGGGAAAAGACCTGTTGACATATAATATTGAAATGAATAAAACTTTAGAAGCTACTGTAAATTGGTTAACACGAAATAACTAAAGGGCATATATAGTTAAAACTAAATATATTCAGTTTCGCTCGTCACGAGGTAAGGCACAAAAACTGAATGTTGCTTTTCAAGGCGATGCCGTCGAAGAAGTTGAGCATATAAAATTTCAAGGGATAGATATTGATTGTCACTGTAATTGGATAGAACATGTCGACAACCTGTGTTCTAGGTTAAATAGATTTGTGTTTGCCTTAAGAAGAGTTCGTCAGACAGTGTCGGTTGAAGCTGCAGTGTCTTCCTATAATGGTTATCTAGACTCGACATTACGCTATGGAATTGTTATCTGGGGAAATTCAACAGCGAAAGACAAGGCACTTTTAATTCAAAAGCGTTGCATAAGAGCAATATTTGGTATCCATAGATTAGACTCGTGCCGTCCATACTTTAGAGAATATTGCATTTTGACTGTACCCTATCTTTTTATATTTGTACATTCGTGCATAAATATAATTATCTGTTCCAAAATATTCAGTCTACGCGCTCGAGAATGGTTAGACAACATTACACACATAAATTACACCATCCTCTGGCTAAATTAGCATTGTCGTCAAAAACAAAGACTGCAAGATCACAAAGTTTAAAAATAGCTTGAAGTCATTGCTTGCACAAAAATGTTATTATAGTATTAAGGAGTATTTAGAAAATTAATATTCTTTGGACATGTCAAAATTATATAATATTTTTATTTTATATTATGGGACGTTTTGATTTTTTTTACTGTTTTATTAATACTTGACATTTTTAGTTTTATTATGATATGTTATAGTACCTACCTATTTATACTATATTATTAAATGTGTTAATAATTATGCATAATTTGCCATTGTAAAATGCGTATACGCTTGTAAAGGTAGGGTTTGGTGAGACTATGTAACTGGCAAATTTATCTGCATGATTTTTAACCCAAATTCCATATGCAATAAATTTCATTTCATTTCATTTCAAAAATCGGTTGAGCCGTTCCTGAGTTATAAATGGTGTAACGGGTTTAGTTTTTATTTTATAAGTTTGTTTTATATATAGGATGTCCCTTAAACCAACTTCAAGCCATTAAGGGCAGATAGAGCAGCTAGAAAGCTATCGATTTAACCTTTATGTATGTTCAGCGAGTTTTACTAGTTTCGGAAATACTCGTATTGATCATTTTAATCTGAATTTTTGCAATTTTCCCGAATGTCCATGTCACGAAAAATCCTTAATTTCATGTTTTACTTCAGAAGTTTTTCAGTGGTGTCTTGCATTATTTGATTCATTAGGAATCAGCGAAGGTTTTAAACTCATTTGCCCGTTTTTTTTTTATCAAATAAGCTTAGTAATCACATAAAGTTGCTTTTTCCATACTAAGTTAAAACAAACCCTGGTTACACCTATACATTTGTAAGTATTAAACCTTTGTAGATGTTTAGTTTAAATTATGTTAAAATGCGCTTACATACAAATAAATAATATAATCAAGAAATGTGTTATTTTTTGTACTTAATAATCATTTGACATTTCTCCATTCCAGCACTGCCAGCGTCAAGAACAGCGGCGCCGAGCTCAAGAAGTCAGAATGATTCTCTCGCTTACCTAGATAATTTTTAATTCATGAGATTAAAATTATCTAAGTAAACAAGAGGATCTTTCGGGCGCCGCTGTATTTGACACTGGCATTCGTTGCCTAACTAGCAATACATAAATCTATGTGTGTGTGTGTGTGTGTGTGTGTGGTGTGTGTGTGTGTGTGTGTGTGTGTGTGTGTGTGTGTGTGTGTGTGTACCACGCGTGTGAAGTTTCACCTTACGAACTATAGATGGTGCTACGTTCTTAGGTGCATGTTTAACCACAGAGAAGCCACTCTTTTCCCTTTTTTTTCTCCCATTTTGTCCATTTGGACAGGCTAAGGTCAACGACCATATCGCCTCGTCATTACCACTTTTTTCCTTTTGGTATTACACTATACTCTTTGATTACCTTGGCCTTCAAAGGAATTAAATTAAAAAAAAAAAAGCTGTCAAAACACATATTAAACGTTCAGAGCGGATCCGCATCTAAAGAGGCTAGTATTGGATGTATGGCAGTTGTTCGTCTGTACGTAGTACCTCTTAGTCGTCTGTGCATTCTATGATCTTTTTTTTAGGAAAAGGTCGTGTCGTAGCAGGTGTCATATTATAATTCCTCTTCTATTTTTAATTGTTAGCAAATTATTGTTTTGAAATGTGATGTTGAAGGAGAACGGAAGGGAATAAGTTGGACTGAAAGAATATCTAATGAACAAGGTGCTGAACAGAGTAAATGAAATTAAATAATTATATCATCTAAAACGTTTTAGCCTACCCAGGTTTGCAGTTAACCATAATTCTCTTGGTCGGTCAAATCATCAGACAGCTCAAGATTCTGACCTTTATCTTAACCAACTTGGATGAACTGGTTCTCGAGATTGTGGGACAGGAGAAGGATGAACGGCAGAAGTACTGCTCCGCCATCTTAACGCAATGCGTCGACCATTATGTTAAATTAAAACGGTATGTGTTGGCATTTCACCTTTTATTTTATCTCTTACTTCTCTCAAAAGAAGAGACACAAAACATTGTACTGTTGCCTTCATCGGTCTGTATTCGTCTGTTTTTCTCTGTGGATTATCACCTAGCGCCAATTTGGGTAAACCGATTTCAATTCTCATTTTAATAACTAGTGGTTCTAAGTAAAGGTTTATAAAAATTGGATATAGATACTAATCAAGAATCGTTCGTTTTATTCATAATGTTATTTATAATTTAAGCGACTTTCCATAATTCTCAATACATACCTGCTCCAGATTAAATTGCTTATAATGGATTATAAAACCACCAAAGCTTTGACATTTTTCAGAAAATGCAATAAATGTTCAAGGCCGTATATGTAAGTGCACTTTTTAGGCGAAGTCCAAAATATTTTCTGAAGTTTGGAATGATCATCTCACGATGCAATGATCGAAAACTTTTAAAGTCCTAAACACAAAAAGCAGAAGAAATCCCTAACATAATTTTATCAAGACCTTACTTAGCATTATGCACGGCAATAAAGCTCGCTGATTCAATTAAATTTTGCACAACAATGCATATAAAATCTCGGTCAATTGATTTTTACAACTGTCATGAACAAATCTATGAATACATTAAAATCAGCCGCGTCATGATGATTTTAATTTGCTCGTTACGATTTCGTTGATCGTCAATGACCTATTTACAAGTTATTATCGGACCCAGTTGACATAATCATTTGTAAAACATGCTTGACGCATGATCTGATCGTTTAAATAAAGTAAAATTGTGTATCGGAACTTAAAGATTTTCAAAATCAAACAAAATATAACACAATGTAAATGATTGACGTAAAGTCACGATTTATTGCGTCGGCCGCATTCCATAGGTACTTAAAAAACGTTTCTTGTATGGCGACTCCCCTTATTATTTTACTTTTACTTTTTAAATTGGTTACGATATCCGGCGTTATAATTACAATAATATTCTGCTAAAAAAACAAGCGGCTTTCTTTTACGGTTCTAAAGATAAAGATACAGCTCTTTAAAGTTATGACGGACCGCGTACGCTTAGTAATAGGATTAGGCACTCTATGGGTTCGGAACCCTAAAAATCAAATCAAATCATATCAAATCTTCCTCTATAGTGTTATTTAGCAAATTATGTTGCACTGTATGTTTGTTTCTGTGTTATATCCTAAATAAATAATATCAAACATATGATACGTTGCTAGCTTAACTTTTCCAAGAGGTCTCTGCCTCTTTCTCTTCTCTAAGCATTCTTAAATTAAATGTAAAATGTGTTACAATAAAAAAAATGCTTTCAGCTTCAGCAACAGTTTAAACGTGATATGTCAGCCGTTCTACTTGGTTCTCATTCTGGACGCCATTATGCTCGTGTGTGTGTGCTCCGTGAAGATTGCCATCTCGGTGAGTAAACACGTTTTAACATGTTTGAAGACTCTATCTGCGTCACAAAAAATCGCATATGCGGTTAAAGTCTCGTTGCAAATCCAACGTTATTTTTAAATAAAGAGAGTTAACACTCCGTTGACCATCAAATTTGACATAATCTTTTTTTAAATTAGGAGAGCAGCATAGCTGAGTAAGCGTATAGGTGTTGGAGGAAAGATTTGAGATCACTTTCATTAGTATCATTAAATGGAAGACATTTTGTTTTTTATAATTATATATTAATTTTCGGAGTTTGTATAAAAAAAGCTCTTAAAGAGCTTTTTTTAAATTAGTTAACCTTTGTTTATTATTAATCTTGATTAAGGAAGAGGCGTATTTTCGCGCCAAAATGTCTCATCGCCTTGTTTGTATCTTATGTTTTACGTAGACTCTTGACGTTCTTAATCTCGATCTAAACTTTTGATTTCAATGAATGACGGAGCCGAATTGCAGGAAAAAAATAATTCGAAACTCGAGATAAATGTTACAAAGGTACGTGCAGTTGACATTTTCTGACGACTGTTATTTTAACCCGAATGTTCTGAGGACGGCGCTGTCGGTCGTTCGCAGTTTTTACTCTATTTATTTAATCGCCGAGGTAAAACAAGGGAGATGTTTTTTATGTATAGGTATATTGCAGTTTCTTCCTGGTAAGCCTAAAGCGTAAAACACACAGAGCACGAGTGCGGGTCGGGAGCGAGCGTTTTACTGTTACATTGTGCACTCTTCTCACAAGAAGGTCAATCGGAGAATGTGTGCATTACGACCAATATAACAGCAAAACGCTCGCTCCCGACCCGCGCCCGCGCTCTGTGTTTTACGTTTTTAAGTTAGAAAATTTGCTGAATTATGATGTATTTAATCATTTTTACTGTAAAATAAAGTACTTACCCGTTAACCTACCGGCAAGCCTCAACGTTCGCACTGTTATGTGAGGTAGGAAGGTGAAATCAAAAATCAAAATCAAAATATTTATTTAGTAAATTGGCCACATACGGGCTCTTTTACACGTCGGTAATATAGAGTGAATCTACCAGCGCTTCGGACAAGACCATCATTGCGGAGAAGCGCCGCAAGAAACTCCAGCAGAAGGTCATTTTTTCTAACATAAAATACACTAACACTTAAAAGAAAGACCGCCAAGATGACAATGAAAGAGGCGAAATGAAATTACTAGCATTGAGACATTCTATCTCAATTCTCAAGGCCGTGAGAATTGAGATGTTATTACGTTTTAAGGAGGCTAACGATGACCAACTTTAGATCGTGATGAGCTCAAGTGTTTGTTCCTGAGTCATGGATGTTTTCCTTGTATTTAAGTATATATTTCTATATATAAGTATGTTTATCGTTGCCTAGTACCCATAGTACAATTTGTGTGGGTTTATCCTGCCTCATATTTATTTATTTATATCATTTGGCTTCTCAATATTATTAAAATATATAAAAAAAATTACAACTATAGAAGCAATAAAAGTACGTGCAGTGAAACTACGCAACGTCTGATATTTTGACATAAGCTGTTTACCCGTTTCTTGCTTTTCTCCAGCAAATGAGAAATACGCTGCACTAAAGTAGACCATTAAGTTTGTGTAGCATGTTGTACTTATTTAACTAATATTTTATTGATAAGAAATTCACTTTTGGGACACTTTTTTTGTTGCCAACTGTACTTTATTATGCAATGTCATCGTTTGCTTATCATTACCAAACAAAGGAAAGCGATAACTTCAACTGTCGGATAAATTGAAAAATCGGCCCAAAAAACATAATAAAATAAAATAAATAAATAAATACCTGGGGACAATCTCTTATAAATTGACCTAGTCCCAAAATAAGCTCTAGGCTTGTACCTACTATGGGTACATACATACTTATATAGAGAAAAATATACTTAAATATATAGGAAACATCCATGACTCAGGAACAGATACTCGCGCTCATCACACAAATATTTGCTCATACCGGGATTAGAACCCGGGACCGCTAGCTTCGTAGGCAGGGTCACTACCAGCTAGGCTAACTTCGTCGTCAAAATTGAATCACAAAACTATTCTATAATAGGTACGAGTACGTTGTAATCTTTATTATAACTGGAAATGCAAAAAAAAAAAACCCATCAACATTTTCAACACAAAACACGTCAAGATACTTACAGGGAACACGTCTTGACGTTTGTAATTCCGTTGCAGGACAAGTCGTCTCTCGACACCGTGAAATACTACGTCCACGAGTTCTGCTTTATAATGGTCGTGCTGATGTTCTGCCTGCTCGGACAGCAGGTCACGAATGAGGTCAGTATAGCAGGTAAACGAATATGTTGGTACGTAAAGATTTTTGATTTAGTAGTCAAATAAATCGGGTCTATATGAACTAATTTTATCTTATCTTAAGTAATTGTAAATAGAAGTTTTTTTCCATTTGTGACTTTGCTGGTAGGTGCCCTTTGTTGGGCTCAATGTCTTCTTATCGTCGGTAGAAGGTTCGATCAACTTAGTTTTTTTAGAAAACTGACGTTTTTTTACGTCCTACCAAAACTCTGTAATTTTCAATTGACATATCGTTAAAAGGTTAGCGATAGTCTCCTAATGTCGCGTGGTGACGGATTCTAGTAGCTGCCCTCCATTCCTATTTTCCACCTTGAATATTCTATAGAAATTTTGAATATTATAGTTTATAGCGACCCGCCTTCGCTTTGCTCCGGGTACTATTATATACATAAACCTTCCATAAAAAAATTCTAACTAATGGGGACAAGCGCATTAAAATTCGTTGCGTAGTTTGAAAGATCTAAGCGTGCATACAGAGAGACGGCGGGAAGCGACTTTGTTTCATGCTATGTAGTGATATCTTTTAAACTGAAATTAAACATAAAATTGATGTGAATTTCAGTGTGAGAAGCTCGAGACAGCCGTTACCGAAAAATGGTACATTTACAATCAAAATCACAAGATCAATGTTCGAATTTTCAAAATGGCGCTAAGTCAGCGTATGCCTATCTACATATTTGGATCTATTACGCTTTCCGCACCTACTTTTACTTGGGCAAGTATATTTTAAATACACATAAAAAGCGGAGTGTTGAGTTTGATGCCTTGTCACAATGTAGTTGTGACGATACTCACTTTTATGCTACAATTATGAACATTATTTTTAACTTCACGATTATAATAACATTAAATCATCACTTCTTCTTCTCTTTAAAAAAAAATGGCCTCTGTCCACTTATGTAGACAATTTTGCCAATGTCAATGTACGGTTAAAATATATTTATAAAATTGGTATTGTTCGGTAATTTGGAGAACTGTGGCGAAAGTGTCAATCGCCTCACGCCACCACTCCGCCGCGCACAACACCGCCACGCTTCACTTCTCCAAAGAGAAGCCCAAGATGGCGACCGGCTCAGCAGAAGCGATCGACACGTGCAGCAGCCAACAGTGGGAGTGTTGACTCCATTAAATCATCACAATAGTATTTTCTGTTTTGATTGTCAGTTGTCAATGTCACTTCTTGCGTGCTATTTGAGCTATGCTAACAAAAGCTGATAATTAGTTCAATAATGACGTATGTTAGCTACCTTTTCTCGAAAGATGGCGTTACTATCGTCAATCTTTCTTTTCAATTATTTTATTCCAAATTATAATAAATAACCTTAATTATTTTTAAATTTTATGATAAAAATATAATGTCATTTTAATAAATTCATAATGCATTAATCAACTTTTTGGATGCAGTTTAAATTATATCGAGTAATTGTCGGGTAGATGACACTCGCGTTGTGAATTGTAACGGTAGTATGTCAGATCACATATTCACATTCGCGAATGGAACGGTTCAGGCCGCAAGGATATAAAAGGCCGGGACACCGACAATTAAAACAAACAGAAGATATTGTGATGATTTAATGTTATAATCGTGAAGTTAAAAATTGTGTTCATTATTGTAGCATAAAAAGTGAGTATCATCACAACTACATTGTGTCAGCCTACGTCTGTTTATCTATCCGTCTTGTCAGGCGTCTAAACCTTTGGGTACAGTCAGCGTCAAATATATAGGAGCAGCTAAAATGGCCAAGTATATCGCAACACATCCTTATTCCTATGGCAATAAAGATATTTGGCCACTTTCACTGCTCCTATCTATTTGATGCTGACTGTACCTATGTTCGACATTTTCTAGCTTATCTGCCGGTGATTGCTTTCTATTTCACCGTGGTTTAATAATAATTGCATTAATAAGAAAGAGATGGGAAGAAACACAAAATATTGCAAAATATAATAATATTTTTTACAACATACAAGGTGGGCCAAAAGAAATCACCCTATTGGAAGATGCTCTCATTTTTGCAAATGGTCACCAATGTCAAATCTGTTTTGACATTTGTGGACTTGACAGATGCAAAATACAAGTGAACAAGCCATGGAGCGATACACTCCCCAAGAACGCGGAATAGTCGTGTCTATTTTTTTGCGTAACAATTCAAAAAAAGAGAGTCAAACAACATCGGATGACTTCTTTTGGCCCACCTTGTAGCTTACAGTTCACCTATTGCTTTATTACTTGTCTTTTTACTGTGCTCGTATTAGCCGTCTTCACTTTAATTCTATATCTGTGTTTATAAAGTCATTGTTGTATTGAAGAATTATTGTCGTTTTCAGTTTTTAAGAACTGGGATGTCATTTTTCACCCTTGTGATGTCAGTTTTTGATGAAAAATAGTGAGCTATGTATTGTATGGAACGAAGAGAATACCGATCCCGATATAGATGTTAATAGAAGTGCAAATGTCTTCTTCATTAGGAAGTTACTAATACTAAGCTGTACAACCTATTTGGATCATAATAAACTTTCAAATAAATATTGTTTCATTTTTCTATCGAAGTTTTTTGATGTGATTTGATACTTGTAAATATTTTGTAAAAACGCACGCCACTAAGGTGTCACTAGTTTGTTTGTAGCAATATACTAAGATCTGCTCACGATCTGTCTGACGACCTAACCACGACTTAAAAACTACCTTAAAGTTGACGCCTCAAATTGAAAATCACATTATATGGATGTAATGGCTATCCATTACATGCATGAGGTGCAAGCGTAATAGGGATGACGAGTGAGTAAAAAAAACTAAATTATATCTACGAGTAGTCCGTCAGTGAGGTTATAAAAAAATATTAGACACGTATTTTTTCTTTTGTCAATCAAACAATAATTACAAAGATAAAGCGCGTCAAAGTTCGGGAGTGGGGGCTCGTGACATCACTTCTGTGTAAAAGTTGTACCAAGACGTGATGTAATGCGACATTTCAACTCAATACATCTCCGTAATTTTTGATTATGTGAAAAAAATACGTGTTCAATACTTTTTGATAATCTACCAGGGCCCTTAGCCAAGATGCCCATCGCTAACTAGCGTTTCTATTCGTTTCGTTTTTAAACCAATCGCGTCACTGGTAGATCACGTGACTCTCCGTATGACGTGATCTACCAGTGACGCGATTGGTTTAAAACCTAAACGAATAGAAACGATAGTTAGTGATGGGCATCTTGGCTAAGGGCACTGATCGATAAAGAAAAAGAAATTGTCATCATCCCTATTCACCCTAAGGGCGGCTGAAATATTAAACCGACTGTACATAAACGCCTGTATGTTTAAAAAAATATGATTGTGAAAGTACTGTGAAAACGCCAGTATTGTAATATCTCTTATAATTAAAATACCTAAGCTTCGAACGCTTCGATATTACCGAAGCGAGATGGAAAGGAAATCGCATAGAATAAAATCGATCAATACAGCAAGAGATAACAAAGGCAGGTAAACCAGAGAACTGGTCGGATGATCGGAAATTGTTTCCGCGGCGTGGTCCAAGTTGTGAGTGATGAGCTAGTTATTATGTAAACACTTTATTGCACAAAAATTTGACTATCGATCAGATGATGGCGTGAGGTAGGCCACAGACCCAATCATAACACGAAATTAGCACATATAAAGGTTTAAACCTTTCCAACAATGAGAACTGGTTAGAAATTGATCTTTTTATGTAAATGTTTCGATTGTCGTTGTGTCCGTTTAATCAGTAAATGTTTGTTTTCACTTTAAAGTTGTATTGGATTGTCTAAGGGCCGTATTAATAAACTCATCTCGACTGTGATCCCCGTCTCAAGACACGTCAAAGTAAACGTCAATCCATAGAAAACTGTCATTTTTGACGCATCTTGTGACGGGCGTCTCACACAAGATCAGTTTATTAATACGGCCCTAAGATCTAAAACCCTATTTATACAGGGTGATTTGTTATACGATACATTCCATTTAAAAAAATGTATCCGCTGCAGCTGAATTCCTTTACGCTATTATACTGCGCATTATTTCAATCGTAGTAATTCCAGCGGGTAATTACCCGCGATCTCCTTTATATTGGACCTCACGGTAATACAAAACTACCTCCTTTGTTATCAGATATTATTCCCGCGAGTTAGCATCCGATGCATTTCATTTTGCCGCCGAACTAATCCTGCTTTCACGGATTCAAGGATTCACGGTAATTCACTGTTAAATAATAAATGATAAATATAACACGATAAAATTGTACTTATTATATAAAAGAAGTATTTGTTTATTATCCCGTATCAAGGCAGAGGCTTTTTATCAACCACATATGGTTGGTTGAAATATCAGTCTTTGTACCTTGATATAAAGTTTAAATAAAATTGCATTTACGAGAAGCTCACGAGACGACCTGCACAAAGCTCTCGTATGTACATACCATAAAGATTTATAGGATGGTTTATTTTATTTTATTTTATTTTATTTTATTCCTGTACCGTAAAAAATAAGTTTTTAACCGTGGTTTCAGAACCACGGTTAAAAACTTATTTTTTACCTTTGTATCAACCAATATGCTAGGCTCCCAGGTAGTCGACATTACCTACGTAGAATGTACAGTGAGCTCAATTTGAATTGGATGCCGCTAGAGAATCAAAATGGGATTTTATAGTTGAAGACATAAAATAAATGTATGCAGTTTGAAATACTCGATGTTCCGCTTTGATAGGCCGACATGTTTTATTTCAAACTGCGCTGCGGGTGTAGCTACTTACTAAAAAGTAAATAATTAAAATGTAACTATAGTTTTGTGTTCACGCTGTGAACAGATGGGAATTATAAAATACCAACTAGTTCGCTCTCATTCAATAGAATCAACATTGTGTGCGAACTAGTGGGAATTTACTTTCTCATCTGTTCAAAGTGTGAACAAGTGAAAAAAAATCCCACAGGTGGTTTTCCGTGACCGCGTCAATTATTTTCTTTGAATATTGAAACATTTGTACATTTTAATTGAGTATATAAGGACCAATTTTTCAATCTCCAGACAGCACTATCTGTCTGATACATACAGAAAAAACCTAAGATATATCACACATTTTAGCTTTTTCCTTTTTTAGGGTTCCGTAGTCAAACTAGTTTAAGTAGTTTCGCCAGTCCGTCCGTCCGTCCGCAGCTTAGCTCAGAAACACTTAGTACTAGAAGCTGTTATTTGGCATGAATATATATATTATTAGTCACGCCGAGAAAGTGGTAAAATAAATTCTTGAATATTATTTTTTTCAGGATACCTCCCCTACACGTAAAGTGGGGATGTTTTTTTTTTCATCTATCCCATGGTGTGGGGTGTTGTTGGAAATGTTTATACTACTGATTATCACCTATGATAACTTTAAATACGAGTAGAAAACTAGTTAAAAAATATTGTGAATAAATACATTGTTGTTTGTGTTTGTAAGAATGGCGACGGAACCCTACACTGAGCAAGGTCCGACATGCTCTTGCCCAGTCTTTCATTAAGTCAAATTGACAAAGAAAAGGAAAGCGATAACTTTAACTATCAGCTAACTATATCAGGGAATTAGCAAAATCGGTCCTAAATCGGTACCTACTTAGATACAACTTACTAAATTGGAATTAAAATAAAAACAAATCGTATGAACACCTTTTAACTGTCTTTATCGACAAGAATGCCAAAGGTCATGCACCCGTGATCTCCTTCGCTTTATCTGACTGAATCTTTAATGTGGACGCAGACCCTCGCATTAGAGGTATAAAAATTTAATACTGTTCACCGCGTTGTTGGTAAAAAAGTTACTCCATAAGTAATTAGTTAAACAGTGTGTTGATATAAGCTGAAAGTTATATCGTTTCTACGCCCGAAAATGCACGTATCGCTGTTGCTACTTTTATTACTATTTTAAATAATTTGTTTATGTAGTGCTAGCTTATTTTATGCTCATTTTAATTGGTGAGTGTTTTATGATTGTCACAAGGAATTTATAAAAAAAACCTGTCTGTTGAGTTTCTTGCGGCGCTTCTTCTCAACAGTGGTCTCCTCTTGGGAAGCGCTGATGGTCTCAGACATGTAAAGGTGCCTAGGGCCTACTTAAATAATAAATATTTATATTTTGATTTTCATGAAACAGCTCGCAAACCTCATTCAAACACAAACAGTTATCCTAAAAAATCGTTACCAATAAATCATAAATGGAAAAATAACATTCAATACATTACGCGCATCGCTATATCGGAGCTTATCCGTCCACAGTAAATAAAGGCTAATCAAGATTTATTCAAGTTCCAAGAAAATACGAGCCTTCCATTAACACAAATGGACGTATCAACTAGGAAAATAAACCGAATAATCCACCGAAAGGATAAGTTTTTCTGTCCCCTTTCTCAGTTAATTGGGGAATGTTTTCGTTGAGAAATAATCTACTGTTTTTGCTGATGGCGAATAATCAACTAATTTTGAATAATTTTCAAAAGTTATTGAGTTTAAGTTATAAAAATATTTATTGTCAACCTATTAAAAGAGTTTTCCTCTATTTCTATGAACATGCTTTGACAACCTGTACGACTAGCACAACTTGTTTTTATCGCTTGTAGCTCTGAGCCCTTATCCAAGATGCCCAGACGCTAACTAGCGTTTCTATTCGTTTCATTTTTAAACCAATCGCGTCACTGGTAGATCACGTGACTCTCCTCGGTATGACGTGATCTACCAGTGCCGCGATTGGTTTAAAAACGAAACGGATAGAAACGCTAGTTAGCGATGGGCATCTTGGCTAAGGGCCCTGTTCATTCCTTTTATTGAAGGTTAGTTAGAGATAGACTTCCGAGCGAGTTGAACTAAGTCATCTGTTAATAATATTATTATACAGCATGTGACTTAAAATAACTTGCGTATCATTTATAAACATAGTTTTACAAGTTATGAACCCGGAATGCAATTTATAACGTCAATTCGAAAAATATATTTCATTTCAACCGTTATTAAACATGAAATAAAACCTGACACGAAATATTTTATTCTAGCCATCCATGACTCATGTAAAACGATGTTGGCGACGAAAAATATGTCGCTTTATATATTCTGGCACTCGAAATTGTTAGTGGACGATATAATTAGGAGTGGATACAACTCCCTCATTCGACAGGTATCAGCAGTTATATCTTACATTTGCCTGCGACTCCGTCCGCATAGAAACCGGGATTCACTAATCTAAATGATTCAAGGTGAGGACTATCTGTGTGCCATTCAGTAGTTTTTACGTGAAAGAGTATACAAACACCTATACATCCATCATCATACATTTTTGCGTTTATAATATTAGTAGGAAGTACGATTTTAAGAAATACGATTTAAAAAAAGCCGTGGTAGCCTAATGGTTTGACCTGCCGACTCTTAAGCAGAGGGTCATGGGTTCGAACCCGGGCTCACACCTCTGAGTTTTTCGGAATTTATGTGCGAAATATAATTTGTAAATTTACCATGAGCTTTACTGTGAAGGAAAACATCGTGAGGGAACCTGCACAGCCCAAACCCTCTCATTGTGAATGGAGGCCTGTGCCCAGCAGTGGGACGTATTATAGGCTGGATTATTATTATTATTATAACGATTTTAAGACCGATGGTTCTTAGATAATTTATTGCAGGTGACTGTATTAGTTAACGTCTTAATAAGATGGCCAATTATTGTACCTTCTCGCTGCTATGCGTTTGAAAATATGGTTATTCAAACGTGGTGTTAATTTCTTAAATAACGTACTGTTCATTTTTCTGATTAATTATTAACTAGCATTTTACTGCATTATTTTTAATTTAAAGAAAACATTTATTCCCAACAACCTAACACACTGAAATTAAAATTAAAAAATAACATAAAAAAGGAAAGAGATCATAGATCGCAATCGAATTTAGTCGCAGGTTTCCTTGAAGTTAGCCAAAGCGAGATACATAACTCTAGATGTTTACAAGCGCGCGGGGTTACTTTAGTTTGCCGGTTAATACATCGTCGTTGAAAGGAAAAGTGAGTTATTTATAAAAATATCGTTGTATACGCCCTATATAAATCTCTTCCCTTCTCAACGTTTTTGTTTTATTTCTCTCAACATAACATAAAGAAATATTTGTTAAGGCGACAATTTATTCGCGCCCTTATTCTCGCCCTAACCGAGTGTAATGGCTTACCGTAAGACAGCGATTTATTCATTGAGTTATGATCACGTCTGTATTGTTTTTCTGACCAAACAAGTTATACTTTAGAGATGTAAGAACAACTCGCCTAATTTGTTGACGAATTACGACGGTGTACTCAAGTTAACGGCAAGGCATATCAGGCAGAGTGAGACATCCTATGTAACCCAGCTGCTTAAAGTAAAAATACACTTTAATGTTATTAATATGAAGGGAAATGAGGCTCTTTGATTAATAACTCGTTTATAAATTTAGCGGTGACAAAAGTTTGAAAATCAGAAAAATAAGTTTAAAAAACGATTTCCTTATTTAAATTTCGAAATTTTACATTTTGCGCCATGCACAGTGTTAATGAGCCTACTGAAGGTTATTTTTATTAAGCCAGTATTTTTCGAAATTATTTATTTGCAAGAACAAACATTAATTATTTACTTTTTTGTTATTTATTTAACTCGTACATATTTTGACACGTCTAGAGAGCTTACTGTCCCGAATTGGACCCAACATAATAAAGCAATTGGACGTACTATAGGGGTGGTGGATTATATAAATAAGACTGTTTCTTGCTGTGAGGTTAATTTATTTAAAATAATTATACAACAATAGGTGTTTGCACCATGAATGCCGCGAGGCGACCCTACACATAACTACTGTTATTTTTTTATTGTTCTATTCTTAATTTCTTTATTTGATTTCAAAAGAATTAAGAATAAAACTGACATACATAAAGCAACAAGTTCTACAATTCTACATACAAAACTATTTGTTGCTTTACAGTACCTTAGGAAAAAGGATCCAACTCAACCATTTCACACTTGTAGAATTTAACATAATATTGATAGCAATAGAATTCAAATTTAAATACATTTACTTTGTGGGTTGGATCCTTTTCCATAAGCTACGTCCAATTGATCCATAGTAAAATATGAACTGTCTAAACAACAACTCCCACAGCACACTAGCTCTCTGATACACACATTTGCGAAACGTCCACGTTGCAGCTAATTCTTAATTACGATTCATAGGACCATAAACCGTTGGCCCCCCCCTACCCTGGAGCCTGTCTCCCCAATTAACGTAATCGGGAAAGACTTCATGCGAATTTAATGGCTATGTATACTTTTTGGAACATTATTCATTTTTCTATTGCTTTATATCATTTTTCAGGGAACGCTGATGTTAATGGGCAACACAGACTAACAGCCAATAAGGTACAATTGGCCAATTAACATGTTCGCTGCCACCTAACCTCCAAATGTATGTAATTGACACACTTTGGGGTGTCACCGGCCTTGAATATATCAATTGTGCTTCGATTTTCGGAGTTTACTCGTCGTTATCATTTTCTCTGTAACTTTATCCAATAAATGTACGAAAATACTCACTCGTACATTTTATATGTAGTACCAGGATATCCAACAAAAGCGAACAACTCAAGGGAATATAGCCAATTATATACCTATATATGTATTACAAAATGGAATAACAAGCTCGAAATGTATAGACGATGCCAAAAATAGATGTTCCAAAAATAAATGTTCCAAAAATATGAAATTAACTTTCAGAACGGGATTACCTTTGGATTTTACGTAGAACTAGAATGGCTATCTAAAATTAAAAGTTTTCCAAATTTTAGATAGAAAAAAACATTTCTATAAGCTGCTTACCTTTTATCAAATATGTAAAGCGCATTGTATTTAACCAGCAAAATATAATGTTCGCGACTCTTGTAAGTTGCTCGAGTGGCCTTAGTTGTTTAGCCCGGCTCGTCGTGCCTGAGTCGGGCTCGAGTCGAGCTCGAGCCGAGCCATAAAAAGGCAAGAGCAGTCGAGAACAGCACTTCAGAGGCATATTGCGCTCTTTTCGCTCCCGACAAAAAAATGGAAATGTCCCACTTATTGTTCTGGAGTTTTCCATTCAGATGTAATTTGTGGTGAGTTTGTAGTGTTCTTTTGTTTGTTGATGCTCCACGTTCGCGGTCCGTTCTAAATGTAAACTTTGACCAAACAAATCCGGTAACGGCAAGAAGAAATTAGAGAAGTTTCAAATTAATTTTGGTAAATTTATATTGTGTTTCTATTGTTATTGAGTAGGCTGTCTTTCATTAAAGACGTGGTTATTGTTCACAATTACCAAAGTTTATTACACGACGTAAATTCACCGGGTGATTATTCGTCCGACGCTACGAAAGGCGAAATGTTTAACAGAATCACATGACTGACTTTAAAGCGACAAAGTACAAAAGTACTTACTGACGTCGATTGTCAACTGTTTTGTACATTGTCCCATAAAACCTGAGACATATAAGCAACTGTTATCATTAAACGCCCATGGCTCACCTGTAGGAATCAAGCTACATGCTATTGCTAGTTTTCGGTAAGGGATAAAATGGCTTCACTCGTTAGCATTTGGCGTGACGAGATGGCAACGTTCCGTAGAATCAACCGCGAATACCTCTCGAGCGGCCGTGGTCTTAATAGATGGGCTATGCGTTAAATAAGAGTGCGGCGGGGCCACCTGATTTCAGTGGCCTATAAAAGCGCCTGATTAACGGTTCCGTGCCTATAAAAGAAAAACAGAACCCTTGTAACATAAATAAATAAATATTTGGGACAATCTCACACAAATTGACCTAGTCCCAAACTAAACTCTAGGCTTGTACTATGGGTACTAGACAACGATACGAATACTTATATAGAGAAATACATACTTAAATATATAGAAAACATCCACGACTCAGGAACAAATACTCGCGTTCATCACACAAATATTTGCCAGCTTCGTAGGCAGGGTCACTACCAACTAGGCTAACCGCGTCGTCGACATGACTTTGTTGTTCATCTTATTGTCTAACCGTCTGTTCTTCTGTCAATGCCTTTTTTGTCAGGAATGGGTAGATGAGTCAAGTTGAAATTGATACTCGTATCAAATACGGTCTAGTCACTTGATAGTGTGGTATTTTTTTAAAATGAAAAATAGCATGTTATAATAGTTCCAGAATTCGTCCTGTTATAGTAGCAAACAGATTCTATAAAAACTAATATATAATAGATAACAGAATGATAAATATATAACCTTTTAATAATACAGAAATTTAGTTAATTTAGAAAAGCCTTCGAAAAAAGTGTTTGACGACCGTTTTCGGTTTTTAAAGTATTAAAATAATAAATATTTTAAAGTATTATTATTATATAGTTTCATCACTTCTGGAAAATTAATAGGATATTATCGCCACACCATTTTTAGGCGAAAGCGTACTGCTCAACGAAAAGCTGAAACGAGAAGCCAAAAACAATGTAAGGTGGATACCCACCAGACTAGTCGTTGCGTCGCGCTCCGCAAGTGTATACGCAGCTTAAACCTGCATTGTATCGCTGTTAGCGTCAACATTTATTTCGGCACATAAACAAACAATTCGAGGACTTTTTGGGGATTTCGAGAACAATATGTTGCAGTGAAATGGTTGTAGGTATAGCGCACGTACATTTAATCATTTTAGAACCATGTCGCTTTCAATAGTTAGGTGCTTATTTACTTAATATGTAAATGATGGTGTAATGTGTGATGTAAGCTTTAAATTGGTTCTATATTGTTTTGCATGTTTTTTCTTTATAATGTTATGTTTGGTCTACCATCGTTTGGCTGGAATTTTTTTTCAATTTTTTTTAGGATTAATAAAACTAACCTAACTAATCTACACGATAGATGTTTTTTAAATTCTGCAATTTTAGCCTAAAAGGGTGTTAGGTGAAAAAAAATCATGCGTGACAATATATGAATAAATATAATTATGCGAAACAAGATCTCCGCTTTAAATTATCTAATTTATGACGTTGACGTTTAATTTTTTAAGCATTTAGGTTCATGGTGTAATCTGCGATGACGCGGTTAGTCTATGTAGTTGATAGTGACTGTGTCTACGAAGCTAGCGGCCCCGAGTTTGATTCCCGGTAAAAGCAGATATTTGTGTGATAAACGATGTTCCGAAGTCTTGGATGTTTGTCTACGAGTATGTATTTAAGAACGAGGACCTGCGCAATATCCACGCAAAAACTAATATAAGTATAAAAAACTGAATATGAACCTTCATAGAACATTACGAGATCGTTACAATTTAAATGAACAGTATTTACCCTGTACATTGTCCATTGCGCTTCCCCGCAGGGCTATTGCATAAGTGTGAGCGAAATGGAGCGTGGGGAAACTCGGGCAAAACTAACGGAAATTGAGTTGACCCTTTTCACTGCTGATGCGAGCCCTAAATGGGATTTTCAAACAGGCTCAGTGTCCTTACTAAGTAACTATGGGGAATGAGAGGAAGTCAATATTTGAACACTTGGTCAGTTTTAATCCGTTTCTAATTTAGTTTAGGGGTTAGTTAATAACATGAGTTAGTTGGTTTGCCTATAATTAGAGCGCCAGTATTTGTTCCTGAGTCATGTATGTTTTCTAATGTATTTAAGTATGTGTTTTTTTCATTAAGTGTATTCATTGTTGCCTAGTACCCATAGTACGAGTCTAGAGCTTAGTTTGGGACTAGGTCAATTTGTGTGGGTTTGCCCCTGATGTTTATTTATTTCTTATTGTGTAGCTAAATGTTTTCCAGTTTAAAGATAAGGTAAAAATGGGTAGCTTTACAACTTTTCTCTAATCAAAGTGTTCCCGTTTTACTTATTAATTTAAGGGTCTGTTTCTAAATTTATCTGCCAGTTAAGGTTAGCCCTTGTCTATTTTCAAGTGTAAGAAAGGAAAAGGGCTTCTGTCAGATATGCTTTACTTGACGATTATGATACAGGCGGTAAGTCTAAAATGTTTCCTTTAATTCAATTTAATATGTCTCAATACGAGAATACAACTATTTTAAAGATTAAAAAAAATCTTCTTCCTCCCTTGCTAGTAAGATAGGTATATCTTTATAATTCAAAAACCTAAAAACTTGTCCATACGTGTTTTGCATTCGCTCGACCAGACCTAAAGTGCAAAATATTTTCCAGCACTCTCCAGAACGTTCCAGAACGTTTGGCTTTGTGTACGTACTGTAATTCCGTCAACACGCCGCGGAGCCGCGCTGAATCGCCGCGTTTCCGTCACGGCTCACAAATTATTTTTGTGGCCGCCCTAATTATTTCCAGTTGATGACTTTGTACAGGGATATTGTTTGAATCTAGAACAGATATTGCGGCTGATTGGTTTTGTCAAAAACCTTTTTATCTAAGAGGAAGATGGAGATTAGTGAAAGTTACAGTATTTTAAAAGAAATATAAATAGTCTTTTATATTTATATTTCTTTTGAATATTTATTAGCAAATCATAATAACTACTTAATTTATAAAAAGATGATCAATATTTTTAACTAGTGATCAAAGTGTAGTTAACTAATGTTAAGTTTGTCTTTGTCACCTGAGACACCTTAAATCTTTAGGTATAAATCATATCAAATAGTCGTATTTTGCTTATACTAACTTATTCCCGTAGGCACCCTTCTTGGTGTCACTTAATTTTATGTAGATTGTTCACTTGTGTTTGTGTCAAGGAAATATCCTTTCTTTCTTTCTTTCTAAATTCTTTAATTTAGCAGATCCTAACCTTAACCTAACTAGGGGAAAAAGCTATCCCTCTTATTAATAATCGCACAATAACTAGAGCATGCTTGTAGTATGGCTTATCCTTATCTTTCATTGTGACTTTTAAATCTGACAGAAAGTGACAAAGCATACTTTAGTTGCGGGCTTAGCTAGTTTATAATATGCGCAAAGAAAGTTGTAATTTAAAAAGTATTATTTGTGTATTGCTTGTCGTTTCAAACGTCTCTATATCCGTGTTGTTACCCCTAGCGCGGTGCGCTACGCCGCGCCGCATCCAGCAGTACAAGTGCGCAATAAAAATGCAAACATGTCAACGCAAACCTATTATTCTTTTTTTATATGTACCCAAAATTAATTCCAACTGTTAAGGACTTTATTCACACTGGATAGCGGTTCATTTTTCATATTTATTGCATCGTTTGATAGCAAAGCTTTGATGTTAATTTGTTGCTCTTTTTATGGATTAATGTTGGTAATTTGGCAGAGCAGTTAGTTTGAAAGCGCAAAAAGTTCAAGTGTAAGTATGTAAATTTGCGCCGAGTATGCTGCCCTGAGCGACTCTCCTTTTTTATTCTAACTTGTCTTATGCATTTGACAGTAATTTAAATTTAATTTGTTCCTTCGAAACTGGTTTAAATTGTATCTTCTCTCAAAATATCCTCATTTATTCTGACCCAGAATCCAATTAAGCTGAAATCCTTTTAAGTTATAATCGTCCAACCATTAGATGACAAAAGCTAAGTGTGAACTATGTAAATTACTTATTGTTAAAACCAAAAGGTTAAATTTAGGTTCTTTTGAGGGAGGCTTAAGACGTTTTGGATTCGCGAACGAATTGGACCGTTCTGACTTAGTTGACCTTCGGGTGTAGACCACTTAGAGTCCCGGATTGCTATTATTGTAACGTGTGCGGGCAGCCTTTGTAAATTTGTATCAGTTATGTTACTAGTACATGACATGTGCGGTCTGCCTAATGCAACTTTCATGTTTTGTGTAAAATGTAGTTCATTAGTTGGTTAATTATGTACATTCTAGTTAATTAAGTATTTTATCATTTAAACTTCTACTGATTTGGGTGTTGATGATTTCACGAAAACTGTTATTTAAATACTTGTTTTAAATGACATCAATACCAGGATTTATAAGCAAAAAATTCATACTTTGCCTCTAATTAAATGTATCTTACTTAAGTGTGATGTGACTTTACTATTGTTAAGTTCTTCGCCAGATCTCGTTTATGTTCAGTCACCAACTCAATTACCCGTTAGCGACTCATCTTCATTTCACCAACGATTAAACTAAAACGCTTTTAAGGCCCAAAAACATTTTAATTAGATTTCCCCACAAAACGATTGTGAACATCTCCAGAGTTACAACGGGGACTAAAGTGTGGAATTAAACCGGGGACAAATAAATAGTGGTTCTGATGGTAATTACGGAGACAGAAGCGAAGGCGCCTGGGGAAACGTAAAGCTTCTGACTCGACGACAATGTTCGAAAAACTCTTATTCGACCAAATCCAAATTTTAAGGGGAAAAAAGTTTCATTTTGCCAATGGCGGAACTTTATTGTAATTCGAGTATTTTGTTGTAGTCATTTGATTGGCAATATTTAACTTTAATCACTAAAAACAAAGTCACTTCCCGCAATCGGTCCCTTTGTATGTATGTACGCTTAATTAGATATCTTTCAAAGTTCATAACGGATTTTAATTCGGTTTTCACTATCAGTTACATAATTTTCCACGGAAGGTTTATGTATAGTACCCAGAGCGAAGCGAGGGCGGTTCGCTAGTATTATATATCATAAAAATCTTCCCATATCCAATAAAAACCATCGAAACATTAACGTCTTCGAATACGTAAGATATATTAAGGTTTACATAACTCTACACAACTAATTGTCGATGGAAGGCATTTCCAATTTTACCTGCCATTTACATATTCAGAAGAACCCTCGGTAGCCGACGTAGCCCTAAGCATTAACATAAACCTGGAAAATATACCTCTTGAAATTTGAATCGAACGAGAATCGTTAATTTTCGCAGAAAAAAACGTTTTTGAATAATAACGCAGTTCGTTTCGTTCGTATTCTGAGTGAATGTTCTCTGTTAATGGTCTGACTTGAAATATGTAAATGTTTTTTTTATTCTGTAGGCTCTGTAGGGTTTTTGACCAGTCTGAGTTTGCCTGCGCTTCCAAAGAGAATACCGCTGTTGAGAAGCGCCGCAAGAAACTCAAGAGTCAATCTTTTATCAAATAAATCTCTTATTACAATGATATAAATTAAGCCAGCATTACAGAAAAAGATTATATGAAATAAAACCGGACCAGTGCGAGTTGAACTCGCGTAGAGAGGATTCCGTACATGATTCCATAGGTCCATATTTTTTTTAATCTGACTTAAATTGGTTTGTGGTAACAAGATACCATTGACTTCTGGTTTTCCTGTATTCTACAGGTAAAAAACTATTTTCTGTATTGTTTTCAAAATTGTAGGCCTAGTAGTTTCGGAGATAAGGGGAGGAATGGTAAATTTTCGCTTATTTCCTTAAATAACTTCAAAACTATTTATCTTAAAAGTATAAAAAAATATTATAATTTAAAAGTTGCAATCAGTTGCCATGTTTTAATTAACTCGCTTTATTTTCTGTCTATTTGTTAATTGATTTTAAAGGCGTCTAAATTCTTGTCGCTTATGACCTACAATAAAGTTGAAACAGCTTTTTAAACAATATATTAAATTTTATTTCGTGAAAGCAAATAATGCTAAGCAGTAGCAACTTATCTTGATTTTTAACACAATTTTTATTTTTAAATGCTATAATCTGGTATTGGTATAATTACTTCAGTTTGAAAACCGTCTTATGAGCAAGCTGTCAAATACTAAAAAGTTCCAAGCAATGTAAGAGAATGACATAATACGACGCCTATAAATAATTCTATCTCTTTCACTGATTGGAACTTGCCTGGCTTTGAGAGCTCACACAATGCCTCTGATTACCATCTGATCTTCTAGCTCTTCATTATCTTCAAAGGAACATCGGTTTGTCTCTACCCACAAAGCAACATTCAAATACCACCACGTAATAAATTCCATACAACGCTCCAGCTGGATGTGCCATTCATCAGACAGACGAATTCAATATGAGCTTACATAACGCAAGGCAATCCTTCGCCTCAGATACGTTCCGTTCTCTAAGCCATTTGAATCTGAACTAGCCGGTATAATTATATGCGAGCACATGTGTAAAGGAACGCAGCAATGCATTTTGTGGTTATTGCATTAGGGTACTCTTGGAGTCTCTGAAACGGAACTGGATTTGAGCGTTGAGTGGTTTTAAATTTGGAAAGGATTAAGGAAGTCTTGTTTGAAGAAATTCTCTTTATATTATTTATTTTCTCTTGTAATAGCTGTGACATGTTTCCTGCAGAACAATGCAAATTTTATTTTATATTTATTGTTTCATATAATGTCAGACTAAGAATTATCATTGTAATCCTTACGGCTATACGGCTGAAACAGTTTCGATGAAATTTGGCATGGAGATGGTTTGAGTCCTGGGACATCGGATATTTTTTATCTTGGAAAATTGGACAGTTCCCGAGGGAGCAGCGACAAGCGAATTCTACGCAGACGAAGTCGTGGGCAAAAGCCTAGAGCTTAGTTTGACGCTAGGTTAAGTAGTGTGAAATCGTCACCTGTTATTTATTTATTTAGTTGCAACACGTAGACCAATAATATGGGATAACATTTTTTACCACTGTAAAATTATATTTTTCCTTTTAATCCGATATTTTTTTTCGGTAGTGCAACGTAGACAGCAACATGAGTAACGGCTTCTATTTTATGTACTTTTGGGTTTTCCTAATTTGAGTCTTTTTAATCCACCTAGTATTAAAGATAAAAAAAGATAAAAGATATTTATTCAGTAAGTAGGCCGCACGGGCACTTTTACACGTCAAAATCTACCAGCGCTTCCCTGAGGAGACCACTGCTGAGAAGAAGCGCCGCAAGAAACTCAACAGTTAGTCATTTTTTAATAAAAAATATAACAATGTCACTACTTATTCTAGCATTATATAAAACTGTAAAAATAATATTAAATATCTGCGTAGTTTTGCAGGAAAACATGTCAGAATGACTACGAGAAAATTTATATATATATATCACACAAAACAGTTTTGACATGTCTTCCTACATAAACCGTGTCCCCTAGACAAGATACAGCGTTTACATGATTTTTATGAGGTATGTACGAGTAGTAGGTAAGCTATTGAACATTAAACATTAGTTAATTTTCTGGTTTAGGCCAAGCATTTTTGTCCGTTAGATAGTCCTCGACCCTATAGTACGCCTTTAACATCAACGACTTTTTCAAGTAATTTTTAAGTGCTGGAAGGGGTAACTCTAAAACTACGTCGGGTAATTTATTATAAAAATGAATACATTGACCTACAAATGATTTATATACTTTACGGACACGAAACTTTTTTATAGCAATTTTATTTTTATTCCTAGTATTGAAGGAACAAAACAAAAAAAAATATTTAAATCGGTCTACCCATCCTTGAATTTTTGCGAGACTAACGCACGGCAATTTATATTATACATATAATATAGATTTCCGTTGATTTTCCTTAAAAGAAATCTTATCGAAATTTAAATTGGGATCATCCTTGACATATAAAACTATCAAAAATAATCATTAAACAACTTTGAACTTCCTTCTTTTTTGAAGTCAGTTCATAAAACGTCGTATGTACTACTCAGGACTACCACAGGTACATAACACTATATGCAGTATATGATATGCAGTCAGGTAAGATAAGGCTAATTAAAAGTTTTTGATAACACTTCACTGCAAGATTTGCTCGGCACTGTGAGGAAATGGTAGCAGAGTTCTTAAAGTTGTGTTAAGAAATAGTTATTCGCTAAATGGGAGTTGCTGAGTTCTTTGAAGCGGTAATTTATCAAAAGTGTGTTTAAGTAAGGGTTTAAAATAGCCTGATTAACTTTCTTATGATCCTCCCCTGGCTACCTTAAATCTTTCTTTCAATATCTTGGTTCTTCTAGCGGCCGTCAGCAACGCTCGGCTCGCTATTTAACTCTCTCCTTCCCTCTGCACCGCTCTGGCTTTATTAGCAACTCTTTCACCCTTCAAGTTATTCGCCTTTGGAATGGTCTCCCCTCAAAAATTAGGCAAGCCCCTAATAAATTCGCGTTAAAGAAATTATTACGAGCGCACATTTCCGCACAGAACTGACATCTTATAGTTTTTCTTTTAACGCAATGTATGTATAATATTCATACCTATAATATTCATGGTACTTCACGTATACGTAACGTACGTACGTATTTATAATGTATGTTTTTATGTATGTATTTTAATTGCATTAAATAAATAAATAAATAAATAAATAAAATATAATTTATTTAGCAATTGCAGTTGTTACCCAATGAGTTGGGGTTGGAACATCCTATTAAGTATTGAAATACTTGTGTCAGGATGTACCACTCCTCTATAACGATGCAAGTAAATACATTAGAAATAAATAGTAATTAATACAAGTAATTTTAACTTAAAATAGGCTATATATTATATGTTTTTCTATTTTCTCTTAATGCTTTTGTTCGTACAATATTGCACCGCCTACAACAATTTTCTGCTTGCCTCAAGGGTCAACTGGTAGAGAATGCCACTAGGCATTAAGTTCACCTTTTGTACTCAAATCGTATTTTTGTGCAATAAAGATTAAATAAATAAATATTTTTTTAGGGGTTTGTACCCAAAGATTGCCAAACGGGACCCATAAATCAAGCAGCTATCTATTACGGTTTAAATAAACGATACACCTCTTTGAAGTTGAAGGACAGACGGACGGATGGATTGACAGCTTAGGCGTAGGCCTTTTGGTACAATACCCAGAAACTTAATACGAGAAGTTAATCATGCAGGCTATTTCATACATGGTTAGGTATGGCTTGCCTTTTTTTTCTAAGCCTACGCTGTTCGTCCATCCGTCCGTCTGTCCTAACTTAAAAGAGGTGTATCGTTTATTTAAACTGTAATAGGTAGCTGGTTGATTTACATACCAAATAAGAATGTGTTATAATAGTGGAAAAGAACGATAAATAAATAAATATCAGAGACAATCTCACACAAATTAATCTAGTCCCAAACTAGGTACCAGGCAACGATATACATACTTATATAAAGAAATACATACTTAAATATATAGAAAACATCCATGACTCAGGAACAAATACTCGCGCTCATCAGTCATCACACAAATATTTGCCCTTACCGGGACTCGAACCCGGGACCGCTAGCTTCGCTGGCAGGGTCACTACCAACTAGACTAACCGTGTCGTCAAAGTAAAATACGATTAATATGGGGGTTGAGGACCCCCATATACAATATCTAATCGTTTTTTTCAGCCTTGTTCTCTATCTCTGTATAGTTTGAGTAATATTTTATTTTCATACTTCCTAGGAAAATCTCTTTTCCAGCAATGTTAAACAAAAAAATACTTTACTCATCAGCTGTTCCTTACTTTATTCGGTTTTAATTAGATTCGTAATACGTAGAAATACTGCAGTAGCTCCCTAATGAGCTCACAAATAAATCAAGTAAACGAAAAAAAACTGTCGCGCAGGCTAAAAATATTTCACACTAAAGGAAACTAGAAATAAAGAAAATCCGTTGCATTTTATGCTTTATAAAGTAAAAACCCGCATACTTAATTTAAAGGCGGCGTGCCGCTAATTTAATACGCCACTGTTGGGTTTTTAAACGAGAAAAGAACACAAAAGATGTGGAATTTTATGGCTACACAACTTTTATAAACGAGCCCTCCGTGCCTAAAACCCTTGAAATAAAAAGTGTGTTCACAATAACGTTTTAACTAAAAATATCTTTTAAATATGAAGCTAGCGGTCCCGGATTCGAATGTTTTTTTATGTATGTTGTATGTATTTCTTTATAAAGGGCGTCCCAAAATTTACACAAGATTTGAATTGGCCTCCTGACTTTTGAATTGCCCTCCTACAGAAAAAACAAAAAAAAATGTCTTTTCTATTTCTTACAAATCTTGCATTTTCAAGTTAATAGTTCTGTTCTGTAGGGTTCCTTTTTTATTATTTTGGTACTGTAACACGCTTATATCACCCACAGTTTAAAAATATTATTTATAACAAACTCTTAATACTGTGCGTAATTTTATTTCAAATATTAGTCCTTTATTTTTTTATGTGACGCCAACACATTAATTAGCGAGACAACATCACTTGTATGTCAACATAAATTATGTAACTTATGACCACTTTTTGTTGCAAAATCTTTAAATTCGTCGAAACAAACATCGTCAGTTAAGTAGGACTTGAGACCTATGGACGCTAGCTTATTTTTTTGTGATTAGCGTCGTGTGAGAAAGAATGTTTGGCGTAAATGCACGCTGATTGGTTAATTAGAAACTGACGCCAACTTTTGAGAAGTAGGGATGTTTTGGGATTTAGGAAACTTAGGTGTTTTAGACCGGAGAGTCACCCCCGGGACGCGAAACTGAGATATCGTGAATTAATCGTCCGCATACGATTTAACTAGAGTCTCACATTTGCCAATATTTTAACCTAGAGTCAGTGTTTTCTATTATCTAATTAACGTACTTAATTTGAGTGTATGAACAATAAGTTTTAAGGACTATAATTGTTATAGCATAAGTTATTTTATTCAATTCAGTTATTTTAGATTTAGTGTTGTTATTCTCGTTGTAACCGACCTCGTTAATAGGGGTAGGGGTTTTAGTTAGGGAAATTTATAATTATCAGTTTAGAATTATTTTATTTTTGTAAATGTTCATACACTAAAACAACATAAGAGAGGGGGTTTCGGAGTATCGAGCCGGGAGTACCGTCCCGGGAGTGCAGGTATCTTGAGGAGATTCTCGGTGAGTCGTTTCCATTTTATCATTTTAATTCTGTGTGTTTATTTCGTGTTTACGGTGTAAATTTGTTTATTTACGGTACTTGTTTATTTATTAATTGATTTCAGTTCTGATTAAACTACACCATTATTATGCTTTGTTACACAACGTAGAGGGTCCTAACTTACAGATATAAACTAGACGATCACATGTTTTATTTTTGGCCAAATAATTTCGCGATAATAATTTCTATTTTCACAACCTAGGATTTTGTTTAGTTTTAATAAGCCCCGGGGTACAACGTTTACAGTACGGTACCCTAAAAATAAGAGGAGTCGTGGGACACTCGATTTTTGGAAATCGACGAAATGTATGGAATTGACACAAACGGCTGACAAGACTAAACTTACGTCAATCGTCTTTGATATTGAAAGTCGTGTGTAGGTGGTCATGTAGCTTTATAACTTCTATTGTTTTAAAGGAATTAACATTTATTTTCTAAATTCTAACAACACAAAAGTTGGTGAGCTGGTCTGCTTCGAAACGCGGGAAGTTCGTAACGCAGTTAGACCTCAGTTTTCTGGGCTTCATTAGTTAACAACAGGCTAACTCTTGCTTTATAAAATGCTTTATAGCAGAAATCCAGTTAAGAGAAAGCCGAAGTGTGTTTATTACTTCCGTTGAAAAGGAGAGCTAATTGTTGGTAAAAATTATCGGATTTTTCTGCAATAGCTTTTCTCCGGATTTTTCCCAAACCCAGTTTTAAAATGTCTGCGAATATGTATTAGGATTGGTGCGCAAGTCCAACTCGCACTTGACCGGCTTTTTTTGTTAGACATGGCAATAAATTACACTTACTTCTGTAAAGGTCTTTCTAAAGCTAAAAAAACGAAGTATAGGCATGCTTCAGATTAGCTCTTAGCCCCATGACGAGGCATCGACAGAGTGCGGCTTAAACTTAGCGTGAGTTAGATAATATTTGACGACGCAGTTAGCTTAGTTGGTAGTGATCCTGCCTACGAAGCTAGTGGTCCCGGGTTCGAATCCCGGTATGGGCAAATATTTGTGTGATGAGCGCGAGTATTGGTTCCTGAGTCATGGATGTTTTCTATATATTTAAGTATGTATTTCTATAAATACATATGTATATCGTTGCCTGGTACCCATAGTACAAGCCTAGAACTTAGTTTGGGACTCGGTCAATTTGTGTTAGATTGTCCCCTGATATTTATTATATTATTATTCATTCCATAGTGTTCAGCAACTGTGTGAGTATTATTTCAGCCGTTCACGTCTACGAGAATCATGGAGCAGTTTATCCTAGGAATCTTCCTTGTACATCGAAACAAATAAACTAACACACATACGTATGAAGTTGAACAAAAACAGGTTTTAAATGACATTACAACTTTATAATATTTACATAAGTACATTAGAAGAGACTGGTGCAAGTTCAAATGGTCAAAGAAGCCATTAGAGAAAATTATCAGATCAACTTCACGATATTCCAACAATTTTCTCTTATCTCTTTAACACTGCCAATACTGATTACCATAAATCTGTTTACAGATTTAAATATTATCATTAATTAGTAAAATCCATCGACGTAAAAATGAGCTGGGTTTTTTTTCCTAGATTTTCTACTTAAAAAGTTACATCATAACAAGCTATATTAACTTTTTACTTAAGATAAAAACGCTACAAATTTTATTTATCTTTTTTATTGTGTCAACGTGATCTGAATTATCTTGTAATAGGTTTATTTATACAAAGTGACAGTCTACCAAAAACTGAAAGTCTTCTTTCGGGCAATTCTACTTCTAATTGAATGAAATACAGTAGAACATTTTCCCGGAAACAGGTTTTGTATTTTATTTTACCTCCTATAGAAGAGATGTTTTTATACATTATTTTCCCGGAAAATTAATATTATAAGATTATAACGTATACTTACGTCGCACAGGGAACATGGGATATAATATATTCCAATTTCTTACGCTACCGTATCTACAGTAGCCCTTACTGTTAAGTGATTACGAGCCACAACGGTAACTATATGATTTTCATATAGAACCAAGATAAAACATAGTGTTATCATATTGAAAGGGCGCGAGGCTTCAGATACATTTATTTATTTTCAGTGAGACATTTATTTTCTTAGGTTTTGTACAAGCTTTTATTTAATTTGCAATGTTTGTGTTTTGTTTCGGTTTTTGCAACTGAATTTTGAACCTTTTCCTGGTGTCCGATTGAGGTAAAATTTGGTATCGTAACTTCGGTGATAATGCAATAATATAGAACCATGGCGTTGGTCTGATCATGCAGTCGGAAGGTATTATTTGGAAGGTGGTATTTGTCTTGATAAGCAGATGATGACAGTGCAAAAAAGGTACCTACAGTCAGCAAGAAAAGCTTGTCCCAAAATGAAATTTAACATGAAACAGAAACCTAATACAAAAAGTGGCAAAATACATTTTTATCACATAGTAAAATACTTATAAATGTGAAAAAAATCGTGAAATCAGGGATTTTCCCTTGATTTTTTATAATAAAATTGTAGCTTGATTCAAGAAGTATTACCTATAATATTGACACGAACGTAGCAATTAAATTGCACGTGCGGTCACAGTAGAAGAAGGTATTGTTAGAGCAGATAATGGTGTTTACACGCTGTGATAAACCTATTCGATATTATTAGAAGCGTTTAAGGAAAATTAACTAGAATCAAGCTCAGACAAACCTACATAAGGAAGCAGTCAAATGAACTGGCAGCAGGTTTAATTTGCCTTTGGTATTTCAAACGAATCATGTAAAAAAAGTCGCACGTGATCAAATACTGATTAATCATTCAATATAATAATCCGTTTCAATTACCTTTAAACGGATTATTATATTTTAAAATTTAATTCCGGTCAGATGACCAGATAATGATTCTAGTGTAGATACACTTATAAAAATGTACAAAAAAAAATAATTAAAATAATAAAATACACTGTGCTATTTCACAAGTGAAAACATAATAATATAATATGATAATAATCCAAAACATACTTTCACATAAATACCAAGTAAACTAACGCCCAAAAATCTAATTAAATCTAAAACAAATATAAAACGTTATGTATTTAAAAAATAATATAAAGCATTAAAAATATACACAATAGCGATTCGGCCGCATTTGACGTGTTAAGTACTTGAGTTAGTAGACCACTATCCACTTAAAGGTATACATAATACATATTAATTGTTCAGATTACAACATGGCATAACCAACGCAATACGTTTTATGTCTTTTCGCGGAAATGGTCGGAAATGTACGAATGTGTATGTTTCTTTTGTTTATAAGTGTGAGTGAAGCCAAACATTTTACACGGTGCAAGTTAGCAGTTGAGTTGCTGAACCTCAAATGTTTTGAGAAAACCTTCCTTGGAAGCTGTAAGTTATTTGTTTTTATACCTATTTATTTTAAATGGACAACTACTCGTACAAACACAATTTTTATTTTCCAAAAACGACACGCGTTTTAATATAATACGTAATTTTTTTGTTGTTAAAACCCTTTTTGGAGTTTAGTATCTCCATTCTAAATTTAAATTGTTCGTCGTATGCATTATGTGTATTATTATTTCTTAAATTTGCTGCTTTTATTAATAAGTTTACCTTGTTATTTGCTAATTGCATTATTTTCATAATAATCATTATCGTCGATTTTATAATTATCAAGTAACGCAAACGCAGTTTTAACCTATCCGGTTCGTTTTTAGATTAACGTTATCTTTATTACTTTAACTGATAACATTTATTATGACTTTCAAATATTATCGTGGTTGGAACATAATGTTTCACAGTAAATAATAAATATAGTAGCTATATTAATGTGACTCTGTTTATATTGCATCGATATTTTTTACTGACTTCAAAAAGTGATAAAAGGTTTCGGCATTATTAATAAAAAATCATATGCATATTGAGCCTACACTACGTTGTTTAACGAACTGATATCTACGATCTTCCGAATTATCCTCTTAGTAAAATACGGACTATTATAACTATCAATTAGAGAAATACATACTTAAATAAACAGTAAACATCCATGACTCAGGTACTCGTGCTCATCACACAAATATTTGCCCATACGGGGATTCGAACCCGGGACCGCTAGCTTCGTAGGCAGGGTCACTACCGACTAGGCTAACGGCAGTCGTTAAAAGTCATAATTATCTGCGAGAGGGTTCTATAGTGTCGTTAGTGGCACAATACAATGATCGTATTAGGTAATACAAAGTCCATAGTTACTTCAATCGACATACAATCCACCATCCACACTTCATTTAAATACAACAGCATAACAATGACATTGACATTTAAACTTCGAACGCCGCGCGATTTTCATCTTTATTTCTTTCATGCCAGTATCATTGGTTTCACCATGCGGATAACACATGTTTTGTTTTTTATCGTATTTGTTTATGCGAGTACAGCAAAGAGGTTTGATACTAGATGCAAACTTGTTCGTGAAGTGATCAGAGTTGGAATACCGAATGATAGTTTTCTTGGACAATGTGAGTATTAAGGAAAAATGTGTGATGGTGAGGAAAACTGGTTGCTGGAAATTGATTGTGATAGGTAAAGAGATAATTTGAATATGGGTTAATGCTTTACCCATAATAAAGCGCATTACAAACAAAGTAATAATACAATTAGGCTAGTCGTATTTATTGCACATTATTATTATTTTCAAAAGGGATGGTAATTTAAAAACTGCTGTGACATACAGACGGACAGACAGACAACGAATTCTCACCATAAAGGTTACTTTTTTACCACCATTGTGGGACGGAACCCTAAAACATTTCGAGACAGGTGTTTCACAATAAATTGTCAGCTTTATTTAAGATAGTATTTGTATAATGTGTAATGTAATGTGTGTAGTATTTGTGTAATGTGTAATGTAAAGTTAGCGGCCTATGTTAACCCGACCAAATCAGGGAGTCGTATTTATTAATAGTATTTTCGCAGTAAATACGACTACCTAATTTGGTGTGTGTGTGTGCGTGTGTGTGCGTGTGTGCGTGTGTGTGCGTGTGTGCGTGTGTGCGTGTGCGTGTGCGTGTGCGTGTGCGTGGTCGTGTGCGTGTGCGTGTGCGTGTGCGTGTGTCTGTGTGTGTGTGTGTGTGTGTGTGTGTGTGTGTGTGTGTGTGTGTGTGTGTGTGTGTGTGTGTGTGTGTGTGTGTGTCTGTGTCTGTGTGTGTGTCTGTGTCTGTGTGTCTGTGTGTCTGTGTGTGTCTGTGTGTGTCTGTGTGTGTCTGTGTGTGTCTGTGTGTGTCTGTGTGTGTCTGTGTGTGTCTGTGTGTGTCTGTGTGTGTCTGTGTGTGTCTGTGTGTGTCTGTGTGTGTCTGTGTGTGTCTGTGTGTCTGTGTGTATGTGTGTCTGTGTGTCTGTGTGTGTGTGTGTGTGTGTGTGTGTGTGTGTGTGTGTGTGTGTGTGTGTGTGTGTTTGTTAAGGTGTGTTTGTTTTCTTGTATCTTCAGGTGTATTATTCAAAAGATATCAACGCAGCGGACCCTTGCGAAATATTTCCAAAAAAATAGTCACACAGCTGAAAAGAGTACACGTAAACGAGTATATTACACATTATATTTATAAAGTTGTATGCTGTTTGTTACTGACATTCCAAAATCTATTGGAGAACCAGCAACAATGGAATATTGTTGAACTGTATAAAAAATTAAAACCGGTAATAGCTGGGTCACACAAACCACATGGATTTATTTATGCGAATATCTTGTAAAATGCCTGGATTTATTCGATGTTACCTAAGTAATTTTATTTTCCGATGAGACGGCTGTTTATCGCCTGTAACTGATATATAAAGTTATCATTATAGCTGCTTAATAACGGTGGTTGTGGTCTCCCTGACTTAAATTATTGATCCGTTTTCTACTTATTCATATTATACTTAGCACTACAATGACTTCCTTCTGGGCATCATATAGCTTAATATATTTAGTAACAAGTTCACACGCTGCCGAGTAATGTTTAAGTTAGGTATAGTACTTTGAAATCCCTATTCCTTTATAAATTGAACCAGGTTGTTGTCCCATTATTATTAACGTATTAACAAAAATTATATAGCTTAAATTACATTCAACACCGTAGCAAATTCTAGTTGAATCCAAACCAACAAGTGTTTTGTTTACGCTATGCGGTTGGTGGAGACCCGACTAATAGGGAGTACACTCACTGACGCGTGGAATTGTCGCAAATCAACGTACCTACCTGATTGATTGGTTTCTATTTCTAAAAATTTGTCCTAACGGGAAAATGAGAGTGAAATATATGGCGGAGTGTAAAAAAACGATGATTTGCCTTCAGTTGTACCACACACATGTCATGTTTTTTATGTCAGTAAAAATAAAAAAATATATTTTTATTATATAATTTGGTTTTATGCATTTATCTGGTTAACTTGTATACATGTAGCTAACTCACTGATTTTAATAGTCATCCTTCCTACTTTTTTTATATAACTAGCTGTATGATCCTATGTTAGCTATATAGTCACAATATATTTAATTTTTTTAATTAATAACATAAAATGATCATGATTTTAATTTAAAAACTTAAAGGTCAAAAGTTAAATAAACAACTAAAAGATAAGTATACCTTTATTTACTCGTATTTAGATAAGTACACCGTCATTAAGCCAATTCTAAAAAAAAAAAGAAAAAATTAACATCTTTAAAAAAATGTGCATTATAGTGTACATTTGGCAGGCGTGAAATTGTACAATAGGTGGTCGGGCAGAAAAGTGATATTAAAGAGGATAACAATCTAAGATGTAATCTCAAGTTCGCAGAAGCTGCGATTTTGCTTAGCACGGTTATATCACGAGTACCTTGTAACAATAGCCGTTGGTTTTCCCATAAATTGTAACACGGATCTCTCCGCAACAAATGTTAAGTAATATAAAAGGTTTTATCGCATTTCTTAAAAAAATATGAAACAACCGTAAAAGGGATGACAAATTAAAATTAAAATCAGCCAAAAAATACGGATAATGCATGTATGTATGTGAACTCTTTATTGCACAAAAAGTATAAGTAAATAATACAATGACATTGTAAAATTAAACTACAAAGGCGAACTTATTCCTAAATGGGCTAATATAATAATAATAATGGGATAGGTAATATAAGCATTTAAAAACTATTAATTAGACAGAGATCTGACATGAACTGTGACGTCAGCATGGACTATTATATAAACTCCATGTTAAATTTTGTTTTGCTAGAAAGAGATGGAAACAAATATCTTTAATGGCACATCTTGGTTATTTGTATAGTTATTCGAAAAATATTTTTTATATACTGTTTGTAACATGAATAACTTTATATTAAAGCAAAAAATCACGTATATTACCTATTAGGTACTTAATATGGTAGAGTCTATTTATAGAATTACTGACGTAAAATGAGTCATTCGTAAAATAAGAAAGCAAATAAGTAATTATGCCTACCCAAATGAATAATTCCGTTTTAACAAAATAAGTATAAATAAACCGTCGACTTTTTTTTGTGTACACGCCTCTTTATCGCGTGGAAATGAATCTACATTGAATCATTTTAATTTTTCGCCTGTCTGACCTATTTTTACAATATCTTTTTTACAGAATAATATGTTTTATAATGACGGATTTCCAAACAAATAATGAAAAAAAAATGTAAAATAATAAGGTCCTGAAACAAAATGCGTTATGTTCAACGTTTTTTGTTTTTGTTCTATTCTATATAGTAAAAACGGCAATAGATACACGCATCAACTTTTGAGTGATTATAGTGATTATTTGGTGTGGTTATAGCAAACTAAAGAAAAACAACAAATAATAAAAACTGGCCGAGCTCTGCTGAAACTGGCTGTGTTGGGTAGTACGGAACCCTCGGTGCGCGAGTCCGACCCGCATGTGATCGGTTTTTTAATTTTCCTTATCGTTTTCACACATTTGACGATTTCGTATGGCAGTTCTAACATGACATTAATACGACAGGGTACTAAAATGATTACTTACTTATAACGTTGAGTAAACGTTAAGTATCTTATTGTTAAAAAAGTAATAATGTAATGTCGACCGCTCGTGATCCTCATGACCTTGAACTTGATTATAAACGTACTGGTACAAGAGGATACAAAAACACTTTTTGATACTTCCCTGAATACTACCTACCTACCTACTTAAAATATTGAGCTTTATGCCTGCCCGCACATTAGGCCACTAAACGCGACCACTAGTGGCTGCCACTCGGCCACAAGCTGCAGACGAGTTTTTTCATACATTTTGTATAGCATCGGCGCACACTGAGCGTTCGAGTGGCTGCGTCTGAGCCACAAGCGCCCGCGCTCGCTACTAGTGGCCGCGTTTAGTGGCTCGCTTCGCGCGCACACTCGGCCACAGTCGCCGGCTTCTCAGATAAACCATAGCCAATAGTGGCCGCCACTGAGCCACAGGTGGCCGCGTTTGGTGGCTGCGTCTAGTGGCTTAGCCGAGCCACTAGTGGTCGCGTTTAGTGGCCTAATGTGCGGGCGGCCTAATAATTCACCGAAGCGTAATATACTTAGATCTACTTAGATCGATTAAGGATGAATATGTGCACTCTTGGATGTTGCCAAACCAATAGAATTTAACAGTATATGTAAGTATGTATTTATGTTACCAAAAATCAGACTCTAGCTCCTAAACTATTGGACCGATTTTAATAAATGGGGTGTCATATGATGCATCAAAAATCTGCAAACGTCATAGGCTATATAAAATTTGTAAGGATGCGTGATACTACTCGCCAAACGGATTTTAGTTCAGAACTCGCCATTTGCCAAAAGGTAAAAAAACACGTCGAAAGGGGTCGTAAATACATAAGTAGAACAGATTATAATGTGTCAAAAAAACAATAGCGTTCACACAATCTTGGCAATGACTGAATACGAGTAAGATCCTAACTATCGTGAATTTACTAAATGGGTAAATTTCTGGGCGTTTCAATCGCTGCCGTCATTAGTGTCTTCAATATATTGACGAAATCAATGACACTACAGCAACTTCTGATGTAAACAGACGCTGGGTGTAGTTTCTATCAGCATCATACGTTGCTGCAGTGTCATTGATTTCGTCAATATATTGAAGACACTAATGACGGGGGTTGAAACGCCTGGAAACATAATGGCCAATTAATGTTGTTATTACTTCGCAGGGGTATGTCTAATAGAAAAAGTGAGTAACCGGGACACAAAAGCTTTCGTGGTCACTCCGAGCGGCAAGAAATCTTATGGATTGTATCAGGTTAGTGATTTTAACAGCTGTAACCGTAAATTATAATGAACTGATGTTTATTTTGCGAGAACACGGGCGCCTTTACAAGTAACTGTAACAAAGTTAAAGATGAATCGTTTTAGAGAATAACCTAACTGAAGGAACCTTAGAGACCAATGTTGAAAAAAAGCATAATCAAACTCAACAGACACTTGTTTATATAATTACCAGTAATTTTGAAATTACGTTTCCTAATTGCTTCATTTGCCAAATATTTTTAAGTTAACTTTTTCTCAAACCGTTAACTTTTGAGTTAACCTATAGCGATTTTCACATTTTTATAGCGATTTTATCCAGACACGTTTATTTTAAAATAAGCGTTAAGTCTTACGTTAGAATATGGAATAAATGTATTCATTTTATCTCGCCTTTCAAATTTTATAATTAACCCGCAGATAGTGTTATCTGTGAAAGTCAAAAAGTTCTAATACAACTAATAGAATCCTAATCCATATATCCTTGATATTTTTTTTTTAGATCCCAAGCCGGTGGTGTCGGCCGGGGAAGAAGGGTGGCGAGTGCAATGTGGCGTGCGAGTGTAAGTACTCGCTATCAGCTTCAGGCGTTCCAATTAACCTCACGAAAACTGCTTACCCCGAGTTTTAGAAACCCAATCTTGAGGCTTGATCGGCTGGGGTAAGAGGGGTGAGGGGACCACCGATCACTTGCGATTGGGAGAAAAGGTTCTAAATAGGGCCAGTTGCACCAACTAGATTCATTAAATTTGTTAACAATGTACTTATGTAAGGGCTGTATTAAGAGGACTGTGAACCAACTGCAAAATCTAGCATTTTCAAACAAACGGCGATAACGTTTTCCACCCCCTAAACGTTAACCGAATTCGACCAATTTTTGATATGTGGTCATTCGGAACAAAAACTATGTCCGTACGTTTCGTTTTTTTTAATATTGATTAGTTATAAAGAGATTATGGCCGAAATTACTTTTGTATGAAAACAATCAAACGGGAATAAATCGAAATTTATTAATAATATTGAAAAAAACAAAACGTACGGACATAGTTTTTATTCCGACTGACACCGTATCAAAAATTGGTCGAAATCGGTTTACATTTAGGGGGTGGAAACGTTATCGCCGTTTGTATCGAAAGCCGTCACCTCACAATCCTCTTAATACACTGATCTTAGCTGAGATGCCCGTCTCAAGATACTCGTACGTCAGAAATGAGAGTTTTCTATGATTTGAGACCAGATCAGTTTATTATTATTTCAGACGTAAATCTGGTTTATTTGCCTAAATTAGGTTTAGTTTTGGTGCAAGCCTGCCTAAATCTATAAATAAATAAAATCTGGGGAAAATTCCACAAAATATATACCCGGTCAGACAACCATAAACATACTTTTATTAAAAAATACTCAAAATGTAACTTCTAACATTAAACTTTCGCTCTAAAGTTACCTGTCTATCAGAATTAACTTAAGCACTTATCTTCACGCTTCCTATGCTAAGTTATACAAGATGTAAGTACTTAGGGTTGTTCTATGTACAGTAAGTAGTGCGTCTAAATTTTAACCGCCGAATAAATAGTCTCGCAATTTGTCTGTGGTTTCATAGCTCCCAAACTAATAAACTAATTGTTATGCAGATTTTTAATTGAAAGCTATTTTAATCAGGAAGGTTCTTCGGGAATCGGTAGAGCCGTACAAGAGTTATCACCGCTTAAAAGAACAAAAAAAATATTAAAAAATTTGTAAACTAAAATCGTCATACATACATACTTACATAAATTGACGTTTTCAACGCCATGTCAAATAAAAAATAGAGCTAATGTCAACCTTAATTCATACATAGTTAGGTTTATTTTGCGTTGTCAACCATGACGGATATTTCCATCAATAGCGTTAGAAAGGTTAAAACCATTATCCTTTTTTGGCTTCGCTCAGTTGAGTAAAAAGGGGTCACAATTACGATTTTAACCTATTTAAAGTTGAAGAAGTCCGTTTCCTTCTTAAATATACGCTTTAAAAGCAATATTGTAAGAAAGTTGCAGTTTTAACAAGCAGGCGACAAACAGGAGGACGCACAAACAATCTAACCGACGCCGGACGGTTTAACGACGGTTTTATGTCCAGTGCAGTTGGGATGAGTTGTAAAATTACTAGCAGAGATTGGACAGTCGCGCTCGGAGGCAACAAAACTGTCGAGGATGGAATATAGCTGGTCAAAAATACTTTCAAGTATTTTTAACAGGGTTTTTTGAGCAACAAAACTGTCGAGGGAATACTTTCAAGTAGTAGTAATTTTGATCAGCTATTCCTATTATGAAAAATCATAACACAAACAATCTTGTTTACCGCATAGAAGTGGTATTTGTTAAAAACAAAATGATTACTTATTTAATTTAATTATTGACAAACATATGGTTGTAAGCGAAGGCGTAATTTCATGAAATGGAATTTAAAATTAAATTATTATCGCTGATTGGAAAATGAAGATCCAACTCTGTTTAAACAATGTTGAAAATGATAATAATAAACAAATACGCACGAGTAAAATATCAATACCTAGTATATTTTACTTGTTATTTTTTAACCAACAATGCATTTTACAATCTGGACATTGGACAGCTAAATCTGTGCTTCGGAAACTTCGTAAAGATTATTGAGATCAGGAGTCTGTCTGTCTGTCTGTCTAAATAAAAGCTATAGCACCTATATCTAATCCAATTAACTTCAACAATGTTTCATGCAATTAGTTTGCCTTTTATAGACGATTTTATAGGTTCCGATTTCAATTCTACTTAAAATTTTAAGTGAAAATTTCTAAATAAGTACCTGAATAAATTTTAGGGGATAATCTCACACAAATTAATTATTTCAAAATTCTAGGCACAGCCTACCTATACCTATAGTACATACAAATGTACTAGGCTACGATATATATCGATTAATAAGAACGAACTACCTAAGACTCAATAACCAAAACTCGCGCTCATCTCCCGAATATTTACCATTACCGGGAATTGAACTCGTGACCACTAGTTCCGTATTCCTATTCCGACGGGTCCCCTTGTTTTGCAGACACTCATTTCATCGAATGTGTCGTTTCACCGAATTTAATTTCAACGAAAGCTCATTTCTGCTGGAACCTTATTGTTTTCAGGTTATCTTAAGCATTGGTTACGTATGTTAGGTTAGTTTAGACAGTTTAGACCTGTGACCACCAAAAAACAATAACTCCTGCACGTGGAAATGCCTGTCGATGAAATGACAATTCGGCGAAGTGTAATATTCTATGAAATGAGTGTTGGTGATTCAGGGGTAAACCCTATTCCGACCTGAGCCCTTAGCCAAGATGCCCATCGCTAACTAGCATTTCTATTCGTTTAGTTTTTAAACCAATCGCGTCATTGGTAGATCACGTCATACGGAGAGTCACGTGATCTACCAGTGACGCGATTGGTTTAAAAACGAAACAAATAGAAACGCTAGTTATCGATGGGCATCTTGGCTAAGGGCTCTGTTAGTCTAACGCGTAGAATACTATTGTTGAAGTCTAGGGGATGTCTAAGGGTGAAAATAATAAGGTTTGACGTTACCAATTCTTTGACGACACAATTGAAAGTCGCGTTAAAAAATGAGTTTGAGATCCTGTGCCACCTCCGAGCTCCGACTACATACTTATCTGATTACGGGAAATAGTTCATAATTTACTTGCAAGTTTCGAACCGGAACTAACAACGTTTAAAAGAAGCAAGTAGAAAAAGCTTGTATACTATTCGAAAAATATGAGAGATATTTGAAGAAAGAGATCAACATAACCGGCCTAATCCTCTTTTTTTTCGATGCTAGTACTTCATAACAAAGTGTCACATCAATGGAAGTAGCTGTACTTTCATTCCATTATAACACAAGTACACATCGCATCGCATATCTATTAGCGCGTTCATTATCACCACTACAGTATAAATACGTCCATTGATGCTCATAGACTTTCTCCAAGGATATCCACGTTGGTCAGTTTTGTGTCATTCGCATCCATCGGTTTCCCGCCATCATCACCAGATCGTCGATCTATCTCGTGGGAAGCCTGCTTATTGTTTGCTTTCCGCTTCTGTAGCCGGTTGGGTTGTCAAGTCGTCATATTCAATAGTAATACACCATGTACAATTTGACAACCCGTCCGAATTAAGAATGTTAGCAAGTGGCTCAACAATCCCGTGGTGTGACTGTACGAGGTCGCCACTCTAAGGCTGCCTTTCCATTGAGGCGGAGACGAGCGGAGCGGTGCGAAAAGGACCAATCACCTTGTACAGTATCCACACTAACGCATAGCACACAGAAACTAGAGGAATCTGATTGGTCCTTTTCGCACAGCTCCGCTCGTCTCCGCCTCAATGGAACGGAAGCCTAAGACCTTAAAATAAAATCCTTCTCCTAGGTATTGTACGTCTCTTTGAGAAATAAATTAAACACAAAACAGACGATCAAGAGTGACTCGTTGTAAACCAGGATGAGTCAGGAAAGTTATCTCGCACTCGTCCAGAAATATCACAACTCGAAACTAACTCAGACTTAAGTTGAACTTAAAGCTGCATTTTATGAGCCATGATGTCGTATTTAATTTAAAAATACAATTTAAAGAGAGCTTTAGAATGAAATGTGGGAAGCGTTTCGGGCTGCGGTAGATTCCTGCTTTAGAAATATTTTAATATGCTTAATGTTTTTTTAATTAATTTAGCAATGAACGCCAATTTATTTGTTAATTGGAATGACATAACTAAAATGAAACATTACAATTCAGATTAATTATAAAAATAAGGTGGATTTTATCACAAATGCACTGCAGAGATAATACATCATCAGCTTCTTCATTCAGTTTTTCAACATTTACCTAACCTAAACTCAGTAATTTTATATAAGAGAATAATAACATAATATAGGTAAGAGAACGGAGAGCAGCATAATTTTAACATTCCATGTTTCAGTATTTTAGTGATAAAACAGAGTAAAAACTTTTAAGATAAATTGTCATTTTTGTCGAATAATTATACAAAATAACGCTACGAATAGAATGGACTTTTAGCATACTTTGTCTATTATATTAACTTTTTTAGTTTATTTTATTAATAAGCTCGAAAGAGCTTTAGATCGTTGTAAACATTTTTTTGTTTACTGCATCACGGTCTCGCTCTTCGTCTCTATTTTTCTTTCTTAAAAAAAATAACCCGGGATATTATTGTTCTCTCTTAAACACTCAAATGTAGAACTTCAACGACTATTTAAATTTGACCTCCAGCGCTGCTAGACGACGACATACGGGACGATACGGCGTGCGCAGTGAGCATCTTTGAGAGGGAGGGCTTCAAATACTGGTCGCAGTGGTCGGCGAGATGCAAGAACGACAACACTATCACCACTGAGATATACAAGTGAGTCGAAGAGTAGTTTACAACATAAGTTTACAGTAAGCAGCAAGATTTTAAAATGTTTATGTTTGATATATTCCCTTAGAACTGAAAATTTACACGGAGAAAAAAATATTTTACAATATTACCAGATTGTATTGTAGTTATGATTCTGGTGTAGGAAAACAGATTTCAGCTATGATTAACAGATATTTTTATGACAACGAGTTATATATTTTTTAATACTAGAATATTCTAGTTAAAATATTCTAGTACACGAAAACTTTGATATCGTTTTGGTTACCATCTAATAGTTACAGAGTAAAATATGCATTTAGCATACAACAGGTTTTGTATAAATACTACACATAATTTGTTTCCTACGATACTAGGTAAATAGTAATAGGTACTAGAAATTATGTTGTACAGAAGTAGAATTTTCTATTAATGTGTAAAAAACGTATAGTTGTCACATATAATACAATAAAATCAAGTAGAATTTACAATATTCTGTTAAAGGAAACTAGATTTTTTTCTCCGTGTAATTGATTTGATAATAACTCAAAATTATAAACTTGCTAGCTTTTACCCACGACTCCGTCCGTCCATAAACTAGCTATATAGCTAACAATAGCTAATCCGTAGGAACTATTAAATTTGTCCAGACGCATAGAGTTTATGATGCATACGTTTGAGCATTTCACTTTAAAAAATGTGACGTTGTCAGCTAGCCTTTTTAAAAGGCCTCCTAATATCCAATTCGGTCCAGTACTAACACTCGCTAGGACGTAGCTTAGGAAAAAGGATCCAACCCACAAAGTAAATGTATTTGAATTTGAATTCTATTAATGTCAATATTATGTCAAATTCTATAAGTGTGAAATTATGTTCCTTATTATGTTCTAGATGTCCAGACTTGAATTCTCCCCGATCGAGTCCAGAACGATCCCTATATGCTGAGAAGCTGAGGAAGAGAAGGCGGCTGGTCAGGCACAAGATAGAGCAAATCAAACATGGCTCTGAGAACCTTTCTGTTTATTAGATGATTTTGGTAGTATTATGTTGCTGGAAAAAATAGACTGTAATTGGTAAAAATAAATTTTGTTTCTTCTGGTAAAATTCAATTGTGTTGTGTGGCCGATTATTTTATTATCGTACTTAAATTATTTTCATTTTTTATTTTTTATTACCGAGATTGATTTATTTTCATTTTAAATGCGTTGTTTTGATTGGTATATTTAGTTTAGTACACAATCATTTTTATATTTGCAGATTGTTATACATTTATCTACTAAAACTAATTTGGATGACGTCAACTAAATATTATAAGCTAAAACGTCTAAAGTACGCCACGGACAATTGGCCCGGAAAACAAAAGAGAATCGAGAAAAACAAACGAATTCAGGTGAACTACCAAAAGTAAAATTGTTGAGTGCAGATTGTATGTACAGTTAAGCAAGGGCATTAATATCTATACAGCCTTCGCGACAAATATATGTATACATGGACTTTATTGCCAGTGGCATAAAGGTGTATAGATATTTTTGCGATCTTCGGAACGTATATATATTTATGCCCTTGACTGTAAATGTAAAAAAGTACACCAAGAGTGTTTTCGCACCGCAAACAAGCGGAGACCCCACTCAGGGTTGATTGGCGGGAAATTCATAATGATTTTACGCCGAATAATAATTTAACCAAACAATAGTATATCGAATGCTGTGCTAGAATAATTATTAATATAGGTTGTAGAAAAAACCCCGTTCAATGAAAATACAGTTTGTAGGATCACTGACTATGCGACAGGAAAAAGTTCGAAACACAAACAAAACATTTTTAGTTTTGTATGGAGTCCGGTTTACAAAAATGCGTTTTCTTCATAAAAAATGAAAAAGAAAATGATTTTCAAAGTTTTCCACTCGAATTGTTTTAGGAGAGTAGACCTTACAAATGGTATTTTTATTAAACATGGTTTATTTTTTTTTATTGAACACGGTATGCGTCAATATACGTGAAGTAGTGGAGTGGGACTTTGTGGATTAACGCTATAATAATTATCAATAATAATGTAGCTTACTCTGTTACTTGCTTTAGGAAATTCGGATTAAAGTTGGATAAAGGTATTCTATAAGAAGGTAACGCTCTGTTGAGCGGCAGAGATAAAACGAGTCCAGAAGGGGCGGAAGCACAGATGGGACTGTCGCTTCGTCGCCTGCAGTGAAGTTTATTTTGAAGATGTTAATTCAGCTAGTTTGTGCATTTTAAAAGTCGAGATATTTCATTGTCAGGAGGCGACTTTAAAAATGGAAGGAGATACTTATTTTTGCGCTATAGCGTATTTTAAATCAATTGGTGATGAAAAAATCTGGGGTCCCAGTGAAAAAGAGTATAAGTCTTCTAAAATCTGGGTGAAAAAGGGTGTAAGTCTAGTGTACTCTGTATATGATTTATAGCCTTTTTTTATTACGAGTTAAGTTGACTTATACCCCTTTTCACTAGAACCCCAGAAATACGCTGTATTTTAAGTTATAAAATAAATAAAATATCTGGGGTAAACTACATAAGCTGCAAACATGTTTAGCTGGTTTCTTTAGAAGTTGCACCAACTTTTATTTGTTTCTGTTTGACCTGTTAGGAGACTGGTAGAGAATGCCTTAACGCATTAGGTCCGCTTTTCGTACCTTTGTATTGTGCAATAAAGTTTAAATAAATTAATTAATAAAGTCTCACATAAATTAACCAAGTCCCAAACTAAGCTATAGATTTGTACTTTGAATAAGCACTAGACGATGGTCATCAACCCTGGGCAATCCACTACCAGATTAAATTTGTAAGGCTGTAAGTAGGTTTTGTCACTTTCTGTCTTATTGAAATGGCACAATGAACGATAAGGTCAAAGCATATTTTAGGCATAACTTTTATTGTGCGTTTATAAATAAATAACTATTAATAATCAATCTTCTTTTCTGTAAGAAGATTCATTTGAATCATAAGTAAGTACCGACTTACTTATATTCTCATTTCATGAAGATTTTGCTCACGTGTACTGTGGAAGTATTGATAATGTCGTATCTTCAATGGCTTTTATACAGTAAATACCATTTGTTATAAATAAATGTTAAGCAATTAAGTAGTTTATCTATGAAAAGGCTAATAAAGATAAAGATCCACTTAAAACTCTCAACGTGGCAAAGAAAGTGATAAGTGATTAATAAAAAAGGGCAAGTGCGATTCGGACTCGCGTTCTGAGGGTTCTGTGTCACCCCATAATACATTTGTGTTTATGTAATCACCACAAAAATGTTTTATTTCAGGATCGTAAGCGCCTCACACTTGGCCAAAATGTATGTTGGTGTATTTTAAAACTTTATAAAACAATCACTTTGTAAAACATTGCATTCATGGCCTTACGAAAAAACTGAGAGCTTTGAAAACATACATGTATTATAGTAAGTCTGCAACACACTTAGTAAGTAGGCGAAAAAATGTCTTCTACGAGGAAGGAGTCGCGGAGAAAAGCTAGTGTAAAACAAATAAATATTAGGGAACCATCTCACACAAATAAAACAGGAATCGGCGTAGGCTTAGTAATAACCCAATTACCTAGCACTCTTGCGGTACGATACCCTAAACAACAATATTCACAAATCATCATCATTATCATCCCGTACCTACTAGTCCACTGCTGGACAAAGGCCCGAGGCCACTGCTCCTAATCTTCAGCTCCTCTCATCTAACCTACACCGGCCAATCTGCGCATATCGTCGCTCCATCTTGCCACAGGGCGTCCTACACAACTTCACAAATATTCACCGTAAATATATTCCTTAACAAGAGAATCAAGAAGTTTTTCCTAGAATCATCGTCTTTGCAAGGACTATTTCTGAGACTAACTGGCATGCCGGTCGAGCGCGACGAGAAAAACTAATTTCCCGTACACTTTTACGATTTTTCCCGGATTTCTAAAGAGTTAAGGGTATAAGGAAACTGCAGGTTCCGCAAATGTTTTCTACTACGTGTTTTCATTAAGATATTCGTCGTCGTTGCCGGAAAATTCTCACAGATGAAAAAGAAGGTATATGGTATGTATGTATTACCACAAGACTACCAAACACACCGTGTTTAAGTGAATCAACTTTCAAGGTACTCCCCATTTTCGAAATGTTTCACAAATTATATTTTTTTTAGAAAAAACTATCTAACGTCGTGGCTCACACGTTTATAAAATCAGACAATTAGGCTTACATAAAAAAATAATTAAAATAGTACAATTAAATAATAATATAGTTGGTAACGCAGGGGATGATGTTGTCCCCAGGTTTTGTATAGTTGAGTTAACAGGGTTTTTCGAAAATTAATAAATATTTGAGGTGTCTTACATGTGGGATCTGTAAATTTGAAGGTCCGATTTTAATATTCATAAATTATTATTAATCATAAGTCACCAGGAAAGTTTTAGTGCCGCAAAAGAAAAGGAGTACCTACCTTAAAAGTTGATTCACCCGTTTGGTAGTTGCTTGTAGGGGTTTTAAGGAACGAAAGTTCATTTTGGTTATTTACTACTAAATATCCTGTACATCCCTACAAAACTATTTTACGAGTCATCAGGACGCACATTTCCTCATATTTACAACGTAAAATCGTTTTAATTTTTAATGTCTCTTTGGATAAAGATTATGGCGAGTGTGAAAGTCTAGTTCTTTAAGGGCCTTGTCCATCACACTTGGGCATCACTCGCCAACAAACTGGGTAACAGTTTGGCGAGCATTTATTTATAATATAATAACGCATGTACCTTTTTTGAATAAATAAATAAATAATACATTTTCAAGTGTAAAAAAGGGAAAGGGCTAAATTTATTTGACAGATATGCTATATTTGACAATTGCGAAAAAGGCAGTTAGAAAAATAAAATAAAATTCCTTTATGACTGTAACGTTTCACTCGTATCCTGGACAAAGTCGAAAGGATTTGCTAGTAGTTAAAACGAATTCTGTCACCTTTTATCGCGCCAGATATTTCGTGTGCCCGTTTTATATACTATATATCGTATATCTCTCCACTATTCTCTTATTCAAACAACGCCGCCGTACATGTTATGGTCACAGAACACAGAAAATTTACAACAACTGAAGCAATATCAACTGTCAAAAGCTAATAAGTTCCTGGCAGTAAAATAAATAATAAATAAATAAATAAATATCAGGGGTCAATTTCACACAAATTGACCTAGTCCCAAACTAAGCTCTAGGCTTGTACTATGGGTACTAGACAACGATAAACATAATATAGAGAAATACATACTTAAATATATAGACAACATCCATGACTCAGGAACAAATATACTCGCGCTCATCACACAAATATTTGTCCATACCGGGATTCGAACCCAGGACCGCTAGCTTCGTAGGCAGGGTCACTACCAACTAGGCTAACTGCGTCGTACAGTACAGTAAGGTACAGTTCTATACTTTTTATTAACCCCCGATGCAAACAAAGAGGGTGTTGGTATCCGTTTGTGGCATAGTAGCTCCCAAACAGATAGACCGATACGGTCGCGGTTTTTTTTTTAAATAAAAAGCTGCCGGCCGATATTGGTCTGTCAGTTCATTGAATTAGAACACACTATCAGTTTCTTTTACGATTTCATAGATTTTGGCTGGCTGACCACCTGACAAAGTTTAGACTGCCAGTGGACGGTTAGTCTGTGATTACCTTACTACTCCACACACCCAAACAAGTCCGAAACAAGATGTGCCTAACGTTAAAATGCAAGTAAGGAAAGAAAGAAAGAAAAAAAATATCACAATAGTGAGCTTCGTGAGTGCTTGTGTTTTAATTATTTGCAAGCTTTTTTTAACGAAACTGTAAATATTTCAGGATTTATTTCAGGACCATCGTGTAGAACCCTATAGGTTAGGTTAGGTTAGTTTTATAAAAATCCTGAAATATTTACTTTTGGAAATCTGAATCTTCGTCCTCCAAGGGCGGGAGTTAGTCAAGAGCAAACCCATTATCAATAAAAAATAAAGCGATTTACCAAATGATATGTTTGTGAAATGAATCAGTTTGTGAAACGTTTTTTGTTAAAATATTAGTGAACCCGTGTATAAAACATGTGTCACATTCTGACCAGTTTGTTAGTGCGAGAGTGAATGCTTAATTCATTTTATCCATCGCGATAAAAGCAACTATAATACGGGCGCTGCAGAGTATAAGCCGTGGTAGCCTAATGGTTTGACCTGCCGACTCTTAAGCAGAGGGTCGTGGGTTCGAACCCGGGCTCGCACCTCTAAGTTTTTCGGAATTAATGTGCGAAAATTTGTAAATTTACCATGACATTTTCGGTGAAGGAAAACATCGTGAGGAAACCTGCACACACCTGCAAAACAATTTGACGGTGTGTGCGAAGAGTTCCCAATCCGCACTGAGCCCGCGTGGGAACTATAGCCCAAACCCTTGTGAGTGGAGGCCTGTGCCCAGCAGTGGGACGTATATAGGCTGGATTATTATTATATTACGCAATAAAAGCGAGCATAATACGGGGCTTGCTGTTACGATAATCTGTCGACTGTGGAAGGCACAGGTGTGACTCCGTCAACGCGTCTCCCCAAGCCGCCTCGGTACATCTGATAACTCACTTACTATAGCGTTTAATTTACCATACACGTATACACGTTGAAAAGGGAATTTTAGATGCCAACGCAACTGAGGAAGCGGGAGATGTTAACGAATTAGTGTAATGGTGGTAATTGCTTGTCAATTTAAGAAGACTGATAAACGAGCACTAGGACCTGATGGTAAGTGGGATATTTGCAATCTTGAGAATAAAATCTCAAGGCTGTTTGTAAAAATGGCTATTGAAAAGTATATTCAATAATATCTTTGTTTTACCCGACTGCGAGCAAAAAGAAGAGTAATGTGGTTAGGTTGCTGAGGTTAAAATCTTTAGGTTAATTGATATCTTCGTTACGAAATTAAAATCAAAACACCTTTTAACTTCGGGTTCTAGATAGGGAAATATCGTCAGCATCAGAATTTGAGACTTAAAATTTAAATTAAATAAATAGATATAAGCTACAAACTTAGTAGATATAAAATTGGGAGCCCTACTATCAGAGCTCATATGTAACTCTTAAATGGCCCAAACGGATTTTCAAGTCACCTCTCAAACAAAAAAAAAACAAATGAAAGTCGTATCAACCGTTTGGGAGTTACGATGCCACAGACAGATAAACAGATACAAAGACACACAGATACACACTACACAGATACAAAGATACACAGGTACACACTACACAGATACAAATACACACAGATACACACTACACAGATACAAAGACACACAGGTACACACTACACAGATACAAAGACACACAGGTACACACTACACAGATACAAATACACACAGATACACACTACACAGATACAAAGACACACAGGTACACACTACACATATACAAAGACACACAGATACACACTACACAGATACAAATACACACAGGTACACACTACACAGATACAAAGACACACAGATACACACTACACAGATACAAAGACACACAGGTACACACTACACAGATACAAATACACACAGATACACACTACACAGATACAAAGACGCACAGGTACACACTATACAGATACAAAGACACACAGATACAAAGACACACAGGTACACACTACACAGATACAAATACACACAGATACACACTACACAGATACAAAGACACACAGATACACACTACACAGATACAAAGACACACAGGTACACAATACACAGATACAAAGACACACAGGTACACACTACACAGATACAAATACACACAGATACACACTACACAGATACAAATACACACAGATACACACTACACAGATACAAAGACACACAGGTACACACTACACATATACAAAGACACACAGATACACACTACACAGATACAAAGACACACAGATACACACTACACATATACAAAGACACACAGGTACACACTACACATATACAAATACACACAGATACACACTACACAGATACAAAGACACACAGATACACACTACACATATACAAAGACACACAGATACACACTACACAGATACAAAGACATACAGATACACACTACACAGATACAAAGTCACACAGATACACACTACACAGATACAAAGACACACAGATACACACTACACATATACAAAGACACACAGATACACACTACACATATACAAAGACACACAGGTACACACTACACATATACAAAGACACACAGATACACACTACAAAGACACACAGATACACACTACACAGATACAAAGACGCACAGGTACACACTACACAGATACAAAGACACACAGATACACCGATATACACACGTTCAACTTATAACACCCCTTTTGCGTCGGGGGTTAAATAAGGCTTATGATAAAATCGAATCCAAGACAAAATCTTTATTAATGTCGTTAAGTCTACAAGAGGTCACAAAGAAACACGAATACAAAACATTGTATACACCCAAAAACATAACCTTCTTTCTGGAAAGTTGAGTAGAAACGCTCAAGAATCTGAATTATGAATCGCAACGGTAAATTCAATTTCGTATTTTGATAAAAACGGCATAAATTTCCGGACTGCCGCGCAGCGTCAGATGGCATACAGCTTTCCTGTTTACTTTTGATTTTTACGAGTCATTCTTATATTAGAAAAGGAAGATAGATTTAACAAATTGTACACGGGTATGGAGAAATAATAAAAATACACTCTCTGGCAGCGGCACGTAAAAAATATAAAGCCCTTTTTATGATTCGTATTATTACGTTAAAAATTAAATCCTTTATCTAATGTTCTTCAACATGGAATAATTGTTCGATATCTTTATTAGTCGTGTCAATAATAGGTACGAAAAATTTTAAAGAAAAGAAAATGCAATGGCTTTTTACGCGCTTGATTGTATGGTACCTATAGTCCATCTAAACAAAATATCATAGTACTAGTATAAGCAAGGTTGTTTTACAAATTGGAATAGAGGCCCCAAATAAGACTTGTCGACACACTGAATCCATTTTTAGGGTTTCATACCACAAAATTAAAAAAAAAACCGGTCAAGTGCGAGCCGGACTCGCGCACCGAGGGTTCCGTATTTAAGTCCGTACTTAAAAAATATCCCTTTTTATTATGTACTTTAATTATATGCGATAAGGTCCATTTTGACTTGCCTACATTTTAGTACAGGCCATTAAAGTTTTTTGTCAATTTGTCGAAAACTGTAAATTTTGAACACTTCGTTTTATTCGGGGGAACCGTAATTTTTTGAACAGTTTTGGATATAAATAAAAGTACGTCCCGGAAAATTATAAAAAAAATATTTTTGAAATGTGCAGATTGAGCACTTTCATATGGCTCCCCATTTGCTTTAATCAAATCACTTTCATTTTTCAAACCCCGGGGCCGTTCAAGTATTAGGTACGTAAGCACTATGGGGGAGTGTGGGGGGGGGGTCTTTGTTTTGCTTATTTTGGATGACATGGGAGTCTAGATGATGATTACGTCATCGGTAGTTAATAACTACCGATGACGTAATCATCATATAGACTCCCCTACCCCCTATGTCATCCAAAATAAGCAAAACAAAGACCCCCACCCCCCATATTGTTTACGTAATACTTGAACGCCCCCCCCATTCTAGACACATTTTCAATTATTTATAAAATTAAATTGATATATTTTTACAGAAAACAGAGACGGGCAAGCAAGTTAAACAATTATGCCTTTCAAGTTGATAGCTTGTGTAGTTGCTGAGAAAAATTGCTGTGACATACAGACGGACAGACAACGTAGTCTCACTATAAGGGTTCCTTTTTTACCATTTTGGTACGGAACCCTAAAAAGGAACCCTTATGATATCACTTCGTTGTCCGTCTGTCTGTCTGTCAAGACCCTTTTTCTCAGGAACGCGTGAAGGTATCAAGTTGAAATTAATATCAAATACTCAAGTTCACAATCCCTTGGAGCTGTGAAAAAATTAAATTTCCAAGTCAACACAGTAAGTTATGATTCATATTTTGACACTCGCAAGGGAATCAAAACCTATTGGCAAAAATTTGTTGTTACATCGCAAAAAAATAGCAGTCTATTTACAATTCTACAAGTTTGTACGGAATGCTCGGTGCGCGAGTCCGACTCGCACTTGACCGCTTTTTAATAATATTCTCCGTTTAGGAACTTAATTTTTTTTTTAAGTTCAAAACAAACCAAACCACAATGCTCAGTTACAAAGCCATTAAAACTATTTTTTGAGTTTTTTAAAGTATGAGTGTTCTGCCTCTATTGATCTTTAAATACATTGTATATTATGGTGCATGTCAATAAAAGTGCACCACGAGGTCCACGGGTTGCCTTAAATTGTTTTTATGTCGTAGATTTCATGACACAGGAATAATAATAATAATCCAAAGTTGCTACAAAAATATTATCAGAAAAATGGGCGGAAGGGACATAAAGAGAAATACAAACGTATTTTCAATAAAGTATTAGAGGGAAGGAAACTCGACGTCAGCTGTTGCTAGGTACATGCACGGAACAAACAAATAAACAGTGAGTCAGCTGATCAAGTATAGTGCACCCGATTTTGTTATTTATTTATTGTCTTAAGATTATTCTACTAAAGGCGCAAGAGTAGGAGAAAACAGATCGATATTAGAAAACGAAAAAGATAGTGGAATATGTAATGCAGGCCCTCAGTGGCAAGCTTCAAGTTATATTTGCCAAAAGGTGGTCAAGTTACCTGTTAGGTGGAATATTACAAAATGTCAACGAATTTACCATTATACTTCTAAATACTTAACTATAATAAATAATGATGATGAAATGATGATATGCGACCCTTAATTTCAGAGCTGATAATCATAATTGCGAATATGCGACCCTTAGGCTGCCTTTCCATAGAAGCGGAGACGAGCGATGCGGAGAAGAGCTGTGTAGGAATCGACTTATCACATTGGTTGTAATCTACATCTCGTCTCCGCTCCGCTTCAATGGAAACAGTCAAGCGGAGACGAAATGTGGATTATAACCAATGTGATTGGTCAATTCCTACACAGCTCCTCTCCGCACCGCTCGTCTCCGCTTCTATGGAAAGGCAGCCTAAATTTCAGAGCTGATAATCATTACTCTTAAACGGCCCAACAGATTTTTATGAAACTGGTCAAACTAGTTTTCTATTAAAAAACTGCAACCAAATCGGTTCATCCGATTGTGAACTACAATGCCACGGACAGACAAACAGATACACAGAGACACGATGACGTCACACTTCAAACACTCCTCTTTTCGAGGATTACAAAAATCAGACGTACTGTGTTTTCTCTGACTCCGTACTCCACAGAATCTGTGTCAACTGAATTCGTTTATGTAAAAATAGTTTTTCTTTGCTTGCGAAATTAACATAATTATAGGGAAAATGGTGGCGTTTTTAACTTCTTATATTAAACCACTCGAGCATTAACGAGTCACGTGACAGTAAAATGCACAGATTTTGTAATGACGACATACATTTGAAAACTTTTAATGACGCTTTAAATTGTGCACATGCTGGTGGCACGGATTATTGATAATATAATAATGTGTGATCTTAGCCATCCCATTACTACGCTTAAAGATCTGTCCCATCTTTCTCTATATATATATATAGGTATGTTTATCGTTACCTACCCATAATTGGTTAATGTATGTGCGATTCTCCCCTGATATTTATATTTATTTATTTACTAACTTTTCCCTGTGACTCGGTCCGCGTCATTTTTCGCTTATCTCTCGGAAACTGTCAAATTTTCCGGGATAAAAAGTATCCTTTGTATTAATCCAGGTAATAAACTATCTGTGTGTCAAATTTCATAAAAACCGGTCGAGCCGTTCTTGAGTTATAAATAGTGTAACTAACCCGACTTTGTTTTAATATTTATAATTTGTTTCTAAAAAAAGACAGCACATTAATATTGATTTTTTTATGTATTAATATTGATTTTTTTAATTATTCTTCTATTTACTTTTTCCATTTAAGAAGCAATAAAATACCATCTAAGTGCGACTGCACTTGAATTCTAGCACGTATCAGCACTGAACCGGATACCGGAGCCTCGTGTCTTGTCACAGACTGCTTTAGTTTCGTTTTTAATTTTATTTGGTTGTTATCAGCATGTTGCATTTTGTGAACGCTGCAGTTGATAGGATTTTAACTAGCTAGTGTAGTTTTTTTGCTATATCAATGGAGAGGACACAATGTCAACAGCTCACGTGTAGGTATCGTAAAATGTATATGAGCTCAGCTAATTTTGAAAGTTACTTATTAGGGCGTCAATTACTCAAAACTTTGTCAAACCGGAACTTTTAATAAGAAATACCAAAATATTTGTAAGCTTCAAGTGTTGCTTGCTCATTTTGAACTTGATATGTATACGAATAGATAGATGCTGACATGTGTTAGATGTCACCTAGAACATAAAAACAAGTATTTTATGATATAGAATACTAAGGACCTGTTTCACAATCGACAAGTAAATTAATCTGTCAAATAAAGATAGCCCTCTCCTTGTCTGTTATCAAGTGTAAGAAAGGGAAAGGGCTTAATTTATTTGACAGATATGCTTTACTTGACGATTGTGAAACAGGCGGTAAGTATAGTATACTTTTGTATGAAGTAATTGATAGAAGACCGTGTCCCGGCCGTGTTCCCGGCCCGGTACTGTAACGTAAATCCACCTTTAAACTTTAAAGTAAACGACTAAAGAAAATATTGTCAGTATTATTCTTTATAAATATATTTATTGTCTTAATAACAGCAATTAACTGCCTTCAAAAGGCCAAAGGCATCAATTTAATCCTTCTATTCACCTTGATTGTCATTCCATCAAAGGCTTTATGCTTTCAAAAGGCATCTGAAAAGCTGCAGCCTGCCAGTGACATTCCAATAAATTATCCTCACTGTCAATACGTCCATATTTCATAAAACAAGAGAATCCGACGAACAAAGTTTCATAACAGTGAGTATCATTCGGGCTTGTACCCTCTATCCATCAATGTCGAACGGCTGAAAGTTGGCTCTAATGAAGTTATCCCGCTAAAAGTATGACAAGTATGATTAAGATAGTGAAGGTGGGTTCTGTGAAAGGGTTACCAAAACATTGGAAAAGTGGCCTAATGCAATGCGGAAAGAAAGAAAACATTTGTGCACAACAATCTACTACTACACTACGAGCCTAACATGCATCACAAGAATAAAATAACAGCACGAGTAAAAGTTGCTAGAGTAATAAAATATCATGCTTAGCTTAGAGCCTGTGCACACTAGCGTTTTTAGCCCTTAGACCCTCGGTCAAAAACGCTAGGTGTGCACAAGCTCTTAATAGATTTAAACGACTTATTTTATTACTCTAGCAATACCGGATAAAATCGCTTAGTAATAAAAGGTAATTTATAAAAGTCTGGACGAGACACTTTTATTTTAAACCTTAAGCGTTAAGTCTTACGTTAGAATATGGACTAGATGTATTCATTTCTCTAGCAACTGTCAATTTTTATCTCGTGCATGCATGTTAAGCCCGCTGAAAGAATAAGAAAAATAACAAAAGATAAAATATATTTATTCAGTAATTAGGCTGCACGGGTTTTTTTACACGTCAAAAATCTACCACCGTTTCCCAAAAGGAGACCATAAAAAGAAACGACAGATACAGCGTCAATTGTTTTGAAATAAGGCATGCGCTGGCTGTGAAGCCAACCCTGGTCTTCGTTGGGACCGCTCCAAGCAAACATGTTCATCGTGATTCCGTTTTGTTTTACAAATACAATCACACTTTCCATTTACTCCATATTGAAGTGTTCTGTATAAACTGAAAAATTTACTTGAAAAATACTTTAGAACTTTATTTTTTTATAATTTTAAAATAACATTATTTTAAGTTCTTTTCTACGCAACCCTAACATAATAAGTCTCTTACACTTTAATTTTAAGGTTGCGCCTAAATTTTGAAGTACTAGCATTTAGGTGTCAAGTTTATCGATTATAGATTAGGCTTTCAATAGAGAGCTTTCAAGAGCTTCGGAGTCCCCATTGTAATGCGCCAATCAATCAATTCATAATTATGTCTGTTGAATTGTCTACGTTATCTAATTTATCTTGTGTTTACACTTAGATTTAAGCCAGTTTTGATTATTTGCGTAATTTTAAGGCTTTGGATTCGAAGTGTCAAACGGTACAAAGTTTAATAAAGCGTAACTTTTTTTTTTACAAAACGATGGGTCTCGGGCCCCACTTACTGTCAGGTTGTCTCGTGCACTCGTATGCCTTCTTTGTGCCACAAAAAATCGGTTAAGTGCGAGTCTGACTCGCACACTGAGGGTTCCGTACACATTGGACCGGTTGTTAGGCATTTGATATTTTTCTACATACATAGTTTGTTCAACAATTATACCAAATTTGACACTTGTGGCTATGTATTACCGTTTTTACGATTGAACACGTACAAAAAAACGTTGAAAAGAATCGTTCCTTGTATGGGGACTCTCCTTATTATTATGTGTTAGGAAATCCGGCGTTATATCACATATTCTTCAAAAAAAAAAACAACGAGCTATCTTTTACAGTTCAAAAGGGCTCTTAAAAGTTAGACGGACAGACAGACGGACGGACAGACAGCGCAGGCTATTACTATAGGGTCCCATTAGGCACCCTTTGGGCACGGAACCCTAAAGACCAGAATATATATCCACAGTATCTACAGTAACAAGTCCAATATGAATTATGCCAACAAGAATTCTTTCTCCATTCTCAAATCAAATTCCTTTAATCTAGTTTAGGCCGTTTGTTCGCTCACAATTAGTCGAGTCTTTTTGTCATCGGTTTAATCTAATTGTCGGCTGAGAATTTCCATTTGCACCTGTGATATTTACATATTTAATGAGATGAAATCTCTTAATGGCCGCTCGTTGCGGGCTTAAGAAACAAAATAGAGTGGCACTTTTATTTAGAGAATGGATTTAAGTAAATGGGTCATTATAAAATTTTGCGCAGAATCCTCTTTTACCACTCTGTGTGTGTAAATATTACATAAATACTAAGCATCTTTTACCGATCCCGATATTAAAAAAACAATTATAGTGTAAACGGAAACAACTTTTTTTAGGTTGGGACAAGTTTACCTGCACAAAATTTGATAATGACCCAAATATAATAAAAGTATGAAAGCATTTTAACTCGCTTTCATTAGTTTTATTCGTTAATAACTAACTAAGGAATGTATGTAATGAAATCTTAGCAGATTAAACCTACGTAATTTCAATGCCAATATTCAAGTACGTTTAAAACTATTACTTGTAAGACTTTAATTTATGTTTTAAAGCTGTGAAATAGTACCCTACGTACTTTGCGGCCATAAGATAATAAAAAAACATAATTTTACGGGTTTTCCTTTAAATTTTTTTTAAATTTACATTTCTTAAATTGTGAATAATCTAACGATGACAAAAACTAATTGCCATTTTCTTAAATTTTTCGTGAAATGTTCTCTTTACTAAACAGTAACTTTTATAGTAAATATGTAAGTTTACAGATTTAGTGCAGTTCTAAACATTCTAAAGGCGCATTTTGCCCCAGTTTGCCCTTTCTGCGACGCAAAGGACTTGTCTCCACGTAATTGGATACAATGGACTGAGTTATTCTTTAAATTTCTTAAAGAGAGTATATTTGAACAAGAAACGGCTGGGTTTTTTCCTGTTTGTTTAAAGGTATTTATGACTAAAGGTTTTTGTTTAACGGTCTCTGTTATTTTATCTAATTAGTGCACTAAAAATTAAAAAAATGCTTATTTAACGATCTTGTCTGAAGTGACCATGCACCTTGAATCCAAATAAGACTCACAAGTTCTTATTTTCTTTGCTTTGCAAGAGTTTATTTACCTAATTACATATTAATTAATACAGTTATTTTTTTTATTATGCAATATCCATTTCAAATAAATAAAAAAATACCTATTGACCTAGTCCCAAACTAAGCACTAGGCTTGTAATTTGAATACCTACTAGGCAACGATTAACATACCTACTTATATAGATAAAAACATACATAAAAATACAAAGAAAACTTTTGCCTATACCGGGAATCGAATCCGGGAACGTAACACATTCCATTAAACAGCACATCTACTTCTCTCAAACACACATACCTAATAATTCAAACACATTCCTATTTATACTTCAAAATAAAGGAAAGATTTCTTGGAGGGGCCTAACGTGTTTATTTATATGTAATTGGGCATGACACAGGGTAAAAGATACCGACCTCCTTTGGATGAATATCCAGTATCGTAACTGAGTTAATGTCAGGTTTGTGATATTTCTGGGAAGGCTGCAAAAACTATCCGATCATATAGATATTCTTGCTAGCTTAAGTCGTAAATCGTCAATAGACATGGCCAAAGGTTCAATGAATGGATGGATGGAATGGATTACACAAACCAATTTAGTGAAGCGGCCTGCAGTTAGCGACCTAAATTAACCCGACCAAATTAAAGAGTCGTATTTATTACAAAAATACTATTAATAATTGCGACTCCCTAATTTGGTCGGGTTAACATACGCTGCTAACTTTAGGCCGCTTACTTCACACCGGCAATTTAATCAGTGTCACTAAAAACTTGAAAAACCATGTCGTCGACTTGACGTTGCACGATTGCATCAATGTAGGCAGATTCGGTTACTCACAGAAGTAGGCACTTTTACATGTCTGAGGCCCGTATTAATAAACGCGTCTCAACTGTGATCCCCGTCTCAAGATACGTCAAAGTAACCGTAATCTATAGAAAACTGTCATTTTTGACGCATCTTGTGAAGCGCATCTCACACAAGATCAGTTTATTAATACGGCCCTGAGTCCACCAGCACTTCCCAAGAGGAGACCGCTGTTGAGAAGAAGCGCCGCAAGAAACTCAACAGTCAGTATTTTTTCAAATAAATCTCTTATGATATAAATCTAGTGTTACAGAAAACGATTATAAAGAAAACGAGCGAGGTGTCTCAGCCAATTATAAAAGTGATTTTAATCCACGAAGTCGGCCTCACTACTTATACCCACTAATCTAGAGGTGGATAACTAAGTCAATCCAGCGTCTCAGATCTCCATTTTAATGATTTTGCTGTGTATTTTGGGGTCATAATACAACGGTTTAATGGTGAACTCCGCACTGTAGCTAAAGAAAACAACGTAGCTGATATTGGTTACCGTATTATAAACGTTACTTGTATTAAATTATACGAACCACGCTGCGAAACGCGATTTCCCAAGGGAACGGAGTTTACGCGTGTTACACCGCAAGGCCAAAGAGATTTCAAAATTATATTAAGGAAGAATATATAAAACTAGAAGATGCCTGCGAGTTTGTATGCAACGGAGAATAAAATATTTCTGTCATCAATTTGATTTCGATATGGACGCATGTGGTCCAATATTTAAAACAAAAAGTTAAAATATACAAATAACGAAGTAACTAAGTAACTAATTGATGCAATAAGTGAAATTGTCAAAAATCTCTCAGGATTAATTAATTGACATAGTTCCATAGTGGCCCAGAAATCCATTTGGTTAATTCAAAAATGACACTTCTTTTAGACTAGGTGGCTCTGTGAGCTGTTAGACCTCGCGAAAAACTTAACTTTGTTGTCGGAAAACTGTTATCCCGATACTTCGACATAGGTCGTGGTCAGTTTGCCAATACCGCAAATAAGTTGATAATCGCAAAATCCGAAAAAAAAAGCCATACCTACTTATCAAACCTGCTCACAAAATTTCACGAGAATCGGATGAGGAATGTGAACTGTAGAGGAGAGAACAGCTGGACATACGAAAGCATTTTTGTCCAAGGAGAAACGGAGAACGCATGCTTCGCTCGACCGAGCGAGCGGTTTAAGCCTTAAAAAGACCACACGAAAACAATTGAGGGAACAGTCATAAAAACATTTTACGCCGACTTCTGAAGCAATGTTGTCAGGGTTTTAATGTTAATGTTACGAGTAAATCTGCGAAAGTAAATATGGACGTTCAAAATTTCCATGGATCTATAAAATTTGAATCCGATTATGATTTTGTGACGTAAGAAGCAATTTACATTTCGTTCTTTTTCAAGATTGCATCCGGATGCAAGCCGCGTCGATCTAAAATAGTGATATCTCCGGTCAAAATGGCAATTTGTCTTCACTCCGCTGTGAATGAACTACGGCGAATAATCAGAAGGTAAAATTAAATTCCAACGGAAAGGAGGGCTTTTATGTTTAAAAGTTACTTTTAATATCCAGAGGGATTTACAATTTACCTATTTGGGATCATAAAAAAGCAAATATACATTAAAAAAGCTCTTGTATACAATTTGTTTTAAATAATTTTGATCATAGTTAATGTATTGTTTTTGTTTTCCCAAAAAAGATGCCCGTCTGTCAGTCTTCGCCATGTGTATATATTACTATAGCCAGTAACAGTATATTAAGTACTATATACTCCCGTGTGAAATTCACCGTATGTATAAAAGCCGTTGCGCACTTGATCTGAGAATCAGAACTGACATCGAGTTACAAAATTTTCGGACCCTATTTCTTGTAAAAGTATCCAAATCGGACCCTAAGCGAAAAGTTCTTCTTTGCCCCAATTCGATATCAATAACATTTTATAATTATCAATCCTTTAATCATTATTCAACGGTGTAAATAAAACAATCCTCAAAGGTACGCTCTATCGCTCAACTTTTAGTTTAACAACTGCGTACCTAATTGTAACTTAAATTGATTCGCATATTCGTGGATTGAAAACACTATAACTCTACCTTAACCCTTTTAACTTTATCAGACTTTTTAACTTAACTAAGACTCGGAAATGCAATTGCACCGCAAGATGAATGCATCATCTCCATCCGTCGCCTCCGCCAACTGAGGCAGTCCAGCCGTACCAGTTGCGGCGAGCGAACGTCTCGCGCTCGACCGATCGCGATCGAACTCGATCCTTACTCGTGATCCCCATTTTAATTGGATAACCGTGATATCGTGATTCTAACGCTATTTGCATAGAAATCGGAATGCCTAAGTAAATTGTTCGGAAATTTAATTATTTAAATGTGCCTGTGGATGGTTCAGTGTGTTTGTGATTGAATTATAAAATGGTGAGTTTGATGGTTTTATGCGTTTTCAGCGAACTTTTTTAATGTTTGGTGTGATTATTTGGTTAATTAATTGAAAGATGATGATGTTAACATGTCATCATCAATGATAAAATTAAATTAAATAAATTGTACTTTTAAAAAAATCTGAAAAATTATAGCTTAAAATAAACATTGTGTGCATTTTTTTTATTATTTAATTGTTTCCACTTTCTGCGAGTAAAATGTATATTGAAAAAGAGGCTTGTCAATCTCTCTCACACAAATTTTATAAATCTAAAGTATTATCTAGTTTTTTTGACCTGATCTTACTATTAAAGGAGCAGACAACGGTAGAAAAAAACACCGCAAAAATTCAATAGCCCGTATTTTAAACACAAATTTTAATAAACATATTTTATAACCAAATAAAATATTAACGCGTATTAAAAAGCGCAAGAAACGTCAAAGCTTTCAAGATAATTGTAATTAACATTTATTTGCAGGATCGAAACTTATCGGAAAGTAATTAAACTGGAATCCTGATAATCTGTGTTAATAAATCAGAAGGTTGTAGGTTAGGGCTGTCTCTGTTTAACAGTATATGTGTCACTATCTATCGGAGTTGGGACCGACCGGTGCGCCCGATCTATCACCCTCATCAGAGCGGACATTCATTTACTGAAATTAAATCTACATTGGATTCCTTTAAGAGCAATCACAACATTATTTTTAGCGCAATAAAGGGATTTTTTGAGTAGGTAGTTGAAAACAGAGCTGAATAAAATAATATTAAATAATATTAGCTGTGAAAATTTATCAAAGCTCATGTGGGATGTAAGAAGACTCATTAATGACTATTATGTTCATGAATATTGATAATTAATTATAAATGCAAGTAATTGTGGTGGAAAAAGGATATATTATTTTTTTGTTGTTTTATTTTTTTAGTTCATTACCCAATTGCCGAAGAAGCAGGGTAACGTTTTTTACCTGTATGTAGGGTTCTTTATTTTCGTAGAGGCTGGATGACACGATTTCGACACAAGATGCTTATAAAAGTCTATTGATTAATTTATATTATCTAAAACACCGTGAATAGTTATAAATTACTCTATCGAAAGCTTTTAACTTTTTTTTAATAATATTCTCAAATAACAGTTATTACGCTTAAAGTATTTAAGCGATTAAAGCTTATGGTTAAATGGAAACAGTGTCAATTACTGATGAGTTTATTAAACCAGTTATAGCGCAGCGGGTAGAGCAGGGACGATTGGATTTGGTTAACATGTTCTGTGCCGGCGACACGCCTGCTGTTTACAAATTAACATATGTACGTCAGGTCAGCTTGAATGGTAACGCACGACAATGTTGGCTAGCCACTTTGAAAAAAATATAGCTTTTATAACACTTAGAAAGTTTATATTATTATGAAACCAGTTTATTTGATTTATGATAAATATTTCATCTATAATTTTTTTACTTGCTAAAAACTATAACAATACCAAATGTCATGAAATTATTTAGCAGTTAAAATCTTTAACAAATAGTTATTTCAGTAAAACATTTTCTTTAAATTTATTGGTAAAAACCGATCCAATTATTACAGAGTGCATAAAATTAAACGTATAGTAACCCGTATTTATCAGTCTTAAACGAAATAACTAATAGTTTAAACTAAATTATCGTCAGCTATTATTATTATTGCTCTCTCCTGATGTTAATGCAACTTAATGTGTGAAGGATTTAGATATCTGTCTATAAGCATTAGTATACGTAGTTTAATTATTATAATTTAAGATTAAGCGACTCTGAATAAAAATGACATACGATTAAATAAATAAATCGTCAGCCTTCTGAAATGAACTGACTCTAAAAAAACTATTAAACTTTAGATTAGATTAGACCTTTTCAAATCATTCTAGGTCAGATGAGTCGGCGTCTTATTAGGCTTTCGGATCAAAATATTGTACGTATTTTTATCCAAAAGCCTCCTTTAGTTTGTTTAATCTAATACTTATTAGAAAAGTTGCTAAAATGATTATATAATCATATAATTATTAAAGATAACGTAAAGGTAAGGTATTTACGTGTTTTTTACCAGCTTAATAGAGGTTTTTTCTGAATTATGATAATATTTCTCAGATACCTATTAGCTGTTAACGAGCATAAATTAAAGAAAGGTTCTTTGATTTGAATGGAAAAAGCGATTGACATTTATCAGAAGGAAAAAAAGGGTAAATTAAAGGTAAATTATTATCTTTTCCTTACTTCCAACTATTGGAAATAGCTGTAAATTGACCTGCAGTGCTGTTATTTAAGATAATTATGGGCTTTGAAGCATTATTTGCGTTTCTTTGCTTATAGTGTTTGTGTGTACATTAATGTAGTAAACACAATTGCTGCCAAAATAATTTATTTTATGTAACATCTGCGAAGTGCTCCAGTGCTCTACCCAGTGGAGCGTGTCTCAACACGTGTCTTAAGACTGATCTTCGTTTCAAAACTCACGTTTAAGAAGCAGTGACGATATGGCCTGCTTAGCCTTCACGAGCGCCGACGGCTATTGAATATGAGCCTGCTGCATGACATTGCCAAGCCAGGCCCCCTAACATGCATGCAGGAGATAAAATTTGACAGGTTTTAGGGAAATTCATACATCTATTTAATATTCTAACGTAAGACTTAGCGCTTAAGGTTTAAATTACAGTGTCCCGTTTTGATAGAATCACTATAAAAAAGTGAAAATCGCTATAGTCGCTTAGTAAAAAAAGGTAATAAAAATCAGGGCGAGACACTTTTATTTTAAACCTTAAGCGTTAAGTCTTACGTTAGAATATGGAATATATGTATTAATTTCCCTAGCAACTGTCAAATTTTATCTCGTGTGGATGTTAAGCCCGCTGTTCTATATTATTAGATAACTGGTGGATGTTTGCAATTTTAGCTCTATTGTCTGTCTATATTGTAATGTGCTGTTGATGAAATAAATAAGTAGCTAACATGCTACGCTCGTAGCGCGTAGCACTTCGTAGCATAAATTCGCTGCGAACATTACAGATGACCTTGTAACTCTTTTTACCCGACTACGGCGAAGCAAAGGAAGGGTGAATGATTTTGACACCCTATGTATGTACGTATGTAACTATGTTCCACTCTAGTGTCATTTCGAATGAACCGATTTTGACAAATGAGGTGTCTATCGATTCGTCTTTATTGTGCGATGGTTATACTATTTTTTTGACAGGTTTTAGTTTTTAACTTTATTAATACTCTACATTAAAAATAAATAATAAAAGCCGGGGTAGCCTAATGGTTTGACCTGCCGACTCTTAAGCAGAGGGTCGTGGGTTCGAACCCGGGCTCGCACCTCTAAGTTTTTCGAAATTTATGTGCTAAATATCATTTGTATTACCATGCGCTTTTCGGTGAAGGAAAACATCGTGAGGAAACCTGCACACACCTGCAAAGCAATTTGACGGTGTGTGCAAAGTTCCCAATCCACACTGGGCCCGCGTGGGAACTATAGCCCAAACCCTCTCATTGTGAGTGGAGGCCTGTGCCCAGCAGTGGGACGTAGATAGGCTGGATTATTATTATATTATTAAAAATATTAATTGTTCCTAATACTTTATTCGTCGCTATCGTCTTACTTTAATCAAACATAGCAATTAAAGATTCAAAACAAAAATAAAAACAGCTTTTTTCAGTACCTATATATCGAAAAATATAAATGAACAGTACTTATCATCTAATAAATAAGAATTATAATTATGTACCATGATCCCTCAACTTTGCTGCTAGGAATTTTATATATATCATATGATGTATATTAACTGAGGTTTAATACTTTCATTCAGAAATGCCCGTTCTTCCGAGCCGCTGGAGGCGTAGGTTCAGTGATCACTCCGGCCTCAATCTCGCAGCAAATAACGATATAGAGAGACCGTTAATATGTACTTAAGTTCTTTTAGTTTATTTTCATATCACCGTAATTGGGGAATACGCATGAAATTTTTTTATCGCATTTCTTAACAAAATACGAAATTACCGTAAAAGAGATGGCAAAAAGTTAAATTAAAATTAAAATCGGCCAAAAGATACGGATAATATAAGCATTTAAAACTAATAATTAGACACAGAGATCCGACATGTACAGTCACCACACGGGATTGTTGAGCCACTATAGAACCCTCTCACAGAAAGTCGACGGAAAATTTTGACGTAATTTCTTTTGAGTGACTTGACGTTGTCATTATGACAGGGTTCTATGGTGGCTCAACAATCCAGTGTGGTGACTGTACTGTGACGTCAGCGGGCACTACGGCCATATAAACTCCATGTCAAGTTCCGTTTTGCTAGAAAGAGATAGAAACAAATCTTTAATGGCTTATATCTTGATTATTTTTATAGTTATTCGAAAAATCATATTTCTCTACTTTATTCCCTGTTGTTGTTGACTGTAACTTGTCTAATCATAAATAACTCACCAACTAAGTAGCACACAAGCTGCTTAAACAGCCCTTAAAATGCTGAAACTAGAGTTATAATAGCTGTATAAACTAAATTATGTCTAAATAAAATATAACACTTGCGCTACTTATGCAGCCACAAGTTTAATTAAAAGCTGCATATTTTGATAATGTCGTTTATGAATATGAAAAACGACTTATTTATTTTTTAATCCACTTTATTTTTTAATTAAAGTATTAACGACGCTAAGACGATTCTAATGACACCTCTTGGGTCGAAATCTGGCCACCCGTTCTGCCTCTACGAAGGAACAAAGAACCATACATAAATACATAGGTACAGTCACATCAAGGAATTGTTGAGCCACTTGCTAACATTCTTAATTCAGTCGGGTTCTCAAATTGTACACGGTATATTACTATTGGAATTTGACGATTTGACAACCCGACCAAATTAAGAATGTTAGCAAGTGGCTCAGCAATCCCGTGGTGTGACTGAACATGACGGGCTAACTATACCATTGAAGAGTTCCCGCTCTCATCCGCTTTCATCATTACACCAGCTTGATGATATCATATTATAGTTATCTTGGGAATTACATAAGAATGCAAATTCCAAATCAATCTGAAGGTTAAAATCGATTTCTAAAATTACATTGTCACAAATAATTATAACGATATTTTTAAGCGGCGTGACTTAAATTACTGTAAAAGGCATGCTGAGGATCTTTTACAATTAGGTTAGCCTATCTTACTTTCGTAGGATTCGATTAATTCAATTTTATTTGTACCAAAAAGGCTGCAGGGAATGTAAAATAATTGGTAAAGTTTACTTTCCTTATTCATTGTTTCCATCAAATTGGTTTTAACGTTCGTTTCATTATATCGGTCTTTACATAAAAATAATACCTTGATTTTAAAATAAATTTACGTTTAAAAGTCTACTCAATATTCTTAAAATTTAATCATGCCGTTCGAACGGTGGGAACTTAAATACTATCTAAACATTGTATTTACTATAATTTAGAATTATAATACCCTTATTATGTTTTCATATGAGTGATCCTATGATCACTCATATGAAAACATATCAAATGAAAGGGCTTGTTGTGAGAGTTTCTATATTTTAACTTGGGAAATTGTTCATTTCTGTTTGTAATGTTACAAGTACACATTTGTATTTCTTGTATTTGTTATATCGTTAAAACGGTTATTATAGAACAAACCTTATAGAAAAACGGCAAATACTAAAAACCATCCAAATGTATACGGAACCCTCAGTGCGCTCCGACTCACACTTGACCGGTTTTTTAATAAAATAAACGAGCGAAACAAAAGAACATTCTTAAACATTGGATTCTTAATACCTGGTTAAATAACTCATCTTGCACTTTACTTATTTACCAACATGTTGGTACAAAAAGAAAACAACACAAGCGGTGGGAAGCGTGGCATTCCTCTGGGTAATAACTATAAAGCGTACGGAATAAAGGTCCTTGAAAAATGACGTCGGAGATAATCGGACGTAGCTTAGGGAAAAGGATCCAATTCAACCATTTCACACTTGTAGAGTTTGACATAATATTGACAGCATTAGAATTCAAATTTAAATACATTTACTTTATGGGTTGGATCCTTTTTGTCGTGGCATTTTTTAGGATGGCAGTGTGTGCGTACCTTTTTTTTAAATACAAAAACAATCTCTAATTTATTAACTAGCCTGTGACCAAGTCTGTCCATGCAGAAGTTTTTTATCGCTGTTCTTTCGAGGACTGGGGGCGATTTTTCACTTTCAAGCGCTCGATAGTTTCACTCAAAAATGAGCAAAAATGTTAAAACCATATTTTTGAAATACGAGCGATGGAGAATTTTAAAAACACGTAGTCCACACCATTCGTTTTCATTGCTATCATTAGTTTGTTTTGACATTTGTCTGTCAAATCCATCAAAATTACTTTTTTTTTTTTTTCCTTGTGTTATGGCTCTTGCTGAAAATTACTTTATTATATTCCTTTTGGACAGAGGTTGCCGGAACAAACCTCAAATATCATAGACAAAGAACCACCTAAACGTTTAATTTATTAGTTTTCATGGTAAACATTTTTGGTACAACAGTATTAAAAACGCTGAAAGTGCATATAAATAATAATATTCTCGCCACAATTACAACTTCTAATTACCTATATCGTATGTTTATTTATATTTAAAATACGAGTATGATTATAAAACCGGTTATTTTCGACTTTCTGCGTACAACGAAACCCGTGAATATATTAAGTCAATCACTAGCTTTCGAGTGAGGGCTTTCAAAAATACGGATAATGGGTTCATGCGAAAATAATCGTGACATATTTTATGACTCAATTTTGATTTCGAGTACTCGAAAGTCAAAAATCGCCCCCTGTTCGTTTGTCCGGGATTAAAATGTACTACTAAATGTACTTATCCGTCATTTGGGATAATTATCTCTGTAACGAAATTCACACTGATTGGTTGAGGCGGTGGGGAGAATGGGACCAAAAAACACACTTATTTTCATTTATATCAATAATATGGTATATAATCAAAAGCAGAACAATCTTGAAACTGTACCTACATAGGTGAATAAAATGCGTTTGTCAATTTGAAAGGGTAAAGTTTGGTGACATTTTTAATTTATTGGATGTCACAAATTGAAAGACCACTTATTTCGCTAACTGTACTCCACACTCTTATTTCGACTGAACCATCCACTTGGAAACCATATATCATCAACATAAGCCTCTGAGGCGAGGTTATTCAAGTAAATAATAGGTAACGTTTTATGAAAATTTTTTTTTCTTTGCTCACGGCGTCGCCCGCGTAGTTTATTATAGCGTTTATAAATAAATAAAAAAAAAACAATTTTTTTTTAGTCTGAACAACGACATCTAACGGATAATACGGTAAAAGAAAGCGCTGTCTGCCGTCAATTCTGAAAATTCTTGTGTGATATCTGGATAAAAGTATCCTATGTCAGCATCCAAGTAAACAACACAAACGTGCTATGTGAAAATCTGTTATGAAATAAGTTTCCGTCAAAAATAATTTTGGGACAACGTTTACTAGCCGACTGTACTTTTTTTTGCACAGTCAACATTTCCTCATCTAGACAAATCCAACGAGTTCAAACACGTCGGGGCTATCTTGTTTCGTTGCGGAGTTTTCCTATGACCACCTTCAGATTACATCATCAGAACAGCTCCATGGTACCATATCATTACATTGACACCAAAGTTACATAGGTATACCAAATTTGAGCTATTTCGAACACCGGCAAATGATTCTTATTCAGCTTGCAAGATTTAACCTAAAAAAAAAACATAGCAAGTAAAAAATACACTTCGCATTTATTTAGTAAGGATTCTTACATTTTATGCAACAAACGTTCCAGAAACGGAATAACACAAAGCAACTTTATTAAAAATGCAATCATAGTTTTGTATGTCACCAGATTGGCCAAATCGTATTACAGACATACTTTAGCAATGGGCTTAATTCACCTGCTGGCATAAAGAAGACTGTGTAATGTGGAACCCTTTCAGAAGAGGCAATACATAAGCAAGTGGTTGGGAGAAAGTTCGGGTAACAACAATATTAGTTTTTGTAGGACTTTCCTCATAATGAGATGTTATTTAGCGGTTTAATATTTTGTCACAGTTATAAAGTAGTTAAATTTTTTTAAATGACGTTAGAACATGCATAATTTACCTATTATAATAGTTCGGTATCACATAATATATATTTATTAATTCATTTTTGATGATTTTTGACCTTTTGGTTTAAATAAATACGTTAATGAAATTAGCAGTGTTCTTTAGAATAATAATGTAACGCGATTTCAAAATACCATACCTCTACAAAAGCTATCAAATAACCATTTGCTAAAAGTTTAAATTGAAAAAACAATTGAATTAGGTATGCTTATTTTTCCCGGTGAATACTACAAAAGCCTTTCTATTTCCTCCATATCACAATTTTTATTACAGTTCAAAGACGATCCTTGCAGCTTTCTTATGACTCTTGTTATTACAATGATATTATTTTCAAAGTGAAAACAACAATATCCTACATTTTGTTAGCAAATGGCGACCCTAGTGAAGCGTTCCTTTTACTTCTCTCGGTATAAAAATTGCATGTTATTTTTTACGTATTTTTTGTGCTTTGAGCGATAATTTTATTTCTGGACACTTTAAATTACATTCACTCTTGTGTTAACGTTATAAACCTAGTTCAAACTTAGCCAAAATAAGTATTCGCTAACATGTATTCTATTTTCATTAACATTCGCTAAGGCTTTACTTGTCGCTAACGCTTTGCAGTATTTGCCAAATATTGATCTTACATCTCTCTCATTTGGCATACCGACTGAAAGAGATACAACGAAAGTGATTGACAAATAATAGCCAAGCGTAGTGCCAGTTTTTTATAGTGTTGTAGCTTTAAATCATTTTTAACTTTGTTAAAAACGTTTTTTTATAATTTAATATATTAAGTATTTTTTATTTTTATGGTTAACCAAGCATATAAAATAATAATAGTCTAATGGCTATTATTTGTGCAATAAAGAGTTTACATACATACATACATAAACCACCTGATAGTAAATCTCAAAATATGGAAACGTATTGCCAACCCTGGCGTAGCACGCATGAACGAGATAAAATTTGACAGGTTCTAGGGAAATTAATACATCTATTCCATATTCTAAAGTAATACTTAAGGCTTAAGGTTTAAAATAAAAGTTTCCCGTCTTGATAAAATCGCTATAAAAAGTGAAAAATCACTTTTATTTTCAACCTTAAGCGTTAAGACTAACGTTAGAATATGGAATAGATGTATTAATTTCCGTAGCGCCTGTCAAATTTTATCTCGTGTATTTAAGCCCGCTGAGGACCAAGATGGAATGCCTCTATCTAATTTCACTGACTGTTTCCCACACACCAAAACAACTTACAGCCCGTGGGCACTTAGAATAGGATTCGGGTTCGGGTAATGTCGGCTTGACTCGCATAAGAGCGTATGAGAGCGAGTGAGAGAGAAATACAAACCCGAACCCTATTCTAAGTGCTCACGGGCTATAGCGTGCTAGGTAGGTACTGCCAAAGTACGAGCAAAACCAGACTTGCTACTAGTATGACGCTCCTTTACAATTTTTATATAGCCTATGACACTCACTCCTTTTTCATAAATCCGTGGATGGCGTGAATAAGTTGATAATGAAATTTGTATTTAGAACAGATTTAAATTACTTCTTGCTTTGTTGACGAGTTATCAACTTCACGGCATCCACGGAAATATGACGCCATGTATTAAAATCGGTCTTATAGTTTAGGAGCTAGAGTCGAACATCTCGTACAGTTCGCCATCTAATATATCTGTACATATCAGAGTGGACAAAAATATCTGAACATGCACTCTAACGCCTTGACAATTGAGTCGTGTTCAGATATTTGTGGGCACCTTGTTTGCTGCAATATATGTATATGATGGCGACTGTACATACAAAGAATTAAAATCATTACCCTCCTCTTGGCTTCGCTCAATCGGGTAATTATTATTTATGATACAGTTTTAAATATGGTTGTTACTTTTTACGAAAAATATTTTTAACCTGTAATTCATTTGTCCATAAACAAGAAATAATTGATTAGAAACGTTACATATTTTTATAGCGTGACCGCTTTAACTTTGTTTGCATCTGTTGCATCTGTTCTTCGATTTTTGGTCTTTTTTCACATCTTTATTGTTAACCTTTATTTCTTTACGTATACATGTCCAATTATCCATGAACAAACATTACACAAATTGACGTAGTCCCAAACTTAGCTCTAGGCTTGTACTAAGCATATAAATATACCCATATAAATATAAAATAAGTACTTAAATAATAACACTAAAAATATCCAAGACTTAGGGAATAAAAATCGTGTTCACCTTACAAATATTATGTCTTTTAGGATGTAAGAAGTTTTGTATTCGTATACGATTTTTTTTCACGAAAATACGAATGACTACGAAAGAATTTAAACCATAATGAAACGGGCGTATATTCCACGCGAGCTTTATGATAATCTTAAAAGCTTGCGGAAACTTTTACGGCGCCGGCAATACAGCGAAGACACCTGGATGAGCTTAAAATTCGTCCAGGGGCGTAGCGACCTTTGCAGTTTAGGGTTCTGTAGTCATTTTAATCAAATGATATGCATCAGAAATTATAATTATTAGTCCATATGCTTACTTATTATTTAATATTATAGATGAGAATTGTGTTCGTTTTATTTTCAGTTCAATGACTTAACCGAAGGATGTGTTTGTTGTAATGATGATCTAATCGATTAATGATCATAATCTAATTATCTAATCGATTAATAATCATAATCTAATTATCTAATCGATTAATGATCATAATCTAATTATCTAATCGATTAATGACCATAATCTAATAATGTCAACCTGTTGTTTTCGGGCTATTGTCCGGGGGCGGTCAAAGCAATAAGAATATAATTACTAAGTTCGAACAAAACGTACTTTTTCAGGGTTCCGTACCTCAAATGAAAAAAAAAAACGGAACCCTTAATAGATCACTTTGTTGTCCGTCTGTCTGTCTGTCTGTGTGTCTGTCAAGACCCTTTTTCTCAGGAACACGTGCAGGTATCAAGTTGAAATTAATATCAAATACTTAGGTCTGAAATCCCTTGAATCAGTGAAAAAATCAAACATCTAAGTCAACGCAATCAAAAGATACGGCCGTTTATGCAGCATATTTAAGGGAATCTCAAGGGAATCAACACCTACTACCCGTTGACTCAGAATCATGAAATTTGGCAAGAAGCAATGTCTTATAGCACAAGTAAAGGAAAAAATCCGCAAGCTGTTAATTTGTAGTTACGTCACATAAAAAAAAGTCCAGTATAAACTCACTAAGTACGAAAGTGCATATTTATTGCGCGTGAGTTTATACTGGACTTTGTTTATATTGTATTCCCGTGATTTACGAACTATTTAATTTACATACCTACAAGTTTGTGCGGAACCCTCGGTGCGCGAGTCCGTCTCGCACTTGACCGGCTTTTTAGACTAAAAATATGTCAACTTTAAACAAATAAATAAATTGTAAATTGTAACGACGTAAAGTGCTATTTATCCGATAAATTGTGTCAACTTTTTTGTTAACATTGGTCAGTTAGCTGTTCATTAGAGCAGAGTAGAAATATGTTAGTAGTTAAGTATCTATTTGGGCATTTTGTTTTCTATTTCATGAGTATTTTCGGGCTGATTATTCAGTCTCCGGAAAAACTATCATTTAGATAAATTTTAGCACTGCCCTTTTCTACAAAGAATAGGAAAGTTACTTCTTTAAATGTCCGATAATTTTACCTGGAGGTTGGAAAAATCGGCCCTTACGGTTTTATTCAACGCCTTAGATAAGTCTAAAATGACAGTTTTCTATAAATTGACATTTACTTAACAAGGTGTCCAACGGTTGTTTAAGTTTTGTTATAACTTATAACACTGTGAGTGTTTAATGTATAGTTTGAAGATACCTAAAACCAAAAATTTCGTTTAATTTTTGCCTAAAGTACATGAGGGAGATCAATCAATCAATCAATCAATCAATCGTTTATTGCAAGAAAGTGAGTACAAAAGGTGTTACATAAATTGTATTGATCTGTCACAATCTGCTAGTGTCTAGCATGCAATGCAATAAATACTAAGATAATTCTTAATATCTACTAAATACCTATTAATGACTAGGTCAACTTAATTTGTAGGGTAAACTTAATTTATATATAAAATTACAATTAGGTACTATGCATATTAAGTATTATCATTGTCATTTACATATTCATCTATCGAATAGTAGCTTTTCTGAACCAAGTATCTATTTAACAGTCTCTTGAACTCTATAATATGCTTACATGTTCTAATTGCCTTTGGTAGGCTGTTGTAGATCCTTGGAGCCATTCCTAAAATACTTTTGGACAAGAGAGCTGTATTCATTGAGATGGCACGCACTTTATTGCGGTGTCGTTCACTACTGAAATTTTGAAACAAATCTGGATTACATTTTACAAATACAGCCACTTCATAAATGTACAAGGAAGGAAAAGTTAAAATATTTAAACTGTTAAAATGAGGTTTACAAGATTCTGTGGGCCATAAATTGCACACGGCACGCAAACATTTCTTTTGAGCCTTAAAGACAAGGTCCCGATCAGTTGCGTTGCCCCAGAAAATAACTCCATACCTAAGAGTCGACGATACATATGCATGATATGCTATTAATACAGCTGATTTATTTACAATTTTATTTAACATGCGCAGTGCATACGAATATTTATTTAGTTTAACACAAACATTTTCAATGTGTGCTTTCCATGTCATATTATTGTCTAGAGTAAGATGATTGTGATTGTCTTATTAACTTATACTTTTTGTGGGGTTATGCGATGTTCATCTGTTTCGAATTTCTTCACGGTCGCGTTACATCAAATCCGCTATTCATCGTTGAGCTCTTGTTTTAGGATCTCACCCGATACAGCCCTGTACTTACAGTCAAAGTCATAAATATTATATACATTCCCAAAATGACATAAATAACTACACACCTCTATGCTACTAAAAATAAGGTCGTATATAGGAATATATTATTGGACGCGATGACTGTAGATATTTATGCCTTTGACTGTAGGGACGAGTGAGACCTAAGGCGTATCGCTCACTGGAAAGTCAAGACGGCGGCGTCGAGGCGGCGGCGCGGCGGCTAATCAGCGTATCTTCTACGTTTTCTATGGCATTACATAGAAGTGCGTTCATAATATACAAGAGTTGAGGCGAAGGCGCCGCGCCGCCGCCTCGGCGCCGCCTCGACTTTCCAGTGAGCGACACGGCTAACTTGACACTAATACTGAGGTTAGGTAACGCTAGTCACTAAGTGTCACTAAGTAACTTGTAACCTAACTTAGTCTACCTACTCTTGTGAATATTACAACACGTGACTTACTGCGGCGTAAGCACTTTGCAGTAAAACGAACATTTTGTATAACTTGTCGTTTGTTGGTAAGCAATAATAACAGTAACTTAGGAGAGACATTATTGATTATTATGAGACATTAATTTTTAAAAAGCCGTTGTTGCCTAATGGTTTGACCTGCCGACTCTTAAGCAGAGGGTCGTGGGTTCGAACCCGGACTCGCACCTCTAAGTTTTTTGGAATTTATCTGCAAAATATAATTTGTAAATGTACCATGAGCTTTTCGGTGAAGGAAAACATCGTGAGGAAACCTGCACACACCTGCAAAGCAATTTGACGGTGTGTGCGAAATTCCCAATCCACACTGGGCCCGCGTGGGAACTATAGCCCAAACCCTCTCATTGTGAGTGGAGGCCTGTGCCCAGCAGTGGGACGTATATAGGCTGGATTATTATATATTTTTTTTTATGTAATCAATGCCGTGTCATTGGACCAAGCTGTAAATCAACGCTGTGGCTATATTGTAGCTTCTGCCCGCGACTTCGTCCGCGTAGAAGTTGTTTATCGCTGCTCCCTCGAAAACTGTCCAATTTTCCGTGATAAAAAGTATCTTATTTCGTTTCCTGGAACTCAAACTATCCTCCATACTAACTTTAATTGAAATCGGTTCAGCGGTTTAGCCGTGAAAGCGTGACAAACAAACAAACAAACTCACTTTCTCATTTATAATATTAGTAAACAGCTTTCCGCCCGCGACTTCGCCTGCGGAGAGTCAGTACTTTCGTAATCTAAAATTTAGCCTATGTCCACCCTGAAAGTTTATCCTAAATGTTGGTGATAACATTTTTGAAATCGGTCCAGTAGTTTTTGAGTTTATTCGTTACAAACATACAAAAGTACAAATCTTTCCTCTTTATAATATCAGTGTAGATATGCTGCAGCACTTGAACGGTTTTTTTGTTCTATTCTATTTACAAATATTATGAATGCGGAACTTGGAATATTGGATGTTTTAATGTTAGGATGTTACTGACATCTAGGAGTACAGATAAAATTTGACTAACAGATAACGGTTTACTAATGTTTCGCAAACTGTTTCATTTCGCAACCATTTCATTTGGACAAACGCTTTTTTTTCTGAAACTGTAAATATTTCAGGATTTTTATAAACCTAACCTAACCTAACCTATAGGGTTCTACACGATGGTTCTGAAATAAATCCTGAAATGTTTACAGTTTCGGAAAAAAAAGCGTTGATCCAAATGAGACGGTTGCGAAATGAAACAGTTGCGAAATGAAACAGTTTGCCAAACGTTTATCGCCCGAATGGAAGGACACGCAGATAATTCATATTCTAGCTAGATTAAAACACTTAATTATTCTGAAGAATTTAGTGATTTCTGGGTAAATAACAATAACGGCCGCACTCGGAGACGTCAATTAACTTTTAAGTTTGATTAAAGTTGCTGCTGACACTTTCTTTGCTATAGCAATAGAATAAGACGCAGGAACTTTAACCAAACTTAAAAATTATTTGACGTTTCTGAGTGCGGCAGTAAATGATTTTTGCTCAAAGTTGATTCATAAAGATATCTCAGAATCTAACTTACGATGAATAATATAGCTCCTAGGAATATAATATTCTACATATTATGTACAAACAAGTGCGTATACATACCTATGTATTAAGGGCATGTACCCCGGCACGCATCGCGAGATATTTTCTATGTCTAACGAACCGCGAAATTTTTCATCGTTTGTGCCTCCCCCATGACTTGTGTCATGTGCCCAAATAGAAGGGTATTTGAAGTCGGATTTAATATTCGAGTGCCTTATTTATGGCAAAAAGATGGAGGTTTGCTCGAGAACAAAGGATACATTTTGTTTTTGACGTTCACTGAAAATGCTTGCGGTCACCTGCACCGCGTCATAGTTCTAAAATAAGCGTATCATCATCATGGCAATCGTCAGCCTAACAATACTAGTTCACAGTTAAATATGCCTTTTAAATTGTACCCCGCCGAGCACGATCAGCGGCCATTGTCACCAGCTCTTGCCAGCCAACTTGCGAATATCGTCTCTCCACGTATATCCGGTCCAATATTCAAAGCGTGGTAAAATAAGGATATCTCGAGTTAAATTTGCCACACAACATGTGTCAAAGTTCAATTTGAACCTTATCTATCCGCGCTTTGATAGGGTCTGGACCAGGGACCGGCCCGCTATCCCTTTCAATGGGTTTTGTATGGGTTTTTCGTAAGGATTTACTTACCAAACCCTCTGCCCGTCAAAACCCTTTAAATGTGCTTTTAAAGCGCTATTTCCAAACGATAGCCCATTCTATTAAGCGCTAACCAATACCCTTACAAAACCCTTACTAGTGTATACGCAATTTTAGACCTTTTGTAGACTTCGTAAAACACACGTTACCTTGCGTCCCTTTCGAAGCAAGTAAACAGCCCATTCAACTAAGCGCTAACCCAATACCCTTATAAAACCCTTATTAGTATACGTTACAGACGGCGTATCGTTTGAAGTTACCGCGTGGAGCGGCAAAAGATCTAATACGGTTCGATTTCCTATGGCACACGTTTGTGATTGGCTCGTACAAAAGGGAAAGCTTCATAATAAGCGCTTAAATCGTTAGGGAAACCCTTTCTTAGGGACATCAAGATGAATCAGTTACCAGTTACCTATTTCAAAGGGCTACCCTTATCGTTGGGTTCTTCATTCAATAAGGGAAAGTCAATCGTATGGGTTGCCAATTGGAATGGGTGAGCAAATCAAGGGGCTAGCTATATCAAAGGGAAGCCCTTTGAAAGGCTTTTCCCGATGAAAGGGTTGTCCGGTCCCTGGTCTGGACACTGCGTATACTGGCGACAGATGTCTGTAACTAATTACATTAAAAACAAGCTAATAAACCTAAAAGGCAATAAAAATGATAAAACATTATGAAAAAACATTAAAGACAGTAATAAAAATATTCAAGTAAAACCAGAACGCTCAAAAGAATTCGCGAACTCCCTTCCTTAGCTAGATCTGTAATATATCTTCTGAGGCCTTAATGCTGAGACCACCTAATACGGGAATAAATATTGTGATCACGTATATTGAAATGTTTTTTGGGTTCGCAGAGATAAATAGGCGGAAGTATGCTAAATCTGTTTATTTATTAGAGGCCGATGTTGGGGATAGGCGTTGTTAACATGGCAATATTTTATTGGCGGAGTCTGATGTAAAAAAAAAACATTTTTAATATCGGCCATCGGTTTCAAGAATTTCTGATTAGAATAGGAGACTAATAGAAAGATAGAAAGAAACATTTAATCGGCTATAAGTAAACAATTACATTTATAAGAAAACAATAACTGGGAGTTCAAAACAATTGTATCTACATAGTTAAGGACTGTTAAGGACTGAAGTTAAGAAACGGTAACTTTTTCAGTTTCGTAACGAAAATTAGTTGTACATTTAGTATCGTTAGTTTTCGTTACGAAACTGAAAAAGTTACCAATTCTTGACTTCAGTCCTTAACAGTCTAAGGACTGTTAAGGACTGAAGTCAAGAGTTGGTAATTTATTCAGTTTCGTCTAAGGACTTAATTAATATCTATTTAAGTAATGATTAACAAACTAAAACGAAAAAAACTAAAGCCTGACAATTAAAATAAGTACTTAGAAAAGTAAAAAAGTAAAGGTAAAAAAAGCCGTGGTAGCCTAATGGTTTGACCTGCCGACTCTTAAGCAGAGGGTCGTGGGGTCGAACCCGGGCTCGCACCTCTAAGTTTTTCGGAATTTATGTACGAAATATAATTTGTAAAATTTACCATGAGCTTTTCGGTGAAGGAAAACATCGTGAGGAAACCTGCACACACCTGCAAAGCAATTTGACGGTGTGTGCGAAGTTCCCAATCCGCACTGGGCCCGCGTGGGAACTATAGCCCAAACCCTCTCGTTGTGAGTGGAGGCCTGTGCCCAGCAGTGGGACGTATATAGGCTGGATTATTATTATTATAATGAACTGACGGGACAACTTAAGCTTGGCGGTTAATAATCATATTGACGAATAGAGAGACAAGTTATTTAAAAAAACCCAACAGTTCATCACCTTTAAAATCTTCGGACATTATTTAATTGAATTCGAATCCAATGCGGTGCAAGTAGACCAAAACGTTAGACCTATACAATCATTCAATAAGTTCGTTTTAAAGTTGTATAACGGCAGAACAATCATGTTTATCCACAAATTCTGACATTTGCTCCAACTCTAACTTTTGCCTTCCACAAACAAAATACCTGTAAGGCAATAAATAATCCTAATGAATATCTCAGTAATAAATAATATTAACTCTAACTCAACAAAAAACTTTCCGACTTATTGGTCGAAGATAAATAACGCAAGAACCATTTTGAAATCACCCTTACCCTCTGAGGGTTTATTTTATTCTTGTTGTTTTCATATTCTTTTCAACCGTGACAGAGATGTATCGCCACTAAATAACCACAACTATGATAGATTTTCTAGCTTCATTTCATCACTACATAGTATAAAACAAAGTCGCTTCCCACCGTCTGTCCCTTTGTATGTATGTACGCTTAAATCTTTCAAACTACGCAACGGATTTTAATGCGGTTTTCACCATGAGTTAGATATTTTTTCACAGAAGGTTATGTATATAAAAGTACTCGGAGCAAAGCGAGGGCGAGTCGCTAGTTTTTAATATACTCACTAGTTGGTTGGTACTTTTAGGTATAAATCTACATATATGTACAAGATGTTGTAAAATTTACTCGAAACGTTGCGAAATACCAAATGTGGATGTTAATAAAAATGTTAATGATTTTGAGTTTTGCACATCTGAAATATAAACATGAAACTAATTAATCATTGTAATCACATTTCTTAACAAAAAAAACATAAAATAATTCCAAAATAGGTACCCACTTCAAAAGTAAATTAGCACAAACTCATACATTTGTATGAGGCAGCGGCACGCGGGCTAATTATGCCACCGCAGATGTTACTAAAGCGGCTGATACTGTGTTAAATGAGAGCGATTTATCACGATTATTCCTAATGCTAGTTCCACAGCCACGCGTTGTTGCGACAACTTGCAAATTATTCCAGCTTACACTCGACTTAAGGCCTGCTCAAGCTGGGTGATAACGTGCCACATAATGACGCATGCGACGTATTGTACTGTGTTAACGATTTGCAGCAGTCTGTTGCAAGCTGAACTGTAAAGGCAACACCTACACGCTTCTGATTACATAATTATCCTTTTGTGTTTGCTCTTTTAATGTTTGTGAACCTTTTGACGGAGTTGTATTGTAACACTTTTCTGTCATCGAAAGCCTTTAATATTTTCAGTGACGACTACGAACTACGACCAATATACTTATGTAAACTAGATACGACATTGTGGCATGCGAGACGCACGCTGTATGACGTCCATAAAAGGGACCTTCACAAGGCTTACATACGGCTTAAACAGATTTTAACAGTGTGTAATCGTTGCAATTATCCTGGATTACAACTTAGTTTTCTGCTAATGAAGAAAGTTGGTGTTGACTCGGGATATTGACAGAGTTTTACTTCGTTAGAGCTTGAAAAAACGCTTTAGTCTTCAACTAGCTTGAGCAAATCGTAAACTATTGACACAAGTGGGGACGTTGAGTGATTTTCTTCCTAGAAGATTTCACAAATAAGAAATAAATAAATTAATAAATGTGCACGCTGTCGGATTCTTTAAGCACTCCGTAAATACAAAGTATTTAAAAAAACGTGCAAATAGGTAATTTTAATGAGAATAAGAAATTAATAATTTACATATTGTTTAATATCTAGCCAATTCGTTATTTATTACAGCAATTAAATTAAAAAAAATAGAGTTTACTATGAAATTATGTAAAATAAAAAGCACGTCATATTTTACACTTTTTGTGGTAATAATTTAAACTCATAAAACCCAGAAATATAAACGGTTATAACCTACTTTCAGTACAATCCGCGCTTCGAGTTTATGTTTCTTGTTCAGTTCTCTAGAGGTAGAAAATTAAAAAAGCCTATCTCTTAGGATGATTCTACGCCAAAAGGTATGCCTATCTGCTACTGAACTCGACTGGTATGTGCATAGAGTTAATAGCTTAGATTTAGGGCCGTATTAATAAACTCATCTCAACTGTGATCCCCGTTTCAAGATACGTCAAAGTCAACGTCAGTCCATAGAAAACTGTCATTTTTGACACATCTTGTGACGGGGATCAGAATTGAAATGAGTTTATTAATACGGCCCTTAGGCTGTTCACACCAATTGCAGGCATCGCGAGTCACGTCCGTACTACTGGCTGTGTCCGTGTCGAGTGTCCTCCTAGGCTGAATAAAGACACACGGGGCTAACCTCACAAAACTCTACTAAGATTAATATGTCCAATAACTAATTTTTTCCATATAAAAAAGATTTTATTTCGAGTTTCTGGCATCGAGCATTGAACGTGTAAATGACGTCATTAAGGCCGACGCTCACGAATTCTTAACGTCGCGCATTAAAGAAATGCCTTAATAAGGGTTAGTGAGCGGAAAGCTTTATTGCGAACGTATTTAAAACAGCAATACCTACTATTTTTGATGAACTGTTTTAAATATATATGTTTGTTATATGTTGTTTATATGTTTGGACTATAACTTTCAAGGCAGTTTTGTATTTTGTATTATATTGGGATTGAGAAACTTAACTGGAATTTTCGCGAGGTTTTTAATTGTATTGTTTTTACGTAAATGTATAGTACCTATTTGATAAGAGTGATTGAAATATTTAACCGCATACTTGTTTTCACTGTGCATTTATTAAATAAAAAATAAACCATAATTATAATTTTATACAGTTTATTCACAAGTCTGTTCCAACATTATACATGTAATCATATCCTACCAATTTGACAGTTAAGCTCGCAAAAACCTGGAGTGTAATAATTTTTTTTTTAATTTTTAACCTTAAGAATTCTGTCAATCCTAGTTTGTTTTTACTCATATTTGACCAACCCCCTTAATTAGGATACTGTGGTACATATCTCAGAACAGCCAAGTTTAAATAACGAATTAAATATCAAACAGCAATTTGAATCGAGCAATTGATTTTGCTAACATCGATATTATGAATGCTTATCGTTAATTGAGCCGTTTTATTCACGTCATTACGCCCACTCGTTTAATGTGGTATCTGAGGAATTGTCGTTTACATTCTATACCGTCGACACTCCCTTCGTGTTCAAATAACATACAAATCGAAGATGGCGGCAGCGGTTGTAATAAAGGGATCGCTTCTTGATGTTTTAAATATTATTCGTTTTATGGCTTGAGTGTGTTTAATGGGTTTGAGGGTAGATTAAAAAGCTGTTAGCTAAATTATGCTCTTACTTTGTTAAATGTGTACCAAAATTGCCCTTTTTCAACATATATGCTTTAATACTTCATTATTTATTATATTAGTCTGTAATTTTATGTAAATTTCTTTAAAAAAGACTTTTTAGAGTAGTGCAATGTTACATGTCTGTTTGTAGTTGATATTATAATTTGAAATGAATTGTTTTGTCAAATTTATTTGATTTTTACGAGATATTAATGATCTACATTAACTTTTGTGTTGAGTTTATTGTACCTCATCGTAATTATCCAATGAATGCGAACCAAACCGTCAAAAAACTTCCCACTTTTGATCCTCAAAACCAAAACCGTTAAATCCGCCAGCTATTAAAAACAAATTATCAAATAAATGTATTAAAAGGTCCGTATCAAGTGCATTTTTCTCATTTAAACGCTTGAGCTAGCTTTTAGTTTGCACGAAATTCGATGGCGTCCACGCCGGGAACTATATTAGCATATTAATGAACGGACGTGCTGTTCAGACTGCAGAAACTAACGCTTTTAACTACTTTGTCCTGTAAAAGTTAACTTACACCTATTTTTATTTTTTAATTAACAGCGCGCGCAAAAAATGGGGGTAATTTGGTTACGTGGTTTTGTGTGGAAGCGTTTGTTTTGAAAGGTTGTAATTGTATTTTTAATTTAAAAATTTAAAAAATATGTTGGATGTTATAATAGCTACATTACCTAATTGTAATAACTTACAAGAATTTCATTTAGAACCGGCCCTTGCATAGACTAATTAATACGCAAATAATTAACAGTGAAGTCGTGCGTTTGTATTTGGCAGATAACTGAATAAAAGCTCCATACCAATTGTTTTCTAATGTGTTAAAAAACTGGGCAAGGGCATGTTGGACCATGCTCAATGTAGGGTTCCGTCACCATTCTGCCCTTGTTGCCCTTGCCCAGTTTTTTAACACATTCAATATCATGACTATGTAGACTTGATTGCTTCTTGAGTTAAAGACGGTAAAAATGTTTATACCTACTTAGCTGATTTTCAGTAGGTATAAACATTTTAACCGTCTTTAACTCAAGAAGCAATCGAGTCTACTTAGTCATGATATTGATTTCCTTTTAAATTCGTTATATTATGTGCTTTCATTTAAGATTTTTTTCAGATTTTTATTACTTGTAGTTTTGGCTATAGGCTTGACTCTAATTCAACGAGACCCCACACTATGGGGTAGACGACAGAAAAAAAAACCATCCCCACTTTGCGTGTAGGGGAGGTATCCTAAAAAATGTTTTTTCATCATTTTATTTGACCACTTTGTCGGCGTGACTAATATGTATATTCATGCCAAATAAAAGTTTTCTAGGACTAAGAGTCTCTGAGCTAAGCTGCGGACGGACGAACGAACAGACGGACGGAGATGGCGAAATTATAAGGGTTCCTAGTTTGACTACGGAACCCCAAAAATCAATGCGAATTCCTGTGTTGAGTATTTTATCACATGATTTCGGATTCACGAGTAACTGTCTATGCTATTTAACCCGCCATAAAACATCTGGTACGTGCCAACCAAAATATCCATGAACCCTTATCGCATAGGGGCCCATACAAATGAGGTCCTCACACCTATTGGTGTCTCTTTTGGAAACACCAAAACCGCTCGAAACCGTCTTATACAAGTTTGCTTTTGAGATAGGTGTCTTTTTATTCTGGCTGGTGTGTACGTGCCGCGGAACCTAATACTCACTCGACTGACGGTTCCCGCGCAAAAATGACAGCCAGTATTAGCAGATATGTGAACTTTTTCTTTTTCTTCACAATTCAAAGGCGAGGGCTGATTGTTCGAACAGCCGAAAACACACCTTGTTTTTTATTGTTTTCTTTGTTTGGGTGGCCGTGTTTCCGGCCAGCATTTTTCTTTATTGTTCTGTGATTTGAGTTCATAGCGTTTGGTTGTTTATAAAATAAATACGTTTTTATGGTGTTTGTGAAAGAAAAAAGAACTAGTTAATGCTTGATCATTTTTTTAGGCCAAACTTTCGTATGGATGATTTCTGATACTTATTGATAATTATTATGTTTATTTGAGAATTCATCTTATATCTTTAGGGTGGATATTAATTTATAACTTTTTTTTTACTTTAATCACCTAAAATTACTTCATTAGTAATACAATTAATGTATAAGTCAATCACATCAAAGACGGTGATTTATGTAAGGCTTCTGATAAAAGTAATTAATTATTTTACCAGCACAAATTTTAACTAACATAAGTTCTTGGTAAACTAACTCAATTAATTAACGCTTCGGTTATTAATTAGATATTAGGGTAACCTGACTTGTTAAGGCTGAATCCAAATTTTAAATTATTAATAAAAGTTACCTACTCAATTAAGTTGTAGATTTAGGCACTCATAATTGTGATTAAAAATAATGTAGGTTGTTAATTAATCTGGACTACCTCTCTCAAGTCTGGTAATTAAAGCCAACATGCCCACTCCACTGGTTTATTACTCTTTGTCGACGTAAAAAATGACGTTTAAATGATTTCCTTTTGATTTTCAACTGTCTTTAACACATTCGCCGCCGTCTAACCTCCGAATTTATGTAATATTGACACACCAAGTGTGTCACTGGCGCCGAATGTCTTATTTTATATCTTATTTCTCTGCTGAGATCATTGTGATCCATTCCATTATGTCATACGGAGGGTTCTGTAGATTAAAGAATTTAAGTCTGTTATAAAAGTGCCTAGTCTTTATGCAGGAGCAGAATTCTGAATTTGAAGAATGTATTATTTATTATTAAAAGCCGCGGTAGCCGTGACTCTTAAGCAGAGGGTCGTGGGTTCGAACCCGGGCTCGCACCTCTAAGTTTTTCGGAATTTATGTGCTAAATATAATTTGTAAATTTACCACGAGCTTTTCGGTGAAGGAAAACATCGTGAGGAAACCTGCACACACCTGCAAAGCAATTTGACGGTGTGTGCGAAGTTCCCAATCTGCACTGGGCCCGCGTGGGAACTATAGCCCAAACCCTCTCGTTGTAAGTGGAGGCCTGGGGCATTACTCTGAACTTCGAAATTCGAACTTCGGATCGCCCCGTCACTTTCTTGCGAATTAGCTACGCGTCGAGAGCAAAAAGGATAGCAATAGACGAAGTTCGAATTTCGAAGTTCAGAGTAATGCACCTGTGACCAGCAGTGGGACGTATATAGGCTGGATTATTATATTATATTATATTATTAATAATAAAAATTGCATCAAATGAAATTATCGATGTCTAACGCACGATTTAATTACGAAATACCTAAGTGTAAGCTGAGTATTTAAGCAATACGAGCCGATGCAGCAACGATACCCGCTCAGAGTCGTACGTGACGCGAGTGCAAGAGTACTTGCACTCATATACAAACATTATATTTAATGGGAGAGGTGGAAAAAGCTTTGGAGAAGACTTCATTTCTTTGTTTTATGATTGTTCTCGTAATAAGGTAAGTAATGTACTTATTTATTAAAAAGTTTCGTATGTGTAGCTTTATTAACGTGCGGCTTAAGAAATTATTGTTTGCATTCGTTAAGAGAAAGATGTTTTGATTAAATATGATTAATTTAAGGCTATCGTGATGTGCTAACTGATCCATTGAAACTTACTTAATACGATATACATCTGAAAATTATATTATACCTGTTTATTTCAATAATAAAATAACATTAGACTAGCTAATCATAAACAATAATATTTTTCTATTCAATCATACTTATACTCTTCCAAGACACTTTATGTCAGTGCAAGCCAGGTTTCATTGATATCGATCCCTCAAACGCATTTTGTCAAACCATTTACTAAACCTTTAGTCAAATCAGTATGATTTCTTTTTGGGAAAAAAATTAGACAAAAAAATACTTTAGACGAAGTGTACTTTAAAGATCTCCCACGCCAAAGCTATGAAAGTTAAGTGAAAAATCGGGGACAATCGTTCAAACTTTTCATAAAACGACGGTATCAAATAACAGAATCTCAAGCTTCAGTATACGCCCGAAATTGACTTGGATGAGTTCCGCTATCTCTACCCGGTCGAACTAGCTTCGGAAAGGTGGCAGATCACCCTTCGTTTGTCAATCTGTTATGACAAAGGCGGTACTAAGGCCGGAGATAAACGCCATTAGGGAATCAAAGGGTCTATCTTGAAATAGAATCTATTCAATGGGGATAATTTACTCAATCAGAATAAACCGGTTCGTACATTTGAAGCGTGGGTTAATATATTTACATTTCCGTACAAAATTGTCTCGTCATTTATGTTGGTATCGATGTCTTTTATTGTCTAATATACAAATATAATTTTAGTTTAGAGTAGATTGTTGTGATTAATGTTCAAATTGTTTTTATGATGAACTGTTTTACCACTACATTGACAACTTCCATTTATTTATTTCCTCTCGATAATATTCGGAAACGTCCTGACATAAACATCACTTTCATTAGGTACTAAATACAACAAAAGTAAATTGTTACTATGAATAACTTATCAAAGAAACTAAAAATTGAACAATTCTGGGTCAGTAGGTAATGGTTTTAAATGTCTTGTAAAAATTGTAAAAAAGTTCTCACACGCGTCAAGGTAATCGTTTCAATATTTTCAAAGTAAATAAACCAAAAAGGCCGTCCCTAACGAAACATTTTCTCAGACACGATAAAACTTACACATACCCAAATTGACAAAAGCCTTGGTTACAAATTGAGAATCGAAGCCAAACTTACTTCGACAAGAATACAAACAAACGCCCAAAAATACCCCATGGGAGAAGGTGGGCTCTTTCCTTTCATTTGTTTTGATTGAAAAGGGATCGGTTAATTTTATCGTGAACCATTTTGTCAGATGCCTTTAAAAATAAATGGAAACGGGGAGGAAAATAAGCTATGGAATTATAAAAGAATTGGCGTGAGCGTGATGACTTTCTTGTTCCGCATATAAAATGTGCTTTGGTGGTGCTGTTATTTAGATCTCGGGACTTTAATCATTGGGTGTTGAATCTTTTTTTTTGGGGTGACAAACTTACAAACGGGTCACACGGTAATCAGCAACCAATGAACACACAAAACAACGCTACTCAATTATCTATGACTAGCTGTACTCCGTCTGCGTAAAAGTTGTTAGTCGCTTTTTTTTTTTGGGAACTATAAAATTAATACACAAACGTCCAGGCATTTATACAAAGTTTTACATTGATAATATTGGTAAGATTTATTTGAATCAGTTTTGATAATATTATTATAAGCAATTTTAAGTACGGAGCCTAACTGCATGCCTTGTGGAACACCCAAATTCACACAATTTTATTTCAATCTTCCCTGACTTTAACACCGATCGGGTCAATCACCCACACCTCCCCAGACATACATAACGGTAGTTCCACAATAAATTGTTAGGGAACGGTCGGATCATTCCGAAAGAAATCTCGATTTGTCTTCCACGACTCCATTTGCTTAAGAAAGGTCAAACTATAAATTGTGAGATTCGCAACACTATTGCTTTTTAGATTTTTGCATACGTATACACTGCGTTAATCCTGTGAGAAACGGCCCATGAATACATTGTAATACCTATGTATATTCTATTCTTATGATAATATTGGCGTACATAAAACCGCGTGAATATGTTGAGGTAGTATTTCTTTTGTAACGTCGAGATAAAATTCTTTGAGAAAAGGAATAAAGAAAAGTAAACATATTGAGTTCATTTCACTATTCGAAAAGAGGTTATATAAGACGTACTGAATAGTTAATATCGAGTTCAAAATAAAATGCCTATTTATAAAGAAATTAGACGAGTATTAAGTGATTTCAATTTTTTATTTGGGTAGTAAGTAGTCGTAAAATCAAAATTAAAATCTGCATTGACAATAATATTATCATTAATAAAACTATCTTTCCATTAGGTACTCGTATTTAAATAGTCCACCCGAACGCTACATTATTATTTCAATTTCCAAAAAATTTGAAAACCAGCCCACTTCAGGAAAACAAAACAGCGTTCAACCGTTTTTGAGTAAAACATTTATTTCTAATTACATTATCTCTAATAAACCACTTGCTTTTCATACAAAGCTCTTTGCACAAAACCATCACGTCACGATAATACTGCTATTAAATAAAACACGCCAATGAAAGCCATGCACATTGTGCTCTGTGTTAAGGTAATACAGGCTAAATTTGCGTGTTTCCACTGCTCATATAAGGCAAAGTCCCCTGACGAATGTATACAAAGCAACTTCATTAGCTTGCCCGTTGAAGCACAAAAAACCATCGGGAGCGAGCGTACGGGCATGAAGTATGGAACAGAGCAAAAATGGAAGGTTTAAACTGGCAGCTTAACAAAAAAGCTCTAAAAAAATACACATACGCAGCCAAAAAGGTGTTTGTATCACCCAAAAAAGAATAAAGAGACCTCAATTGGAATTTGATCCAGTATTTTATTGTTCTCTTACTTGTCTAAGGTGTTTGCAAGTATCCGACGTTGAGTAATAAATCAGATGTTTTGTCGTAGAGGAAGGACAAACAAACAAACACTCAATCATCAGTCATCATCAATCACCGATCACGTCTTCTGCGTAAAGTATATTATATGCTGTGCACCCCTTTCTCACTTTGTCTAAAACACAAGCTTTCAAAAATACTTTTTAGGTTATTTTTCCAACGGGTGGAAATTATTAGTTAAAACTTCAATGATAGGTATATCATTTGCAATTATATTTCTTCTTTAGATAATAGTAGACAAAAATCGTCTAACTGAAATAGGAAAAAAAACACGGATAATTTTTTGTTTTCAAGATCTGTCAAGTGGAAAGTTAATTATCAAAATCAAACGGATCATTCTGGCAAGCAATGTATTTACTTATGATATAGCTTAAGATATTACTAAAAATAGCATTTGTACAACATTTTATTGTTTAAGCTTAAAATACTAGTGTACTGAAGCTTCCATATTTATTCGTCGGAGTTGAATGCTCCGGTGGAGCAATCCGATTATACAAATAGTTTTCTGCAGTCGGAGACTGCTCGGCATTTAAAAGTTCACGCACGGTGACGTCATTAACGAGTATCTGCATATGTGCATGTGTTTATGTGTAGAATGACTTGTTGAAGTGAAACTTTAGTAGGCGGCGATTCTATAGTCGATAAGTGGACGAGAATTAAAGAGTAAAATTTTAAGTATGCGTCACGTTTCAGCACATTTCGTTATATGAGAGAGAAGAAATATGTGACGTAGAGAGAAAGTGAAAGGGAGCTATATATTTTGACGCTACGGAAGCGTTTAAGAAGTTTCACTTACAGGTACACTTTTTTTTGTATGGGAGGGAGGCAAACGAGAACGAATGTTACCTGTAGGGTTTACAAGTTGCATTCGGGGAACGTTACCGTGTACGTTACGTTAGAAAAATATATGGAATTGACATTAGCGGCCGACGCGATAGATTGACAGCTTTATTCAATCCTAATATATTTTGACAGTTTTCGAACATGACATCGAGCTTTATCTTGTCTAAGGCCGGTGAAATAATCACCATCGCCCATGAACACCGGCAACTCATGAAAGTTTGTTAGTCCGTTGTATTTTGGGGAAATTAAAACTCTTCTTGAAGGAGCCCATGTCATAACTGAGTGGAAATACCTCAGAAGGTTTCACGGTTTCAGCATTTAAGATAAAAAGCGTTTAGTAAGTTGCACGGTGAAAAAACGCCACAATTTAACTTCGTAAAAAACAAAAATAAACAAACAAGTGCAAACTAGAACTTTTCTTAAAACATTTTACTTATGTCACCTCTTCGATAAATATTTATTTATTCATTAAAAATGTTTTAAAAATGGTGAACGTAATGTCTCAAGAAAAAATGCAATTAGAATGCTAAAAACATCATGAAAATTCTGTTTGATTAAATAACAAGCTTTGAAATCATAACGTCATGTACAGTCACCACACGGGATTGTTGAGCCACCATAGAACCCTGTCATAATGACAACGTCAAGTCACTCAAAAGAAATTACGTCAAAATTTTCCGTTGACTTTCTGTGAGAGGGTTCTATAGTGGCTCAACAATCCCGTGTGGTGACTGTACATAATTAGGTTGTGAATCATATTGGTAATGTTTTACCTGACTTTAGCAGTCTATACATGTGTGTATTTCAGTGACATTTGCAAAGTTAAATCATAATAACATGTAACGACGCCTTATATTATTTATTTAATCTTTATTGCACAAAAATACAAAATTTTGAGTACAAAAGGTGAATTTAATGCTTAATGGCATTCTCTACCAGTTGACCTTTGGGCAAACGGAAAATTGTTGTAGGCGGTGCAATGTTGTATGAGCTAAAGCATTAACCTATTATCATTTAAATCAGTCGGTAAAAAACCCATTAGTCCTTTTTGAGGTTCGTAGCAGTCAAGTACTTGTTAAGTAAATTATTTTACTTGGATTATTTCACTTTGAATGTAAATGAAAAAAAACCAAATTAGCGATTTAGCTTACATTCGGGAAAAATGTCTGCGTAATTCCTCGTATATATTTCATGAATCATTGAGAAAACAAAAAGAAAGAAAAGAAAAAGGCAATTCACAAAACCTCTACATTTAAATTTTCCACATAAACAAAGAATTAATAAGTACAAAAAAAAGCTTCGCAAAAGAAACGGGAAGTTAAAAATTACGGTTCATTTTGTTTTAAAACATGAAAAGTATTCCAATTGAAAATTAATGAGTGCTCCATTAGCAATCTTTAATTAGATGCAAAGAACGATAGGCGCAATCTTTCCTTGTAGGCGCAAAAGGCGCAATTTTTCGTCAATTCCGTTAAATGGCTTCCTATCAACGAGAGAGAAAGTGTTATACACGGCACAACAGGTGCAAAGGGGAGAGCTACAGCGTTTGTTTTTCGTGCGGAATCTATCTAATCTATCTAGACTGATCGACCATTAGGAGGGTATTTGCTTGGATCGTAACTTACGGGCCTTATTTGGGTTTGAAGTATAATTTATCGTCTTCAATTCCATCCGTAAAGGAGGAAAGGTTAAGCAATAAATTGGGCGCAGCTGCGCTACGGACATAAGCTTGGAATTAGGTAACAAAAGAGGCTATTTGCGAACGTTTCGCGACTATTTGTTGCAACAGAAATGAAAGTATTGTTTGGTTTTTACGGACGATCTTCGATTTAGGAATGTTTACGAGTTCATTACTCATTTTGTATCAATTAAGCGTTTAGATGAAGATTAGACGATTTGGTGACATGATTTTAAACGGCGCCCCGTGGGAATTAAAACTTGTACAAATAAATTGTTATGTTCTTATTCTTTTCTGACGTCAATAATCATTAAAGATATGTCATGTCTGTCTGTTTTGTGGTTAATTTTTATCAAATGGTATCAACCAGCGCCCTATTTTTTGCAAAGCTCTATTGCCGTATTTCACGTAAGGGATTGTTAAGCAAAAAACATTTTGAGACGCATTTATTTTACACAATTGAGAACAAAATGTTTATTAAAATTACGATACGCTACTGCTGCACTGCTGCAGTACTGATCTATAATTGCTTACCCTTCATTTACCCACCATTGTTACTCTTTGAGCTGGAAAAATATGAATACCTAGCAATGGCGACATCCGTTACAACCATGAGGAAAAGTCTAGCACATTCCATTTTATTTCTAGTGAAGCCATTTTATCTAGTATCGTGTTTAGAACTCCGATCACGGCTGCTATCTCAACTTGGGCCGACGCGTTTGAGATTTTAATTCCGATCTAGCTGCAGACGAAGAAAAATCTCAAAATAGAAGGCTTGACTTAAATAATAAAATAGATACCTAACGGATTCCGAGCCAAGAGAATTCGAAGTGTATGAGTTAGAAATATATTCTTGAATTCACAGAATTTCTTGGAATTCATCCGCTGGACTTTGAAAGCTTATAGGTAGAAATCAGTTCGTTGATTTGTAGAACGTTTATTTACTACTAGGTTTTGCCCGCGACTCTGCTGTAGAAATAATTTAACTGTGTATTGGGATTACAAATCATGATTATCATCCTTGACTGCATATAATAATAGACATCGACCAATCACCCACGACCAAACCAGAGCGGCACATCTTGTATTTTCTCGTATGTCGCTCATTGCGTCTCTGTCGTTACAGACTAGTTAGAAAGGGATGTCAGAGCGACAAACGAGTCGCGGGTAAGTTGCGCTAGCCATCCTGTCATGCTTTACCCAGACTATTCCAGCGACCTTCTCCTGGGCCTCGATCCATCTTACGAAGGGCCCTCCCACACTGCGTCTTTCATAATACCAAAGTATTTATGTTTGCCTGTGATGATAAAGGTCTACGCTTATAATGTCTCCGCTTCAGCGCAGCGCGGCAGAGGCGTCCGGATCTATTATTTTTTGGTCATAGTAGGTGTATTTGTGTACATAATTATCGAAAGTCATAGTTGTTTATATCTCTGTAACCGTAAACTTCTCAGTTTTTTTTATCTAACGTGTAGATAACACTATGTAGGTTAGGTTTGTATAAATAACAGTGAAAATAACGCGTTCATAAAAAAAAAAAAACTTTATAACTTGCGATAATTATAATAGTCAAAAAACATTATGACATTTATGACAAAAATAATTATAGCAGTCAATACATGTAGACCCCAAGTCATAGCCTGTCTTCTGTCTTTCTTGTTAGCTTATTCAAGATAAAAAAAAAAAACAGAACAACCAGCACATTCCCAATAGCAATTTAAACCGCGGATAGATTTGTTCACTGCAGGTTATAATTTGACATATTGTGTACATGAAAAATATCTACTAAAATTTTATTAATACGATGAAGATCAATGCAACATGTTAAATTGCAGCGGAATCATTTCCACTCAAATTAGTTATGACCTTTAAAGGGACAGAGTAAATAATCCGCCGGCAGTCCCGAATTTATGAAGACAATGTATGAAATAGTGCGAGAAACTGATAGTCAAGTGTCCTAATAGGTACGATGAACTGACAGACCGGCGGACTGTTAGTCTGTGTTGCCCTTAAGAGCGTTTGCAAGTAAGCAGTCAAAATAACTTATTTGCATAAATACATACCTTGAATTTTAGAACATAATATCATTTCTACAAATAACTTTTATAAATTACTCAAACATTTATTGTTGCTTTGAACTACGAAACATTAACTGGAGGATATTTTAATATTTTTAACAGAAAGTTTCCAGACAGTTTATCAACTGAATCGTTTTAATTTACTTTAGCAAACGCAATATAAACTTACTAATAAAGATAAAAAAAGATAATCATCATCATCCCATCCCTATTGCTTAAAAAACTACCCTAAATTCCATTTATGAATCCCTTACTTTCAAGCATTCAAAACGGGGGTAGGTAGAGAACCTATGACATTCGCGACCTTTTTACTGAGTGCGTTGGGTCGAGCACACGCTTCTTTCGACAAAATATTGCTAGTAGTCAAGCGCATCATCAAAAACAAGAAAATCAGCGGGATTATTGCCCATCATACGCCCCGGGGCATTAGAAGTTGTCGGAAGAGCGCAGAGCGCCAAGTAAGAACTAGCAAGCGCGGGGTCTCACGGTAAACCAGGTCTTTTCCGCCACCTTTTTGTGTGAATAATTTTCATTTTCATTTCAATTGATTTTAACTTATTTCTTGAAATTTCGCATAGGTATTTAAGTAATTCCGATGAAAATATTATAATCTCGTACCAGCTGGTATGATGATGGAGGTGGAAGGTGGCCAGAAAAAACTTATCACCTCGGATATTCAGTAGGAGGAGCTGTAGTTTTTCTTGCCGCATTGGTTTTTTAGATTGACGGCAACAGTTTATTAAAATGTCCTATAACACTGAACGGTAAAATGAATTTCCATCGCTGTGTAAAACTCATTTGGTGTTGTCCATCCAAAATTAGTTTACGTAAAACTTTGTAAAGGTCAAAGTCAATCTTATCAGTAGATAGATTTAACCGCACAAAAAGTTTACTCCAGTTCCAGTTCGCTAATGGATCTTTATTGGACTCTGCCTTGTCTTTGTCTTTGTCTTGGGTTTTAGTTTCTAGGTGGCAATACTACTTAATGTACGGCCAATAAAAATAATCAGCACACTTATATTTTGCCATTTTAAATATAATTGACTTGTTAATTATGTTTTGAGTCAAAAATTTTCAAAAAAGCACACAAGTACTCAATATTTACATTGGTCCGTATACTAAAAAAGTAATGTCACAAACGCACTATAAGTCAAATTATGAATATAATATTATAGTTCCCATAATGTCCATAATATTTCTGACTTTAAAACGGAAAAGCTAAGTTATTTCCAGTATCTCTCACTGCACGTCCTCTGCATAGTTCAGATAAAATTTTAAAGGTATGAGCGAGTTATATGTCTTCCATAATTCAAGATGGCGGATGTTACATAGGACGTGGAATACGGTACATGCGGGTGTCTTATTCCCTAACGATTGTCATTTGTTTTCGAGGTAAAGTGCATTAGGAAATAAGCTAGGAGTTAACGTTGAATGTGACATGATTGGTTTCGTATGTGAAAGGTGAATTGTTTTTAGAATGCGGTTTTAATACTTTTCTTTCGACGTCACGCGTCGCATTTGATGATATTCATAAAATGTTTGATTAAGTTTCTATTGTTTTCTCATAACTAGTAATTTGTGATGTAAGAGAACTTATATAATGACTTAATAACTTACACAACCTCAAAAATATGAGTGCGCAAGTAGGTACAGTCGAGGACAGAAAGATGTTTACACTTTTTCACCTTATTCCATTGTAATAAGGTCCAAAAGTGTAAACATGTCACCTTTCTGTCCTCGACTGTACAGTTGAAACGATAAAAGCATGTTCATAAAGATATGGGTGAAAACGTGAAATAGTATGCTTTTGTCATTTAAGTAACCAACTAAATTCGCGTCAGCAAAAAAACACAGTACAACCTAATAGCATCTCTAAACGAAGCCTTTAAGTACCAATTCAGCCCTATTAGGTAACATTCCGAAAAATTTGTTCTGTCTAAAATAATGTATACTAACACAACGTAACAGGACTTAATCGCGTAATGTAAAATTAACTACTTACTCAATAGTAATTCATTCAACCAAATAAAAAAAATGGAAAAGTAGAAAAGCACCACTTCTTGAGCAACTGTATTGTCTGTGTAAACAACTTTCAAAAGGTTTTTATAAAACATTTAATAACAAAACGCAAATTCGTGCGAACATTTAAGTGTGCTAACAACGCCCGCTCAAAAATAATTGAAACTTTGCAAGACTTTTTGTAGCGTTAAAAATAACGAGTCGACTTACTCGTAAAATTGAAGAAACTTTCTTGTACAGTCACCACGCGGGATTGTTGAGCCACTATAGAACCCTCTCACAGAAAGTCGACGGAAAATTTTGACGTAATTTCTTTTGAGTGACTTGTCGTTGTCATTATGACAGGGTTCTATGGTGGCTCAACAATCCCGTGTGGTGACTGTACCTATTAAAACGTCATTTCGTCACGGTCACGTTTTGAATTTTAGTGTCACGTTGGCTGTGTTTCACTTCAATTCGTAATGAGCGTTTACATGCTCATTACGAATTGAACATTTTACAATGTTGCACGGTCAAGGGTAATAAGAACAAAATAAGGTACAGTCAAGGTCATAAATATGTGTACACGTTTAGTACCTTGTCACTGTAATCGCTGTGACACTCATATATGGCAGTTTAAACATGACATTAAATGGACAAGGTACTAAAATGTACACATATTTATAATCTTGACTGTACTTTTATAATTAAATGTCCTAATTTTTATGACTACTAGGGTAATTTACAAAAATATTGTACATAGTTAAGCGATGTTACGAGTTCAATTAAGGAGACAAACGAATTTCATTTTTGTGTAACGAAAATTAATAATATGAATGAATGACTAATTTTCGTTATATAAAAATACTTTTCAAAATTTTATCAATAACATGGGGGAGCGGGAAATGAATATATTATTTCAATACGAAATAAAAAAGCTACTGAAATGAAGGCAATATGAATATTAAATGTTAGTTTATAGTGTAGGTAACCATCCGATCGCGTCCCTGAACGAACTGAAATTCACTTTGCAAGTAAAAAATAAAATTAGATGAATAAAGTCTTCGTTCGCGGTAAATTATATTTTCATCTTCTATTAACTTCGCAAATTGGATAAATTAGTTTATAAAAAGCAGCGACTAGTATCCTTTTTTTTAAGAAACTTCGTACATTTTCTTTTTAAAATAACAAAGAAAGTCAATGGCATTAGAAAAATGAAGAGCAGGAAACGTCTTTTAGGGGCTCGATACCTCAACAAAAAAATTTATAGAGTCGACTCATTTGCAACTTGGGGGCAAACGCGTTTTTTACGTCATGGAGGAGACAAAAAAGCCTGATGGAAGGTGTGATTCGCCATCTCAAAACTGCAATTCTAAGGGCCGTATTTATAAACTCGTCACGACTGTGATTCCCGTCTCAAGACACGTCAAAGTAAACGTCAATCCATAGAAAACTGTCATTTTTGACGCATCTTGTGAAGGGCGTCTCACACAAGATCAGTTTATCAATACGGCCTTAAGGCTACACACCTTGCCAACCCTGAAAAGTGCCTGTAAGCTTGTCTTTTAAATGGTTATATTATCCGCATTTTTTGGCCGATTTTAATTTTAATTTCACTTTTTGTCATTTCGTCACTAATGCTATAAAAAAATTCATGCGTATTCCCTGCTCATTGCTCATGCTCAAGAAAGCTACATTATACATATAAAATTAATACTTATAGCCTATATTTTATTTTATCTTATTTTACGAAGCGGAGCCAGGGTGAGTCACAGTAAATTTCAAAACTACAGAATCCTTACCTGTGAACAGCTATGTAATTGAACGTAAAATTTCCTAAGTTTCCTTGAAACTGTGAATTTTGTTGCTAAGTTTCGTAATAATGTGCACATACGAGTAATGGAAGACGTACTTAAAATACTCATAAAAGGTTTAATATGAAAACTTGTGGTAATAGCAAGAAACATCCGATGCAAGATCAACTTTGGTTTTACCTCATTTTGTATTACATAGTTTTTAAGACTACACAAAATCAAAATTGTTCTTCAGCCTAACATGCATCACATGAATAAAATAACAGCATGTATAAAGAGTTGCTAGATTAATTAAATAACATGCTTAGCTTAGAGCCTGTGCACACTAGCGTTTTTACCTCTTAGACGCGTCTTAATAGATTTGAACGATTTATTTCAATAATCTGGCAATACCGGATAAAATCGCTTAGTAATAAAAGGTAATAAAAGTCTGGACGAGACACTTTTATTTTAAACCTTAAGCATTAAGTCTTACGTTATAATATGGAATAGATGTAATAATTTCCCTAGCACCTGTCAAATTTTATCTCGTGCATGCATGTTAAAACCGCTGGGTAGCCTTATTAAAATGGAACGTGAAATAAGACACGAAAAAATTTAAACAATGATTTCATTAGGTACTGAGTGTGTTAAGTGGGTCATTTTCATTTTAAAAAAAAAACTTCGGCATTCAGGCAATTTGATTGAATGCTGACGTCAACACCATTTAGTGCAACAATTTAGTTGAATACACAAACACTCAATTAAAGTCATCCCCTCACTAAAGGATTCAGTTATAACTTTTAAGGCTTCCGAGTTTAAGTATAAAATAATTCATCATCATCATCATCATCAACAGCCGCAAGACGTCCACTGCTGGACAAAGGCCTTCCCCAAGGTTTTCCACAACGATCGGTCCTCTGCTGCTGTCATCCAGCGGTTTCCCGCGATCTTTATCAGATCATCGGTCCACCTTGTGGAAGGCCTGCCGACACTCCGTCTCCCGGTTCGCGGTCGCCACTCTAGAACCTTTCCGCTCCAACGGCCATCGGTTCTGCGAGCGATGTGCCCCGCCCACTGCCACTTAAGGTTTGCTATTCGGTGAGCTATATCAGTTACTTTAGTTCTCCTGCGGATCTCCTCATTCCTGATTCGATCTCGCAAGGAGACACCTAGCATAGCTCTTTCCATCGCCCTTTGAGTGACCTTGAGCCTTCTTATGAGGCCCATTGTAAGCGACCATGTCTCAGATCCGTATGTCATCACTGGCAACACACACTGATCAAAGACTTTTGTTTTGAGGCACTGTGGTATTTGAGACGAGAAGATAGTGCGTAGCTTACCGAACGCTGCCCAGCCGAGTTGGATTCGACGATTGACCTCTTTCTCGAAGTTGGACTTACCTAACTGGATTTTTTGTCCTAGGTATACATAGTCGTCAACAACTTCGAGAGTAGAGTCTCCAACTTTGACAGGAGTGGGTACGACATGGACATTTGACATGATTTTCGTCTTGTCCATGTTCATTTTAAGACCCACTTGTTGAGAGACTCTACTGAGGTCATCGAGCATTGTACCGAGGTCCTCCAGGGTCTCAGCCATGATGACAATATCGTCGGCGAATCGAAGGTGAGTGATGTATTCGCCATTTATGCTGATGCCAAAACCCTCCCAGTCCAGAAGCTTGAAAGCGTCTTCCAATGCAGCAGTAAACAGTTTTGGAGATATTACATCTCCCTGTCTCACTCCTCGCTGCAATTGGATAGGCTTCGAGTTCCGGTCCTGAAGGCGAACTGACATAGTGGCGTTTCTATACAAACACTTTAACACCTCGATGTATCGATAGTCGATTTGGCACCGCTGAAGAGACTGCAGTACAGCCCATGTTTCAATCGAATCGAAGGCTTTCTCATAGTCCACGAACGCTAAGCATAGTGGCTGGTTATACTCCTCGGTCTTCTGTATAACCTGCCGCAGCGTGTGGATGTGGTCTATGGTGCTAAAGCCTTTTCGGAAACCGGCTTGTTCGGTAGGCTGGAAGTCGTCAAACCTGCGTGCGAGACGATTCGTAATGACTCTAGAGAACAGCTTGTAGACATGACTCAGGAGCGTGATGGGTCTATAATTCTTCAGCTGGGTATTATCACCCTTTTTGAAGAAAAGAACCACCACGCCCCTGTGCCATGCTTGTGGCGTTTTACCCTGGGCTATGACGGAATCAAATAGCTTCTGAAGAGCTTTTAAAACCGGTGATCCTCCTGCTTTCAGAAGCTCAGTCGTAATTCCGTCATCACCCGGCGCCTTGCTGTTCTTAAGCTGTTTTAGAGCCACTCTAATCTCGTACAGGCTAACGTCCGGGATGTCTTGTCTTAAAATAATTAATAAGAACTAATTTAAAAATAAGCACGGCAGGACACAGGGAAATATGATTTCAAATCACGAGAAAAAGCATGAAAAGAGCCTTGGCACTGTGCTTCTAGTTGGAATACCGGCTCTCACATTTCTCATTCATTCGCTGAGGAAATGAGAAAATTTCATGAAAGGTTTCTGGCCTCTTTTAATGTTATTCATGCCTTTTAGGAGACTGAAAAGTTGAGGTGACTTTAATTTATATAAAAAATTAGATTTTCCCGCGACTTCTCCCGCATAGAAGTCGTTCATCGCTATTCTCTTGGGATGTGTCCAATTTTCGGGGATAAAAGTATCCTGTATCCTTCCCAGTGACTCAAACTATCTCCATATTATTTATCCGTGAAAGCGTAACAAACGGACAATTAATAAACAAACTCACTTTCACATTTATAATTCCGTGGATGGCGTGAATAAGTCGTCAAAAAAAAAAGAAGTCATTTAAACCTTTAGATGAAAACAAAAAGAGGAAGATACGTGACCGGCGCGCGTGCTTGAGCACCTAAATATAGGCGCTGAGCGCCTATGTTTAGTTAGTTGTCCGGCCGTCACCGATCTGTCAACACGTGCGACGTCGTCATTATTGTGAGACATATGACTGTCTCACTTACGCGCACGACGTTAGTTCATCCATTTATCTCTATTGCTCCTTAGTGCATGTTTACAGCTGTAAATAAATAAATAATAAATAAATATCAGGGGACAATCTCACACAAATTGACCTAGTCCCAAACTAAGCTCTAGGCTTGTACTATGGGTACTAGACAACGATAAACATACTTATATAGAGAAATACATACTTAAATACATAGAAAACATCCATGACTCAGGAACAAATACTCGCGCTCATCACACAAATATTTGTCCATACCGGGATTCGAACCCGGGACCGCTAGCTTCGTAGGCAGGGTCACTACCAACTAGGCTAACCGCGTCGTCTGTGTGTGTGGAATTTGCGAATTTAGGTGTCGCGGCACGCATTATGTCAGTGTCTTGTACGGCGATAACGTGTCTTCCCCTTTTGCTTTAGTCCAAGTTTAAACCCTAATGCAATCTGTTCTAAATACAAAATTTTAAATTTTAATCTCGACTTATCAAATTCAAATTCTTTATTTCGGACTGTACACAAGATCCATAGAGTATGCAATTTAAGATGACTTAAACTAGTGTTAGTAATTATTTAGAATAATTATAATAATAATTCAGAAGGCAATTTGCAATGTACATTCAGTCAACAAAGTATCGGGAATGGATGATTTGTTTATGGTTCCAAATTCAATTTTTTGTTTTTTTTGTTGTTGTTAGATTGGCACAACTGTTTTCTATTTTGGCGCGGAGTTTGAGTTGCATCTGTTATTTATATTAAATACAGTGCTGTTTTTAGTTATATCATATCTAGTGTGTATTGCGAATTTCATAATGGACAAAAACATTGAACAAAGAGTTTGTCTTAAATTTTGCATCGCCAATGGAATTTCGTGTTCGGAGTCACTGAAAATGTTACAGAAGGCTTACGGTGATTCGACTTTATCAAAAACACGTGTTTATGAGTGGTACAAAGCGTTCAAAAGCGGTCGAGATGTGATGGAAGATTTGCCTCGCTCTGGTAGGCCATCAACGTCTGCAACTGAAGTTAACATCGCAAAAGTGAAGGAAATAGTGACTGAAAATCCTCATTCAACTTTGAGAGAGATAGCCGCCGAACTTTCTGTATCTCACGAGTCGATCCGTACTATTTTAACTAATAATTTGGGTATGAAACATGTTACCGCTCGGCTAGTCCCAAAAGACCTGAATTTTCTCCAAAAACTCAATCGCATGAGAGTCGCTGAGGACATGCTAGAACGAGTCAATTCCGACCCAACATTCATGAAACGCATTGTTACTGGTGACGAGACGTGGGTTTACGAGTTTGACATGCAAACTAGTCAACAAGCTTCGGAGTGGCGCCTTCCAACTGAACCGAAACCGAAGAAACCACGCCAAAGTCGATCAAAAGTCAAAGTCATGTTGACTGTTTTCTTTGACTATCGCGGTGTTGTGCACTCGGAATTCTTGCCGGAAGGCCAAACGGTAAATAAAGAATATTATTTGAGCGTTATGCGGCATTTAAGAGAGCAAATTCGACGAAAAAGGCCAGATTTGTGGAATGAAAATTCTTGGATTTTGCACCACGATAATGCGCCTTCGCACAAGGCCATCATTGTGAAAGAATTTTTGACCAAACACTCAACAAATACCATCGAGCAACCACCATATTCACCAGATATGGCTCCTGCCGACTTCTTTCTTTTTCCTAAACTCAAATTACCACTTCGTGGCACCCGTTTTCAATCGGTAGAAGACATAAAGGAGAATTCGCGCCGAGAACTGAATTCAATTCCGGAAACAGCGTTTAAAAAATGTTTTGATGATTGGATTATTCGTTGGCGTAAGTGTATCGTTTCTGAAGGAGCATACTTTGAAGGTGATAAAATAAATTTGGATGATTAACAAACAGTTTGTGTATTATTGATCTTTTCCCGGTACTTTCTTGACAGAGTAGTATATGCACACGCTTTCCACAGCCTAGCATCTACACTACACATTGCGCTACAGCCTTAATAAGATCGGTCCAATGCTTGAATATTAGACAATCATACCTTTCAGCAATTTCTTTAAGAATGATGTTAGGACTCCGTCTCACACGAGTTAATAAAGAGACTATATTTTTTATTATTATAGCATGAAAACCAACCGTGCGAGCAACTTATTCAACTTATTCACGCCAGCCATGGATTATGGCTAAGTAAGGGTATGATTGGGCTGTAATGTACTTAATGCATATTGGCTTCGGAGCTACGGAGAGTATTTATTATAGCATGGAAAAGGCAAATGAGCATATCGGACCGCTCCGAGCATCTGATGGTAAGGGGTCTGTCCGGAGCCCCGTGGACTTTAAATGCAAGTGATTTTCTTAAACAACTCAATTTAATTGTTTATAATGTGTCCCGAATAATTGCAGTTTCTAAGGGAAAAGGGGTTACCCTTGAATCACCGACACTTATTTCATAGAATGTTTTACTTTGCCGAATTATCATTTCGTCGACAGGCATTCCCACGTTTAGGAGTTATAATTTTTTGGTGATCACAGTTCTAACCTAACCTTACCTACGTAAGCCATGCTTTAGATAACCTGAAAACAATACGGTTTCAGCAGAAATTAGCTTTCGATGAAATGAAATTCGGTGAAACGTCACATTCGATAAAATGAGTGTCTGAAAAACAAGGGGACCCGGGGAAAAGGATAAACGACTATTTACTAATTGGACGAAATCGCAAGTAAAAGATAGTAAATAAATGTTCTAATTCTTCCGTCCCTTTTTTACTACAGTAAACATATTGCAAGTTTTGTAAACGCTTGTAAAGACAAGTTTCTTCACAAGCGTAACCGTTTGGAGCTCCCGGCAGAATGTCATTGGCGCGAATAATAAAATGAACCGTCACCTGAACCAAGAGGCAATATTTCACAATAATATGGCTGAGACCTGTGTTTTAGTGCCGATTTTATTGGCACTTCCTTTGTTGCAGCTGGATAAATTTCTAGAAAGCTACGTTCAACGATTTTGTATGTGACAATCTTGTTTATCACTTAATTGGGCATCAAACAAGTATGATTTTGATTTTGTATTTTATGTTAGAGGTGTTAAAGAGACTTGTGCCATTAACATTACAGAGGTCTGAATCGGTGCTTATTTGTCTAAACTTGATTTATGTTCATTCATAAAATGTGTTCTTATCTCACTTACACATAAACTAACAGGGGTCAAGTTTAAATAAATTACCACTACCTATTTACCACCGGCTATAAGTCTATGTTTTAAATATGCTATCTAACCCTTATTATGAGTTTCAGTACGTTTTAAATATGCTACATAACCCGTATTATGTTTAATATGTTTTAAATATGCAACCTAATTCTTATTGAGTTTTATTATGTTTAACATATGCTGCCTATCCCTTATTATGAGTTTTAATATGTTTGACATATGCTGCCTAACACTTATTATGAGTTTTAATATGTTGTACATATGCTACCTAACCCTTATTATTAGTTAGGTGTTTATTATTTTCATCATCATTATTCACTTTCGAGCTATGTCCTTGTCGATGGAGTAATTCCATTCTAAATTCCAAGCCCTATCTTTAACACAGTGATACGGCACGACGCCTACTTTTTCTTTTAATTGGTCTAGATCTTCTTGGTGTCCCTGTTATCCTTTATTCTTTTATTGCCGTAACAGGTAACCAAACATCTTCCCTCGCCTATTTTCTCTTGTGCTTAATTATTTTACTTTTGTTATTTCACTAGCTATTTGCTCATAATTCCTCACAGGAAAATAGATTTATTGACACAAAAACGACAGAACATTATCGATTCTTAAGTTCTATCCGATTTTCTATTCTGTTTTCAAATAGTGTTCTAAACATAAAGTATCAGTAGTTACGTTATAACATGTCTCCTAAGTTACGTAAGCGTGCGAAATTCTGCTTAGTTCAAGATTGAACTTGTGACGCTGCCTAAGCCGTGCAAAGCCACATCACCGCACATAAGCCCGAGCGGACATGCTTAGTAATCTTAGCACCAATTTCTGCTAGTAATACATCGAGTATCAAAGTATTTTAAGGAAAATTACACCAAAAAAATACTAAAATGCTACATTGAAGCACATAACTACTAGTTGATGTTAATCAAATATTATTTCTGCATTTGGTTGATTCTTTGCGTTGATTCCGTATTTTTCAAATTTACGATCGATAAAATGGTATTTTACGAGGGAACGGAGAACCATACAAATAAACATAGATCTGATAGACACAAATTCAAATTTAATTTATTTTCAGGCTATTAGGCCCATAGATAAATACATTACTGACTAAAATACATATATTTATGAACTTAACAATATCTTATATTATTTTGGCGACAAAACAGCGTGCATGCGTGTCATGCTCGCTGGCAGGCCACCCCGGAACCGCCGGAACACCGGAACACGACATCTTTCGGCCAGAAAGCAGGTGACTCGACCATCCCCAGCAACGGCCGCGGCACACGCACCGCGAATGAAGCGAATACATACATACAAACCTACATATACACACTATGTGTACATACAGTGGCGTAGCTAGGTGACCAAGGGCCCTGGGGCCAAAAATAACAGGGGCCCCTAAACTGGTTAAGTTTTATCAATATATATATACATATTTTTAAATTATTCGCTAGTTCAAAAACAATTTTGCTAATTAGGTTTTGGGGGCCCCGGGGCACTGCCCCGCCTAGCCCTCTGGTAGCTACGCCAGTGCGTACATACAGGTATAACATTACGCTCCTTCGGCAGTTGGGTAAAAAGTACTATCACGTAAACAATATAATTACGACATAGTGGCAAGATGAGCTATTAAAACGAAGTAAAATGTAGTGGTCGTATCGTAACGATAATTACAAAAGATAAACTAACTAGCGCATAACATTTAAAAACTTTTAGTATCACATTAACCTATTTTTTACAACTCCACAGATAAAATCTCCCATTCCACAAAGCTGAATATAAAAAGGTCCAAGTCTCAATTTTTTAAATAAACGAGAATCCGTCCTTATTAACTGTCACATTGGGTTCGTTTTCTGTTTCCTTTTTTCACAAAGTTTAGTCGTTTTGACTTTTAGGTTTCCAGTTGGTAACTCCGGCACTTACGCGGATGTAAATGTGTATCAAAACGCGATCTCGAACACCGCCAGTGTAGCGACGTGATATGAAATCAAATTACGATTATCGAGGAACAGACTGGCGTTTTGGACGCCGGAACAGGTGCAAGAAAGAAAGAAATCTATTCAGCACAGAAAGCAAGCACGTCATACTTTAAGAAGACATCCTAGCGTATGAGTTATTTTAAAAGAGGTATGGGAGACAGCATTGAACGTTGATTAAAAGGGTTGAATAAATAAAAATAAATAAATAAATATCAGGGACAATCTCACACAAATTGACCTAATCCCAAACTAAGCTCTAGGCTTGTACTATCGGTACTAGACATCGATAAACATACATAAACATAACGATAATTCATGTAAGCAATAGAATACCCTCTTTAAATTTATATTATATACTCGTACCTACTTCCTAGAATACAGACCGCAATTCCCTCGGTAATTCTTTGTATTGTTTTTGGCTGCCACGATACAGGCCTAGCCTAGTGTGGAGTCAAAGTTACTTTTGTTATTGTACTGTAATTATTTTGGTAAATAAATCTTTACTTTCTTACTTACTTATATAGAGAAATACATACTTAAATACATAGAAAACATCCATGACTCAGGAACAAATACCTGCGCTCATCACACAAATATTTGCCCATACCAGGATTCGAACCCGGGACCGCTAGCTTCGTAGGCAGGTTCACTACCAACTAGGCTAACCGCGTTGTCAAACAATAAAACATATTATGTGCAGAGCAATCACAGCGCTTAGCTGTTATTCCGTCAGAACCTTAAAATCGCGTTCTAAATATAAGTACCTAGTACTGTAGTCATAGTAATACTAGAAGTAGTAATACTAGTTATACTTTGACCACCATAAACCTGCCCTCCATATTATTATGGACTTCGGGGCGCGGGACACGTGCACCAGACCAAATAATCACCGTATTGTCGTATCTAACGTAACGTACCATCCACCACTTTCGTATTTTTTTGTTATAGCCAGGGCTCCAGCTCGCAATCACTTTTAAAGAAACCTTATCATCAACTTATCTGTTTTGTGCATTAATAATAATTCCCTGAAATTAAACTTAAATAATAAAGCTAACCGCCGCGTTCGACCCGCCCGTCTGCTTTCCCTACACCTCCCTCCCCAAAGCGAACATTAGCTCCGATTCATTCCGTTATCATTCGATACTCGTTACTCCGCCCTTTAAAATGTTTACCATGCAAAATTGAAATCGGAGTTTATTTTTACTAAGAACGTTCCTTCCGCTAAATCGGTTATTTGTAGGTACAGTCAGCTGCAGAGAAAAGTAACCACCCCTGCATACAATTTACTTAGCAGGATGAGTTACTTTTCTCTGTACATAATTTTGGTGATATACCGTTTGGAATAAGAGGAAAAACCACGGTTTAAACAAAAAGTTGCGCTTTGTCGTGGGGGTTAAGAAAGAGAGTGAAAGTCCTAGCATTAAGGTAGTGCGCGTACTTGAGCGTGTATCGGGGCGGCGGCGGCAGCGGCGAGCGAATCCTAATACATTGCGTGTAACGTCAATTAACCACTATGCGGTGAGCGTATCTACCCTGCAATGAAGAGAGAATTCTCTCGCCGCTGCCGCCGTCACCCTCCTGCCCGTTGGCGTTGAGTATGCGGCCTTAGTCCTTAGGGTTCTGGCAAATCTGGCAATTACAAATGTTTTAAGGCCTTAAAGCCCAGTTACGATCAATATGCTTGTTAAGCAATATGTACTATTAAGTAACCGTATTATTAGGTACCATTAGAGCATTAAACTTTTAAAACCATATCAAACGGAATTCTCAATTTTCTAGACCTCAAGCTGAGCTAGATATAATCAGAGCGTACCAGTATAATATTAACTCAACTCGCTAAATCAGTAAATTAATAATTTAGCAATTCTTTTTCGGGAACTCGCCGCAAACGATAAAACTTTTAATAAAAATTGCGGCTCTGCGGCCAAGTCAATTTCGAGGGCTCTAACTTGCTAACGAGTTTTAAGGGCCACCGAAACTGTATCGCGAGACACCTGTCTGAATACAAAACAATCTTGGGTTCACTGGCTTAAATTCATAGAAATAAAAGCGTTTTTGGTATCATCATCATTCCAGACGAAATACCTCCACTACTGGCCTGACATAAGCCTCCACGACGATTGGTTTTGTGCATCCATCAGCTTCTCGGTACGGTATCAATACATCTAAATTGTACTAAACATCGGAAATGAGAATTAGAGATGCTATTGCCATATAAATGAGGTCAGATCAAAAGTTAGATCTAAAGGTTTTGCATTATCTGGCATAGTCCCCACTCAACTAATATTTGGATAATTATTCGATTTGGCTTGCCGCCAAAATACTGTTACCAGCTAAATGACAAAGCTAGTTAAATCTAACTTGCCCTAGAGACAGTGGATTTGCACAATTCTAACAGTTGAATTACGAAATTTGAACGTGTATGTGTATGAAGGTTTGACCTTATTGACTTATTTTTGTGGTTTTGAAATTTATTAAGTCACGTAATTATACTGTGAGTAATTAAACCTATTGTGTTTTGTTTTTAGTGTTATTGTAGATTCTTGCAACAAAATGCTAGCAAAAAGTTCTTTTTCTGAAGTCGGACTGTTGACTACCGTGTTCACTACAGCTATTTGCAAGAGACCATGTATAATTTTAACACAAAAGCAAGTTAATAATATTTTACTTTGGCTATTACGAAACCTTTGTAAATTTTTAATGAATATTTCAATAAACCACGGACAAAGCATCATTGCCAATATTATGAATGTGTAACTTTATACTGGCTATTATATTAACGTCATCAATTTGCAATAACCATCGAATACTGGTTTCAGTCGTTTGACACCCAATATTCTGATTAAATCGAAACCTATTTAACCGCATCATACTACCCTCCTTAATAATAAGGTCATATCTGCAAGGTAAAAGCCGAATCATATAAGACCCTTTAGAGTTATATATAAAGTCGTGTATAAAATACAATTTCTACAACGGATGCTTCGTTTTTGATTAGCAAGGTACCATAGCGCCCCAGTTGATCGTATCCACTTTGTTTCAGGAGATGCCAACTCCACCGCAGCGGAAATTTGACCACAGTCAAGACAAGTGAGGAATGTATCTCCGTTCCGGATCTCGGATTGAATTAACTAAATGTAAATGTGGTAGAAGAGAAACAATTGAACAACGTGAAAGATAAATAAAATCAAATAATTAACAATGAAGCTAAAGTAGTACTTGATAAAGAAAAAGTGATAGATGATAAAGATACAGATAATTTAATAAAGACACTTACAGTTAATTTTAAAGCTTTTATGAATGGAACAGTGATTGTTGGTAATGTTGGTAAGATTGAAAACCGCTTTCAAGAAAAAAGTGAAGTGAGGTTTAAACATGTGTTACGTTAGCATAAAGTATTATAATGTTGATTGATTAATAGTAAGATGAATAAATCTGAACTGAAATGGTTGTATAGGAAGAAAAAACAAGTGCAGTGAACAAAATGGCACCAGTTCTACGAGCTGTTATCACCTGCATAGCTTTGCAGGTCATGGGTAAGTGTTTCTAATTATGATTAAAATACTGAATCTGATTTCAGATTTTCAAATAAAATTTTAGATGTAGTTTAAGCAAAAAAACGTTTACAGAACTAAATGCAAAGTATACAATTCTCAACTTTAAAGATTATTTCATCAAGAAACAAAATATGTTTTACACCAAAAAGCCAACAATCCTTAACTTCATATTATCCAAGAAAAAGCAACTAAACATGCCTTAGGAGCGTGAATTTCTTATTCAAAACAGACCACAGTAATATAGGTACAGGAAATTCCGTAAAAACACTGCATCACAAAGTAATTTATGTTCCCATAAGATTTGACATCTCATTACGGCATAATCGTAGGTATGAGTTCTCTCTTATTTGTTCACCTTTCTTTTATTTTATATTTAGATACTTTTTTAGCAAAATAAAAAGCTCTTCTATCTAACAAGGTAATAAGTAATTATCCTGTTACCATTTCTCAATTTATTAAACGTTTTTGTACATTTTATTCTTTAGATTGCTTTTTTTTAACAATACCAATGTCTTTTCAAAAATCAGCAAAAGATACAATAATTATATATGAAAAATATTTCTAAAACTCATTTATTTGGTGTTCTTATTTCAAGAAATCATTATTAGAAATAAAATTACTTATTACAAGAAAATCAACCTCTCAGAACTCCAAGAAAACTTTCAACAACATTTGTTTGTTTCTAAAGATGAAGCAACTTCATTACATTGACTTAATGTAACAATTTATTCGGGCAACACGAAAACAATTCAAAAACAACTCTTATTGTCTTTTCCATAATACAGAAACCGAATTCATTTGCGACAGAAATATTCCATTCATGTATATATTATCTAGCTCTCTACTTGATAAGGTCGTGTCTGCAGATAGGACAGCCTGTTTTCTCTACCTACAACTGCGCCGTTTATATGAATTAGTTAACCCCTTACCGCATGGAATAGGTAAAATTAAGTAAAAAAATATTCTTCTTAACAGACAATATTTATTTTATGAGTAATTTTCAAAAGTAGAGAGAAAAAAAATTTCAACACTAATTTTTCAAAATCCATATATGGCTTCGTATGCATTTCAGAACTAAATAATACAAACCATAAATGGCTTGGGATGTATTTAAAAAACATCTAAAACGTCGAATTTAACATACATTAATATGACTTGATAGAAGTTGGAAGTTAAAAGAGTGATAGAAGAAGTACAGTCTGACGCAAAGCGTGTCATTGATAATGTTTTCTTAAGTTATTACTTTGGCATTTAATGAAAAATCTCATATCTCTCATCAACCTCACAAGCAATGATTTAAAATTCACAATGCATACGAAGCCAAATGTGACTATTATTTTAATATCGCTGATGCCTACGAAGCCATATTATTATAAGGTTCGTGCAAAAAAGCGCTAAATTAAGTATGTATGATAATATTATGTATAACAATCGTAATCATACACTTAATTAGGCTTAAAGGTAGCAGTAAAATATGTTTTTAACGTATTAATCATCTTGATTACGCTAAATTCACTTCAAAAACATTAAGATTTTTGTCAAGCACTGTTTTTTGTATCCCGACAGAATCGAATGCCAGTAAAATTGCAAAGTACCCCACAACATACAAATAAAAATACGTTTTGTTTTTACAGACACTTAAAGCATTATATTAAAATATATTTATTTCAAATACGATGAATTTTCATAAGTAAAAAAAATCATAAACATGAGACACCATATTTGGATTCCTATGGGGTAAACACTGCAACAAATAAAAATAACACTGCAACAATTCAATTAATTTTTCAGATACCAAAATAAAACAAATTGGCTGCTAATGTATGTATAATGTAAAAATTCAATAGTCACTTATACTTATTTTAAATTTTCATTTTTATTCAGAGTAACAGCAGAGTAAGCTGACACTTAAATAAAATGGAAATTAGATTCATCAAATCACAGAATCTATTATGACTCTATTATCGAGATGATGTAATCTAATACAGCGCATCTTAATTAGACTTTCGCGTTCGGGTAAAATATCTGGTTAGACTCTCATAAGAGCGTATGAGAGTAAATATTTTGTTACTGATTCTGTGAATATTCTGATTCTAAAATAAATAATTATTCTGATTCTGATTCTGAGAAAGAAAATCCGAAGGTCGTTTGATGTGATATAGCACTGTATCTCTATTCCTCTTACTGTCTGTAACTTAACAGGGTTTAACGGTTTTCACACGGCCCGAGTTGAACGTTTACAGCGTTTTTCTTTGCTCTAAGGGAATACTGTCCCTCTCGACCCAGTCTATACAATTTTATGGCTATAGTTTATATGGGCTCGTAAATATTGTCTTTATTTGGTAACATTCTCTAAAACGTATAGGCTATTTCATTTTCCCGGGTTTATTGTCACTTAGCTAATAGGGTTACACGGAATGCTAACTAGGCAGAATTTTGGCAATGCAATGTAATAAAATAGGGTATTACATTTTATTATCGCATAAGTTATTATGCTTGCTTTAAGCCCTTTTTTATCCTAAAAAAGGCAATAATATTTACTTAAAAAAAACAGGACAAGAGCAACACGATGACTTCAAGGTGGTCATAGATAGAGGGTCTATTAGAAAAAGATATGAAATCTCGGTCGAAACCAGACCATTAACTAATGATTTTTCAATTTCTAGTGTGTTATGTTATCTCTCAGATAAATGTTAGCTCTGTCATTTACTTTCAAATGACAATGAAAAGGAAATCAATAACTTTATCCGGGGATTTAAATAATCGGTCCTAACTTTGTTAGCAAAACCCGTTTGAGTTCAGTTTTTCTCTCTTGTAGAGTAAAATCTAGATATATGTCCAGCGGGTCTCTAGGTGGGCGTGTTTATCATGTTGTGGATAAACGTGGATAAAACATTTGTTACTTTCTGACCATTATGTAAGTGCGAGAGTGACGGATGCTTATCCAACCTTATCCGCCGCGATAAAGGTGACCATAATGCGGGCCCAACAGGCGACGTGAGTAATTCCGACATCGACGTTTATTGTGGCGTAGTAGCAAGGCAATATTTTATCAAATTTTAGTCAGTAAAAAACTTATTCAAAGAAGTAACATTAACTGCAGCATTAAATAGTTCGGTTGTTTCAATTAAAAACCAACTAAAAAATTCACAGAGGTTACGTTTTTTATTTTATTTTCAATGCCGATTACTTTCGCTAATAATGAATTTCGTTATCCAATAAAATTTACACGAAACAAAACATTATTTTTACCATTGCAAAAACCAATAACCTTTAGAATAACAATTTTGAAAGCGGTCCTTTGAAAACACTCAGAAAATGGAAAAATGGCTAAAGGTTATTTTAGGACATTAATTCTGTTGTGTTTTTTTATTTATTTTGGAAATTTTTCTCGTGCTTTTTAAGAATCAGTGAATATTTTACTTAAAAACACGCGGTGACATTGTAACGGGAGCAAATTATTCTTACTTAGTAATCGATGGCAATTACATTTAAATTAGAGTTACATGAAACAAACGAGGTTTATAAAGTATTTTTTATTTAGAATTAAATTTTTTATCAATATTGTTGTCGCCCTACGCCCGATTAACTATGTTTTTTTGTCTTAACTGATGTTTGCACCTCAAAAACTGTAGGGTGACCATAAAGTTAGTTAGTATTGTTAAATAAGTTTTTGTTTTTTATTAAATAATTCGGGAATGAAGTAATTACTACAACACAAGCGTAGTTAACTTTTATTTTGTCTATGTATTAAGAAAAAATTATTCCTGTATACTCATACAAATTCATGTATATATGATTTTGCCATATGATAAGTAGTGATCAGCCACCGGTAGCATTTTATGTCATTTTGATAACGAAAGTATTACATGGATATGACTCTATTTAATTTCGTGCACAATTTATATACCTATTAAAAATTTATGATTTTTTATCGAGTCTTATATATTAATGGTCGGCGACAGGTAGCAACTTTCCGACTATAGAAAATTATAGGTATGATTCTAAAAATTTTAAGTACGACCTTTGAATGATAAATGTACATATTTTTAACCCTTAAGGCAAAATGTAAAAAAAATAACTAGTTTCTTATCAAATGTGTGGTTTTAATACATAAATCTCGAAAAGAAATGTTGTTCTATAAGAAATGTACTATTATTTTGAGATACAAGTAATAAAAATAGCATAAGAGGCACCGTGATGTCGTTGGTTGTTTTCGTAGTCGAGATTTAGTTTTAATTTTATCTTGTTTACTTATACTTTAATTTAAACCATACCTAACATATCCATACTAGTCATTACGTTTGACGTGAAAGTGACATAAATTGCTCCCGTCAGCCGATCTCTAATGATAAGTAAAAGTTAATTAAGTAGTTCCCAATCCGCACTGGGCCCGCGTGGGAACTATATAACCCAAACCCTTTAATTGTGAGAGGAGACCTGTGCCCAGCAGTAGGACGTATATAGGCTGGATTATTATAAGTATTTTTCGCTTATAAATTGAGTCTGCCTGAAACAAAACATCCTTAAAATAAGCATTGTGCCTTTAATTGTATTTTGATATATTATAATGATCATTTATATCAATAGGAAGATTTTTTTATTGATAATGGGTTTGCTCTTGACTAACTCTTGCCCTTGGAGGACGAAGATTCAGTCTACGATGTAGCGAGCTCACCCAGAAGATGCCTATTCACCTAGTTTTTAGAAAAGATTTCAAATGACACTACTGTGACAAACTAGTTGAGAGATTAATGTTAAATACAACAACTCATAAATAAAAAACTATTATCTTAACATATAATAAAACATTAGAGAGAAAAAAATATGTACAAAAAAGATATTTGAGAAAAACTACTCGAGGGATCAGAAACGTTGACTAGGCTTGTATTACGGGTATTTGTCGTTTTCTAGGAAGACGACGATAATCATACTTAAATAGAGAGATACATGCTTACACATAGAAACCATCCAAGACTTAACAACAAATACACATGGACATCGAAACCGCACCGCTAGCTTAACGCATTCAGTGCCGCGTACCCGATATCGGGTCCTCTGTTCGTAGCTTAATAGGCAGGTAGGTCACTACAAACTAGACCAACGCATCGTCAAAACTGTACATTTACGAGGGGTAACTGATACAACAGTACTGATACAAGAAGTAATTACCTTGGCCATAAAATAAGTTAAAAATAATACTGGCCGGTATGGATTCGTGTTCATTGGTAATTCTTTTTTCAATTTTTTGAAATTTATTTGTTTCATAATTAGGAAGATTACTTTTCACTCACCCCTCGTACAATCCAATGAGGTCTGTAGAGTTATTTTTTGCCTTGAAAAACATGTTTTGAGTTAGCTTAAAAACATTTTAACGTTTAACGGGAGCGTTGAGAGCAATTAAAAGGGGCGTATACTTTTTCGGATTACCGAATTGGTATAATTACTTTAATGTCATTAATGTTAACCTAACATAAATACTTTTAAGGATTTGTAACGGTTTTAAAACTTTTAGTCGTATTAGAAGATTTAACAGCATGGATGTTTTTATAATGATACAAGTTTAGATAAAATAAAATAACCTAGCCTATATAAAATGACTAACTGCCGCACTCGGCGACGTCAATTAATTTTTAAGTTTCATTAAAGTTGCTGCTGTCACTTTTTTTGCTATAGAAACAGAATAAGACGCAGCAACGTTAATGAAACTTGAAAAAATAATTGACGTCTCTGAGTGCGGCAGTAAGACTCGCGAAATAAATAGCAATATTTATAGTCTTTTTAATCGTGACGTGCGCTGTGTATTTACACTTGACGTACGGAGTTAATACGGAATTACTTATATTTCAGGATTTCAATTAATTTCATTTCAAAAATCAGGAAGAGCAAAAAATATCTGACGTTCCCAGCACAGCTTTTGTAAGACGGTGTTCAATTTAGTGTCTGACAAATCAAATTGTCTAGTCATACAAATTTAAAAAGTTCAACGCCTTACTTCCCTCATTCGATGAAAAACGCCCCACGAACAATTACGAGAGAGATTTTATCGCCGCAGCTACAATTTATCGCGGTGTTTTCCTTAATGGACTCATAATGTCGCTAATCTGATCACTCCGGGTTTATTAGACGTGACAGTGTTTTAGATTGTTTTATCTTAATGCAAATCTAATAAGGGTTCAAGGTGAAAAAATTGGAACGTGACTTAGGGTTGGTTTAGGGGAACATTATTAAAAAGTTGACTGTCAGATTTTTAACGACAGTTTTTTTTGTTTTATGTCACGAATTTGTTGTATATATAAAGGTATGATTTTAATGTTGTGACCACGACCAGCGATCTATACGTATAATAAATTAAGCTGGCGATAAGTATACCTACCTGCGGTTACGAAAACTTGGAAGTTCCCAAGGAAAGTCCATGAACGACAATTACACGTCGTAAGTCGGGCAAAGGCTAGTTGTTTTATAATGTACGGAAAAATGTGGCGTCCTCATAATTTGTCGACGGTGTATAAAATAATTAACACAATTTCATACCTATTTGAATTGTATAATTAATTATCGATAGGTAAATTAATGAAGGATTGGAGTGCGAAGCTTAATGGTAGAAATATAATTTAAACGAAACAGTTCAAAGGGTTTTGGTATATTAATTGAATATGGTTTAAAAGGTAATTTAGGTAAAAGTAAGTAATAATGTTTTAATTAATTTCTAAGCAAACAAAATGTTGTTGAACTATTATAAGTTTTGCTTTTTGGTCTGGTTTATTACAAAGTTTTTTGTTTTATGCTAGAGCAAAACCACGAAGAGGCAAGAAAGTTAAATTAAAGAACGATCTTATCGGCTTAACGAATAACTTATTGCGTCTAGACGCAAAATTACAAATAAGAAGAGAGATTATAAATATAAGATGTAGTTAATTGATATTAAATAGCTACAATCAAGTCCTTTATTTATTATTATTACACAATGTGACCGAAAACCGGATGTTTCACTCTATCTCCTAAACTATTGCACCGATGTTAATAAATGGGGAGTCATATGATTCGTCAAAACCGTGCGAGTATCACAGGCTATAATATATTTATAAGGGTGCGTCACGACTTAGGTACAGTCAGGGTTATAAACATAGATACGTCCAAAGACTCAAACATATGTAACCACGATCTTATGTCGCCGTAATAAGGTCGTGGTTACATATTTTTGATGGTTAATAGAACTTACCTAAGTGAATATAAACCATAATTATGCGAGATGCTGCATTCGAGGACACTTATGATAATAACACCATGTAGTACACCCTTATAGCATCGTATTACCACACCTTTAGATCAGTATTCGGAAGATTAAAAGAAAAAATTGTTTCTGGGCATTGTCTATGACACCTCACTTGCCTGATAGCCCGCCATCTTATCGTCATTCTTTTTAGAGTATAGTTACTTATCCTGCCAGTACAATTGTGCTGTCTGCAACAATCGGGCAGTAAGCATTTGGGGGCGGGCGGGACATAAGTGTCCTCGAATGCAGCATCTCGCATAATTATGGTTTATATTCACTTAGGTAAGTTCTATTAACCATCAATTATGCTTCTATGCTGCATTCGAGGACACTTATGATAATAACACCATGTAGATGTTTAGAAAATGTTGCAGCCAGGATAAGTAAACGCAAGGAGAAGTCCGCTGTGGGATCCTCAGACACTGGTAGAATATGAAAAGGAACCACCATATGAAATCAAATTGAAGTAAAAAAACAACAAAACATATTATCTTACTGAACATAGAAAAGAAGAAACTTAATGCGTAATTAGTTGCCTTCTTTTACTCTGTTTTATTTAATAATTTCGTCCAAAGGTACACCTTCTTATCCAGTGATTAGGTATACTTCATAGTAGGACGCATAGAGTGTAACTGGTAACTGCCAATAGCAGTAGATATGCAATTCAGTACATTCGAATGATCTTGTTTCTGCATTGGTAAATTGGTAAAAAACTCATGTAATACTCGGAATAGTTTTGTAAAATTATAATTTTTAAGGTTAAACCAATGTGTTGGAGTGAATATTTATAATAACCACTAAAGTATCAAAATATAGAAAAGATGTTTTTATTAACTGGTTGTACTGATTACACAGGTTGTAAGATACTGTTATGTGATTGGTAAGGTCAAAGATAAAAAGGTAAGGACCTTACATATACGTTTCAATAAGTATATAAGTATATAAAACACGAATCAATAGGTACTCAAACAGTGCAATGTTCTGTTTGTTTGTTGTTTTTAACATCAGTTCATCATAAGTTAAAAAACTAAATTCTCATATTTTAGGTTTCAGCTTCTGAATGATATAGCATAATAAATAACAGTGTATGAGAGTATGAGTTGATCATGCCAGTTAAACTGCTCGCAGTATGTAGATAATGTACCTAAGTACTTAGCTGTATCAGTTTTTTAAAAAACAGTTAGCATGATTGTAGGTAAGTATTTATGTCTAACTTTACGTATTCATTGTCACACGTGTAGAAACTTATCTACTCGTAGGTATATTTATTACTTATGTTTATTAGTACCACTTTGGTAAGATTGAACCTTGATCCTATAAAAAAGGACAGCACTACTAATTATGGTTTAAGTTTCACATCAGTGTTAAAACTTTATTTTCCATGTTGTGATTTTATAACAAACATAGTAGGTAACAGTTATTGGAATCATATTATTTTAATATACTTGATGCCAGTTTTGGCAATGACATGTACTTCCAAGACTAAACGTGTGTGTAGTATACATGGAATACGTCTTTAAACGTGAACTGTAAACGTTTAGTAGATAACAACGATTCATCTTAATTACAATGTAGTTGACTTAGTATTATACTATAAAACAGTTTATTCAAAATAATAATGTGCGGGTAGCAGTGAAAAATTATCTTCAATTCATTGCAAGCAAAATTGCAACTGTTCAAGTTTAGTATTCAGCTATAAATGAATGTTTTGAATAGGAATGTAAGGCAATTGTTAAATTTCCTTTTAAGTTAAATAACTGACTATAAAAGCAACCTTATTAAGATATCTTAAACGAAAACTCTTTCAACGGGAAAGGTATACGTAGAACAAGCGATGAATTCAATTAGATTTGTTTCCAAAATCTATTTTTATTTTATCTATGTATTTCTATCTATGCGAGAATTAACCACATTTGAGTCAATAAAAGCATGGTCCTTGCTTTAGCTTCTTCGTGGCCTATCCACACCATTTAATTGTAGCAAACTTGCTACTAGGCAATCGTATTCAGATTCCGGTTAATTTATTCCATTAATAACGTACATTTGAGACGAGAATTTTACAACAAAATTTTAACATCATCATGTCTTGCGATCAAAATGTTGAAAGTTAGCCATTATGGCTTCCATTACTATCAGGAATAAGATTTGATTTTACCTATTTTTGGTCAGTAATGCACGAAATGAAAGAAGGTCGGTTAGAGTTTCATTAAATTAGCAGTCAGGTGTTTCAATAGATTTTCAAACATTGCAACAAGAAAATTGATTATTGTTGAAACTTCGACCGGGTTAGTGCACCTGTATGTGGTGCCTTCTGTCGTGATACCTGGCTGACACTCGGCTGCCGAGCGGAGCTTGCAGAGTTGCCTCAGTGTCACACTGTATTTACAATATTTGTAAGCGGACCTTTGTAAAAGCTGGGAAAATAAAAATAAAGCGTTACTTTCACTCAGAAAGGAATTTCCCAACCACATGCAATCCACCTGACTGATGTGCATTAGGGTATCTTGATGTTTTGACATATGGGCACCATAGCCAGCACATTGAATGATCGTCTAATACCAAGGTTTCAACACCAGTGTAAGTTAACACACATATTGTATTTATAATAACGTTGGTATTTTTAAGTCAAGTCATTATTTCCTCCAAGTTGGATTGTGTCAATGATAACCTGTTTTTGTTAGATTTACTTCAAATAATTAAATGTGATTATGTGAATAGAGGTTACAATTTCTCAGATTGGGTACAAGTGCGGCATCTTATTAGCTTACATGCGATATATTTGACGTCATATATGCGATGGTTGACGTCATATATGGGATGGTTTGGCCGCTCCCCTTACGTTCAGAGAAAAAGAGGAAGAGAGATTATTGGCTTTCCAAAAAAAAAAAAAAATTACTATCATAAATACTGGACCAGGTCGGCATTGATACAGAGTATCCGTGTATGGAGAATTGCAACAACGGGTGATACTTGACCCTTTTGACTGACTGTGGTACGTTGTCCTTCGCATGGTTCCAACAGCTGTTCGTTGCTCGGGGCCCTTGTTCAACCATCAAATCATGTGATGGGACGGCATAGGACGCCCATACCAGGGCTTACCATACTTCTTTATGGTAGTAGGATCAGTGCCAAGCAATTCAAGTAAGTCTGCATCAAGAACAACTTCATTGTTGTCATGTGTTGCAGAGTCGGTCGGAGGCAACCCCACTGTCGCCTCCGTGGCGGCGGGCGGCAAAGGGGCGGCGAGAGCTGTTGACGTATTGTCAGCAGGCTCCACTAACACCTCATCGTGTGATGGTCCTCGCACAGGTTGGGCGGTATCATCGAGTAAAAGCTGTTCTAATTGCGACCCATCAGATTCTTCATCAGTATGAAGCAGAGCGTCCATAATATCAACGCCTTAGGCTTAAGTGGAATCGATACATCATCGTTCACTGCGCATAGCACCAGGCACGCGGCCACGTCCGCGGCGCTCCGGCTGGGCGTCAGCCTCGACCACATCCGCAGGGCTTGCACCATGTCGGATATCCGACCGGAAATGCTCTTATGTTTACTATCAGAATGGCATCACGTACCACTACATTAAGATAGCAAGAAATTTACTTTCAGGATGGCATCACGTACCACCACATTAAGAAAGCAAGAAATTTACTTTCAGGATGGCATCACGTACCGCCACATTAAGAAAGTAATGCGCCTGGCAAGGTAACTTTAAACTGCAGATCGAAGAACTCATCGACGTGTAGACTCATGCCACAGCAACAAGCAGCAAGCAGCAGCAGTAGCGGCGAGCAAGTAGGCAGCAACAGCAGCAACGACAGCAACAGCAGCAGCAGCAACAGTATCAAGCAAGGAGCAGTAGCGGCTACTTCTTTCGGTATGGTTTACATTATCCACATTAAGAAAAGTTGCCGGTCATGCAGTCATTAGACAGCAGTTGAGAGCGCAAACAACTCGTTTAAACGTTTTCATCAGGTCATAACAGACCACAACAAAATGGCGACAGTGCGTCGACCAAGTCAGATCATCAGACAGCATTCAAGGATGCGAATACATCACGTTAGTTTTGAGGGTGCCGTCACACGCAATATCAAAAAACGCGAGATAACGGTTATGTCTTTATTAAAAAGCACTTAAAAGCGCGAACATCCGCTACGTAACTCCTCATGTCGATGACGGCGTCAGACACCATCGAATTAAATAGGCAAGATAAGATGTCAGTCATGCCATCGTCAGATAACACTTGAGTATGTGGACATTATTATGGCATCTCACGCCGCCAAATTGCGGAAATAATACTCGAATCAAGCTTTCATTAGACAACAGCTGGTTATTAAGGCCTAAGTAGTATAGCTATAAACTAGCGATTGTTCCACAAATGTTATTTTAATGACGGCGTGGTACTTTTTTATAATTAAAGTACAAAATAATGTAATGACCTATTTATAGCACAGTCAAAGACAGACTTACCAAGTTAGTTAACTTTACGCCACTCAAGCTGTGCACGGTGCTTAGATAAAGTAACTTTAATTGCTTGATAGCAGAATATTTTAATGAGGGTAATCTAGAAACGTAAAAGTACTCACAGTTTTTTGCTGCGGTAAACGAACATATCGTTCATGGAAAAAACACTAGATTTTGTTAATAATTAATTCAGCTACACATTTTTCAAAATGATTTCACAAAAATGTAAACTGAAAACTAATAAAACTTCACAATTAAATTAATGTAAATGGATTAAAAATGAGGTGTGGCGTTAACGACACACAAAAGGTGAATGACGATAAGATGGCGGGCTATCAGGCAAGTGAGGTGTCATAGACAATGCCCAGAAACAATTTTTTCTTTTAATCTTCCGAATACTGATCTAAAGGTGTGGTAATACGATGCTATAAGGGTGTACTACATGGTGTTATTATCATAAGTGTCCTCGAATGCAGCATAGAAGCATAATTCACACTCTAAACGTATCTATATTTATAACCTTGACTGTATTATTCGCCAGTCGGGTTAGTTTGCAAATTTTTACAAATATAATTATAACAAAAATACTCGTATGTATTCTAAAAGGGTATTTAATAAGTTAGCCAAATAATTCTTCTTTGGATTAACTAATATTAATAATATTAATATTATTATAACTACTCAAAGCTCTCTTAAGCAATACAAAAATCTTGTTATGCCTTTAACTTATGCAGCAGTGTTCTGGTAAAAGGCAGTATTTTACACAAAACTACTGTAATATTTGCAACTTCATTACTGGGTAATAAGGTTGCAATTGCTACAGTAGTTTTGTGTAAAATACTGCCTTTTACCGTAGCATCGCAGTGTTACTCGTCCAATGTCCGTCAACGTCCAACGTTCAACTCCAACTAATACGTCACTCAACTATTTTCGTACAAATAACAATATTTAAAATTGATTTAGCGGGAGCAATTCCACTAAAGGCGGTGCCTCGCATCCATCAATCAAACGCCGAGCCTACTGCCTACACACGGTCAGGCAGGCTATCCAACATGGCACCATACGTCCGAATGAGTCAGACGCAACTTTTTAATCTGTAAGTACGCCCTGCAGGCACGTGACTTTCACATGTTTGAGGTTCCCAGCGAGTCTGCCTTTTCAAATTAATCTCTTGTTACAATGATAAAACTTAAACTAGCGTGACTAAAACTGATTATGTGAAATAATAAAATGAAAGTAGCAGCAGAACACGTGGACAAATTTATTAGCAATAGGGTGTTTTCTAAAAAAAGTACGCATAGTTAAGGACTAAAATTAACAACGGTAATTTTTTCCATTATGCCACGAAAATAAGTCATACATTTATATGTATACCGTCCTCATACGCCAAATAGGCGGTATCTCAAATCCAATAACCGAAGCAGATTCAATCCTCACCCGTTAGTAATATGGTTGCACTTGCTACAGGAGTTTTATCTGAGATACCACAATTTGTCTTGCTTTGTGTTTGTAAATTTTCATGATGCGATTGAAGCAATTACCGTTGTTAATTTTAGTCCTTAACTATGCGTACTTTTATTGGAAAACGCCCTAATATAATTTTGAAATAATAAAAGACAATCCTTTTTGGACCATTTACGGTCACGGTCCATTTTCTCGGAATTTACTAGAAGAAAACGTGGGTTGAAATTGCATACTCCTTGAATCAGGTGTTCCAACCATAAATAAAAGTCAAAAATACTCGTATAAACCAATTCTTGCTTGTAATTTTGATAAAACTGTTATTAAAATATAATCAAATCAGGATTATAACTACTATAACAAATATTTTTCTAGTTTATCTCAACACTCAATATACAGCATGATTTTATTTCATTTTCAAATTTCTCCGTTTTCAGGCACGTTTTTCCATAAAAAAAAAACAACGGTCTACTCCAACGAGAAACTTACTGAACCTTCCAATTACGTCAAGCACATTTCTCTTGCAAGTTTATTAAATTACAGGCGGAACCCCACAATCGTATTTCGTAAGGTCGAAGAAGGCACGTGTGCAGAACCGTACGTTTACAACGGTCTTATTTTATTTAACGTACCGAAACATGTTACGGTAATTCAGTAGAATTTTAGATGACTGAGATATATTCTTTAGTTGGTAAAATATATCACTGGGTTTTTACGCATTCAAAATTTAATTGAAACAGGGATGTAAAAAAAAATATAGCGTCACGTCAGTTAAATTGACATGGCAGGTGCCGTCAATGTGCAGAAAATTAGGTAGTGGAGGGGGACTTCGAGAATTGAAAACGTTATATTACTTTTATTTTACTTTTGGCGGCTGTACTTGTCTAAATGACCTCACTGCCACTACACAGAAGAATGTCAAAAATATGACATCTATTTTGCTACAATGTGTACATAATAATTGCCATATGAATAAATAAATAAATACCGCATTGCCAAGCCGCGGTCGAGGACTGACAGACAAACACATACACAACGTTTCAAATACCAACATGCAAAACAGGAAACTTTATTATTTAATGTATAATTTATTTTTCATTATGATTATACGAGTACCGTTTATAGTATAATCCTTTTTAGGACGGTTTAATTTTTTTTAATTAAAATTATTGTCCGAATTTCATAGCTGTGTGTAGTTTCCCGTGTATCCGATAAACTGTGTGCCGCAACATTCTCCTCGATAAATCTTTTCTTTTGCTGTCATTTGTCAATCCTTATTTTATCTGAAAGGCTTTTATGCCGTGCTTAAAAGCCTCGTGCCGGCATCGAACCTGCTGCAAATTGGGTACACCGGCTGATTGATATTGATGTACCGTAAAATGTTTCCGGTATCGATACAAAAACTGGTTTTTAAACGTTTATTTCGTTTGAGATTTTTTTGTGCTTTTAATGATATCAAAAAGTAGGTAAAACATTTAAGTATAAAAAAATATTTTCTATTGCGGTAACTTTATATTTTTACACCAATTGTCATCTATATTAAATAATTATTCATTTTTATTACTCGTATAGTTTAGTGGTTTAAGGGAGATTATTTATCATAGTTACTTAATTTAATTAATTTATATTAGGTTTATTAATTTTTATATATTGTAATGAAATGAAAATATTTATTTGCTAGAATACTTATGAATCATGTACAAGATGTTATGGTAGTTTGTTGTCAAGCATTCGGCCGAAAACAATCGACATGCAAATGTTAGCAGAGCATAACTAAACTACTCACTCACTCCTAATATTAAGTTATCAATGGTGCACATTTTCCAATTCTCGGAACTCTTTCACATTATAAAAGCAATGTTCATACAACAATTTATCAAGTTTCTTCATAAACTCTACGCCCTTTGACATTTTAATTTCGTCTGGAAGACAGTTAAACAATACTATGCACATATTATAGGCATTTTTGCTATAAATGGCACTGCGACAAGGAGGTTGATGCAAGAGGTTTTTGTACTGCAATTTACTGTATTTTTGTACTGTAATTTAGTAGTAGATTTTTTGGTGTATTATAAATATATACCAGGGGACAATATCACACAAATTAACCTAGTCCCAAACTAAGCTCTAGGCTTGTACTATGGGAACGATAACGATAAATATACTTATATGTACAAAGAAATGCATTCTTAAATACATACAAAACAACAAAACTCTGGAACAAATTATTCGCGCTCATCACACATATATTTGCCCATACCGGGAATTGAAGCCGGCCCCTACCACTAGGTTAACCGTGTCGTCAATAATATGTTTTATTAAGAATACTATAATACTTGGTTTATAAATGATTTAAAATACTAGTGAATTCACTTTGTTTATTCAGTACATTTATTCTTATTAAACATGTGGTCCAAATAGCACAAAAGCTGTATAAGAGCTAATACAGCCATTGTTACCCTAGTTTTAGCATTTTAAGAGCTATATAAGCTCTTATACAGCTTGTGTGCTACTTAGGAGAGACCGCGTTTCCGATTTTCTGCCAAAATTTATAAAAGGGCAAACTTTAAATGCCTAAAAAAATTCAGCCATAAAAGGCATATAAAGGTAACTCAGTAGGACTATAAATCAATCAGCCCAGGAAGTTTTAGTGGAGTTAGTGGTGCCGTTACTCCCCTGCTTCCCCATTCAGTAATAAATAATACACTTTTTATTGCCCATTTTATTATTATTGGATTGGATCGCGACTCCAAGGATGTCTTTTTCTTGGTGATAAAAATCGTCATAAAAAATGTGTTCGGATTTTGCTTCGCAATTTATTGTGTCCGGGTAATTATTTAGTTTTTAATATACTAAGAATTAATTACTTAACAGGCGGTAACGCTCTCTTTATTGACGAGGTCAAAAAAACCAGCTTTCCATTTTTTATTTTACTACTATTCACTTTTTTGTACAGTTCATGCAGTATCTTTTTCAAAATTAATTATCTAGATTTTTCCACAGAAATACTTTCTCTAAATGTAATCTATATCTATGTATATATATAAATGAATCCCTATTTCCCTCGGTCAGGCATCACGCGTGAACGGCGGGACCGATTTCGCTAATTCTTTTTAAAATATTCCTTGAAGTCTGAGAAGGGTTCTTATGAAGAGAAAAAATGGGTATTTCAACTTAAAGGGGAAGGGGGGAATGGGACCTTTAACCGAAGCGAAGCGAGGGTGGGTTGCTAGTTAATAATACAAAAGAAAATGTCACAAAACTTTAATTCAGCTCAACTCAATTTTGTCGATTACAATAATTATAAAAAATTACACTACTTTTAATTTCAAATATATCAATAAAATTGTCAGATAATGGATCACAATAGCCTAACTGCACGGAGAAAAAAATCTAGTTTCCTTTAACAGAATATTGTAAATTCGACTTGATTTTATTGTATTATATGTGACAACTATACTTTTTTTTTAATTCTACTTCTTTCATCATTAATTCTAGTTTTCATTAACCACTTACATAAAAGCATAAAAGCAGCTAAAACCCACTTATTTTAATATCTTCAACATTACCATATTATTATATTCCTTTGTCCTATTCTTGTCACCTTCTTCAGTTAAATTTTGTAAGAAAATGCCGCCAACGTAGTAGGTACCTAATTGTAGAACCCAATGAGCGCTACGTGAGTTGCATGCTACGCGGCTACGGGCTACGAGTTCGTAGGTCTGCTACGCTTGCACTTCTAGTGCTTGATTATAAAATTTAATTTGCTCTTACAGTTTTATTTTATTGTGAAGTGGAATGTTTTCTGTGGCTTTAAATTGAAACTAAAAAACTAGTCGTTAGTAATCTTTCCAACGATACTTGCAGGCTCCTTAAGGGTATAAATATTTGTGCGAAAGTAACTACTTGTTTAATATTTATAATAAAGATATTTTTAATAACTATAATTAAAATATTTAATGTTGTACTTTAAATATTTATAGTAAATGTATTCTTATTTAATGTTTCATTTAATCGCTAATTTAAGTATTTTTATTGTAAGTCTTGCAACTACTTTTTTGATTTGTTTCACCTAAAGATGACTAGTAAATAGTAAGTTCTTATAATGATTTAAATATCATTTAAACTGCCTTTGTACACATTTTTGTGCAATAAAGTATTTAAATAAATTCATTTAAATAGGTGTCTATAGTCTATTAAACCTTAGCAGCTGTTTTATGAAGGGTAAAATTCTCAAAATAATATCACCATATCAAAATACGTGTCACCGATCTCGAAGAATGAGACACAGATAACAAAACATTATGATTTATGGCCGTTTCACACTAAAACCTCATTAAAATAAGCGACAGTCTCGCAAAAGCTGTCACCGTGTGGTTACACGAATTAATAGTTCCGCTTTAAGATCGCCGTAAAAGCGCTGTCGCCACGATCGCATCCGGCCAATAATTACGGAGGTTTCACGCTTTGAACCGATTGTCTTTGCCGCGTTATTAGTTCTCGATTCTCTTTGATTTAGAGCTGTAAGGAGAGTAAAATAGCGCATGCTAATTGACTCAACATCTTCCCAGCGCTTTTTCCCGTTCTTCGTCGGGGTACGCTTGATCTAGATTCGGCCAGTCTGGTTATTACAGTGGAGCGACTGCCATCTGACCTCCGTAACCCTTGTGACAGGGTAACCAAACCAGCTATGTTATTCTGTTAACGAATCGTTGTTCAGTTCTACGCAGTCGATGAATAGCCGGCGAATTTACGTCGTCCGTCAAGGTGGGTAAATGACATTCAACTGCCTGCACTTTCATTTAGTCGCTGGTTTCACAGACGACCAGCTGTCATAGCTGATGAATCATGGTTACACATTTTGCCACTTCAATGTGTAACCATGATTTCCACATGATGTTTTTCCTCAACGTAAGAGCACCGTGCAGGTAATGTTCATAAAATAGAGATACTGGTATATGGCGACCGTTTGGGGGATCGAACTCGGTACCTCACAAACACGAGTCGACACTAGCCACTAGGCCACCGACGCTATTTGATTATTCTTAATTATGCACGTTACATGACTCAGGTAAGTGTGTACGTTTGTGTGTGTACCTATGTCAACTATTTTCAAATTACTTTTAACTTAATTTACCCCTTACGCGTCGAAATCCTTTATTTCTTATTTCAACAAGACTGCAATTTTGTGTTAATTAAACTCGAAACCGAAAGGCAGACCAAAAAAAAGTAAAATCAAACATTGTTACTTTGTGATACCTGAATTTATAACTAACAATAAACAAAAATAGTGACAACCCTGCAAATAAGCATGCCGAAACTCCATTACCCTGCGTTCCATCGATAAATTCAATTCTATTCAATTTCAGGCCTGACTCCTCATCTCAGACAAATCGTCTCATTAATGCAAAGGCACGGCCCACCGCACCGTTTGGTCCTTTAAAAAGCCCTTTAAAAATGACACGCTTCCGTTAAGATATGGCCGCTTTTTACCTTAGGAACGAAATTGTTTTTTTGATTACATTGCCCGTGCTATGAATAGCTATCAAAGCCGAAGGCTCTACTCTGGAATTTACCCGATTTGTTTCGTCTCGGTGTCTTATTATGTGTAAGGATTACAATTTCCAGGGTATTACATAAAGGTGCACTCACATGAGCAATTTGTCTTGCCAATTATAGCCAGCAACCCATGTGCGTCTCGTTCTATATAAAGAAATTAGAGTAAGACAGCTATATGTGACGGGCAATATTGCTCAAAAAGTTGCCCGTGTAAGCGCACATTAATGGCATTAAATGATTGGAAGTTTCATAGTTAGCATATTGTTAGTGTAGTACCAGATGTGGTCCTAATTCTATAATTAATCATACAAATAAATATCATAAACTAATACCAATAACCTATTGTAAAGGCTAATATTATAAATGTGACCGGTTGTACAGATGTTTGTAAGTTAAGAAGTTTATAGTTTGTCTTTTATTCCTTACTACAATATTATAAATGTGAAAATGAGTTAATTTATTTATTTGTACCGCTTTCATGGATAAACCGATGAACCGATATCGATGAAATTGGGTATGCAGATAGTTTGAGTCCCGGTTAGAATATATATAATACTTTTTTTATAACGATAAAAAACTGCGCGGACGAAATCGCTTGTAAAAGCTAATTATTATAAATAGAAAAATATTTTTTTAGTGAAATTTAGAAGTACAGTTTTAAGTTAACAGGCGAAATTTGAAGATTTCGATTATTTTCAAAAGCTGCAACAGTGTTAACAGTCACTTGTATTTCGGTGTCACCTAGAATAACTAGAATCACTTTATCTAGCACGTATTTTCAACGAAAATAACGTAAGAACGCTTTCTACGCTACTTTTAATAAAACTTTAAAAATACAGAAGAGAACAGTCGACCAGCTTTCAATGGGGCAATTTAATTTTCTCCAGGATACTGTTATTTTCATACTCTTTTGTATGAAAGGTGAATGCAGCGATTGAAATTTTCTGCTATCATTATTATCATATCAAAGAAAACTACAGTTGAAATATGAATAAAAGCTATTCACTGTTCACATTATAGTTTCATTTGTATTGAATAAACTTTAAAATATTTCTTATTTGTAATTCCACCTTTCACAACGCTATTGACGACGTATCCGCACTACTGGTTCAACGCCAACGACGGAAATATCCGTCATGCAGTGGTCGGAATAGGTAGAGCTAATTTATCTTAACTTGACGCATGTTCGTTCAAGCGTGAGTTTGCATGCGTCAAGTTTAGGTAAATTAGCTCTACCTATTCCGACCACTGGTCATGGTTGACAGCGCTAAATAGACCTAAGTGTCTTTTAGGAAGGTTGACATTAGCTCTACATAGTTTGTAGCTGTCATGGGCGTGTGAATGACGACTATTTGTATTTGTATTTGACATAGAATTATAAAGGTTAACATAATAAGAGGTCTTATGTAGTTATTATCTGTTTATGACGACGCGGTTAGCTTAGTTGGTAGTAAACCTGCCTACGAAGCTAGCGGTCCCGGGTTCGAATCCCGGTATGGGTAAATATTTGTGTGATGAGCGTGAGTATTTGTTCCAGTCGTGGAGGTTTTCAACGTATTTAAGTATATATTTCTTTATATAAGTATGTTTATCGTTCCTTATAGTACCCATAGTACAACCCTCGAGTTTAGTTTTGAACTAGGTCTATTTATGTGAGATTGTCCCCTGTCCCCTGTCCCCTGATATTTATTTATTTATTATCCCTAGTCCAGATGGTCAAACGAGGCTTGGCCAATCAGCAACTAATGGGACGTACCTACAACAAGTTTAAAATTTAACTTGTCTATGGGAGCTAGGTATATGCAATATAAATTCAATTTGTCTTTTAAATTTACCATGCAAGTACACAAAACATTCTTATTCTTATTTCTTAAACTTTATGCGTACAAGCTAAATTAAACAAACAATTAATTCGTTTATTCATTTACCAAACAAACAAGTAACATTCTCATGATACAATTTCATCATCATCATCTCAGCCGAAAGACGTCCACTGCTGGACATAGGCCTCCCCCAAGGTTTGCCACAAGGACCGGTCCTGCGCCACTTGCATCCATCGGTTTACCGCAATCTTAACCACGTCGTCGGTCCACCTTGATGGAGGTCTGCCCACGCTGCGCCTTCCAGTACGCGGACGCCATTCGAGAACTCTTCGGCTCCAGCGGCCATCTGTTCTGCGAGCGATGTGTCCCGCCCACTGCCACTTAAGTCTAGCAATTCTTAGGGCTATGTCGGTGACTTTGGTTCTCGTGCGGATCTCCTCATTCCTGATTCGATCACGCAGAGATATTCCGAGCATAGCCCTCTCCATCGCCCTTTGGGTGACTTTGAGCCTTCTTATGACGCCCATCGCCAGCGCCCACGTCTCAGTACCGTAAGTCATCACTGGCAACACACACTGGTCGAAGACTTTCGACTTGAGACATTGCGGTATATTGGACGAGAAGATATCGCGTAGCTTCCCGAATGCTGCCCAACCGAGTCGGATTCGACGATTGACCTCTTTCTCGAAGTTGGACCTACCTAGCTGGACTGTATGTCCCAGGTAAACATAATCGTCAACAACTTCGAGTGCAGAGCCTCCGATTACTACGGGAGTTAGTATTACATGGGTGTTCGACATGATCTTTGTCTTGTCCATGTTCATCCTCAGACCAACTTGTTCAGAGGCTCTGCTGAGGTCATCGAGCATTGCGTTTAGGTCTTCCATGGTCTCAGCCATGACTACTATGTCATCGGCAAACCGAAGGTGGGTGATGTACTCGCCGTTTATATTGATGCCACGTCCTTCCCAGTCCAGAACCTTGAACACATCTTCCAGCGCAGCGGTGAACAGCTTCGGAGAGATTACATCTCCTTGTCTGACTCCCCGCTGCAGCGGAATATGCTCAGAGCCCCGGTCCTGAAGTCGGACTGACATGGTGGCATTTTCGTACAAACACTTTAACACCTCGATGTACCTGTAGTCGATTTGGCACCGTTGGAGAGACTGCAGCACAGCCCATGTCTCGATCGAATCGAAGGCTTTCTCGTAGTCCACAAATGCTAAACAAAGGGGGAGGTTATACTCTTCGGTCTTCTGTATAACCTGCCGCAGCACATGCATGTGGTCTACGGTACTAAAGCCTTTACGGAAACCGGCCTGTTCGGGAGGCTGAAAGTCATCAAACCTGCGCGCTAGACGATTCGTAATGACTCTCGAGAACAGCTTGTAAACATGACTCAGAAGTGAGATGGGCCTATAATTCTTCAGCAGGGTATTGTCACCCTTCTTGAAGAAGAGCACCACCACACTTCTGTTCCATGCCTGCGGGGTTTTCCCTTCGTGAATGACGGAATTAAACAGGGTCTGAAGGGCTTTAAGGACCGGTTTACCACCCGCCTTCAGAAGTTCAGCCGTAATTCCGTCATCACCTGGGGCTTTGCTTTGATACAATTTACTTTTCATTTAACGTATTCACTAATAAATTAATGAATTTAACGACAGAATTTTATTTAAAGGAGTAGTTAATTAATTACTCATTACAAGAGTAATTCCATTAATAGGTATTTTTACTTTTTGTTAACGTCTTACTTTCGCTACTCAAACTCTTTACAATTTCGTAAGTGTTCCCAAATCTATAAATAAAGAAATATAAAGCTTTTTTCAAGTTAATTGCTGTATAGGGTGTTATTTTTAACAGCCTGACAAAAATACATCATGTTCCACGATTCTTGAACATCTAAATTAATCTTTGTTATCAACCCAGGCTCTAATGAGAAGTTTTGATGGATGTATCTGCCGTTTCCCTCTTACCGTATAATATCGTTTGAGAGAGAAGTTGTTCATCTTTATTAAGCTCGTGATGTGGAAATTAATGCTTAAATTGTTATGTAACTACATGAGTTATTAGAGTTAGTATTTTGGCAACATTACTTTGTTGATGTAACACTGCTATGGGGTAACTATGCCAAGTTTATTGATGGCTTTAGACTATGTACAGTCACGAACGTGAATTTGGGACCCATTTCAAAAAAATATTGCTTGAATTTGTCAATGTCGTTAGAGATGCCAAGCCATTTGTAACTTACAGGAAACTCCACCTTATTGCTGTAGAAAGTCAGATTGACTTTGGACCTAAATGAGTCTCAAATTAAAGTTTGTGACTGTACCTCCACATAAATATGAACCGCGCGCTTCGTAGTAATAAGAATAAGAATCGTCTCGTTACGCCAACGCAAGAGTTCTTAAACATCTTGGGCCCGTCGGTATTCAATAGACTGCCAGCTAAAGTCAGGGATGCAGCTTCCACCCTCATCGTCAGGCACAGCCTCCACAAGTGGCTAGTGGACCTGACCTGATATCTAATTTCTCGCTAGATTCACTATTAGATAATAGTGAATCTACCGAGAAATTAGATATCGGGGTGAAGTTTCTTAGCGTCAGTCTCTAACATTCCTTAACTTTCAGTTTCGTAACGAAAATTAGTCATACATTTGTATCGTTTATTTTATGAATAAAGTATTGTGTTGTATTGCATAATTATCCAGCCTATATACGTCCCACTGCTGGGCACAGGCCTCCACTCACAATGAGAGGGTTCGGGCATAAGTTCCCACGCGGGTCCAGTGCGGATTGGGAACTTCGCACACACCGTCAAATTGCTTTGCAGGTGTGTGCAGGTTTCCTCCTGATGTTTTCCTTCACCTAAAAGCTCATGGTAAATTTACAAATTATATTTCGCACATAAATTCCGATAAACTTAGAGGTGCGAGCCCGGGTACGAACCCACGATCCTCTGCTTAAGAGTCGGCAGGTCAAACCATTAGGCTACCACGGTTTTGTATCGCATACCTAGTCCAAAAAGGTTATACTTAGTGAAAATTAAATGAAAATGACATGTAACTTATGGATTTTAGAAATCAAAGAAAATGTATACATAAAAATTACTTAATCTAACGATCAGTCGCGTCAGCCCTTTTATCAATTCTATACTTTGGTCTATTTTCGAAAATCGTTAATAATAATATAATGTATTTTGGTCAGGCCCAAGGCCCAATAAAATGTTAGGAGGTGCTATTACAAACGGCGCGTACCCAGAATTTTTATCATGCTTTAAATATATGTATTATTTAGTACCCATAGTAGGAGGTATTTTGATTATTGGTTCTTGTCTGTCTGCTTGAAAGAGGAGCTATATACATACTCGTAAGGCTGTTAATTAGGTCAACAATGAGCCACTGACTGTTTGCTTCCAGTTTGCCTCCCTATATGTTTTAAATGGAATGGATGAGCAGTGTCAAACAAAGGCCAAAAATATACCTTAAAAAGGTTTCATGCCATTTTACTGAGCGTTTGACAAACTGATTCATTTCACTAACAAATCATTTGGCAAACCGCTTTTTTTCCGAAACTCTATTATGCCGTCCAATGGCAGAACGATGTAAGTCAAACACCCTAGTTTTTACCTGACTACGGCGAAGCAAAAAGGAGGGTTATGATTTTGACCGGTATGTATGTATGTTCATAGTCGAAGGCCAAACTGCGATGCAGGTTGCTATAATAATTCCTGGCCTTCGACTAGGAACAATATTTTGAATATATTCCTAGCAGGCAGGATGACGATCGCAATGGATGGAGATCCATTCACAGGTGATGCCTGCTGCCAATGTCTTGGATTTTCCTAAATTTGGACTCTACGTCATCATACGAGGATTAGGAGTGGTTCTATTGTAAATCGGATAGCGAATACCATATGACGGTATGTGTAAAACATTACAGGTTTTAGTTTTTAAACATATTTTCATTTAATACTTGCAGTCGGGTTTTAGTTTTTGAACATTTTTTTGAGCAAAACGCATTTAAAGTTTTGCCGCGTTTTGATTTGATGGTGACGCAGCACGTAGATTAGGCAAAACGCTGCAAGTGGAACGCGTTCAGACTTGTCCGTTCCTCGTTTCAAGGTAGTGGCCACTTACAGTGTTCTGTTGTGATCAATCCGCATAACGGTTTTGATATAAAACATCACAATTGCAGGCGTGATTTTTTGCAGGGTTGCCGCGTTTTGCCAGTTTTCTACAGCCTTACTTAACTAGAACATAATAATATTTTAAAGGTCTTTGATAGGTATGATAGAAGCACTAGTTTGAAACAAGTTAACACTAAACGCTGTAACTCGAGTTGCGGCGTTCTGCCGTTAGATGGCAGTATTGTCGGCAGTGTTACAGTTTATACGGCCATTGTATTGAAATAACACAACCCCATCACAGCGGCGTTGCTCAAGTACCTCTGTAAATACGCGCATTACATATGAATGATGAAGTGCCGCTTGACCCGGTATAGCCTGTGAGTTATGAGCTCATTTATATGCGACGAATATCTGTCTAAGTTATGGGAATTGGCGGATTCGGGATAATTATTATGTAAAAGGATAGGAAATTACATTTTTTTATATTTGTCTACTTTAATTATTTTGTTTGTGAGTTTATCTGCGCTAAACTCGTGTATTAAGTCGTGTGTAACGTGTGTACTATAGTTAAAATATGTTAAGTTATTTAAATAGTAAAACTGAGCGCGTCTCGCCATCAAACGTAATAGTTTGGCGAGTATTTAGTTTGTTTAGGTAAAAATTCTAAATAAATTAAAAAAAGAAATAATTATCTATTTCTCGAATAAAATTAAATATCCCGAGGTAACCTTTGTTTTAATAAATTTCGCGCTTTAGTTCATATAATTTATTCCTTTAAAGACATTTGGTTTAAAATTGACATAGATGTTAACAAAACACAAAGTCAAGTATAAGTTTATATAAACTTCACTAAATAGAGCCTCAAAATCTTGGGCGAGTCACAAAGGATAAGTATCCTGGGGAATCCTGGCGATCGTACGTTTTTTTTTCAACCGTACGGATCCATGAAAGCCACACAGGTGGAAATATGACTTAAGCTGAGGTATCTATTGTGCGAGAATATGCCATCTCGGGTAGGGTCCGCCCTAAAAATAAATTTTCATGTTACAAGTTACCATTGTTGCCACTCACTTTCAAATAAGCTTTTGTTACACACTATGACATTTTATTTAAAAATTACTCAAGGAAAATGTATTAGGTCTTCTTTAAGCTCGTTGACAAGTGTCTCTATTAGCAGGAAACTTTAAACTTGCAAGCGAAACATAAAGCATTAAGTACAGAGTAGATACTTACCCCTTATTCATAATCGCAAAATAACTAAAGCATGCTTGTAGTATTGTTTTTCCTTATCTTTCATTGTGACATTTAAATCTGACAGAAAGTGACAAAGCATACTTTTAATAATATAGGTGTGTTATGCGTTTATAAATAAGGGGGTTAGTCAGTACAGTTAACTAACAATAACTAAATTTTGACCTTAGCCGTATTAAAACTTATAACCAGAAATAAAATGTTGGTTTTTAAACTCAAAACTCACGATACTAGTTTTAAAATTGTGCCGATGTGAAAACCGGCACATGTTCCGGTTTCCAATCCCGTTTTCCGGTTATCGTTTGCGTCGATTTACACCTAAAACCTCGCTAATACTTTTACACCAAAAACTCGTACAACGAGACATACGGAACAATACGCCCTTGTTCAGATTTACATTTTAATGCTGCCGAAATGTGTCGTATAATAGCTTTAGATCTAAACTGACCTAACTCGAAATGTTCATTACCAAAATTGGGTATTGAGCTGGGTTGTTTTATGTTTGAATATGAAATAGGGCTGTATTGGGAGTTAGGTCGTTTTTGTTATTATGTTGCGTTGTTGTGACGTATAATTGGACCCGTTGTGATTAATTTGTGCAAATGGGTTTCAATAGGAGCTGGGCGTTAGTTGAGGTGTTAATTGCTAAAACGAATATGGGTTATCTTGTTTTAATATCAAAGGTATACATGTCATCAAGCCACACATGCTTCTGTGAGGATATCATGATTTTTAAGATAAGATAAAAGATATTTATTCAGTAAGTAGTCAAAATCTACCAGCGCTTCCCAAGAGGAGACCACTGCTGAGAAAAAGCGCCACAAGAAACTCAACAGTTAGTTCATTTTTAAACAGTTAACTTATGACTAGTTATGACAATGATACTAGGTACTTATTCTAGCATTATATAAAACTATAAAAATAATATAAAATATCTGCGTAGTTCTGCAGGAAAATATGTCAGAATTATTACGAAAAAATTTTTTATTAGATTAAGATTTATATAAAAATATTTTCCCATACTGGGATTCAAACCCGAGATTACTAGCTTCGTAAGTAGGGTCACTACCAATTCTCTAATTCTTACGCGTACGCTACAAATTCAGCTACGCGGCTCGCCTTTTACCCCTTTAAGCGTAAAACCATGCAGATCAGCCAAGTTAATTAATTATTAACGAATTCTGAAACTAAGGAACAAGGTCTATATTAGCATAAACCAGCGATTACCATAGCCTCCGTAAGTGGTCGATTAGTCGGCCACCAGTTGTCTTGGCAGATTGGAAAAAAATAATTTAATAAATCAAAAAACCCGACTGCTTTAAAAATATCAAGTGAAAATCTAAAAACAAGCCCTAATCTAAAGAATATAACTTTTCCAACATTTAAGTTATATTCTTTAGATTATGGCTTGTTTTTAGATTTTCACTTGATATTTTTAAAGCAGTCGGGTTTTTCAATTTTTTAATTTAATTTATTTTATTTCATACTTATATATAATAATATACCCTATGTCACTCCAACAGTTAAAACAAATCCAATGATACCTCATACGTTCAAATCCGTCCCGCCGTTTAGGCTACAAAGGGCGACAAAAAAATAGACATACATACATATGCTCGAAAAATATAACCCTCCTTCGGCCAGTCGGGTAAAAATAACGCACGCTTTATAATAAACCGGCTCAAGTCGAAATAAACTTATACGGCATTTTCAAGCGTAATCAGAAGGCTTAAGATTTAAAAGCAATCTGCCTGTTTCGACTTGAGCCCCGGTTTATTATAAGCGTGCGATAAAGTATTATACTTACCACCTGTTTCGAAATCGTCAAGTAAAGCATATCTGTTAAATACATTTAGCCCTTTCCCTTTCTTACACTTGAAAATAGACAAGGAGAGGGCTATCTTTAAGTGACAGATGAATTTACTTGTCAATTGTGAAACAGGCCCTTACTATTGTTAACTACGAAACAAAAAACAAAAACGCTAATCACCAAGACTAATTTTCGTTACGCAATGGAAAAGGTAGCGTTTCTAATTGGACGTAGCTTAGGGAAAAGGACCCGATTCAACCATTTCACTGTTGTAGAATTTGACATAATATTGACAGCAATAGAATTCAAATTTCAATACATTTCCTTTGTGGGTTGGATCCTTTTCCCTAAGCTACGTCCAATTGAACTTTTAACTAAGTACAATCTGGAAACCACCCATATAATTCCTAATGAAAGGGACGTAATGAGCGACCGACTAGTGAGAAAGTGCAAGTTATGCTAGCCGCTCTGGCTAACATACAAAAAAAGTTGCAAACTAAAACCCGAGTGGCGAACAGTGACGCACCCTTATGACACTCGCAAGTTTTTGACGAATCGTAATTTTTTTTTTAACAAAATATAAAAATATCGTAAAAGAGAAATTAATGAAAAAAATACGAATAATATAGTATAAGCATTTAAAACTACCGATTAGACAGAGAGATCCGACATGTACTGTGACGTCAGCGGGCACTACGGCCATAAACTCCATATTAAATTCTGTTTTGCTGAAAAGAAATATAACCAAATCTTTAATGGCTTATATCTTGGTTATTTTTATAGTTATTCGAAAAATATTTTTTCTGTACTGTTTGTTACATGAATGACATTTTTAATAAAGCAAAAAAATCATGCATATTACCTGTTATGACACCAATCAGCTACAGTGATTTTTGGTCACATACATATACTGGAATTTGCTGTCAACAATAGAAAATAGAAGAGGAATTGGACGTAGTTACGTGAAAAGGATCCAATCCACGATGCAAATGTATTCAAATTTAAATTCTATTTCTGTCAATATAATGTCAAATTCTACAAGTGTGAAATGGATGGATTGGATCCTTTTTGCGTAACTACGTCCAATTATGATAGGACACGTGCTACGATACGACCTTTTCCTTAAAAACATCATAGAAGGAAAGATAGAAGGCAGAAGAAGACCAAGGAGAAATTACTTTGAGCAAATAAAAGAGAAGGTTAAAGTCGAGTCGTACCAGAAAGTCAAGCAGTTGACAGAAGAATACTCTACTGACAAGAGCTTGGCTCTTAAATAAGAAGAGAGAGACACATATACTGTTAAAATCATTACCCTTCTTCCGACTTCGCTCAATCGGGGAGATAACATCCACTACTGCAAAAAGGGTTTAAAAAACATCCCATTCCTTAACTAAAATTCAACACGCTATCTCTACATTAATAGACATGTTCCATCTCTAAATGAAACGTCATTACGTTATAATGTTCATTGAAAAGGCTTCAGGTTAATGCTGAATGAAATGCTCTTTTGCGGCTCCACTGACAGATCCGCGCGGTAATATACTTCCCAGGAAATTAAAATTGCGGCAAAGAGATGCCTGATATTTCCGATGCTTTGAGAATATTATACTGATATTGCGGCTGTGGTTAGCCATTCCATCTTGTATTGGCTAGGATATTTATTAAAATGTTCATTAGCTTTTGATTTGGTTTCTCTGTAGTTTCATTGATTATTTTGTTAATTATGTTTACGTAATTGGTTAGACGGAAATGGAAAATTATAATTTTGTAAACAGTTAGAGAGGAAACAAGTTTCGCTGAAACGTACAGGTGCAAAATAAAATTGTGTAGTTTAAACTAACGCATTCACTGCTGGCATTGATTTTCGAACTTTCGCCAGGTGCCACATCTTTTGTTTTTTATGAAACACGCATACTGTAAAAACGCACATATGCGTTCAAGGCACTGTGTGTAAGTCTCGAGAACGCTTATATGCGTTGCCGGCAGTGAATGCGTTAATGTATAAGTTCGTGACCAAGGACCCTAGCCAAGTTGCATTAATTTAACTTAACGGTTTTTTTGTATAAAAAAAATGTACAGGATTGACGTAAGCTAACGAACAGTTGCGTCAGCCGCTTATATGTAAATTCCATAGGGACATTTTGTAAATTTTCGAAAACCTTTAAGTTAGCGGAATGGTACCCCTCCAGGGGTTTTATTCCAGTTTGGTTTCGGGGGATCTCGAGCATTTCGTAAATAAAATATTTTGTTAAAAAGAGTGTTAATTCATCATTTCAAAAACGACATTTAGTTTAGTCGGACACATCCCCTTTATAACAGACTAGAAAAAATTATGAGGTCCTTTATTCTTGCTTACTTTACTTGCTTACTTATGCGTGTGGTAGTTTTACAAAATTAAAGCAAAACTTTAAATCCTCCTATATTAATAATATTATGAATGTGAACATTTGTATGGATATCTGAACGGAAATATACTATATTTGGCACACATATATTTCTTATCCTGGATACTTTTTAACCCGGAATTTAAATAGTTCCCGAGGAACAAGCGATAAACGACTTCAACACGGACGGAGTCGCGGGCAAACGTTTACTTATAACATAGTCGACCCAAACTTAATAAGTGTTCGTGTTTGAGCCGCTTTTTAACGTCAACTATAAGCGATTAATCAAGTGAACAACATTTTACAAGGCCCGTAATTACAGTTTGACATGGCGCGCTATATTGGCTGCCCGCGTTAAATTGAATGCTTTGGAGCCAGTTTGACGATGTTAAATTAATTAACAATGCTGTCAATACTATGCTTATTAACTGTATTTTTAATAGAATTGATGCGTTAAAATAATGTCGATTTAGATAAATACGCCGTGTTAAAAAAAACTTGCCTGGCGACTAGTAATATGGCACCCTTGCATTTTTTTATATATAGCCTATCATACTCACACATTTTCGAAAAATAATATGACACCCAATTAATTAAAATCAGTCCAATTGTTTAGGAGATACAGTAAAATATCAGTTTTTTTGTAAATCTGTTAAATTCTTTTGGCTTCGTCCAGTAGGGTAAACAAAATGTATTTAAAAATTAAAGGCGAACATGATTAACATTACAATTACAATCAACTTTATACAATATTTAAATCGCATTTTTTTTTCAGGTTTGGTTATTCACCCTTCCAGCCTATAAGCCGTTTAATAACCTAATATAATAATAATATTTAATACTCGAATATTTAGTTATACATTTTGTTCCAAACTAGTTCTAAATGGTCTCCTGTGACCGTTTGACGGTTGGGAAACTATTCACTAACGTAAGTTTGGAAGGAATTCGTCTGTTTCCCCCGTTTCGTCGCTAGTATGTATGTAGGAATACAATTATGCTCCAAGGAACGCGCAAGCCTTGGTCTGACCCTAAATTACCTAAGCTATTCCAATGTCGACATAATATATTATGAAAGCCAATTTTAGTTTAAGGATCTGAAAGCCACTACAGAGATATTTATCCACTTTTTCACCTTATTGCATAGTAATAAGGTTCAAAAGTGGATATTATCTTGTAGTCGACAGTTCAAGGCACGGGGTGAAAGATACATAAACTTAATTATACATGTTTTTATACGTTGTCGATAGTAAATGCGTTGAAAACCAGGTGAACTTGACCTATCAATCTTTCCATTAAATATGTCAGTATCGGAATCCAACAGTTCCAAGTGGCCCCACATTCGCCGCGACAACATCAATTCGTGAACAAAAAGTTTTGGGCTCACTGTTATTATGATACAGTATCTTTGACCTATCTTTCTTGTGCCTTTTTATTTGAAAGTTTTCCTTTAGTATGGTTTCTGCTTTATGTTTAATAATGTATACCCACTCGTATCGTTCTGTGTAGGTTTAATTAAAATATCTATAGTATGCCAGGTTTTAGAGATGTTTTTAAAAAGTTTGTGTATGTTAATGCATGTATTAGAATAGAATAGTATTTACTGTCACAACCTTAACATTAACAATTATAAATATAAATGCAGTAAAAAAAAAAAACAATTACAAAAAAATCTTATAATAACTTGACTAGGTAAAGCAACGGGTCTCTATCTGAGCATACAGGGTTAAATTAAATTCAGTTTCAACATTTTGGGTGTTAAATCAGTAAGTCATACTGACCAACTTTCACTATATGACCAACCCCGAAATCGTGAAAAAAAATCGACCCTCCCATACAAAACATCGTCAGCTGACTAACCAAAATGTATGGGAGGCCCAGTAGAGAAAGCAGAGCCCTTAGCCAAGATGCCCATCGATCGCTAACTAGCGTTTCTATTCGTTTCGTTTTTTAACCAATCGCGTCACTGGTAGATCACGTCATACGGAGAGTCACGTGATCTACCAGTGACGCGATTGGTTTAAAAATCTTGGCTAAGGGCTCAGAGGTGCCCGGCGCTGGTTTTCAGACTGGTCCCTAGAGGCGCCAATTGTGTTTTTACCGTGCTCGGTGGTAATTACCCATTTCCATTATTGTAATCTGTAAGCTAAACTGCTTGACAGATTTTAAAGTGTAAGGTACAGTTGGATAGACATTTATCCCTATTATTATTTATTAGGCTACATTTTTCGCTCGCACACGAAGGGTTCCGTACCGTACAAAGGTCGAGCAAAAAACGTCCAAAAAATACGTTTCTTGTATTAGTATGGTGGCTCCCTTTAATTTTAATTTAATTTTATATTATTTATTTGTTGTTATATCGGCAATAGAAATACACAGACTGTGAAAATTTCATGGAAGGACGGACAGCGGATGCTTAGGGTGAAATCACATCTATCAGCATCGAATCGCATTTAGCTGGATAATTTTGGACACACTATACGCATCGCGAGCTGCTAAAGGGTGCTATCGCATGCTTTGATCTCCTTGCTTTATCATGAATGAGATTCTTCAGTATGTAAAATGGATAGCTACACATACGCATTTAATGCTGAAGCTGAATCGATGCAGAAGGGTGAATTGATGCGGACGCATCGTCATACAAAATTACGTTTTTGTATTACAAAATGCGATTCGATGCTGATAGATGTGAAACCCTTAGTAAATAGGGTTCCGTTGGCGCCCTTTGGGTTTGGAACCCTAAAAAGGTAATTTCGATTGTTATATTTCACAAAAACTTAAGCAGTTTAGACGTTTAAGTGTTTTATTGACCAACAATTAACTTGGCAGTACACGGCCGAATTAAATATGGCCAAAGTTATCCAGGCGGGTCGGCGAATTGGCACACTTTAGCGAACTTGTCCAATTTAGACGGTTATGCCCATTTGGGGTAGTTGTACGGGCACCGGTGGAATAACAATTGTTGAGGTAAGTTTTGGTATCGTTGCAGGTTTCTTGAAACTTTAAATGGGTATATTATCGGGAAGTTTTGGTTGTTTTCATAATACTCGGATGATTAAAATTAAAGTTCGTTTTTTGCATTGTTAACACTAAAAGATGATCAGTACCCTTCTTTTCCCTTCGCACAGTCGGATAAAAATTATAATATTGTAAATACTGGTAGCCTTTAAGTACTTTGTAGTCAGTTTCAAAGCTTATCGTCTTATTATGTAAATCCCCAATTAGAAATCCCACCGAACCTTCCAGAAATAACCGATTTTTTAACTTCTTTATTTGAATATTCAAGCAAAGGGTTTTCTTGGCCTACAGAAAATTGCGTAACGGAAGCACGTACAACATTTTTTACGGAAATGACTTTTGATTAGGGCTCGGCTAAGATAGCGGATGAGAAAGTGGGCTGGGAAAGTATTTGGGATGTTTTTATAGGTCATGAAAAAAGGACAAAAGTGTATGACTTAGAATTTTATGTGAAATTAAATAAAGTTCTATAAAAAGGCCATTTTGCGGTCCTATGTTATATTGTTTTATTAACCCGTGACGCAAAAAGAGGGGTGTTATAAGTTTAACGTGTGTATTTGTGTATCTGTCTGTGGCGTGGTAGCTCCTAAACGGATGGAAGCTTTTTTGTTTGAAAGGTGATTTAATTGAGTGTACTTGGCTTGGCTTGATGTAAATCCGTTAAGCCATTTGAGAGTTATGAGCTCTGAAACTAACCCAGTTTTTCGAGGGTTTTTAACTCAGGTTATTAAGTACATATACATGCAGTGCAATAGGTATAAAATGTACTTCGGGTTCGGGTCAAGTCGGTAAGAATAGCATAAGAGCGTATGAGAGCAAGTGAAAGAGAAATACAAACCCGAAGTTTGTTTTAACCACTCAATTTCGCGTGCAAATTGTGTCGACTTTATTGATAAGCAAATAAGGGTTATAGTTGCATAAAGCATGTGAGTGGCTAAGAGCTATTGCACAGTAAGTGCCGTTGAAGTTCATTAACTAATTATTAGCTTAGATTATAATTTTAAAACGTGAAAAACTAAAATTACCCTAATACTTCGGCGTTTTTTTGCTACGTTAGTCGGACATTATTTTACGAGCAAATAAAACAAGGTAAAAAATAAGAATTTTAAGACTTTTTCTGGTTTGTTTTTGCCCAAAATATAATCATTTAATAAATCATTTAATCAAAACAGGCATGTACATAACATAAACAATGCTTCGCCAAACTGCACAAACAGTTTGTAGGCAAAAATAATAATAAGGCTCTCTCACCCGTGTACACACACCTATGTACATATATACAGAAGCACACATTGACAGTCGCACACACATCTCCGAGGCCCAAAAAAACTCGGCGTCACACAACAATTTCATCTAGTGGCACAAGGACTATTTAAATAAATAAATATCAGGGACAATCTCACACAAATTAACCTAGTCCCAAACTAAGCTCTAGGCTTGTACTATGGGTACCAGGCAACGATATACTTACTTATATAGAGAAAATACATACGTAAATATATAGAAAACATCCATGACTAAAACAAAATATTTAAAATATTTAATTAAAATGTTTTGATCGCATTGTTGTATTCCGGTGTGGAAATAAGACTATTGGTGTAGTGACCAGCAGAGGCATTCTAGTCCTCGTTGTTGGCAAAGGTACAGTCAGCTGCAGAGAAAAGTAACCACCGCTGCATACAAGTTACTTAGCAGGGGAGGTTAATTTTCTCTGCAGCTGACGTACCTTTGCTGTAGTCTTGGGAGTGCAGGCTTGAGATTGTCGTCTTGAGATTGCAAATTGGGTCGCAGATTCAGTCTTTTGTTGGTCTCAGATTCCACTTACGAGTGCCATCAAGTGGCCTATGTGTTTTTATACTCCATGGCATAAAAAATAACTTCTTTAAACTATTAATACAGTATCCTACGCTTTGTAAAGTGATGACAGTGCATTAATTCAATACTTGTATCGATGTACTATGCACAAAGGAAAGTGATTTATTATTGTTCATCTAAGTGTAAATAGAACAGAGTTTTTATTGTTTCCCATCGTTTACTATATCGCTATGATTTGCTTTTACTTTGTCACGGAAAGAAAAGAACAAAGAATCAGAACAAGGAACTACAAAAACGGTTGGAATTAACAATGTAAATATTATAGGTTGGAAAACGAGTTCGGAATATGCATGAATTATTAGTTTTCCTTTAGTAAAAAGTCACTCATGTAAAAAACAGTAGAGAAAAAATATTTTTCTAATAACTATAAAAATAACCAAGATATTAGCCATTAAATATTTGTTTCTAGCAAAACAGAATTTAATAAATTTAGATAAAGTACTCGTATTGTAGTTTATTGGTTGCAGGAAGTTGTTCTATACAACTTTAGTTAAGAACTCTTGTTATAACTAAGTAATTAGCTATATGTATATCTGTCAACCGAGGATCTAATTGGGATTCATAATGTTGGCCTCCCACGATACAGGCTTGCCTAGTGTGGGGACCAATGGATATACAATACTTAAGTATACACTACTTTTGAGAACTGTACAATTAGAGATTAAGCTTAACTTGTGTATGGTAAAATTTTTTGTGTGATTGTGTGGTTCGTTGAAATAAATATTTTTCATTTTCATTTTCATTCAATATGAAGTTTATATGGCCGTAGTGCCCTCTGACGTCACAGTACATTTCGGATCTCTCTGTCTAATTAGTAGTTTAAATGCTTATGTCGATGGTTTTGAAGATAAATGTACATTTTGCATTAGCAAAACTTTGCACTTAGCACATTTTGTCTTCTAGACCATCAATATTATCGGTTTTTGTTTTGGCCGATTTAAATTTAAATCTCACTTTGCCATCTCTTTTACGGTATTTTCATATTTTGTTAAGAAATGGGATAACAAATATTTGTCCATACTCGTATTCCCAATTTAGAATTAGGCTGAACGGTACTTTTTATCCCGAAAAAATTATAATTCCTGAGGATGACTTCCAAGCGGACGAGGTGGAGGGCGCAGTTTTATGAGATTACACCGTGCCGCAATATGTTTTTATGAGATTACACCGTGCCGCAATATGTTTTTATGAGATTACACCGTGCCGCAATATGTTTTTATGAGATTACACCGTGCCGCAATATGTTTTTATGAGATTACACCGTGCCGCAATATGTTTTTATGAGATTACACCGTGCCGCAATATGTTTTTTCCTCAATCATGTTCATCAACACCAGTTACACATTTTCTTCTTATTTTCCCTCAAATGTTACCTATTCAAAATTAAACATCCCAAGTCACTGGGCGGGGGGTTAATGGTGCGAATCATTCTTACGAAGCGGAGTGGAAGCGAGATAAATTAGGGCCTCCTTGAATAGAGGGGGGATCTTGGTATCGGAGGTACCGATACGGTTTCTAACGTACTCGGACTGGAAATTTGTTTTTGGAAAATAAAACGTGGAAGAAAAGAAACAGATTGATTGATTTGTATTTCAAGGTCACGTTGTTAATAAAATTGAGAGAAACAACAGTACTACAATTTCCTTAAAAACCATTGGAACAGTTCTATCACACTCGCACTCACATCTGACAGAATATGTGTCACTTATGTTCATAGAAACGCGAAAATTGCCGAAAGTTATAAAGGAACTAATAGTTCTGAACCAAAGGCCACCAGCACTGCAGCGTTGGGGTCAATAGATATGGCCAAAGATGTCAACAAATTAGTATGGTTTGACACATAACCTCAAAATTTAATCATGCGTGTTTTTTTTTAAATAAAACTTATAATGAATAGTTATTTAATGTAAAAATTAATATGAAAGTAATAATCAAGCGTATAAATCATTGTACAGACTATTCTCGTTGAAAAGTACATGATTATGGAGTGATAATGGTAAATTGGTTAGTTTCGTTTTGTTTACATCTTCGGCCATTTCTATTGACCCCGATTATAAGCGTTATATAAATTAATGTTAAAAGGGTACGAAATTTTACTAACTAAATAACTACCTAATCTAGTAAAAGAACTACCTAGATGACGCGGTTCGCCTAGTTTTTAGTGACCCTGCCTACGAAGCTAGCGGTCCCGGGTTCAATTAGAATTAGTAGAACGTTTCTAACGCGTACTATAATAAATAACTTGGAATCAACTTCCCGCTGAGATTTTCCCAATGCGCTACAATATAGAGTTTTTAAAAAAAGGTGTCATTAAATTTCTTCGAGACCAGCAACGCATTAGTGACGCCTCTGGTGTTGTAAATGTCCAGGCGGCGGTGACCACTTCCCATCAGGTGGGCCGCCTGCCTGTTTGTCTGTCTAAGGCAATAAAAAAAACCGGGTAAAGGCGAGTCGGACCCGCGCACTGAGGGTTCCGTACACATTTGGCTGGTTTTCAGTATTTGTTGTTATTCTATAGCTTGTTCTATAATCATACCAAATTTGACGCTTGTATGTTTAACCGTTTTTACGATACAATTAAAATAAAAATACGTTGAAAAAAAACTTTTCTTGTATGTGGATCCCCTTTATTATTTCCCTTTTTTTTGTTAGTAAATCCGTTGGGCACCCTTCGGGTACGGAACCCAAAAAAGGGCAAATATGTGTGTGATGAGCACGAGTATTTATTTTTGTGATATTTTCTCTATTTAAGTTTGTATGTACGTACACGTTGTACATCTACTATATAAGTACGTTTGTCATCGTTGTCGTTTCTATACAGTACAAGTCTAGAGCTTAGTTTGATAGCTTGTTACTGTGATAGTCCTTATTTGCTTATCAATAAGGTCGATACAATTTGCACGAGTATTTGAGTGGTTAAATGTTTTTTGTAATTAGTCAGTGTAAGACTAGTTCGGGACCTCGGTAAATTTCACTGCTAGAAAAAATCTTGATACAAATCTAAATGTCCACTTGTAGCAAAGTTCTAGGTGACCAAATTATGAGAACAAAAATGGCCGCCACGCTGATTTTAATATCCAACTTCATTCCGTAACGTTCAGCGAATACTTGAGCCGCCAACTCCGGCGAACTTCAAATTATCCAATATGTGAACTTTCATTAGCAATTTTGGTTCAACTTTCACGTCGATAGCTTATGTATTAATAACCCGGTACCGCTTAGTTGAATTAGTTTGCAGATATGTCAACCGTTATGTTTATTATTAGTTTGAAGGATTTTCCATCCACAGAGGAAGTGGGGATGGAAAATCCTTCTATCTATTGCGCACGACAGTTTTATGGAACCAGACCGTTCAGGGACTGCATATCGATAACCGAGATATATCGGTATTTTTAGGAAATATCTATAACAATATCGATACTTACCGAATATATTGATTTGTATCGGTAAATTTAAATATCGGTAAATAGATCTGGGTACCGATATTAATAGGTACATATTTTTTTAGCAAATTGTGTTAGTAATCAGATACATAATCACAAGGCCAAATATTGCCACATATGACACGATGGGTGCATAGACATTAGTGCCTTTGACTGTACCTACGATTTTTGAAGAAGTTGTAACGATTCCTCATGAATTTCATCATCAGTTAATCACTCTTATGGAAATGAGAATCTGAACTGGGTACGTTTCATTCGGGTATGTAAGTACTGACTGAATTAAAAAAAATCAAATCGGGTCTTAATGACGGAGTTCTGTCAAAATATCGATATTAATGTACCGAAAATTATCTATTCTTCCTGGCGCGGATCCAGTCTTCAGATTAGGGGGTGGTCACCTAATTACCGAACGCCGAAACTCAGTCAAGTGCGAGTCGGTTAAAAATGTGGTTTAATTTTCCTAGTTATTAACCTCGTATCTGGGCGTTTTCCAAAAAAAAATCGTATAGTTAAGGACTAAAATTAACAATGACAATTGCTTCCATTACGTCACGAAAATTAACAAACACAAAACAAGACAAATGGTGGTATCTCAGCCAAAACTCATGTAGCAAGTGAAACTTACTAACGGGCGAGGATTGAGGGGCGCCTGTTGGCGTATGAGGATGGTATATAAGTGTATGACTAATTTTCGTGACGTAATGAAAACAATTACCATTGTTAAATTTAGTCTTTAACTATTCGTACTTTTTTTTTAAACGCCCATCTACGAGTGCCAAGGGGTGTGGTCATGACCTGCCTGACCACCCCCGTGGATCCGCCACTGGGACCTTCAAGAGCCGAGCATACTATTATGGCGATGCGTCTGCGATTCGTTTTCTGTTGTTGCAAGTAATAGGCGTCAGTTTCCACCAGGTGATGCCTTGGCTCGCTTGCCTCCCATAAAAAGAAACAGATATTCACTTTACATACATATTAATGTCAATATTGCAGCTTGAGTCAACATGAGCGCTTAATTGGATATTCGGTTCGTTAACGTGTGTCGAGTTGGAATATTTATGTTCTAGTAAATCGTCAATTTAAATAATGCCCAACAAATAATAAAGTACCTACCTATCAAAACTTTGCTGGCAATACCGCCCGTTTTTAAAGTGAAATTGACTTTGTCAAATGTAACCTTTTAACTTTGTGTTGCATATTTATAATAAATATAATATATTATTCAAATATATAATTAAGGGGCCTATTGAACTCTGTAGAAAACGGGCCAACCGTCCAACCTCTACGATAAAACGAAATAACCGTATACATACATACCCACATAAGTACCTAATACATTCAGGTCAAAACGATTTCCCTTGAATTGTTGAGTAAAAACACAAACATGACAAATATTTTCACACTTTTTAGGTAATTTTGTCATTTCGTCAGCGGCTTAGCCACGTCATTATGTCACGCCACACATAACCGCGAAGTGTTCTGGATCCATTGTGTCAAGTTTCAGGGTGCCTCTTAATTGCTTTAGTTCTCAATTGTTTTCACGCGCTAAATTGTTTTTTGAAGCGTCTACTTCAATGCTTGGGAACTTGTTTTTCTAAAGATTTGATCATAATTTGGTTATGAAGTCTGAACCTATATTTTAATTGTTTGAATAAAAGATTAAATGCAAATATTAATTTCGCCTCCATTAAACATAGTTAAAATAAATTAATTCAAAATAATTAACCATCAAGATAATTAGTTTAAAAAACAATGAAGCGACTCCAAATTATTGAGGAGGATTGATTTTCCACGGATCCATGACCAGATCTTGTCGAAATTAGGTAAGAGGTCCATCCTTGATATATAACTTATAAAATAACATTGAAATTGGTGCACAATTAGCCAAGATATTCCGTAATATAAACAAAAAAATCGAGTCGAAAAAAAGTCGAATTGAAAACCTTTTCATTATTTGACGCCGGTTGATAAATCCAAACTATTTAGAAAATAATGTAAAAATATTATTAGACGGCAAACTAAGATTTTTACAATAACTAAACTTTTGTTTATAAATATGCGTTTTCCAATCAGCTAAAGGGTTTCAGTTCACCAGAGTTAGCGACTTTATTTTATTATTATTAAATGACTACAATAGAGTACCTAAAAATAATTAAGAACATGTGAAATTCTCCAATAAAACTATGATTTCCAAATCTCCACGTCATGTCAAAAACAAGTTTGTTAGATGAAAATCGAGTTTCACATTCAGTAATTGTTTTGTCCTAAATCGATCAAAAACCCACATAGATTTATTTTATTTTGTACAATGTCAGTTTATTCGTAAAACACTACATTTTATTGCCTTTTCTTCAAGTAACACTGTCATAAAGCTGTATTATTTATCGTCTAATTAAGTTATCAAGCTTACACAAGGTGCTAAAATAATATTTTTCATATCACAAGTACCCAATGAAAAAATTGCATTGAAATTCTTCCAATTAAATCTTTAATTAATTCCTTTAAAAACGCAAGATAATTTCCAGCGAGAATTTTTCTTAACGCGAACTTTTCTTGAAGCTCCGACCGTTTTTATTATTCAAAGCTTTGCCCATGACGTCTTGATGAATGTTGTAAAAGTTCAAATTTTATTCTCCGTTAAGACGAACGGAACTTATATTTACGACCTCAAGCCGGAATAGGAAACATTACGGTTAATCAGTTTAATATTTCATGTTTTTGGTATTATGATTCTCCATATGATGTTTTTTAATGTGTCGTTGAAAAGTAAATTCCTTGCTTTGCAATATTAGTTTGTGCGATTCGTTTTGCATTGTTTTGATTATTATGTGCAATATTAGCGAGTTTTTTGTACGATTACGAATAACGACAGTTTTTTAGGTTGAATTATTATTAATAACGAAAACTTTACCGTTTATTATTTTTGACGCCGCGGTAAGCTAAGTTTATTTATTTATTTGACACACCAATATAGTACAAGGCTATACATTATGTAACTTAATAAATAGGGATCACATCTAACCTGTACCTCAATAACAGGCGTGCAACAACATTCATAATAAAATTATACCGAATAGTAGATATAACAAACTTTGTTTTTACTATGGAACTAAAAATTTAATTTAACTTACAAGACTAGTAGAACTTAATTAAATCTTAACTTTCAAAGCAGGTTTAAATTTAAGCTGAGATAATTTGGTAAAAAAACAAAATTAAATAAAAATAATCAAAAAATATATTTAGCATAATAACATGTTGTAACTTAAGTTCTTGACAGAAGCATTTTACGCCTCCAGCAAGTAATACTGTCGTAGTAAATATCTAGGTCGTACGCCTTTTGAAGTTTATTATATCGTGTTTGAAGTCTGTGCAGTACGGAAAATTTTCCGTGGTTTGACTTGGTCATCTTAAGTTGCTAATTATTCTGCCTGCGAAGTTAGCGGTCTCTAGATATTTTTGCGAATGAGTACTCCAGGGATATTTGTTTTCTGTCTTGGATATTTTCTATATATTTCAGTACTTATATATTTATCTATACACCCAAGATTGCATCTGACATGCCTTAAAAGGGGAATAGGAAAACAAGTGAAAAAAAAAAAAGAATGATTGTGTTGCTTGTACCTCACAGTTATTTTTCAAGGCTGATTTACAAGGCCAGTTTAAGACAATATTCACATACTTCACAGAAAATAATCCGCGACGGTGCAACATTTAGCTGCTGCACTAAACTTAACCAAAACGCTTTGAACAAAACATTTTTCCATCTAAATGTAAAATCGTTCGCTTCGCCTCCGCCGCGTCGCCTTTTTATAAACCGCCGTGTTCCTTGAACCGCACCTGTTTGAAAATAGTGGTTTTGTTAATAGTTTTTCTTTTATAACAAGACATATGCACTTAATCGACCTGGCGTACTACAGCGTTGACGAATTTGTCGATGGTGATTGTTGACCCAAACCTAAAAAATATTTGTATAAAACTGTGATGTACATAATTAATAAATACTTACTATCATTAAAAACTTGACATTGCGATGCAAATTATTATTATTTAGATAAAAAATGACATGTAAAATATGAAATTTTATGAATGAATATCTGAATCTGAAACGACCATACGAGCGAGCACATTTTTGAAACGAAAGAAAATGTTTAGAGTGCATTTATAATTTGCCGTTGAACGTCACGGCCCGGCACGGTTTCGCCGTCACGGCGAAGCGGGTGCCGTAATGTATGGAATTGTATAGAGGGGCATTTTACTCGTAGTTGCCGTGGATGGTAAACTAAAAACCGTCTCTAAACTTCTATATATTTCAGCCCTCTGCTTTTCTTTCTGACCAGAGCCCTTAGCCAAGATGCCCATCGCTAACTAGCGTTTCTATTCGTTTCGTTTTTTAACCAATCGCGTCACTGGTAGATCACGTGACTCTCCGTATGACGTGATCTACCAAAGACGCGATTGGTTTAAAAACTAAACGAATAGAAACGCTAGTTAGCGATGGGCATCTTGGATAAGGGCTCTGTATGCAAGTGCCAAAGTGACAGATGCTTTATACACATTTATCTACTGCGATAAAGGCAACAACAATACGGGGGCAGAGCTCAAATGAGATGTTACCACATTCCACACACTTCGGCGCTGTAACCGCAAGCACCTCCGCACTGAATTTTATTACCTTGTGCGGCTAGCACACCCTGTATTTTCTCACTTGTCGCTCAGTGCTTCTCTATCTTAGCAGACTAGTTAGAAAGGGAAATGCGAGAGACAAACGAGTCGCGGGCAAGTTGTGCTAGCCCTGGCGTTGCCGCTGACAGTCGAGCCTTACATTACCTCGAGGTCGCTCCCTTTTGTTCCCTTAATCGTCACAGTTAAGGTAGAGTTTTTGGCCTTTTGTTTTAGTCTTTTTAGCCAAATTACTTTTTAATTGGGTCATATTTTGTAGCGAAACGTAACTTGATCGGTAAAATGCGGTACAAATAGTGTCAAGACATTTATAAAAATGTACAGTAAAATAATAAAATAAAACGTATTGGCCATTGTTTTACGAACACTTTCCAGCAACTGACGTAAGCAAGTTATGTCTTTTCAATAATGTATGTATGTAAACTCTTTATTGCACATAAACAATTTGACAAATTAATATGTACACAGAAAATAAATTAAAAAATGTACAAAGGCGAACTTATCCCTTTAAGGGATCTCTTACAGTTAACCTTTACAGTGAAAGAGGAAAATGCACGAGAATAGACAAAAACAAAAAATCATCATTATTATGATAACCTGTTGAATTCTAGTCTAGACTGTGTTAATAATTCTTCGACGAAAATCACCTAGCAGGATATAAGCCTTTTCAATTTAAACCGTTCTCCACCCGATGAGGGCCATCGCACTCCTGCGACTTTCACCGTATCAGCGATTCTCAACTATTTGATAAAAGATAAAAGATATTTATTCAGTAAGTAGGCCGCACGGGCACTTTTACACGTCAAAATCTACCAGCGCTTCCCAAGAGGAGACCACTGCTGAGAAGAAGCGCCGCAAGAAACTCAACAGTTAGTCTTTTTTTTTTATAAAAATATAACAATGTCACTACTTATTCTAGCATTATATAAAACTGTAAAAATAATATTAAATATCTGCGTAGTTTTGCAGGAAAACATGTCAGAATGACTACGAGAAAATGTATATGTATATATCACACAAAACAGTTTTGACATGTCTTCCTACATAAACCGTGTCCCCTAGACATGATACAGCGTTTACATGATTTTTATTGTAAATTTTTATTTGTAAATATTAGTCCATTTAGAAATAATTCAACCATATAATTTCAACCATATTTTGCATGTCATAAATTAAACTAATTTTATTCTACAGAAAACCTCTCAAGTCATCCCGGACAAACGAGATCGCATAGAACGTCTCATTTCCGGGAATGAAAAGGAAAAAATCAACTTTTTTTTTCAAACATTCATCATGGTGTCAAGATTTTTTATGAATAATGAAAGAGAAATGGTTTCTGGAGCGTCTTTATGCATTCTGCATCGTGTTATTCGATTTATTAACGTCGTTTTGTACAGTCGAAGTCATAAATATGTTTACACTTTAGTACCTTGTCTATTCAATGTCGTGTTTAAACTGTCATATGAAATTGTCACAACGATTAAAGTGACAAGGTACTAAAGTGTAAACATATTTATGACTTCGACTGTACGTCGACGATGGAATTTTATTATGAACGGTATTAGACGTTCTGCGCTCGGCAAATTGAATGTCATATTTTAAAAATTCAAATATTTAAATGTGAAAAACAAATTAGTAGGCAAAAAGACTCGAAATCTATTTTTATCACAGATTCAAAATCAGAATTAGATATAAATTTGCTGAAAACATGGTACAAAAACAGATGCAGATTTTGTAATAATTCATGCAGAACTTTAGCGTGCTTGGTCACATTAAAATATGCAATTAGTTTTAATGGTTGTTTTTTGACCAGATATATAAGAAAAAATAGGTACTAATCATTTCAATGATCTTGGATTGAATAGTAATCCTAACTTATTGATTACCTACTCAACTTACTAAATTAACTCACTCAATATCTTCGGTCCTTCCAAATATACTTGAAAGTGTTTGTAAAAGAGGCTTTAATGGTTTATCAAAACGGGCATTAATAGTTTACTAGCGCAATTCGTTTTAATAATAAACAAGATGTAATTTGTAAGTATGAAAATGCCTAACGGCCGACAATTCTAAAATTATGACAGATAATAAAAACGTCCCATTGAACAAGATCGTAACATATTTTTTACGCCAGAACCAAGTTCACAATAAAAGCGAGAAATTGAAAACCCGGGTGGGAAAAAATCCACTTCAGTTCAGAATAAAGATTTAAAAAGGAAAGGAGGGTGAAAAAAGGTCGGGATATACTGTAAATTGCTGACAGCACATCTCTATTTAGTGACCGACGAATATGCCAGCAATTATCAGACTAAAATAGGGATGGGTGTCTTTGTTTCGTATATAATCGATATCGACAATATAAAAAAATTATCAACTCATTAACAACACAACTAAAACTAGAAATAACATTGATTGTATTTTCGCGCTTGTCGCTCAGTGCCTCTTTATCATAACAGACTAGTTAGAAAGGGATATCCGAGCAACAAACAAGTTGCTAGCAAATTGTACTAGCCCCCCTGTGAACGTAACATGCATGCACGAGATAACATTTGACAGGTGCTAGGGAAATGAATACATCTATTCCATATTCTAACGTAAGACTTAACGTTTAAGGTTTAAAATAAAAGTGTTTAAAATCTCCCAATTAAATATTTAAGATCAAACCAATATTTCACGTCCGTACATTCAATTGGACTCACTTAGACAATCGAAAGACTTTAATGTAACGCGAGTAGGAAGAGAAAAGGACTCCCCGACGTATCGGCGAATAAATCCGGGTAAGTAGTCGTTACACGTCTAGCTGGGGCATTCTGCGTTCAACTGCGAACTTACAATGTAAGATAATAAAATTATATATTACTCATATATAGAATAGTGTAGCTTTATAAGTAAGTTCTATTAAAAAAGTGACTAACTGTTGAGTTTCTTGTGGCGCTTCTTCTCAGCAGTGGTCTCCTCTTGGGAAGCGCTAGTAGATTTTGACGTGTAAAAGTGCCCGTGCGGTCTACTTACTGAATAAATATATTTTATCTTTTATCTTTTATTTGTCTATGGTTTTTGAAACGCGGCAACCTGATATTTTGGTAAAATAAAGTAGAAAAAATCTTTAAAAAAAATTACTCTCTATAAAAACGGATATAAGGGGGGCCGAAAATTAGTTAACTTAAAAAAAGGCTATAAAATTAAAAGCATAGTGCTTGGCTAATTAATAGGTAAATGAAAATATAACCTAATTGTGGCGGATACGGTAGAAATTGTTTATTTTCGGTATTTCTTACCACTTTGTCAAGTGAAATCAAAACAATTGAAACTGATACCTAGTTAAATCATTATGTTTTGACTTTGATACATATTATAAACATATTTTTAAACCGCAAAGTAACCCCAAAAAAGTTTAGTTTTTAAAGTAACCCAAAAAAATAAAAAATAGAGCTTATATCGAGCAGGAACGTAACTCCCATTCACACCTATAAACTCTCACTATCCTAATTTTTACACTCCCGCCCCAAAACCCTCTGAATTTCGTACCAGCAGAATAGCCCTACAAAGTTAGAAGGTGTTGAGTTTATTGGGTTTCCGATAACACGCGATAACGGAGCGATGCGGTAGCCGCACGGTTAAGATTTGTCGCATCAATTTACTAAACTGGCTACCTAACGTATATGATATCTGTACATCTGTACCTTTTCCAATAGTTACTTTTTATCGCTTAAATAGCAGTATTCTTCAACGTTAGGGACTTAACACTACCTACTGTATGGTTTTATATTATTATTTACAGTTTCGGAAAAAAAATAAGCGTTTGGCCAAGTGAAACGGCTGGGAAATGAAACAGTTTGCGAAACGTTTTTCGGCCAAATTAAAGGATACCACTTTTTACCTATTCCCAGTCGCCAAATTTCATATCAAAGATGGCATTACAGGATGATGGTGATGGGTTTCGATTATTTGGCATAATTTTTATTCTCCGAAACGTATTTGGCATAACAGTCATAGCATTTTGTTTCTACGAATCTGAAAACGTATTTAGTAATAATTGGCAAATATTCGAATGTTTGTTTATTCGAATTTTAAATAGTAAATACCTATACCACTGACAAGCCCAAATTTCAACGACCAAAATGATTTGGCAAATTTAAAATTTATCTCGATGACTTGCAAAACTAAATAATCGCCAGTGTCAAGATGATTAATATGATTAACGCTATCAATAGGTTTAAATCAATATAATTTATTGATTAACTAGCTTCTGCCCACGACTCCGTCCGCGTGGAAGTCGTTAATCGCTGGTCCCTCGGGAACTTTTAAATTTTCCGGATTGAAAAGTAGCCTTTGTGTTAATCGAGGGTATAAGCTATCTCCATTCCACATTTCATCGAAATCCGTCCAGCCGTTGCAGCGTGAAAGAGTAGGTAACAAACTAACACACACATATACAAACATACATACATTAGTAGGATTTATTTGTCTTCTGTCATTCATCATAAAATGGTCTTCCTATGTAACTAGAATAATATAAAACCATACAGTAGGTAGTGTAAAGTCCCTAACGTTGAAGAATACTGCTATTTAAGCGATAAAACGCTTTTTTATTCCGAAACTGTAAATATTTCAGGATTTATTTCAGGACCATCGTGTAGAACCCTAAAGGTTAGGTTAGTTTTATAAAAATCCTGATATATTTACAGTTTCAGAAATAAAGCGTTTGGCCAAATGAAACAGTTGCGAAATGAAACAGTTTGGGAAACGTGCGGTTGCGAATCATTAGTGAACCGTAAAAAGTGTGTAGAATCAAAGTTGTAAAGACTTTTATCAACTTTCGTTATGTAGTAGAACAATATACAATACATCTAGCACTGAACATCAGTTTAAAAATTCGTGCTTAACTGATTTAATACACAATAATCCATTGTTGAATTTATAAAACCGCACGCTAAAAAGGGTAGAACACACGAGCACATAAATACCAGTACCGTCACCCGTATCGCGCACCTTAATGCAGCCTTTTAACCTACATCCAGGAGTACCGAGCGAGTGTACGAGTGTACACGTCGCTCCATGTTACACGGCACTCGGGTGTATTGATACACGGGTAGGTATGGGTACAAATTTGAAATGATGATGACCGTATTTAAATAAATAAAAAAGCCGCGAGGTATAAAAACGTTGTATAAAAAGGTATAAAAAGGAGCACGGTTTTACAATGGCCTACCAAATGAAGTGAAGCTGTGCCATTCTTTAGCTATGTTTAAAACTAAATTAAAACGTTTTATAAATGATAAAATATATTGAATCTTTCGAGGCTGGAATGTATAGATTTAAGTCACTTTTTAATTTTAGCTCATTGTAAGTGAACTATTGTTATTTATGAGTAATACATTTCTTTAAACCCATATACAAGTTAACGATTATCTGTTTTTAAAGCGACGCAAAATATAATGCAACGAATAATAAAAAAAATTACCCTCTTGCATCTTTTTGAATTTGATGAATAATGTATATATATTTTGTCCCGGTGTCCCGGGAAGTCCGATTCAAATCGAATGCGGACATTGCGGACGCCCTAGACCTATTTATTATTCTGAACATCATGTATGTTTAGTGTTTTTTTTTGTTTTAAAGTTATAAAGGACTTTTATGAAATTTCAGTGAAACCCAAATTTATTACTGTCCAGTAGATTTTTCGTTTGGCGTTACCATGAACTGATTATTTTTGAGTAGCGTTGAGAATAAAAAAAAAGCCGGGCAAGAGTATGTCGGACCATGCGCAGTGTAGGGTTCCGTCGCCATTCTTACAAACACAAACAACAATCTCCAAAAATATAAATATTAGCAAATTATATAGTTAAAGTCTTTAACTCAATTATGTACAACTATGCCAAATTACAGCTTTGTAGTACCAAGAGTCCCCGAGTTAAACCTCGGACGGACAGACGGATATGGCGAAACTAAAAGGGTTCCTAATTGACTACGGAACCCTAAAAAGCACACAGGCCACCCGATAGCAAGTAAGATCTGAGACCCACAGACAATAATTCAAATTATTTTGTCAAAGTGACAGTTAAATAACACATTAGTTAACCACACAATAATGTTATTTTAGCCTCCATTCACATTTCGAGTAAGTATAATGGTCCAGCGGCGCGTGAGGCGTTGATGGGAGCCAGCCTCTCGAATTATACGCTTCGTAGCGTTAACTGAATGTCCGTGGACATGTGTAAGCACTTTTATATTTAATGATATTATTAAATCAAAGTTGGGGATTTCTTTTGTGTTCTATTCTTAAGTTTTTTTTTTATATTGTAGGTAATAACGATCCGCCCTGGCTTTGCACGGTTAGCAGAACATATAAGCACCTAAACCTTAATAAATTGTACACTCAAACCTTTCTCATTAATCAACGTGTCTATTGGTGAAAACTATATGAAAATCCGTTCAGTAGTTTTTGAGTTTACCGCGTTCAGATAGACAGACGCGGAGGGGGACTTTGTTTAATAATAATTATGTAGTGATAATGTTGAGTTTGCTCTTTACCCTAGTTGAGACCAAAGAGTAAGGACACGGTCAACGACGGCATGAGCTGACCCAGAAGGCCCCTTTTAATCCTACTTTTGAACGAAACCGGGTCTGAATCTTTTGAAGGACATTGGGAATGAATTTTGCTCGCACAAAACCACCCGCCTACAAAATCTCACCGTCTTATAGCAGAATCTACAATCTCATAATCTTAGACTTCATGATACTTAATTTCAAGTTTCTTATCCCAGCACCCATCGCACACCTCTAAACACAAAATTCGCATCCGTCCTCTCTACACTATAGTAAAACAACACAAGAGCAAAAGGAATGGGTATCGTCGTTTTTGCAGAGTACGGCTTGCATGCGGTACGTCATATGCTGCGGGCACTTTGCATATTCGTTAAGCCGAGCTACCTTAGAAGCAAAACCCTGTATCTCCAAATTTAAAGACGGCGAAATTGCAGTTTTGTTTCTCACTACATAATGTTGTTAATAATGTCTACATGGTTTGGAAGAACAGTGTTTTCCTTTTCAAGAATAGACATTCACTTTTGCGCTTGAAATGTAATTACGGAGCGTATTGAGGTTTCAGTCTGAAGTGGTTAGTCAAATGAGAGAAGATGGCTGATGATACTATTATAAAATTGTAATGGGGCTGTCACAAATAATTCGGTTTTCAAAGCTACGTAATTGGGATCGTGCTGTTAATATTATTGTACGCAGTGACGTTATTACAAACATTTATTTTTTTAATTCATCGATAACAAGAATTCAGTTAAGGTAGTAATTAGGTAATTCGGTAGACTGACGACGTGGTTAAAGATTGTGGAAAACCGATGGATGCAAGTGGCGCAGGACCGGTCCTTGTGGCAAACCTTGGGGGAGGCCTATGTCCAGCAGTGGACGTCCTTACGGTTGAAATGATGATGATGATAATTAATTCGGTAAGGTATTCGGTTATTCTCACTGTCCAACGCCTGAACCGATTTATATGAAATTTGGTACAGAAATAGCTTATATCCCGGAGACTGATATAAAGGTACTTTTAATTGCGGAAAATCAAACAGTTCTCGAGGCGACAAACATATTCTGCGCGCACGCGCACGGACGAGATTCATCAATTGACGATAATTATAAGTACAATTGTAAATAATGTAATTGCAGTACTGCAATAACATTATTTTAAATAAATAACCTATGTTTAATTTTACAGTCTTACAGTTTTTGAATTTATTAGGTATACAAAACTATTTTATCATTATTCATGAGTCATTATGTCACACATTTTTGTAGTTTAATAACCTAACCTAACCGAGTTAAAAACCCCCGACAAAATCGGGACCTCTAATTTCAGACGGATTTTCATTTAACTAAGATAAGAACACTTTCCATTAAATCACCTCTCTAACAAAAAAAAACTAAATCAAAATCGGTTCATCCATTTAGGAGCTACGGCCACAGACAGATACACAAACTCACAAGTCAAACTTATAACACCTCTCCTTTTGCGTCGGGGATTAAATATAGAAAGAAGAATGTCAGAATAAACCAATAAAACCGTCAACTACATCTCTAAGTCCCGCAGCTGTATATAGCTTAAAAGATATATATTTGAACTATAGAGCATTTTCCCGAATCACTTCCACCCACTCACACTCACTCTGTCTCCTCAAATTCTAGGCTTTAGTCGCCAAATGCACAGTATAAGTTTAGCTAAAGCAGTAAAGAAACTACGAACAAACGTTCGAAACGTCGCACTCAAACAGACGCGGGCGGTTTTCAAAAATAGTGTGCATCGTTAAGGACAAAAATTAAAACATTTTAACTTTTCCAGTGCGTTACAAAAATTAGTCAAACATTTTAGTATCGTTAACTTTCAAGACGAATCGGAAAATTTACAGATTCTTAATTTTTTTCTTTAACTATGTACACTTTAAAAAAAAACGCAAGTCTCAACCATTCGTCTCCACGCTTCACCCGGTACTGACAGCACTGCCGTGTCCGCTTAGCGGTCTCGTTGAGAGGTGTCTGTGCGACGTTACGACCTTTTGTTCGTAGTTTCTTTACTGCTTCAGCTATATTTGTACTGTGCCAAATGGGCCAAGAATTGCACTCCGGAGATTCCGGACACTGCTTTACGTGATTCGTCTTCTGAATTGCCCGTATACGTGTACTGCAAGCCGTGTAGAAGAGATATGGAATGAAATTTGTACTCGTAAAAGGTATATCAGGTGGCCTAGCCAAGACATATCACGCTAACTTTAGCGCTTTTCGAAAACTGTCAAAATGTATAGGATTGTAATTAGCTAACGATCATTCGCGTCAGTTGATAGAATCGTTATAAAAATGTGGAAATTTCAATGGACGCTTAGTAATAAAAGGTAATTAAAGTCAGGATGAGACACTTTTACTTTAAACCTTAAGCGTTAAGTCTTACGTTAAAATATGGAATAGATGTATTCATTTCATGCATCTGTCAAATGTTATCTCGTGTATGCATGTTTCGTTCACAGGGGGGCTAGTACAATTTGCTAGCAACTTGTTTGTTGCTCGGATATCCCTTTCTAACTAGTCTGTTATGATAAAGAGGCACTGAGCGAGAAGCGCGAAAATACAAGATGTCAATGTTATTTAAACATTCAAGAAATCAAAAGATTTATTACAATATGAAAGACAAAAATTTAATTTTAGCTGGCGTTTTATCAACGGAGTTCTTCGTTGATAAATATTATTGTCACGGTTTAAGGGCCCGCCGAACCTCCAGTGGCGCCCTCATTACTATTTTTGAGTTTTGAGCAAGCATTTAAAAAAAAATCTAAAAAGTAGCTAGCTCAACCTAACAGCAAGTTTTTTAGCTATATAACTAACTTTGTATTCATTTGTAGTCTGATAAAGAATTAAAAAATATCAACTGAAAAGCTAAAAACAAGCCACAATCTAAAGAATATAACTTAAATTATGAAAAGGTATTGCAGGCGGACACAAGTCCAAGTGGTGCTCTTTAAGTGAAAATATTTTTTGTACAACAAAATTTGCTTGTCCCCTGCAATACCTTTTCCAACATTTAAGTTATATTCTTTAGATTATGGCTTGTTTTTAGCTTTTCAGTTAATATTTTTAAAAAGCAGTCGGGTTTTTTTGATTTTTTAAATTATTTTTTTTATTTCATATTTTTTTAGTTTTTATTAAAATTGTAGCATCAAAGTGCTATAATGTTTATAATGTGTGCATTTGGAATGGGTTATTTATTAGCTTTCATTTGATACATATATTATTATATTAAAAAATTAATTTTTTTCCCCTCTACTTTTTTTCGCGGACGCCGTATTGAAATATTATATACCCTATGTCACTTAAGACGAATCAAATTACACCTCATAATGTTAAAATCCGTCAAGGCGTTTAGGCTGCAGAGCGACACAAAAAAATAGACATACATACATACGCAAAAATAATGGTGGTTTGGGGAAGCGCTTCAACCGATCGACGGAGACGGAAATAGAATACTTTTATCCCGGAAAATCGAACAGTTTTCAAGGGAATAGCGATAAACGACTTCTGCACAGACGGAGTCGCGGGCCAATATAAAAACAGACAAAACTTTAACATTAATTATATTAGTCGTATTAAGTAAGGTGTGGACTAATTCGAAACGCGGTAAACGTCAAAAACTACATAATCCTTAACCCAATTTTCCCGCTAAAGTTAAAATTACACCCGACAATAACGCCGCAACTCCAATTATTAACCGATTCAACCCCAAATTACCGCGCAATGTGTTTTCCAATAAACCTGGCTGTCGACACAATATTTTGGTAAAACAATAACCGGTATTAATCCCTGAATACCTGGTTTCTTTACAAAGTGTTTATCCGGGTTAAAGAGCAAGTACCCGGGGAATTCGGCGGAGGATTTATCCGGGATTACATCAGCCCCAATAAAACACGTTGAGCCCCGGTTGTCAGAGAACCCGGGTACAGTTTTGTTTTGTTATGACAAATTACAACGCACAAGAAAAGAGCAGAGTTCTTTAGAGTTCGTTGGTTTTAATTACTTTAATATACAGGTGGATGTAGGCAAAAAACAGCCAAGTGCGAGTCTCACTTGCACATGAAGGGTTCCGTACCGTCGTACAAGATTTAATACTGTGTACTTTTTAAACTTTCGTAAAAGAAACAAGTTAAACAATACCCCTCTCCATTGCCCTTTAAGTGACCTTGAGCTTTCTTATGACGCCCATCGTCAGCCTTTGACATAGTCCCAAACTAAGCTTTAGGCATGTACTATGGGTACCAGGCACACATTATCACATTACTCATTATTATTATTTGTTGACATATTTATCTATAAATAAAAATCGATGTGTGTATGTATGTGTGTGTTCCCTATAGACTCCAAAACGGCTAGACCGATTTTGATTAAATTTTCAGGCAATCTTCAGATTAGCCCAGCGGGTGATACTTTGCAAACTTCATATTCGTAGCGATCGGAGCAACAGATTTTTTTTTGTTTTTTTGTGCGATATGAGTAACAGCTAGTGTACAATTTAAGGTTCTAAATCAATCAATTGACAGCGGAACCATCCATACAAACTTTCTCATTGTTAATAATTAGTAGAATATCTCAAAAAAATTATCTAATTATTTTTCCACATTAACGATTCTGGGTACTGTTACAACAAGGCTCTCTCTCTCTTTATTTAAGAGCCAAGCTCTTGTCGGTGGAGTAATCGCCAACCGCTCCGGTCTTCTGTCAACTGCTTGACTTTCTTTTACGACACGACTTTAACCTTCTCTTTTATTTGCTCAAAGTAATTTCTCCTTGGTCTTCCCCTGCCTCTACAACAAGGCTATTTTGCCGAAAATTGTTTAATATACTGTGACATTGGGGCCATATTGCTAACCGTTTGCCGCGCCAGTGTTCATTAACTTGGGTTAGGTTTCGTTAACTTAAGTTTTAGTTACACAATTTGAACTAGCGTGCGTCACTACTTAAAACAAAATAAACACACACACACACACACTCACTTTACTCACATGTTACTCAGGAAACGGTCCAACATGTTTCGGACTCGTTAGGAGGTAATTTAAGTTTGCCGGTTTATACCTACATCGATGTCGAGTTAAAAAAAGAGCGGTTTAGGAGAATAAAACCTCTGCGGGCTTAACATGCATGCACGAGATAAAATTTGACAGGGGCTAGAGAAATGAATACATCTATTCCATATTCTAAAGTAAGACTTAACGTTTAAGGTAAATAAAAGTGTATCGTCTTGACTTCTATTACCTCTTATTACTAAGCGCTTTAGCCATTCTCACTTTTTTAATAGCGATTTTATCAAGACGGGACACTTTTATTTTAAACCTAAAGCGTTCAGTTTTACGTTAGAATATGGAATAGATGTATTCATTTCCCTAGCACCTGTCAAATTTTATCTCGTGCATGCATGCCCGCTGATGTTTATATTTCTTGTCATTTATGAAGCCCAATCTTATTCTTACCTGACATAGTAAAAATAAGATTCATTAACTAGAAATGGTATCCTGAAAATCAATTTTTCGGGTACAGGAATCAATCAGTCATTTGCCACGTGGCGTGACAACGTTGTCATTTTTGAGAAAACTCGTCCCCAGATATTTTTGTTATTAACCCTTACATTATTAAAACCCTACAGCTTTCGTGGTCAACGAAGCTAGGAGAAAGAAATAAAACTGTCTAGCCAAGCGAAATTCTTTAGCTCTACTGTAAAAGGATTAGACTTAGCTCGTAATAAAAAAGGGTCTAAATCATATACAGAGTATGCTAGACTTATACTCTTTTTCACTTGAACGGTGGAAGACTTATGCCCTTTGTTCACTGGAGCCACGATATTCTTTCTTACTAATCAGCAACGGAACTCCGCGTTAGGGTAGTTAATCACAACTTCCCTGGGAAATTTCTCTTGTCACCCTGTCCGTGTGTTGTGGCCACACGTTTGTAGACCATATTTAATAAACCAGGACAGTCTGTTAGTGTTTAATATGCAAACAATTTTTTTTTAATGAGCATCTTTGGTTAGTTTTCATACTAAGTAGTGTTAGTACCTTTATATTATTTTTTCTTAGCTAAATTACAATATAACTTTGATTACACTCAATCTCAATTGTTACTCGTAAAAATCATTTTTCCAAAAAATATGTAATGCTTTAATTACCAGAGGAATCTAATAAATAATAATAATAATAACCACAAGTCAAAAGTTTTAAGCTTAATAGTAGCTTAGTCTTAAGGTATCTACTAGTAATAAAATGAGGAAAATACATAATGTGGGCAAAGCAGTATTGGTCTTTCCGTATTTCAAGCATTGCGAGACTTTTGGTAGTCATAACTTAAGTCCTGTGGGATGTTACGAACACAACAGTTACTTTTATCTTCTCGTCTTAACTTATCTTATATCTCATTAATCTACACATAGATATTAGGTACAACTCGAATGCTGATTAGGTATTGATTACGGACATATTGCGCTGTATATATTTTTTTATTATAATCTGTCCCCAACTATCCCAATCTCATGTCCACCGTACAGATGAGCCAGCAGTTATACACAAAACAAACAAATTGTGTCCCGCTTCCTGCCAGACGATAATTAACGTGACGGTAAATTATAGCGTCACGATATTCTACGTCACTTTACCCACAAAATATATACTGCGTCACTTTAGCAACGGGATATATTTTGCGTCAGTTTAACAGAATATAAATATATAAAAAGAAAGTCGGGTTAAATGGTTCAACATTTATAACTCAAGAACGGCTCGATCCATTTTTATGAAATTTGGCACACAAATACACTGGCCCGCAAAACTAAACTTACCTATCACACTTGTCTTATAAAATTTCATTTTTTTCTAAACTATAGAAGTTAGAGATTTAAAATAAAAAACGTTTTATAGCTAATTTTATCAGCTTTCTTTCCAACTATAACTAAAATAAAGAGTAACATTTTCAACTTAAAAAAAATATAAAACAATAAAATAGCCATTTTTAGTTATTGCAATTTTAAAAGTGTGATACTTGGTTTTGCGGCCAGTGTAGTTTATTACCTGAATTAACATAAAACTTACTTTTTATTCCGGAAAATTTGATAGTTCCCGAGGGATACGCGAAAAATTACTACTACGCGGACGGAGTCGTAGGGAAAAGCTAGTATATTATATATTTAACGAATTAATAGTGATTCCCGTCACGCTACGTTGCCAAATGAAAATTAGGTGTTATTTAAATTTAAAGTTTAAATAAGGATCTCCAATCACAAAGAAATTAAGTTACGAAAAGACTTTGGGGGCAAAAATCTATTAGTTACTAGCTTTTGCTCCGTCCTCGTAGAATTCGTTTTTCGTGTATCCCACGGGAACTATTTTTTTTTTGGGATAAAAAGTATCCTTTGTCTTTCCCTGGGACTCAAACTATCTCCATACCAAATTTGATCTAAATCGGTTCAGGGGTTTAAGCATGAAAGGTAACAGACAGACAGAGAGACAGACAGAGTTACTTTCGCATTTATAATACGAGTATAGTACGGGATAATATGTATGTATTATATGTATTATATAAATATATATAAGATTCCGTGTTCGATTCCCGGTAAGGGCAAATGGTTGTGTAATGAGCGCGAGTATTTGAAAGAAAAAGAAAGAAAGAAAGAAACAAAAACATTTACTCGTGACAGATATAAACAAAGGACAGAGAAATACACACAAAACGTTGAGGTCATGAAATGGTATCAACTCAGCGTAATGCGCCAGCGCTGACATTAGCCATAATGTCAGCGCTGGTTTGGTTTCTGAGTCTTTGTTGTTTCTTATGTAATTAAGTACATATTTATTGCGATACATCTCATTAGTTTTCGAAAATCGTTAAATTAGCGTAATGCATCTTGTCTAGACCTCGAGATCTTGTATTTTACAATTATTATCAGTTTTATTACTACATATACCTAAGCTTGTACTAAACCAAAATTTTACAAGCAAAATGATCTTGTAAAATTTACAATATCATCGTATCTTCTAAAAATACGCTGCAAAAAGCGATTGTGATATCATGCGGCTTACAACAAAAGCGGGAGAAAGAAAGGTCATTATTCAACTTTAAAACTGACAGGAACTTTGCAAGCGAATCATCCATCTCTATTCCTTTTATTATTATAACTAGGTGTTATTTATATTATATGAAAAAAAATCAAAGTAACATTTTGAACTACGGAAATCTGTTTTTAGTTTTTGGTGGTCGAGTTTAAGTAGTAAAGTTAGAACTTTACCAAGTTCAAACTTTACTTTGCGATCAGAAGTAAGTAGGCATTTGAAACCACTGTCAACGCGGCAACACTTTACAACTTAAAAACCTAGCTACAAACGACTAGTTAGTTAAGTAAAGTTACTACTTTAAGCTAGCTTTACCGACTTTACCCGAATCCGAAGAGCGATTTTACTGTTTTAATTTACTTCAATAAATAGCTTTTTGGACGAGCATAAGAGCGAATAAAAACAAGTGAAAGAGAAGTACAGTCCAAACGAAAAGTCCTTTACTGCTACTACTACTTTAGGTACTTGACTTAGTCATTTGTAGCTATAGTTATATTTTTTGTAGTAACAAATACTTATGTATCCCACCAGCCAACTTTTTGTACGCATTCCAATGAAATAACGAATTTCCCGATTTCTTTTTCGTCACTCCTAAACATTACCATATAATTGTTAGAAATTGCTTCACAAAACAAACTCACGTACCGCATAATAATGTTTTTTCGACAAACATTATCAACGTTTGCTGGCAAGCTTAATATTTGTATATTGTGACGAATTTTTTTGCATAAGGAAAATCGCTGTAACGCACTCCGTTTTACAAGAAACATCCACAAAATTTATATTTTGATGTGACAAAGTACACCGCACGGAAAGTATAGAGAAAAAAACATCGGTGAATTTTGATAAAAAAAATATGTTGAGAGTTTTGATGAATATAATAATATAAAGATACTTGAAGGGTAAAAAATTCCTATGACGTCGGCCCGAAAAAAAGTCTTTAGTAAAAAATCATGTAGATTATTGGTTCCATAGAAAAATGTATGAAGGAAAAATTAAAGTGGCCTGTTTTGAATGAAAAAAAAAATGTTTTAGAAACCATTAAATTGATCGACTGCATCAAAACAGATATAAAAATAAGTGTTTGGTTTTTAAGTTGTAGCGTTTCATAAAAATAGGTAAAGAGGTCTGCAAATATTCTTTTTTCGTCGTAATATTTCCATTTGGTTTTTTATTTGACGGTGTGTGCGAAGTTCCCAATCCGCACTGGGCCCGCGTGGGAACTATAGCCCAAACCCTCTCATTGTGAGTGGAGGCCTGTGCCCAGCAGTGGGACGTACATAGGCTGGATTATTATTATTAACATTTTCATTTCTTCCGTTAGTATAAATAACTATCAATATTTAGATTAGAAATATTTTTTTGGGGAAAATAGTACTTGTTTAGTGTGTTTTATACTTTTTTTTATTGCCTTAGACTGACAAACGCGCAGACAGCCCATCTGATGGCCAGAGGCTTACTTCTCTTAGTGTTAACATAAATGATTCAAATTCAAACATATTGTATGTACTATAGATTTAAAAATATAGTTAAAAACAGGTCACTGCAATAATTTTTGCATCATAAATTTTTCTATGGAACTATGAATACACATAATATATATATTATTATATCTACATGAATTTTTGAAAAATATTTTTTTCTCAAAAAGTAGTCGTAGGATTAATAATATAATATTTATCAAAAACGCAACATTATATTTTTTTATCAAAATTCACTGATGTACTTAACTAAGCAGCAATTGTCCAAAAAATTGGGCAAATTGCTTGCAAAAAGTATGTTTCCATTTATACACTAAATTAATTTGATCATTTACTGATTGCCGAATTCAACCCTTATAGAGAAATAGATAGGCGTTCTCAATTTGTATTTATTGTTGCCGTAGTATATAAATAATGTAAAAAAACAGCTTTAAAGCACTTTGCTACAGTTCATATATTATCAGAAAAAAATATATTATAGAAATCAATTCAAACAAACATTCGATGCATAAAGCTTATCTTTGCTTTAAGCACAAGAGGATTAAAACCAATAATAATAAAAATACATTTCAGTTCAAATCCATTAGTCATGAATGGTTTCATATTGTTATCCCTTAACGAGAAGAGAATTGATTTCTAACTATCACTTTCCGGATTGGTTTTAGAAAAAACATCCTAGCTCAATTCGTTGATATAGAAAATTATATTTAAATATTTTTATTATTTTATTTCTTATTTTTCTAATTTTAAAAGCTTTGGGCTATGCGTTACATCAGTCAGTACATGAATGCAACCGGTTAGTAAGATTTTTTTTTTCTAGGGCCCAATTTTTTGCTATTTTCCCTACAACCCTTCAATCACTCTTTACTTTATCAAACCAAATTTAGTGCGTTTGTTCACGAATCCAGCAATTTGTGAGTGCAACATTTTGCGTCCGTTTTAACGAACACCGATGAAAATAAAACATGGCGACGGTAAATGTCGAGCACAAAGTGAAAAACCAATTTCACGTGGCCATCCGCTGAGCAATTCAGGCAGTGACGCGTTCTAAATAAAAACTAACAATTTTAACGTGTCGAAATATTTGGTTCAATTATGCTATGACTTGAAACATCATCCTAACAAGCATGTTATAATAAAAATTCTACGTATCTGGATTTCATAGTCAGATTTGTGACTTTAAAACCAATGTCTTATAGTTTCTGTTCATAAAATTAGTTGGAAGCAAATAAAAAAATATTTTTATCCTGGTCACGGCACCGGAAAAATTATACAAAAATACGTTCTATCAAAATATAACAAAATTTACATTATAATTTCAATGTTAAAACCAAGATAACCCAAGGTTAATGTAATTTATCATACTTACTAGGCATAGGCACCTATTAAATTTTGCCCTCGAAACTTTTTAATTTATAGCCATGTTAAGTTAATGCTCATACACTCTTTTTATGAAACGCTAGTAAAAAGATTTTTGTGGCCGACGGCATTAAAGTAAAAGCCTACCATCATTTATTACTGGAGGCACAAAAAAATGGAGCGATTAAAATAGAGACAAAGGTTTTCAGTTCCGTCAAGGTACCAGGAAACAGCGATCGTGAGGAGTTGAGGCATAAGATTTTACGATAACAACACCCGTGCAGTACATTTTTACCTCGAAACCTTTGCCTTGAAGGTGAAGAAAGTAAATATCCAGTTTATGGCAGCTCGTTAGAAGTTGGGTCATAACGCTAAACGACGTCCCCGCTGTTATCGCCGCTTTTTGCTCTCCAAATCCGACACTTAATACCTCTGCTACTTATTATTGCCTGGTACATTTAGGCGTACGAAGACTTGATGTTTTTGAAGATTAAAAAAGTTTTAATAGGGAAGGATTGGAATAATCCGTTATATAATTTTGTCTTTTGTTAAATAATGACATTCCTGTTCTTTTTTAGTATTTCAGAGACTTTATGGTTGTAATATTTGTGTTGTCCTTTTTGGGAGCTATTATAAAACTCTTATTACCTTATTACTATTCCTACAGCATTAATAACAATAGAGAGTTGAATGGATTCTATAACCGAAAGGTCAATGTCTCGACCTCAAATTTGCTCACGTTCCACAAATAGTCCCTAAGTTGGCACGCTCGCAAGCCACTTAGCCAACCGTCAATTCTGTCAAACACTACTGTAAAATATTTCAACAGTAGCCCCACAGCATGAGTTTTACGCTCAGTATTGCGCCAAACAACCCGGCAAACAAAGAGATAAAAGCTTTTTAAATCTCCGAATTTATGGTTTGTTTGTTCAAACAGAATAGTATTTGGGAATGGTAGCGTCGACGGACCCGATATTATTTTAATATGCGCCAAATGGGGAATATTTTATGCGGAATCACGCGTCCTGATTACTCAGCAAAGTTTGCTAGTGAAGCTATGTTTTCTGTGTTTTATCACGCGTAGATGCTGCATTGCTAATCTAACTATTCTGGGTGAGCTTGAGCATACACTGAATATGATATTACTCACTAGAATGATTTGAATTTAGGGCATGTAATTCATATTAATTTTGGTTAGCTGCCGAAACACACAGAATCACATTGGAATAAGGCACTGGCAGGATCGCTGCTAAAGTTAAACATAATGTCAGGTACGAGTATAGGTAATTAATCAGTAAAGAAGTGCCAAAAGCAGGTACAGGTTTTGTACGTTTTGGATTTTGTCAATTTAAAAATAACAGACACAGACATTAGAATAGAATATATAGAATAAGACTTAAAGGTGCTAGTGAAATGTCCATTATGACATTGCAATCAACTTTGCTATCTTTGTCAATGAGACTCGAAGTCCGTGCTAACCTTAACACAAAATTGTAGTTATAATAGTGGATGTAATTTTAAAAGTAACAGAAGCCCGACCCACGCCAAGCACGACAGCTGTGAAGACATTTATATGTGCAGCTTTATCGCCTAAAAACTATGAGCCGCTGCAATTTGTCGAAACGATTCATCTTCCTCAATATTCAACACCATTTGTCTTTGTCCGCAGGTACAGTGAACACGCTTAAATCGCTTCACATACACGTTCCGAAGGCAGTTTTATCTGGTCAGAACGCAGAGCTGATGTGCTCCTATGAACTGGAAGGAGCCCAACTATATTCCATTCGGTGGTACAGGAACATGATAGAGTTCTATCGGTTTGTGCCGAAAGAATCGCCGGCGACCAAAGTGTTTCCAGTCGCGGAGATCAAAGTCGATGTGAGTATTATAATGCATTCTAGATAAAAATTAAAGGTTGTTGTCTCAATTGTGATAATTGTGATATATCCGTACTAGGGCGAAGTTAAAATTTATCAACTCCCAGAGTAAGTTTCACCCCTCAGCGCCCCGAACTTGTCTCGAAACGCGGTTTTTTCCAGTTTCAAAGAAACCGTACACGTAACATAACAAATATAAAGTGTTTAATAAAAAATTAATCTATGTATATAAAAATGTATCCCTAATTGTTCTTGGTCACGCCATAACTTGAGAGCGGCTTGGCCAATTCGGCAATTTGTTTTTATTTTTCAAATATTTCTTGAAGTCCGATGAAGGTTCTTATAAAAAGAAAAATTGGATTTTGAAATTTTCAGGGGGGATGGATTACCATATTCCCATTTGGGAGGGGAAACTTTAACCGAAGCGAAGCGAGGGTGGGTCGCTAGTTCTTGAAAATTTACTATAAACCGTCAATACTTACCAAGGTGATATCAATTTTAGTATTCGCACAATTAGACACTGTATGAACGTCTTTCGTCATTTGCCTTTTTTTTTGCTTAAAGCTAAGTTTTCTTCCAAATCACGTACTTTCTGATCAGGATATGTACAACTTAAAAAATAATAGAACATTTTCTATAAAAAAGTATCATTTATATGTAAACTCCTTTATTTCACTTTGCGATGCTGCTTTAAACATTTTAATTACCATTATCAGTCAATATTAACTGTAGGGACAGTATGTATTTCATTAGAAAGATTTAAGCGTGGGTGGGAGAGCTGATAAATTTTAACTTCGCACTAGTACGGACATATCCCAATTGGTCTCAATTGGGATATGTAAGAGTAGCGATGATTTTAAAATCGTTAAAGAATTGCCGAATGCAATATTAGATTTCATACGTCGCAACGTCAAGCACTATTGAAATAATAGAGCGTAACCTTTTTACGCTTTATATCGTATTATTTTTTATCAACATAACAAACTGTAGTAATTCCAATTTTTTTTACTGTAAATCGTGACATGTACTAGGTACCTACAATTGTACAATCGACGAGATTTGATACATAACCTGCCACGATGACGTTATATTCCTTTTTATTACCGCTAAATAAAACCTTTATGAACGGCTAGCTTACTGACCGTCATATAATATGACCCGCTCGCTTGTTTTCTCGTATTTTCTTAAGAAGAGAAGTTAGGTTTAACAATATTATCAGTGGCTGGAAAATGTCTTGTAATGTTACACCTACATTATTTTTTAAAATAGTTTTAGGCATTATTTTAGTTAAACTGCAAGTATTCAAGTTTGATAAAATCATTTTTATTACCTTGGATTACATAATTTTGCTCTGGTTGCTGTGTTTTATATTTAAATTACTTTGCGGCGTCTCTTTTTCTTTAGGTATCTGGAAGTGATAGCTATCTAATGATAAAACCGCCTGTTGGCTATATTCTAAAAAATATAAAAACTTTTCGGTTCTTTTGTGTGGTATTTAATAAAGTGTTTTCTTTTGTTATATTTTGAAGACCTAAAAATTCGGTACTTGCTTATTTAATATTAAAATTTCCTTGTGCATTTTCAACTTTACCCAGAGCTAGGAGAGTCATAGGCGACGATTCGCTCGTCAAAACCAAATTTTTAAGTTTGGAACATCGGCGTAAAGTCGCTTGTCTTTCGATATTTTACAGGGTGTATTTTGGAGAGTGTGCCCAGGAACTACACGACCTCATCCCACCCTCCACTTTCTCCAATCGGTCTCCTAGACGCAGGGAGGGCTTCCATCCTCATGTAGTCGAATTTCCATCAGTTCGGACGAAGCGGTTTGCTGCGTCATTTCTTATTCGCACTGCCAAGGAGTGGAATGCTCTCCCTGCGTCTGTATTCCCGGAATCCTATAACCTTGGTGTTTTCAAGGCAAGAGTGAATAGGCATTTTCTGGGTAAGCGTGTACCATCTTCGACCTCGTCTTCACTTAACATCAGGTGAGACTGAGGTCAAACGCAAACCCATATATGATAAAAAAAAAAAATAACTTCATCCGCCAGTCATTCTGTTTAAAAATACCCGTGTCCATGTTTTTAAAAATAAAAATCGTACACGCGCGCGTCACAGACACTAGAGCTTTAGCAGAAATATCACAACATTTTTTGTTCTCGCCGCAGCCCCATACCTGGCGCGACCTGTGTGGTTTTGCGGTATGTTTTGCCCGGCTCAATGTCTCATAATATATTTTTGACTTACGTGATAAAACTCTGCCTTTTTACTGGTAAAAGATAAACTTGGACCTTATTATTTGAGGAGGTAAGAGACCAGGTAATATTATGTTCTTGTTCATTCATTGTAACATATGTCTAGCACATTTTGAATGTTTTGAGCATCATTTTTTGTTCTTTTTAAACAAATAAAGAAAAATATATTCTAGAAATCGGCTGTCAGGGCACTTTAGGGATTCGTACCAAGTCAAACTGGAAACCCCTATGCTCGTACCTTCGCCATGCCCGTCCGCCTATCCGTTGGTTTGTCTGTAAAGAAAAAAAAATATTCGTAATTAGTAAAAATAGGGCGCGTCATACTTGTAACCAGTTGGGTTTTAGTTTTTGACTTTGGAATTATTGTTACACTTTGATTTTAATCTGTATTTTTCTGACTTTGGTCGTGTTTTGTCCAGGTGGCCGGGTCAGACCAGAACCGAGTGGTCCTCACGGAGGTAGACCGGACCCTGACTGGCGAATACCAGTGCGAGGTCTCGGCCGACGCGCCTCTCTTTCACACAGACATTAAAGCCGCTGAGATGGTGGTTGTAGGTAAGTGTTTAACAATTCTACTATTATTAACTACGCTAGGGATCAAAGTCGCGGTTAAAACATAGGATCGGCAAAGGTTCCTAGGTAACTACAAATATACGCACATTGTTTATTCCGCTTGTATGTACTACAAAGGTTTCTTCATCATCGTTATTTTATTGAGTATGTTAAAGTTGCTTTTATTATCGAGTTAATAAAAGATCTTCATCTAAATAAATACTATATAAAACCAAGAAAAGGGTTAAAATTAAAAATTGAAGTAAATTTTAAACTACTTTGGGGTTTTTTAACAAAATGAAACCGGTATATGCAATTGTCAAAAAGTATTTATTATGATCCATGAAAGATTTACTACAGGAATTTTGGGTACCTTTTTATTGGTAGTTATTTTTACACGTTGTAGTTAACAAAAACACCTTGTAAACGTATTACGTATTAAAACCTATTATAATGTGGAGTGGGAGCTCATGACGTCACTTCTGTGTAAAAATTGTACCAAGATGTGACGACATTTCAACTCAACTTGATTATGTTTAAAAAAAAATAAAGAAAAATAATAGTCCCTATTCTTCCTCGCATACTTTTACTCTACAGTAATGCCATAAATCCGGGTTTTCATTTACGAGTATGAGCTACTCTTTTGCTCAGAATTCCATTAAAAAAGGCTGAGGCCAGATATTTAGGTTATTCTCAAACAGTAAACTTCGTTTTAATCTGTGGCACTGTGAAAAATGCAACGTAACCACAGTAAAATAACATCAGTATAACAACATCATATTCTCATATTTTTTTTTTTAGTTTTTCTATATATAGGTATTTTCTTAGGCAAATTTCATAAAGACCCGACCAACGATACTCAAGTTATTGTCGAACATACAACTATACAAATTAGCGCGACCGGGATGAACGGCGAGCTAATTTTCCAATAAGTTGCGTGTAACGTCAGTTACCTGCTGCGCAGGGAGCGTATCGACCGCTCAATGAAGAGATAATTCTCTCGCCGCCGCCACTGCTGCTCAAAGTTGTGGTCAAGCCATAAGACCTCACTTCAATTGCTAATCTCATAAAACTATAATACGTGTACATAATTTTAAATTTGAGAAAATGTAGTCACATTTATGTCACACAGTCGTGTGACCTACATACAAACAGATAAACACGAAACTATAAGGGCTCCTAGTTTTGACTGCGGCACCAAAAACCACTCGTACTGTTTTAAACTAGCTGTACCGGAACGCCCCGAGAGTTGGCCCATCTAAATAATTACTGGTGTTGCCTTGCTCAGCCAGAGATATGGGGTTAATGACCAGCACAAACGGACCTTTTTCCTCTTTTAATTCGTCGTGTTTTTTTTAGTTGTGTTCTTGTCTAATCACATTAATTACTCGTGGAGTTTTAATGACGGATTTCGAAGTAAAAGCTTTACTAATGAGTTGGATTTGTGAAGGAGAATTTTTGCGATTGTATTCTTATTTAAATGAGGATTGTTTGAATGATCAGTTGGTGATTTTTCATTGGAAAGGGTTTTTAGCGAGCTTTTTCCATTTGATAATATTCCAACTAAGGCTTAAATAAACTTTCGTGAGACTTTTTGAATTTTTGTCTTCAATCACACATTATGGACTGCAGATAGAACAGAACTCCTTTCGTTCCAGAAAATTGGATGTTCCCGAAGAAAACCTAAACCGGTCAAGTGTGAGTTAGACTCGAGCATCTAGGGCTCCGTCTAATTTGTATCAATAATCTGAAATATAATGTCCTGCTGCTGCTTAGCGTCATTATCTTTTTGAAGCCGCACAACAAGGGCAGGATGTTCTATACGTTTCACGTAATTTACCCAAAAATATCTGAAGTCATCGATTTTTAATTAATAATAAAATATGATTGTCCTGCATCAAAATTATGCCCCTGAAAATAGGTATAAGTAAGCAAAAATTTTTTTGCTGTCTAATTTATTTTGCTGCCAAGATATTTTTTTATAAAGATGTGGTATATTACATACTTAATCACAGCCCCATAGCTGTACCTGTTTCAAAGTAAAAGGTCTTGACCGATCGACGAAAAGTCATCTTAAGGAAGTTCCGTTTTTCAATATTTGGTACGGAATCCTAATAAAACGAGTTCTACACGAGGCCGCGGGCATCAGGACATCGCCAAGTTTAATGAATTCTCTTTTCTTTTTTGTCATTATTTGTGTAAAAACGTCCTTTAAATTCCAAGAGTTTTAAATTTAAATTATTTGATATTAAATATACGTTCCCTAAAGATAAATTACAAACAACTTTGTATTTAAACGTTAACACAGTTTCACTCACAATAAACAAAAATTACTTACGTATCAGCTACGTATGAAACGAAGCTAAAATCTGCCTCGCACACGATATTCCACAGAATCTTTTATTAGGACCCGTGAAATATTGCAAATTCACAGCGCAGCTGGCCTCTGCAAAAACAAACCCTGCTCAACAATTCTGAAACCTACTGCAAACAACCTTACACTTAAAGCCGTCCTTGTCACACGTGCCATCGTTTCCCCTAGCTTAAAAGGGATGGTCAACTCCTTTTCTCATTTAGAAGTTCGATTTCAATCTTCTCCGAACACGCTGGTGTTTTGTTTTTGCGTTTGCTTTAATCCTGGATTCAACGTCAACCATCTGCCAAGTTTAATTGTTGGGCTCGCATTTGAAAGGGAAATCTGTGATTGCTTCGATAGAAATTTAAGTGATCGGTGAAAAGATTTTGGATTTACAACGTACTAACGATGCTGTCTTGTCTTGATCAATTCAGATTAAAACAAAAGATTTTGGCCTAGTTTATTTAGTCTTAAGACTTTAAACAAGTTATATATTTAACAAGACCAAATATTTACTTCACCAACTGCCTAACTCTTTTGTACCTTAAGGTTTTTTAGCAAGAACAATAAATTTTGTCAATTAAACGTATCTCTTACTTTCTGAAGTTTACAAAGGAAAATATACCCTCGGAAATACTAGGTGTCAATTTATTTGTTTAATAATAGAGTCCTCATCGCTTTTTCCTTTTGTCTTGTTTAGTATTTACTTAAACAGAACGGTAATTAATTAACTGAGGAGATGTTTTCGCGAAATTGCTGTTGTAGGATTGTTATGAAATATTATTTTAATTCCACTTTTACTTCTTTCTTTACAATTACTTCACTTTTGGCACAGGCAACGAACTTATTAAATCTGAAATAATAGGGAATATGCATGAGTTTTTTTTATCGCATTTCTTAACAAAATATGAAAATACCGTAAAGAGATGACAGAAAGTGAAATTAAAATGCGGATGATATTATAAGCATTTTAAACTACTAATTAGACATAGAGATCTGACATAGAATGTGACGTCAGCATTCACTACGACCATATAAACTCCATGGCAAATTCTGTTTTGCTAGAAAGAGATAGAAACAAATCTTATAGGCTTATATCTTGATTATTTTTATAGTTATTCGAAAAAAATTTGAACTTTATTAAAATCTTAATGAATCTGGTAAGTACGTGGCGCGATGTTGCTCTCTCTTTTCTTCCCCGCTACCGCTGCCGCTAACCCCCGCTCCCAGATTCCTCGTCCCCCGCCAACGTCTATCACCTCAGGATGATCGCGCTCGAACTAGTCAGTTCTAACCACCATGCGACCACCGCTTTGACATTTGCCACTTTTAGTGACAATGCAATGACCTGCTTTAAAAACAAAAAATCGGCTAGTGCGAGTCGGACTCGGGCACCGAGGGTTCCGTACCACCTGACTCATAGTTACTTGACCGGTTTTAATTATGTTGTTTTTCTTGAGGGTTTGTAATATAATCGCACCAAATTTGACACTGGTATGTATTACCGTTAAAAACAAAAAGAAATTGAAAAAAAAAGAATCTTGTATTATTTTTCTTTATTATAGTTAGGAAATCCTCTGTTATAAACGTATTTAAGAAAAAAAACCAGCTAACTATTACTATTAAAAAGATACAGCTCTTTAAAGCTAGGAGAGACGGACGGACGGATGGCGTAGGCTTAGTAATGGGGTTCCGTTTGGTACCCTTGGGATACAGAACCTTAAAAAACAAAACCAATGATTTACGTATTAAATTCCTAGAACCTCCACTCACAAGTCCGAACGTGACGGCGGATCGGATGTCGTACGTCGGCGGTGACCACATACGGGTCAACTGCTCGTCACCACCGTCCCTGCCTGCCGCCAACGTCACGTGGTACGTCAACGAGCAGATGGTGAGTATCCTTGTTAGTTTTTAAGTCTAATAAAATTAATCCCCGGTGTGGTACCAACATTTTAACCGACTTCAAAAAAGGAGCAGGTTATTTATTTACTTTTATGATTAAAGAACCATGTAATTAGTTACCTTATTATCATAAGTAATTCATTGTTTGTTTCTGTTTTATCTCCAATAAATAAATAAATAATAAATGGGTTCTACGCGTATTATGGGAAATATTCAAGATTCAGAAATTCATGCTGATCAAAAATATACAGGGTTAAATTAAATTCAGTAACAACATTTTGGGGGTTAAATCTACTGACCAACTTTCACTTTGGGCCCAACTCCGAAATCACGAAAAAAAAAAATCGACCTTTCCATACAAAACACCAAACAAACCACCAAACACCACCACCACCACCACCAAACATCGTCAGCTGACTAGCCAAAAGGGTCGATTTTTTTTTCGCGATTTCGGGGTTAGTCCTATAGTGAAAGTTGGTCAGTATGACTTACTGATTTAACCCCCAAAATTTTGTTACTGAATTTGATTTAACCCTGGCATAAGTAATATTTGCCCTTGCCGAACATAAAATCTCTTGAGTCTTCTAACGGTCCTCCGCTAGCCTTGTATGATCAGTTCAAACTAAACTGTGTTGTAATAAGGTTTTTTCGTCACCAGGTCCCAGGCTTCACCGCCAACCACGTGTTAAACTTCAGCAACGGCTACGCGTCCAGTTTAGCCACGTTGGAGCTGGAAGCCGCTGCGCTCTCGCCCGTGCCTACCCTTATAATACGGTAGGACTAGAAAAATTACTTCACCAAATACAACATAAACTTGAAACTTAATTTCTGAATGAAATTTTAACTCAGGTTAAGGTTTAGGTTCATTTCTTACATGACAAAAATTGCAATATAAATTCGCACTTTAATTATGACCAAAATAGGGTGAAAATAACATAACGGAACAATAAAATTAGCCTGTTTGTGTGGTGTTGACGCCCTTTGAAGGTTGACCAAATACGTTATTTGTTTTTTATAATACGTTCTTTGATTTTGATTAATTTTTAACGTGTGACCTCACAATAGTCGTGACAACTCATTTTAAAGGTTATGATCAAACGCTTGCATCCCATTTGACATAAAATTAACCGTTACAAAGATAAGAAGCTGTAACTTTCCTACGCGTTTCAGGTGTGAGGCGTCGATATTTGACGTGTGGAAGGCGACGAGCCACACCCTAGTGCTGCGGGAGAGGAGCGCTAGCCCCGCGTCGGCCTTAGGCAGAAGTTTTACAGGTAACTTCGCTAATCTTCCGGGAGATTTCCTTTTATCTCAAGTTCTGGGAAAATGTTGAACCAATTTATTACGGTGATATTAAAAGCGAAAGTAATTTGAGTGTGTGACGTATTTTAAAAGATTACGCTTTGAGGATTATGATTTAAGTGCTTGCTTTTGGCTGTGCGACATGAATTAAATTGAAAAAGAATCTTGCTAATCCTAGCAATTTGGGTATAAAAGTAAACAGAGTGGTTATTCTTTTTAATCACAGAGCCATTCAATGTCCTTTTCAATTCGTAATAGCTCCTAAGAAAATCTCACGTGTTATAAAAAAATAGCTAAATTGAATTTTAGGCCAATTTATTGACCGAAACAATAACAAAAACACCGGTTTTGTTTGGTTTCCGTATGACTTGAACTCTGACACTTTTCGTTAAACCTTTTTAACCTCACGTCAAATACAAAATACCTGCGGTCAAAAAAAGAGGTGTAGCTAAAAAGCAACGCCGCTTAAACTCGCACGAATTTACAATCCGTTAACGGTTTTTTTTACCCAAAAGTAGAGTTAAACTCAAAAACTCTTTTTGTTTGACAGGTGCGGCCACAGAAACCCGTCTATCAACAATAATGGTACTACTTCTTCAATTCTTCCTCAAAATATTATTAGAAGATTACGCAGAAACGTCTATAAGGTAGCTGATTTAGTTTAACTGGAATTTAGTTAGACTATTGTATAATTATAACGTAACTATATGAAGTAGTTCATTCAGGGTTAAAATCAATTCAGTTGGATGTAAATGATTAATTGAGGGCCAATGCTGTGTATCTAAAAAATCTCGTGCAAATCAATATTTGAAGCACGCATACTTTGCTCGTTCAAGTTTACACTTCGGCAAATCTCGGTTTTTGTCGTCAGTATCCGTCTTTCACATAAAGTTACTAATAATATTTATGGTTAACTATTTTTAAAACGTTCTTGTAGTCCTAATTTTTTTTAAGCAATTTTACATAATTGTGAATTTAATAATATAAAATTAAAAAGTAATTACAAACTTCATAGAAATAAGTTTGTTTCTTGTGTTTTATTAAATATCTATTTAGAAATATGTTTGGTAATTTTCTATAAGTAAAATTGAAAATTGAAAAATTTGTGACTATATTTTAAATCCAATTTTATATCAACATATTCACAAGGCTGCTACTCGTAGTAGCGCGTCATTGTTAATATATTGGATGACTTGCATTACTTCTTTCATACTGTTTGGTGACATAATATTACAATGAGCATTGTTTATTGAGTAATTTAAATTTCCGAGAAGCTCCGATAAAAACCGAAGCTTGCCGAACAAACTGAATAGGACGTCGTTTTGATTTCTCGGCGTCGGCATAAGTGGATGAAGTGTGTTCTTAGTTATACTCGAGAAAGCACCCTGTGTTAAAATATTGTATGTAACAGTGAAGAAATCAGAGCAAATAATTTTGTTGATTTGGAAATAATTAATTATACTACTTAATGTTATTTTATTGTTACCCAGAATTCGTAGAAAACAAACGATTGTTGCAGTATGAGTAAGAATGTATTTTCTTTGCAAGATTTGTGGTCAATATGAATGGCCCTCTTCACGATGGGCCATGATGAAGATTGTCTTGTTTCTCACTCCAACGCATAACTTCGTCCCTCATGCTCGCCCATCATGGCCGATCGTGAAATAGGTAGTTACGTACTTCGCAGAAACTAGAGCTGTTATAAATAAACGCACCAACACCAATACCTACATACATTATGCGCCTCCAGTGGGGCTAACAACTTGCCCGCGACTTGTTTATCGCTTAGATGTCCCTTTCTTAGTACTCTGTTACGATATAGATGCACTGAGCGACAAGCGAGAAAAAAGATGTGCTAGAAATTCAGTTGACAGTAAAATGTTCTATAAGGTACCTCGTATTGAAATTTTCTTTAATTTAGAAGTTTAGTCCAATATTTTTAACCAATTATAATGATGCAGCCTTACATTTTTTATATACAAGTAGCTTTTGAAATTCACACGTTACTGACAGCTCATATACATTATTAAAATCGCTCAAATATTTTAAGAGCCGGTGTGGAACACCCAATGTTTCATCAAACAAAGATACGTACATAACATACTCTCTATGTATTAACTTCTTTTGGCGTCGCGTAGTCGAGGTAGAAAAACTCTTACCGGGTTAAATTAATTTTAAAGTTACATTATTTGGTCTAAGTTTATGCCTAATTTTTTGAATAAAATAATCTCTCCAATGAAAACTGTTGGTATTTATAAAGTACGAGTAAGTACTAATTAATTAAACACGCATATAGGCTTTTACAGAGTGGCGTAAAGTATTTTCAACAATGGACACAAATTGCTTGCGATTTTAAAAGATTAGTGAATCTTTGATGACCATTTATTGCTGATAGTCGTCGTCGTAACTACTTATGTGTGTTGATAATATTTTACACTCTATTACCGACTGTTTATATTGGCTGTCATTTTGTCAGTCATCAAATTTCAACGACAGTCATCAGCCGTTTCCAAATTCCAGCCAATTCCTAAATTTTCATTTGGCAAAATTATATCTTCCGCCACTACAGATTACATTAATTTGTTTTTATTTTAAGAAATCTAACTTCTTACCGACGCCATAAGCGGTTTTAGTACCCTACATATAAAAAAACAACAAAACAATAGCAAATACAAAATAAATAGATAACTTTTAAACAAAAATAATTTAGGATTATATGTATTCATTTAACCAAAAATATTTCACTTAAACAACAGGCATCGTTTTAAATGCTCGCATCGATACACGTTTGAACAGGCCTTTACAAATGAAACAGTTAATTGATATAAAGTAGGTATTGGTCGAAATTAATAATTGCATTTCGAAGCGCAAAGCGTGAAATGAAATCAAGATCCATCAGACAGAGTGAAAATTTGGCACTGTTGACTTTTGGTCATCATTCATTATTTGTACAAGCAGATCATAATGGAATAATTCACCAGGTTTTACCGATAATATAAAAAGATGTAACAAGTCTTAACAGTTCTAGAAGCGGTAAAAATATTTCGCCTAATTTAACCAAGGGACTGTCAAGAACAAATATATGGGAGCACATAATGTATTCAAAACCATGTAAACATACTACAGTGTTCTTTATGTTAAAAATAATAGTTGAATATGTATATTTCAAGGCTTTCTTTGTTTTATATTTGATTTTATTACTTACTAAACTAGTATTTGGTCTTTAAAAAAAAGGTATTTATGTTCCACAGTTATAGTGACATCGGTGTTTCAGTCTAGGTTTTTGAAACTATTATTTACGGTAACCTCAGTCTATCTTTATTACTGTAATTTGACAATGAAATTTCAGTGTTGCATTATTCCAAAAATGAATGTACAAACTTAAGTACTCGTTCATTGGCATAACATCGAACATTACAAAATCATTCCTACAATCTGTCTCTTTATAATATTAAAAAAATATATCCATCAAAACACCAAACTCACGGTATATTCCGATGTCGGTAACAAATGAAATCGATACATGCAGTCACATCAGTAACATGCAGTAACATCTTGTAAATACTATGGTTGCAAGGAATAAATAAATATGAATATTACACGGTACGTTCCAGCGAACTAGTTCACTAGGACGACGCTTCAACTTGACAAATGCGAATCGAGATAGGAAGGTTTGGTCCACATCGCTCGTCTTTTGTTACGCTCCAGAACATTCCAGAATTCCAAGCATACATTATATATGTATAGTCAAAGGCATAAATATATATACAGTCATCGTGTTCAAATATATGTATACACGACCTTATTATTAGTAGCATAGAGGTGTGTAGTTATTAATGCATCTTGGGAATATATATTTATGACTTTGACTGTATACGTAAAATTTTGAAGTGATATCTTTTAAAAATGTATTTTTACTTATGATATTTCTTCTTAGAAGTCTTCTTAGCGTTATGAAAAACAGTGTAAACGTTATTTTGCATTAAAAATGACGACATTTTTATACTGTATTAACAGGGTCCATTGAATAAGGATTCATTAAGGTTCGGAAGTTACTTCACCTAATAAAACAGTCAAATTGAAAACTAAAGGGCAACTACACAGATTAACAGTAAGCAGTCCCATGTCTGGCCGCCGGCCTGCGAGCCAAAATATAATATTATGAAGAAAGAACATTATGTCAAGCCAAGCTAAGTGTAACATCGACGGTCCCTATGAACATAGTCGGATCTGCTAAGCGGCTGCTTTGCAGATCCGACTATATTCATAGGGACCGTAGACATGATTCCTTGTAATTATTGCTAACCATTTACTTGTACGTCCATTTGATGAAATTTACATGGTTACATAGAAACAGTGTTCGTTTTTTGTTTCTAATAATGACCCACGCTAGGTAGTTTAAATTTTATAGGTGTTCTATTATTTGTGAAAGGCTGAATGCTCTGTTAATTGCACCATTATGAATTATGTAAATATAATGTTATGACATTAACACTCTCTAAATAGTTTCATTTATCATTCGCTTTGTATCCAACGAGATAGGGTACTCTAACAATTACTAAACACATTATTAATAATTTTATATAAAAATGCTATAATTATGTTGTATGAATTTGCATAAAATATTCCGTTAATCTTTTCATTAAAATCCAAAAAACTAATTCACACCAAATGGTATAAATAGTTTATTAATTATAATTTGGCATTTTATTTTTGTATTTTATAGTTAATCACGATTCATTTTTCCGAAAGAAGATATGAACGATATGGAAATTAAATTTTATTTAGAAATATTTACTTATAAATAATGTTTTTATTCTATATTCTATTATAAATTTTAAGTTGCCTTCTGCCAAAGGTTCGGTTTCCACACAATATATTTTGTTTATCGAATATAAAGATAATTATTATCTATTATAGTATTTTACTGGCATAATTTGTACCTAAGTAAAATATTTTTATCTAATTTTATCCTACCGTTAATTATTATAGACTGATTATAATATAGAATAATTTACATTGTAAATAACACAAAATGTTGTTTGTGATTTCAAATGCCATGTTTATTATATTTAAAATACAAGTATATAATTCCAACCGAAAAATAGTCCAAAGATTTAGCTAATTACAATGTAAATAAAAATATATTCGTTAAATTAAATTAAATATAAATGATACAATTTTGTTGGTAACTTTTATATGTAGTTTAATTGTTAAAGTTATTTAAGTGGTATAATTATTACAGGTATTAGTTGATATCATTGTATAAAAATACGTTCTTTTTTAAATGTGGCAAAAAAATTCCTGTATGTGATTCATTAAATATTTTTTTTTATTCTGTTAGTAAACTAAATATTCAACATTTACTGTTAAATATAGCGAGATATAAATATTATTTCCTAGTTGGGTAATAACAAAAAAATGTTTTCGTGTAAAAATCCTTGAAATCAATATAATTGTAACTCCTAGAATAGTTGGATTGTAACTATTTCTACGATACCATAATGTTCGCCTATTAATAAATTGTTATTGTGCATTAAATCGGACGTGATTTAGTTAATAATAAAAACAATAAGGTAAATGCAAACGTTAACAATAAAAAAGTCACTATATTTTTTGTTTTATTTCTAGAGAACTATATCTATATTCATTTCACCAATACTCATATACATATTGTATATATATGTATACACACCCTTCTTTTTTCACTCCTTTAAAAAACTTATTTATCAACCTTTTTAAATCGTTAAGCCTCATAAAAAAACTACGTACTTAAGCTTTAAGTCCATCAAATTAGTCGATCAAGTATTTTTTTTATTTAGACAATCTTGTTTGACAGCCTGCTAGTACAGTATGTCTGACGGTAGGTACTGCCAGATATACAAGGAGTTTATGCAATACCGAAATGCAGAACAAAATAATCCAAAATCAAAGAAAGTGAAAAGTGATACTAAAGTTGAATTTTATTTTTATATTTTGTTTGACTTTGAGCTTGACAACTCGAAATGCACATACTGTCGCAGTTGTGATCATAAGTACCTACTGGTGGCCTAGCCAAATGCATTACGCTAATTTAACGATTTTCTAAAATTGACAAGATTTGCGTATTGATCAGCTGATTATCAGTTGCGTAAATCCTATACATTTTCACAGTTATCGAAAAGCACTTAAATTAGCGTTATGCGTCAAGTTAGCGTTATGCGTTAGCCAAGGCTAGGCCACCTGAAGTCCTGAAGAAGCCAGTAACAATTTCACTAATCTGGTAATACTGTAACTACTACAAGGGTTAGGAGCGGCTGGCTCTCAGACTAATTGCATAAATCTAATTTTATCCTCTAATTGACTTTACCTTTAACCTCAACCCGACCACTGATGAGTTGGCAACTAAGTGTGCACCGCTCCTAAGATTAAAACCATACCCAAATAAGCGGTTACCCAAGTACCTAACAGAGCACCTTTGGAAATTGCTATCTGGGGACTCGGACACGTACGACGAAACGTAATCTAGTTCAACAGACTACGGTAAGTTGGGAAAAAGGTAAGTTTTTCACAAAGCTTTATTAAAAACTAACGACACACCCCTACAATTCCGTTAATAAATTCTGTTTTAACTTAAGTCATAGGCTTTAATATGTGTATTTGAAAAGAATACCTACTTGTTCAAAACGACAAATATAAAAAACAAACGTCCCTATTTTGCGAGCGAAACCAACAACAAAACGCAACCTTTCCCGGCAAAACTTCAGCATTTCTCGCTTTTGGCAAGCGAGCATAAACAAAGAAAATCGCGGCGTTCCAAATTCAAAAATCGGGTGTTCCGAAAGAAACAAAACACGGCCGGAACAAATCACCACCGCTTGTGGCTGCGTTTTGAATTATTCATAATTCACCTAGCAATAATAGCAGGTGAATATTTTTCTTTTATTCACAGCGTCATTGAATAGAACTGGCTGCGAACGAGAGATAATAACTCATCGATTGTTTACTACCAACCTAACAGGGTGGCTGAATGAATAAATCTGAGCTCTTTGCCGTGAGGATGAATTGCTAGGGAAAATTAATGAACGTTTTTGAAGACTACAATTTTAAAGTTGCATTGCTTTTACAAGAAAATATAAAATTGTAATAACCCGATATTTCATTATGGTTATTATCAGGTGTCCGAAAGCTATTCAATTTACGAGGAAAATTAATTTTCAGAATTTAATTGTAACATGGAATATCGTTACGTAAAAACATTTAATTTTTACGAGGAATTTTATATTTTTCTCAAGCTTTAGACTTTAAATCCTACAAAAAATACAAAAAGTATAATCTATAAATCCTCTTTGGATCTATTCGACCAATGTTACGATTTTAATATAACCTAAGTTAGATATTGCTTTAAGAATAGTTTGTTAAGTACAATATTAAGACAGTTAATGTATATCATTTTTATACCGATGAAAATACATAAGTCTTAATACACTCCTTGTTCTTCGGCTCGACCGGGGGGGTGCTAAAACGTAGCCGCAGTTGGCAATGTTTGCAGTGCGAGTGGAAAATGGCCGGAATTTTTAGAGCTTTCTCAAGTAGGAGGTGTAAGGGGATCGGGTTTTATGTTAGAATGGTTCCTTTGTTAGCTCTTTTATGGGTTGAAATTTGAGGAATTTATCCTTTATGGCCTAATGGTGCTTCGGGAGGCAACAAATGACGATCAGAATAGTAAAATGCCGACATTAAAATTTATCGAAGTTATTTGCGGTTGTAACGACTGCCACGAATTGAATTGTTTTACCCGATTACCTGAAAAAAGAAAGAAACGTTTTTCGGGTGTATACCTATATTACAAAATTTAATATAGTTACTTGTGTATGTGCATATGCATCTTATTTTTTGTGACCTCCAGTAGAATACCCGACTAGACGGATTGTATATCAGTTGTCAGATATAGTATCATCAGATAGATTTTCATCCCTTATATAGTTGACAGACCATGTCACAAAACGGACCGTTGTTGCAATTATTTAATGTACAATCATGTATTTATTAACTTTGCATAAGTAAATAATTAGCTTTCTCTCCATTCATTCGCAATAACCTTTTTCCTGGACCATCCAAAGGCATTGGAAAACAATTATTTAATTAACAATACACCCGTTCGGAACCTAGGCATGACGGACAGTCACACAAACAAACCAAAACCTGAAACAACCTATTGCCGCGGTTAAAACATGCCACACTATTTAATTTTGTTTCACGATTGCGTAAATGTACGTAAAATTAAGTGGATTGAGAACAATAGTACCATTTACAATTTGTTTATTACTGATTTAACGAGACTGTAAATTGCAGGACGCTAGACTTCTCACTACACAACTGGGATCTTCCAGTGGAACGCAATGTAAATACAAGGGAACTGCACGAAATGCAGCCCCAAGGAGCGAGTGGGAAATGTTTAACACTCTCAAAAGGCGTGTTCACATTAGACCACAGAATAAATAAAAGTACAAGTATAGCTTGGCTAAAAAGAAGTTTACACGGTGACAGATGGAACTACTATATTCTCAATTGTGCGTGAAAATAGGATCATGTTGCCAATTTCATTCAGTGCCTTAAATTTTTCCATACTCTTTTGCCACCCGATTTGATTCCTAACAAAACAGTGTTTAGGTAAGTAGATCGAACGTTGCTTGGAAGCAGGTTAAAGGGCAAGATGGCGGTAACAATCGAATGGACCCTGTTCAACGTAACACCACTTTATACCGTCAACTGTGGCAACTTTGCCTAAGTATGATACATTCAGTCAACAAAGTATCGGGAATGGATGATTTGTTTATGGTTCCAAATTCAAATTTTTGTTTTTTTTGTTGTTGTTAGATTGGCACAACTGTTTTCTATTTTGGCGCGGAGTTTGAGTTGCATCTGTTATTTATATTAAATACAGTGCTGTTTTTAGTTATATCATATCTAGTGTGTATTGCGAATTTCATAATGGACAAAAACATTGAACAAAGAGTTTGTCTTAAATTTTGCATCGCCAATGGAATTTCGTGTTCGGAGTCACTGAAAATGTTACAGAAGGCTTACGGTGATTCGACTTTATCAAAAACACGTGTTTATGAGTGGTACAAAGCGTTCAAAAGCGGTCGAGATGTGATGGAAGATTTGCCTCGCTCTGGTAGGCCATCAACGTCTGCAACTGAAGTTAACATCGCAAAAGTGAAGGAAATAGTGACTGAAAATCCTCATTCAACTTTGAGAGAGATAGCCGCCGAACTTTCTGTATCTCACGAGTCGATCCGTACTATTTTAACTAATCATTTGGGTATGAAACATGTTACCGCTCGGCTAGTCCCAAAAGACCTGAATTTTCTCCAAAAACTCAATCGCATGAGAGTCGCTGAGGACATGCTAGAACGAGTCAATTCCGACCCAACATTCATGAAACGCATTGTTACTGGTGACGAGACGTGGGTTTACGAGTTTGACATGCAAACTAGTCAACAAGCTTCGGAGTGGCGCCTTCCAACTGAACCGAAACCGAAGAAACCACGCCAAAGTCGATCAAAAGTCAAAGTCATGTTGACTGTTTTCTTTGACTATCGCGGTGTTGTGCACTCGGAATTCTTGCCGGAAGGTCAAACGGTAAATAAAGAATATTATTTGAGCGTTATGCGGCATTTAAGAGAGCAAATTCGACGAAAAAGGCCAGATTTGTGGAATGAAAATTCTTGGATTTTGCACCACGATAATGCGCCTTCGCACAAGGCCATCATTGTGAAAGAATTTTTGACCAAACACTCAACAAATACCATCGAGCAACCACCATATTCACCAGATATGGCTCCTGCCGACTTCTTTCTTTTTCCTAAACTCAAATTACCACTTCGTGGCACCCGTTTTCAATCGGTAGAAGACATAAAGGAGAATTCGCGCCGAGAACTGAATTCAATTCCGGAAACAGCGTTTAAAAAATGTTTTGATGATTGGATTATTCGTTGGCGTAAGTGTATCGTTTCTGAAGGAGCATACTTTGAAGGTGATAAAATAAATTTGGATGATTAACAAACAGTTTGTGTATTATTGATCTTTTCCCGGTACTTTCTTGACAGAGTAGTATTATTGAGATTGGAAACACTTTATAGATGATCAGAAGTTGATTTTCAATAAAATATCGGTAAAATAGCTGGTAGTAAGTCGCACACTCAATAATGTACAGATGGCCAGTTAAAATGTTGAGGATTCAATTGAACAGTCCCAAACTAAGCTGTAGGCTTGTAGTCTTGTACTATGGCAACGATAAACATATTTATACAGGGTGTTTTTTTATGCATCTAAAAAATTTTGGGGGTTAAATCAGTAAGTCATACTGACCAACTTTCACTATGGGACCATCCACGAAATCGCGAAAAAAAATTTGACCCTCCCATACAAAACATCGTCAGCTGACTACCCAAAATATATGGTTATCTTTACACTTCAAACAAATGTTCCGCAAACCGTCTAAAACTCACTATCTTTTATGAACAGACCAAGCTTTGTTCGAGGGATAGCGGCTAGATTTATAGCTATTTGATCCGTCAAGTGCTGTAGCCGTCGTTTTACAACTGATTAACGATAAATTCACTACGGTATCTAACTGATTTTATTAGTGTTTGCGAGCTATTAAACCAACAACAATAACATTGTAAGTCACTCAAATATGACTATTGGGTCTGCCACCATAAAGTTGAATTCCAATCGCACGTCATATAATTCATTAATACATTCACCACCTAACCTCCAAATGTATTTTTGACACAGCAGGTCTGTCTCTAGCACCGATTGTATTATAAAGACGATTAGATGCATGTCAATTCAAAGCTTACTTTATAGACATTTTGATGTCAAGTAAAATTACATACTATTTTGGTGATATAATTTGTGGCTGGTTTCTGCTTAAATCAGGCGAAACATTAATCGAAATAATACAAACAAGTCCTGTTTACACTCGCAGGGGTGCTAGGCAACAATAATCTGCTATGTTATTCTGTTAAAACAACGTCATTCAGTTCTACTCAGTCGATGAATATCCGGCGAATTTACATCGTCTGTCAAGGTGGGTAAATGACATTCAACTACCTGCACTTTCATTTAGTCGCTAGTTTGACAGCTGGTCGTCTGTGAAACCAGCGACTAAATGAATGTGCAGGCAGTTGAATGTCATTTACCCACTTTGACGGACGATGTAAATTCGCCGGCTATTCATCGACTGAGTAGAACTGGTTGACGTTTGTGTTAACAGAATAACATAGCTGTAACGGAACCGAAATAAAATTAATGGAGAATGGATTTCTTGTGGTGAAAATGCTCTGATACAAAGACATTGATTGCAAATGTTCCCGGCCCACTTACCGTCAGGCGCTCCTGTTCATACGCTCGTTTGCTTTCATATTCTTGATGCTATGAAAAATGCCGAAATCGGTTTCCAAATTTAAATTCCATCGACCGCCAAATCGTTTCATCATTCAAATTAAGAACCTACTTTACTCTTTTAACCCAATGAATTTCCATTCCCCATTGTTGTGATGTAATTTCTGTACCCATTGCAAAATACAGCTTAAATGCGAAAGAGAGGCCAATAAAAGATAAAACAAAAGCACAAAAATGTTGTTTCTTTTAGAAACAATTCCAAACTTTAAATGGCCAATTATTATGTTGGAATAGGGCTATAAATTGTGCTAAACATACTTTAGACCTCGAAATTGGGTTGCATTATTTTAGGAGATTTTTATATCGTAGCTAAGCCGGAGTAAGTTTTGTAATAAGTGCTCGCGTTGTGTGAAATTTGGTGTGTTGAGATAATATATTTAAATTAAACTGAATTCAATATACTGCCGATTTTATAATGGAAATTATTTTACAGAATAACCTCTAAGGAGTATTAGAATTTTACACACAGAATTTAGTGGTTAAGTTTACTTTGTAGGGAACTTTTGGGGTTTTTAGAAAAATCTACTTTAACCACTTAAAAATCAAGCTTACAAACCAAGTGCAGAAAAGTAATTAGAAATCTTTAACTTTGAATCCTATTGAAACTGTCTATAAAACACTGTTGTTATCTTACCAACCGCATTATTTTTGGTACCATGGTGTCCAAAGGGCGTCAAGTGGCTAAGGGGGTAGAATGGAGGGTTTGTGAAGAAGAGTGCAAAAGATAGATTACAATGTTTCTATATTTTAAGTTGTCCATGCATGAAATGGTGGTAAACGGAAACTTTATTCTTAACTTTTTCACATAAATACTTATTCTACGCAGAGTCGCAGGCAAAATCTTCCGATTCAAATTAATAAATAACTGTTATTCTATTCTCCCAGTAGCGCCAACTTTATTATCACTAATGACCTTATAAGTTAGTTGTTTGTCAAGATATAAAGTGACAGCACGTGACTTAATGCAGCACCATATTTAATGTACATTAGACGCGACAAGGGATCAGCTTATACTCACCGTTCTTAGGCTGCCTTTCCATAGAAGCGGAGACGAGCGGTGCGGAGAGGAGCTTTGTAGGAATCTACCAATCACATTAGTTGTAATCCATATCTCGTCTCCGCTCCGCTTCAATGGAAACAGTCAAGCAAGAGACGTGGATTACAACTAATGTGATTGGTCGATTCCTACACAGCTCCTCTCCGCACCGCTCGTCTCCGCTTCTATGGAAAGGTAGCTTTAAAACAGTCTCCAACAGTTAAGGCAATACAGAACTTTCAACAAAGCAAACCGAGCCACCTTCTCTTAGAATCAACTCAAACTTAAACGCAAAGACAACTCTAGTGTCAGTAAATAAACCCAGTAACTCTATAACTATTCCAGAATAATCTCTATCGGAGTTTCTATTGGATTAGCCAGCTATTAGCTTAGTAGACGTAGATAGGATATGTTCGATACATGCTAGGAACGTCGTCTCTAATGTGACTTAGTTGTAATAGCGAAATGAAGTTGTACAGCAAGTTTACTTTATAAATTTGCATTAATGAATGAATAAAAGTATTACTTGTGACTTATTTACAGCAAAAAAAAGTAAGTGTAGTAGTTTATTCTATTATCTATTAGCTTCTAATAACTAATTTATTTTTCTTTGTTTTGGCACTATTATTCCATCCCTTGGCCACTCATAGCCATGTAAATGATTTTTCAACAGGTTGAACTTGTAACAGTGGTCGTATCGTAAAATTTGGTAGCAAAGCAATGTAGAAACTGGAAGCAGTTACCGCATACTTTGGACAAAATCAAAGATAAGATAAAAGATATTTATTCAGTAAGGAGGTCGCACGGGCACTTTTACACGTCAAAATCTACCAGCACCTCCCAAGAGGAGACCACTGCTGAGAAGAAGCGCCGCAAGAAACTCAACAGTTATTATTATTAATAAAACTTATGACTGTGTTTTGTGTTCTAATGAGTCGTTATTGCAATAGAGGTTTGATATATATAAATAAATAAATATACATGTATTACCCATATCTATACCGTATTATGGCTGAGTTCTTAACCCTACTTTTAAGCTAGAGAAAGAGATACAGCTATATAACTGCTATAATTTTGTCCACTCATTGCCTGGCAGGCTTTAACTCTAAATAGTCCGAAATAAATGAAATTGTATTTGTATTTAACAGTTCATAATCCGTTCTCTGGAGCATATTATGGTCGTGTATATCATACGGATAAATCATCTGTCACTTTCTAACCAGTATGTAAGTGGGAGAGTGACGGATGCTTTATCCACCGTGATAAAGTTGAGGGTAATAGGGACCTGGTCACTTGACACGACAATGGAGAGGTCACCGTCGACGCGGGACGAATGTGAATTAGGGGACACATGTCATTAACTTGTTTCGTATGTGACCAGGTTAACCTAGAGTCAAGGATTTTATACCAGAGGATTTTGTCAGGGAACTAGAGATAGGCGGTGAATGAGTTAACTTGGCTAAAAGGGAAATTAAAAAAAAAAAAACAATTAATTACTAAGCGAGTTTTCTGCAGTCAAAAACGACCGCTCTGAAAAGAAGTGTAATGTTTTTACGGTTCATGTTTATAGTGGCTGAAAGAATGCCACAATTTTGACATAAATTGAAGTTTTATTAAGTATTACTATTACTTAAAAAATACCAATATTGTGTTAGGTCTTGAGACTGTTATTCTTCAAAAACATGTTAAAATGTATCCTAGCGAAGCAAATTACTAGAAAATAGGTTATGGGTCCGATTTCTATCGCACCGATGTACTACTTTTCCTTATAATTTTCCATCGATTGTGGTTTAATATCTTTTTCTAAATACCTATTATATTTCGTTTTATAATTTCTTTAACTTTACCAGTGGTAACACCTAAGGTCTACTTTATCTTAAATAAACGAACTGGTACAGAATGTTAATAATTTATTCCTCGAAACCACTTTAATAATAAATTACTAAACGCTACCAGAAGCAATCGGGGAAATCATTTTCTTACCCAACTCGAGGTTTACCTGTATTAACATTTTGAACTTACAATAAATATTGGTTTAATACAGCAAACACTTGAACTTTATTCTCAATATTTGCGTACTAACAACAAAGTTAGGCAGTTTAAGTCATAAGCGTAATTTATTGTATGCTCACAACGTTAACTTATGATAATAAAAGTTGTATCCATGCGTTCTAGCTCATTCAAGTTTGACTGGGGAATAATCTAGGGACTACATTCCCAAAATTTAAGGCTAAATATCGGTAAAGTCATCTCTTTTTCTCTTTTTTCTCTTTTTTTTTTAACTTTAGCCCAAATTAACTAAACATTTCACTGTGAGTGGAGGCCTGTGCCCAGCATTGGTACGTAATATAGGCTGGATTATTATTATTATTAAGTAAAGTGTGAGTACGTACACTCACTCATCAACGCATACTTATGCCCGATTTCACCAACCACTTAACAGACGATTAGGGTGTTAACAGCTGTCAAAATGTATAAACTAACAGTCGATTAACATTTAACATCGTATGGTACTTATCCTATTACATATATTGATATATAAATATATTGCTTTAACTCGGTTTTATACACAACTCAGCTCTAGTTAATAATTATTTACTTACCGAATTTAATAAAACTAGAGGATCAGAACGAAATTTTAACGATCTTATAACAGTTGTTGAAATAAGGTCTGACAAACAAAATGTTCATATGAAAATTGTTGATTTTAAAGGGTTCTTACAAGTGTGACATGACATGTCCAATAATTTGACTTAAAAAACGAAGATTGTAAAATAGATTCCACTTAAGACACCGTAATATCCACTTACCTACACTTTAAGTTAAGAATGCAAAATAATAAATTTTAATAACGAAAGTAAAAGTATCAAGTTAGAGCTAGAAAGAGAAGTTATATTAAATTATTACTTAAGATGATGATTTTATTATTTTTTCATTGTTTGAGAAAATTTTATAAGATTAAGCACATACCTCTTGTGCCTTGTACCACAGGTTTGTAAAGGGGCTGCTACTTTTAAACTACAATTAGTTTTTGTTATCCAAGCGATCGACGAGTAGTCGAGTGTTTGTTCATATTATTGGGGAAATCAAGTAGTTAAAGTATTCGGGGGGATTCACGAGCAATCAAGTTACAGGTAAACCCTCGCCACTACTCAATAACCCAGAGAGTATTAGTTATTTGTTTAATGGGATCATCAATACTGGATACAACTATTTTATCTTCAACCTAGTTAAACTTATACTAATGTAATAGTTTAAACAACACTGGTACCACTCGTTACAGGGGGAGACAACATACGTTTGTTACTAAATGTTATTGAAATGTTTTATTACATGGAAAGAAATAGGGAGAGAAAACGGAAAGGGAAGTTGGAAGCGGAGAAGCAATTGGACTACACCTAAAGAAACATTTTGAAAAATATAAAAATTATTAAATTAATTTCTTTTTGCCACTCTTGTTTCCTTCCCCTCTTCATCTTAATTGTTTTTTGTGATGTTCGATTTTTACTTCTTCATAAAGTACCGTTCAATTACTGGAGGTTTCTTTCAGTACCTATTATCAAAATGTAATGACATTCGAAAACAACCCTGGAGACTAGACAAGTGCACACGTGCCGTAGTCCTAAAACAACATGGCGTCGCTCAGTGCACCAAGGCAAAGTATAAACAGATAAGTAATTCAACTTCGGTCCATTAGAAGCTCGTACCTGCGCACACACACGTAGGCGGCGCAGCCACGACTGATTCATGGGCGCGCACACATACAAACTGCACCTTTACCTATGTACCTATGTACCTTTTTTCGGCGATTTTATACTGGTCTGTTTATACTGTGACCAAGAGCTGAACCTTGGCATGGTTTGGCAAGAAGCTTGGAAGCTTGGCATAATATATTTTATTATATAATTATTTAAATACACAGAAAATAGTTATCTAACATGCAAGAACAACAGCTAATCCCAAATAATTACCAAGGATCGAACTACAAACCGAGGAATCGTTTGAAATTTTGAATTACAGGTTGTCAAAGGGATTATCATACGTTAACAGAATTATAGAAGAACGGGTGTACTCTCCAAAAATTTTTTTTTCCACTTCAGTTTTCAGGTCCATAGGTAATCTATGATAGATCATCCGAACACCCGTCCAATAACACCCACAAACCATAAAGAACATGAAAAAAAACAAAGAAGTGTTTGTCAAGTGAGCACTCGGGCCGAAGCAGGAATAATTCAAGTGGTGGTCGCAACTGACCTCCGCTGGCAAATAGAATACTTTAGTAGTTCGCTCCTTCCAAAACATGGTGAGAATCTTCTATTTGTGTAGTCAAATATTTTTAGATGCCAAATTGCGGAGTTTATTTAACTTCATTTAGGATGTTGTGTTTAAAAATGTCAGCGTTTAAAATTACTAACGGTAAATAGACGCCAGCGAAAAAATCATTTTTACAAAAAAGTCACACTCGAAGACCTAAAAAGCAGTATTGAAATACCTGGATCTTTTTTGGTCTGCGGATCCATCTTGCGGAGTCCATTCGATGACAACCTTGGCCCACTCCCGTCCAGTCCAGTCCCACTTAAGCTTAGCTGTCTTGGCACCCACATCCGCAATACCGGTCTTGGAGCGCAGTTCGGTGTTTCTGCATCCTGTCAGTTCTATGAACACCTAGTATACTGCGCTCCATTGCTTGCTGGCAAATCTTGAGTCTGGATTTTGGAGCTTCAGTCAATGACCAAGTTTTGGCACCGTAGGTAAGGATGACAAGAATACCAACTGTATCCGTTTCCGGGCTATAAAATATCCCTGTTCAAAAATACACATGTCCATGTTGAGGCGTTTAACCGTGAAGAGGGAGCAAACAAACAATACAAACAAACGTTTGCATTTACGAGTATAGTTTAAACAAGAAAGAATAAGGGTGTAATAATTATTTTCACAATTCTGTGCCTATAGTTAAAAAGGGTTAAAGTTAACTTAAATCGTAATAAAAAAAGGGTACCTACAAATCATATACAGACTATACTAGACTTGCACTCTTTTTCACTTGAATACAGGAGACTTATACCCTTTCAGACTGGAACCACGGAATTTTACTTCGATATAAAAATATTCAAACATCCACACTTTATTGAACCGGAAGCACACGACTCTTCCTTTTAAATTAAACCCCTTAGGGATTAACCCGCGTAAGCTGGAAATGTAAATTCACAAACAAAACGTACACGTATTGAAAATCTTTTATACAAATTTCAAAGAGATACGCTTTATCTCGTCTTTCGTCAAAACAAGAACAAAATGCATTGTTACATTAGCAACAATTCCAAACACGATCCAACTGCGTGTCCTAATAGCTTACGGGGACACAGTGGTGATACGGATGACCAACATTTTGTTGGGTCCTACTTAGAAATGCACCTTAGTTCGTATGGCACAGAGGTCAACCCATTTGATAAGGGAATAAATGCACCAGCAGACATCATACTTGGACGGCTAGCTCAAGTTGACCGCGACAAGTTTGTCGCTCAGAAATCCCTTTCTAACTAGTCCGTTACAATAGAGATGCACCGAGCGACAAGAGAGATACTAGATTTGCTAGCCGCTCTGGTGTGAATACTGAGTTAACAGCTGATACAGGAGAGAGGAAGAAGAAGACATGTCGTGCCGATCTCACCTAGTTTAGGACAATGGCAGACGATACACGGTGCTCAACAATATCTTACACTCTTCTAAAGGTGTGAGTGAGCGTGTTCAAGTCCTTGTATGCTCAAATATATGTACTTACCTCAACCTAAAATCTTAAGCATTTTAGTTTTCGTCATCAGGTATGTTCGCCATCCTTCATGATCTGAGTATCCACGGCCCAGTCCGGGAGCGATGCATCCCAGGTTATTTTTCAACCCCAGCCGCCGCGCCGCCGTAATGGCGTATCATTTATACCTGTGCTCACAGTGTCGTTTACTTCAATTCTATTTGTGGCTAACGCGTTCTTGATTTAAATTCAGCTGTAGAAGTATTAGGGAACATCTGCTTTGTATTTTTTTACAAATGGGTACCAAGCTTTCTTTTATTAATACGTAGACACGCTTAAAACTACTTTAAAAATGTTTAGTTTTCAATTATTGAGTAGGTACTTGGGAAACCGAATGTCGATCGTGTCGAAACCGAATTTTCCCGAAGATGGCACCGTGACAGATCGATTTGGTGACCCAAATAAGTTCTATTCTGCGATTTTCATCACAAATTTTAGAGACGTTTCTGAAAATGCGAATTATAAAATGTACAAATATTGCTCTCCATACCAAATTTCAACAAAATTCAATCAGATTTAAAGATCAAAGTACAATCGTACATCTACATCTTTTGAGAACACATTTACGATATAAGGAAAGTCAATTGGGCTAACAGAAAAATCTCTGTCCGCTTAATTAAAAGAGTTAAATATTTATATAGTTATTTACATCTTGATTATATTTTAATACCTTAAACAATCCTTAAACTAAAGATATATAAGCTATATGAATTATTGTTTAAAAAAAAACTCCTTATGGATCTTTTAAATAATACATCTAGAAAATAACAAGCCGTTGTTGTTATTGTAAAAGGAGTGCAACAAAGGATTTTTGTCTGCACCGAACGTTTCTGCCATAGCGGTCGGTGCATTGTCTTCGGATAGAGGCTTGGAAATATAATTGACGTGATTGCGTTCTATTTACCTCGACAATAAAGTAAACAAAAATAAACCCAATTCAATCATTGGGATAATACACCTGATTTTTAAAACATGGAAAATTTATTAACATTTGGAATGAATGGGCTTTCTGAATACATGTCATCGTTAGAGTTTATAATTACCAAAATGTTTTTTTTTTGTGTAACTTAATAGTTTTTAATAAATTAAAAAAAGATCAGCTGAACAACCGAACTTTTATATTTTCTTGTTTAAAAACAATTAAATCGTTTTAAGTCCTTCTTTTTAAAGATCGTTAGCCAAAAAAAAATATTTAAAGGCCCAAAGGCCGTTACAAAGTACCGATAGCTATAAGTAGAAAAAGCCTTTGATCCAATTTATATTTTGTTTTTAATAAACATTGAAATTGAAATTTATATTTTCGGCTCATGATAATGAGGTTTTAAGTTTTTATTTGCCCATACTTATAGCCGTAAAAAAACTTAAAAAAGTTTTTCTAAAAAATAATCAACTTCAGGAAGCGATTTTTAGTTTAGTAGGAAATTGGACCAAATGCATTTTTACTTTGGATTCTTTTACATAAAAAAATATCTTTATATTAATCCCATGGCACATACAGACAGGTTTTAATAACGCTTTTGAAGCAAGGGTTAAAAACCTCACAAATAGTTTGTTTTAATACAGTTTCATTCAGGCGTACGCATATTTATTTTACCTATTTGAACAATAACCAGAGCTGAAAATAAAATAAATCATTAACGAAGAATAAATTAATCACAATTCGTTCCATCTCAACGGCTCCGCTACATCTGCGTTAACTTTATCCCAATGGACCCTTAATGAGTTGCCTGTATCTCGCTTCAGCAAATTGATAAATTGACAACTCTTGTCATGCCCTCGAATACTCGACATCCACACGTAAAGTATGACGTATTTGATCACATAAATTTCATACTCGATACCAGTAATACTTGGTATTTTAATTTTTTGAGCATAGTTAAAAAAATGACGAGAGAAATATCACTATCCTTATTATTTATCCTTACCTCATTAATTCTTTACTAATATTATAAATGCAAAAGTGAGTACAGTTTGTTTGTTTGTTACAATTTCACAGCTGAACCATTGAACCGATTTCGATGAAATTTGGTGGAGATAACATGAGTCCCGGGAAAGAACGTAGGATACTATTTATCCCGGATAATTGGACGGTTCCCGAGGGAGCTACTTCATGTTAAATTAAATTAAATTTCAAATTTACACACAAACACAAACTTTGAACCATGTTGAAAACGAAGGCACTTCTCACTATAAATAGCGCATTAACTAAATTTATTGCCTGATTTCATTAAATCCAGATTAGAAACGCTATCACAAACAAAGGCCCGTGTTTCACAGTTAATTTAATCGCGTGAAACAAGTAATAAAACCCCATATTCGACGCGTACAGCCCATAAAGTACCTCGAAATACTCGCAAATATTTCCCTGTAATTAGTATCTGCAGTTTTCGTAGACCAAGCGTTAGTCTTACTATTAAACAGGAAACATTTTGTTTTTATTTGTACTCACACATTTGTATTTTATATATATATATATATAACGCTTGGTCTACGAAAACTGCAGATACTAATTACAGGGAAATATTTGCGAGTATTTCGAGGTACTTTATGGGCTGTACGCGTATATATACTACTCTGTCAAGAAAGTACCGGGAAAAGATCAATAATACACAAACTGTTTGTTAATCATCCAAATTTATTTTATCACCTTCAAAGTATGCTCCTTCAGAAACGATACACTTACGCCAACGAATAATCCAATCATCAAAACATTTTTTAAACGCTGTTTCCGGAATTGAATTCAGTTCTCGGCGCGAATTCTCCTTTATGTCTTCTACCGATTGAAAACGGGTGCCACGAAGTGGTAATTTGAGTTTAGGAAAAAGAAAGAAGTCGGCAGGAGCCATATCTGGTGAATTTGGTGGTTGCTCGATGGTATTTGTTGAGTGTTTGGTCAAAAATTCTTTCACAATGATGGCCTTGTGCGAAGGCGCATTATCGTGGTGCAAAATCCAAGAATTTTCATTCCACAAATCTGGCCTTTTTCGTCGAATTTGCTCTCTTAAATGCCGCATAACGCTCAAATAATATTCTTTATTTACCGTTTGACCTTCCGGCAAGAATTCCGAGTGCACAACACCGCGATAGTCAAAGAAAACAGTCAACATGACTTTGACTTTTGATCGACTTTGGCGTGGTTTCTTCGGTTTCGGTTCAGTTGGAAGGCGCCACTCCGAAGCTTGTTGACTAGTTTGCATGTCAAACTCGTAAACCCACGTCTCGTCACCAGTAACAATGCGTTTCATGAATGTTGGGTCGGAATTGACTCGTTCTAGCATGTCCTCAGCGACTCTCATGCGATTGAGTTTTTGGAGAAAATTCAGGTCTTTTGGGACTAGCCGAGCGGTAACATGTTTCATACCCAAATGATTAGTTAAAATAGTACGGATCGACTCGTGAGATACAGAAAGTTCGGCGGCTATCTCTCTCAAAGTTGAATGAGGATTTTCAGTCACTATTTCCTTCACTTTTGCGATGTTAACTTCAGTTGCAGACGTTGATGGCCTACCAGAGCGAGGCAAATCTTCCATCACATCTCGACCGCTTTTGAACGCTTTGTACCACTCATAAACACGTGTTTTTGATAAAGTCGAATCACCGTAAGCCTTCTGTAACATTTTCAGTGACTCCGAACACGAAATTCCATTGGCGATGCAAAATTTAAGACAAACTCTTTGTTCAATGTTTTTGTCCATTATGAAATTCGCAATACACACTAGATATGATATAACTAAAAACAGCACTGTATTTAATATAAATAACAGATGCAACTCAAACTCCGCGCCAAAATAGAAAACAGTTGTGCCAATCTAACAACAACAAAAAAAACAAAAATTTGAATTTGGAACCATAAACAAATCATCCATTCCCGATACTTTGTTGACTGAATGTATATATTGGTGCTTACATTCTCGAAAACGGCTCTAACGATTTCGACAAAAAATTGCGACATGGGGGCGACAATTCCATCTAGCTAGGTTTAATATCTGGGAAAATTTATTTTCCCGTATTTTCACGCAAAATTATTTCCCTCGCAATATGGTTCGTAATTTCGGGGCGGCTGCCGCCGTCTGAATAGAATGATGTTTAGAGCGTTGGTCTACTACGCAAAGACTGCGGGTTCGAACTCCAGCTATGGATCGTTTTTTTTTTGTATTTTATTTGTATAGAAAATCAATGAAACATCGGTTTCGTCCCGAGCGACGATGCATGGTCTGCTACTGTGTATTTATCTCGGGAAATATCACATTTTCCGGAAAAATCATTCTCTAAGATAATAAGTTCAGCTGTAGGTAAAGTCGGGGCCAATAGAAATGGCCAATAATGTCAACAAACTAGTACTGTTTGACACATAACCTCAACATTTCATAAAGCGTGTTTTAATTTAATTTAAAAATCAATAATCAAGCGTATAAATAATTGTGAAGACCTTTCTCGATCTTGAAAAGTAAGTTGAATAATAATGGTAAATTGGTTAATTTCGTTTTGTTTACATCTTTGGCCATTTCTATCGACCCCGATTTTAGTATATAAACAACTTTGCAAACTTCTCCATTTACACAAATAAGTCTTTATTTTGTTCACAAATTGTCATTCGATTATAGTTATACATAATTAAGTCTTGCAGTTTTAAAGCAATTATTATACTACTCGCATGATTTTTTTAAAAGCTCACATCCAATTCCCAAATACTTAAGTACTAATACCAAAATACTCGCAAGTATTTTCCAAATACGCAAGTATTTCCTAAATACTAGTAAGTATTTCTCAAATACTTCAAAGCACTCAACTCAATAACGCAATAACTCTAGGGTTGTACATTTTCAAATGCACCTTAGGAACTAGTGAAGTGAAGGAATTACTAGAGCGGATTTGAAACGAGCGAAATGTATTGGAGTCGGTGAATTGTAGTGGGTTTCATATTACTTCGTATCACTTGCAGACTTATGACTGGCCCCGTGGGTATTATAGTCGCCTCCGTCGCGGTGGATAAAGCATCCGTCACTCTCGCACTTACATATTGGTCAGAGTGAGTGAGTGAGAGAGTTTTATCCATGTTTATCCACATCGATAAACAGGACTATAATAGGCCCGTAGAAGACAATTTATTACTTCCTGATCCTGCTACACAGGTATATTTGAGTCGAGATTGAAATTTGTGAGAAGATATTATTTTACTTCATCCATCATGCTAAAGGGAAAAAAGTACGTTTTAAGAGAAATAAGAAGCTGACTCTCTCCGAGTCATCGTGAAAATAATAGTGGAAAAACCGGTCAAGTGAGAGACCGCTTCCGTATTGAGAGTTCCGTACATATTTGGTCGGTTTTGTATATTTCTATAGGGTTTGTTCTACAATCATACCAAACTTGACGCTTGTCACATATTCCGCAAACTGATTTAATTATTTGGACCGTTCAAGAGTTCTCTCTTCATTTATCGTTCAATAGATCTCTCTTCAATCAGTTCATCTTTGAAAGCAGAGGTGTGTTTAAATTTGAAAGTATTTTTTTTATCTATAGATAAGATTTGAAAATATCTCTCTAAAACAAAAAGCGCTCTTAATTTAGAAATGTTGAGTAACAGGTCCAATCAGCTACCTAGTATTATTATAACCAACTAAAAAAATAATGAGGTTTTTATTTGTCGCGTTTTTGAAGTGTTAAAACTATAGTTTGCTTAGAGATTTATACGAAGCAGTAAATAATGACGTCACAGTACGCCATTATACTAAGAACCTACGGAAAATTTTGTCTTTTACTTTGAATAAAAGAGAGTACACGATCTACCAGGGAACTAAAACGAATCAAACAAAAAATAACACGCGTATAAAATTACCAAAGAATTTTACGACAATACCTACGCAGAATGTGTGTAAACGAATCCCAACTTTGGATCGTAATAAATTTATCGCAGATCGAAGCGTCATATCTTGGGGGTTATTATCTTTTCAAAATGTGAATCTGGCTTAGAGTCGTAAAATAGACGCGACTTTAACGAGTCTTGAGCACGTAACTTACTGTTGAATCAAGTCACAGACTGGAGTTTTACGGCCCTATCTATATATCGATTAACCCCTTTATACACGCACAATAAACCTATTTTAGTTCAAGTGCTTTCTCTTTCTGCCAAATTCAAATGTCACAATGAAATACAAGGCCAAAGCATACTTTATCTGTTTTATTATGCTTTTATGAAGAAGAGTATCTACGTATTTAAGTCTTATCTAGTCTACTGCAAAGTTTCTCTTTCTTACTTAGCTACAAAAGCTATTAGAATTATGTTCCCCTACAGTTATAAAATTTGACATCGATCCTGATCCTGTAAAAGTAAGGAATACCTTGTCAATTCCATAAGCAGCATGCAAATAAAAATAAATTAAGGTAGTAAGTACTCAGAAAATAATGAACGGGGTGTGCGCCCAGCCGAGCAAAAACTATTATTTTATAATTTGAATTCATAAACCCAGAAATCTGTTTTATTAGTAAAGTTTGTGAGGCTAAACATATTCATAGGAAACCAAATCCAACCCCTAATTGCGAGAGATTCCTCAAAATTAAACGCAATAAAAAGAAGGATAACTTTTATCCTTATCCCTACAGCCTATATTGCCAGCGTTCCACGTTTGTATGTAAAGGCGGCGCCATTTGGAGTCACTGGAACTCAGGGTTAGATATTGTGGTTGGAGAGAACAAACAATCGGAGCTCTCGCTGTCACTTTATTACTTCATTTTACGGTTCGAGGACTTCGGTAATGACCTTGCTTGCTTAGAATTTGTAGCTGTTTCTTTTAAAAAAAAATACAATTTGCGTGGGTGAGGGATTAGGCTACACAAGTCATGATCGACTGAACGTACAGGTCTTACTGCCGCACTCAGAGACGTCAATTAATTTTAAGTTTCATAAGTTGCTGCGTTATTCTATTGCTATAGCAAAGAAAGCGACAGCAGCAACTTTAATCAAACTAGAAAGTTAATTGACGTCTCTGAGTGCGGCCGTTACAGTTTACTCAGTCTTTGTATGTTTGTTCGATGATAACTTGAGTATTGTTGATCCGAACTTAATAAAAATTTGTAGAAGAGTAGTTCAATTTCAATTTTAAACATAGTCCGTTATCCCCTGACCAATCTTGCCCAGATTGGTCAGGGGATAACGGACTAAGGGAAGGGAAATTGTGAGGTTTCTGTTCGAGGCAAACTACTAGAAGTTTCGACCATTTGAAATAGGCAAATGACAGTTTCACAATCAACCGATAAAAAATGAGGTAATCGTTAACTATTTTTCAGTGGTGAAATTTTTTCAATAGATTGGATATTTGTGGCAGATAACAGTGTACTATTTAATGTAACTATGGAATGCAGCCGTTATGGAAGCAGAGTTATGCAAAATATAGCTTTAAGTGGATCTCTAAATAAAACAATTACTTTATATCAAGCATTTTGGGAATTTCCTCGAGTAATTAACAATTAACTAAGAAAACTGTTTATCAAGAAATAAATTAAGACGTTAATCAAAGTTTCTTTCTCTACAGCATTTTTATTTGATAGCCCAGTCAGTATTTAATATGTGCCACTCCAAGCTTTTTCCAATTTCCACTAATTCTAGTTAGTTTAGTACATAGCTTTTAGAAAAACTAATTCAGTCTAGCTTTAATGACAAAAAAACCCATTTCTGCAGGTTACTCGTACACTTACAAAAGTATTAAGGCCACCGAAATTAGAGCTGAACTTAAAACGCTTGGAAAACCAGCCTACCTTACTTAACAAAGAATGGCATTGCCACAATAACTTGTAAGAGACGGTTCAACTTCACAATGGAACGACCAATCCTCTTGTCACAGGGTTGCCAAATTATTTGACCAATAGTATTAGCATAGCAGTAATTCTGTAACCCTCTCACAGCACAACTGATCCTCGCATGTAAACATCACCGCAAACACCAAACACACGTTCTGCTTTTTCAACAAAAGATCGCATCTACATCTTGCCACCGAAATTAAACATGACTTTCTCTGGTTAATAATAAGGTCGCATTTTCAAAAAATCATTAAAACACTTACGTGTTTTTGTGTCATCATGGAACCGCTACCACTACAATAGCGTTGATTCTAAACAACCACAATAAACTTTAACCGCAGGCAATACGGTCTCGTTTACATCGAGTGAATTACAATTTGTCTAGCAACCAATAAATGTTCGCTGCCGACGAGTTGACGATTCGATTTCCAATTCGCTTTATAACACCCTCTATTGTGACGTTTGTAGCAGATTGTAATATTTATTGCGTGTTCTATAAATATCTTGATTAAATAACTTTAGTCAATATTGAAATGATTGAAACAACCTATTTTGTCGAATGAATCTACTTGTATTTTCATTAAATTGTTCGTTAAAACAAATCTAACTAGGTACGCCATATTTGGAGGGTCTTCTTTATTTCACTGGAGACACTCTGCCCTGCTAAGGTAAAGGGCAGTATTTTACACAAAACTACTGTAATAATTGCAACCTCATTACGGGTAATAAGGTTGCAATTACTACAGTAATTTTGTGTAACATACTGCCCTTTACCTTAGCAGGGCAGTACTGTGGCCATATTTTAACTCAACTCAAATGTATGTTATTCTTTTTATACATAATATGTGCGACACATCGCGCGTAGATAAAAATAATATACTAATTCAGGTGGCATTGTGCCGAGAAGGAACTCACAAACTTGCAAACCTTTCATCAGAAACTCGAGAAACTAACGTCGTTCTTGGCTCTTCTGGGTACTTTTTCTTAATATTTCTATGAAAGTTAGTTTATAGTATATATTATATAAATTTCCTTCGACTTTCTTGGAATGGTTTTCTTAGCCACCTTAAAGTACCAAAAATCATACATCTAATAAATTGAAATTCGACATTTTTATATACTGTATACATTAGTAAATTGTCATAGAGAAGGCATTCAAGCTCACAGGACGTCTGATGGTAAGTGACACCTGAGACCCATAGACATTTGCAATCTTAACACAACGCTTTAAGACTGAAAATTCGTTGCCAACCCTGAGTCCCAAAATGGAAAGCCTCTATGCTCGTTATTTCACCGGTTTCATTTTATTTTCCTACCTACCTTTAGTCCTTTAATCTCCAGATAATACTGACAGATAAATTTTAGCTCTGTATATTTCTATCATTATAGCAAAAGGAAGTCGATAACTTTAACTGTTAGATAATTTTATTTGGGAATTGGAAAAATCGGCCCCAAGTAGCCTTTCATTTTTAGGGTTCTGTACCCGAAGGGTGTCTAACGGGACCCTATTACTAAGCCTACGCTGTCTATCCCTCCGTCCGTCGTAACTTTAAAGGGCTGTCTTTTGAACCGTGAAAAATAGCCCGTTGATTTTTTCGCAGAATATGTGATATAACGGCGGATTTTTTAAACAAATAATAAAAAAGTCAAGTAAAATAATAAGGGAAGTCCCCATACAAGAAACGTTTTTTTCTTGTATTAGTTCTATCATAAAAACGGTAACATACGGGTCATTTGGTATGATTATAGAAAAACAACAAATACTAAAATCCGGCCAAATGTGTTTCGGCCTCAGTGCGCGAGTACGACTCGCACTTGACCTGTTTTTTTAACATCTCCGCAATATTATTATACTACTTAGTTCCATGAACTCTTAAAACCTGTCAAATCGAGTCAATGAAAGGGACGGAGCTATAAATAATAATAATATATTGCCAGATTACGTTAGTTTACAATACAACCCCAGCTATAAAGGTACGTGCCCTTTTAGTATTTGCTCCATTGATAAAAGTAGGTAGCGGGTGCAGAGGCGAGAAGTGGCACAAAAATTTAAAACAAAGCTAATGGTCACGTAGAAACGTTTCATTATACAGCGTGATGTTGTTCATTACTGCAGGTGGGAAATATAAAATTGAATTGTTATAATAAACTTTTATTTAGAAAGGTTCAATTAAAACGTGACGCTGTGAGAGAAGTTTAAATACAAATCATGCTATCTGGGGACACGGCAGTGCTCCCGTCAAGTCGAGCAAAAAAAGGCATGGCCGTACCATCCTTTTCCCGAAGCCATTCGGGCCACATTCGACCCCCCTGTAACTTCCTTGTGAAATTTTCAGTGACCAAGAGGGCATTACATAGCTAGATATATTTACAAATTACATTAAAATGTGTGATTGCCAAGTCACAATACTTATAATAGAAATAAAGATGTCTAATATTAACACATTCACTAAAATGTAGGCTTGGCTTTACATGAGACACCACGACTTTTTACGGTGGAAGCATTGCGAGACTTGACATTATTGTACATTTTATGTTTTTGATGGGATTGTATTTACTTGGATCGTAATGAGTTTTCAGCATGTTTTTCTTAACTGGGTCTTTTTTTACCTTTTCAACCCATTTGGCTTCGATATCGTAATGACATAATATTGTAGATGGTGTTACAGCCCTTATTTACTTGACAGTAAGATTGTAACGTCGAAAGTGTGATTACGACAGTGAATTTTAAGATAAACCAAAGCAGAATAAAGACTCTGCTTAGAATAAAAAAATAAGATTCATGACGTTAGTACAGCTGTAAAAATCTCATATAACTAGTTAAGTAAAAAAATTAAGAAAAAACTGGAAAAGTATTAAAACGTTTGAAAATTGGTTTTCTTCAGAGATTGATTGATTGAGGGAAGTGGAAGAACCAAGCTGACAGAGATATAGTTACAATAAAGCTAACTTTGAGTTTCAACATTGAATTAAAAATCAAATCACCACATCACACTAATATTAATAATAAAGTTTGTGGGTGTGTGTGTGTGTTAGTTGGTTTCTTCCGCCGCTATAACGGCTGGACGGATTTTGATGAAATTTTAGATAGAGATAGCGATAGCATGAATTATAACCTAATCTTTACAATACTAAAATCCAACTGGCACCTAGTACGACGCACACTTATAATTTTTATATAGCCTGTGACATTCGCACGTTTTTAACGAGTGATATGACACATTAAAATCGGTTCAATAATTTAGGAGCTAGAGACCTCTGATTTTCGGTCACATACATACTTATAATATACATACATACACCTACATTACATCCAAGACTTACAAATAATCGCGCCCATTACACAAATATTTTCCTTTACCGGTAATCGAATCCGGGACCGCTAGCTTTGTAGCTAGGGTCTCTACCAACTAACTAGGTTAACCACGTGATTAAAAAAACATTTTCTATTCTAAAATTAATTTTTAGACAGGTAGAAATAAATAATACAAAAATTAATGTTATAAAGGATGAATCAAAAAAAGAAAAATTACTAGTGTTAAATAATAATAATTTATGTATTAAGGCATTTCCACAAACAATGACCATCCTCCGCTGAACCAACAGCGTTTTTCAAATACGTGGCGTGAAACTTGCATCGATTCCTCTGCGGCTTATTCTGACATTTTATACAGTATATTAAAGACAATGAAGACAAGTCTTTATTTAATACATACACGTGAACATCCTTTATTCCAATTTGCTTAAGCTTGTTTAGATATTGTCAAAGTAATGAGTTAATGACACAGTGTTGGACACTTTTAGTTGACGAGCACATATGATTGACACGTCTTAATTCAAAGATAAAGAAGTTATAAATTATTTTTTGAAAAAAAAAAGAACAACCCTTATTTCTTATAAAATAACAAGTAAATTGGCCCTCCTAAAATTATGGTGCGCGTAGCAGTGTTCATGTAGCACGTAACAGCGTGGACGTAGCGCGTAGCAACGTTGGTGTAGCACGACGTGTAGTACATATATAGATGTAGTGAATAATCATTATTATGACATTGTGTTGGACAGGTAACTTTACGTTTATCTTTCTTCCTCAGTTAGCTTATCAATAGTGATGTACATTTTTGTATTGTTATTTGTTATTCCGACGACTTCAATGTGATTTCTGATTGAAATGCTGTAAAACTAGTGCAGTTACTTCGGTAACATTACATTGGGCAAATATTCAAAATCTGAATCTGGTTCTGTTAAAAATATGTTTTTCAGTAAAAATAAAAGTATATCTGAATAACACCGGGGGTTAGCGTGAAACAATGCGCTGTATTTATTCGACCGAGGGCCTGTGTCCCATATCATATCGAATACGCCATCGTGTTGATTTGTTTAGGGATTTCCGTTTATTTTTCAAATTCAATGTTAAAACGCGCTGGTTCATATTGTTTTATCACATGTATAGGTTTACCTTAGAGGATAGATTAATTTAGTCGAACATACAATGTATGACTTAATTAATCTTTAAAAATATATATTAATATTTTCCGCTGTCCCAGTATTACCTACACTTATATTTTTAGTACAAATTGTTAAGCTTTAACTTCATAGTCACTAATTTGAACATAACGCTTGACTATCTTATTTTATTAATAGACACTTGCCACCTAAACTATTATTAATGTATAACATTAAATAGTTACCATTTCTAAACTTATCTCGCACAATAATACTTATTCAATCTCATTATAGTCCCCTCTAAATCGTCTCAGACAACTTTTACCAGGCCCCATGTTGGGCGCCAAATAACAAACTCCCAAACAGTTTAAACTGTCTTGAAATAAACAAGTGACCACAGTAACATTATTCGAGAACAAAAGAATAACAAAAAGCCGTAACCTAAATTTCACTAAACGGCTGTGTCTCGCTTGCTCCGAACTCTTTCACTTCGGCAAATTGAAACAGTAAAGCAGATTCTGACGCATACCCGGTTTTGCTGTGCTAAGCTTTGGATACATGCGATGTTGCATTTTAGATAAATCTTTGAAACGTAAAATATTGCTACCATAAAGTTATACTTTTTGTCTGAATAATAAACGGAATGCAAATCTTGTATAGTTGTAACGTGGCGACGTTTTAGTATTTATTCTTAATTTTTATGAAAAGAAATGAAAAGAAAACATGTCATGTAAACTTTTTATATATTTCTTGTCATGGACTTTGAGCGAAAAATATTACTACATACGTGTTTGGGCAAAGTACGAGTTTTCGTTTCAACAGTGATCTCACCTTGGCAAGCGTATCTATACTCATACTAGTAAAAGTCCTCGTACGGTCTAATTGTATACTGGTGATCAAGTTAATTTTAATTTTTATTTAAATTTAATAAAATAATTTAATTCGTGCTCGAACAAGTACCAGTTCAGTTTTAAAAAGTTTTCCGGGTTCAGGTAAAGTCGGCTAGACTAGCATAATACCGTATGAGAGCGAGTGAGAAAGAAGTACGAATTCGAAGATTGTTTATGTGATTCACTGTACACCATAAAGCCTGTATCAGACTTCGAACTCATACGACATAAAAATCGCACCTCGAATATTCGGCCCGCGCATGTGCCTGACGGCTAAAAGTTAGTAATAAGAGTAATGGAGTCTGCGGCAGCTAGCGAAAAGGCCACGTCTATTCTGATTCGAAAACGCTTCGTAAGTAATTTGTCTGACACCAACTTTGAGAATTTGATTCCAACTTTTTAAGAAAACGTGCCAAGTGTAATTGTGGTGGTTTCTTGATACAAATGTATCTAGGAAAGCAAATTATAATGATCATCGTTCCTATAATTCTGAGTTAGTTTGTCATTTTATACTAAGTATTCTCTGAAAGACATTAGTGAAAAACATTTGCAAAATACATAAAAAATGCAGACGGGTAAAAAGCCAAAACACCCAAAGAATAAACAGCAATTACAATTGACGACGCGGTTAGCCTAGTTGGTAGTGACCCTGCCTACGAAGCTAGCGGTCCCGGGTTCGAATCCCGGTATGGACAAATATTTGTGTGATGAGCGCGAGTATTTGTTCCTGAGTCATGGATGTTTTCTATGTATTTAAGTATGTATTTCTCTATATAAGTATGTTTATCGTTGTCTAGTACCCATAGTACAAGCCTAGAGCTTAGTTTGGGACTAGGTCAATTTGTGTGAGATTGTCCCCTGATATTTATTTATTTATTTAAAGTGTATATAATCGACTCAAACACAATATTTATGCATTCAATATTTTTTTATGGTAAAATAATTAGGATTACGATTAATTACAAGTGGTAAACTTCTGTATCTATAATTTATTCTTATTTTTTATATGACTATAAACTCAAAAGAATGTGCCATAAAACATAAGTAACAAACCTTCAAAATAATCTATTGAATAATTATTCTTTTATCTATATCTATTAAGATCGCAATCGCCTCCAAACAGTTCCGCTTTGCCGAATATTCTAGAAACTACCCGTCCGTTCCCATGGAATTGTTGATTTAAACCTGACAGACATCTTACATCACTTCCCGACATTGATTCAGTCCTAGACCTTCTCGGGGCTTGCATAAAGGGTCATCATTACGAACGGACAGGGTTACCCTTGCGGATCACCTAGCTCGTAGTTTAAGGGAACAAGGTCGTGTTTATGTGGTTATGTTGGTATAGTCATTTGTGAAAGTCTCGGATTGGTTGGGGTGACACATGGTGTGAGGGTTTGTCGAATATGTTTTGGATAGCTACACTTGAGGTGGCTTTTGAAAAAGTGCCCCAAAGGCTGAAGTTCAGAACTATGCTCAAACGATGCTTTATAAAGAGATGTACAAACTGTAAACCCTCTACTACCTCCTAAGAGCCTACAGCAGTACAGCACCCAATTATTTGGGTAACCCTAAAACAGATATTTTATGAAGGTTGGTAACGCATTTGCAGGTTTGAGATTGCAAAAGTCTATAGGTCTCAGATCTTCAGATCGCCGCTCCTACCACTCGCTCGATTGCCTTATCCATGCCATAAAATGGGCTTAACAAAATAAGAAAAAATGCCCCGCTTGGCGTTTTTACGAAAAATATGGCGGTAACAATTCAAATAAGGTCTTACATCCCGCAAAAATCCGCTTTCAAGTGAAAACGAAAATTTCAGTGCTTGAATTGAACCTTTATTTGCCCGTATTTTATTATTCCTTTGCTCCGTGGCCGCGCGGTTCGTATGTCCACAATGTTATTTAATAATCGCCTAGTTTACGCAAACATCTGTGAGGGCACAAAGAGCAGTTTGCGGCTGCCTTCAGAATTTCAAATGTCACTCATTGGGTTAATATTTTATCACACGGATTCGAAGTTTCCCGCAAAGACTGGCTTATATATTATTGCATAGTTCAGGGTATACGACATGGAGGTTAGGAGTACGAATATATTCACGAAAACAAAACGCTATGAATTGGCTCTCGTCGCTGAGTTTTTAGGATTCGTTTTTTATTTGAAATTTTATTAGATAAACCACGATAAACTTGTCGACGACGATAAAGCAACATTGAACAGACGCAACCTTTGATGGAATAACATAATTTTTAATAAAACATCAATAACTTCAAATAAATAAATTTTATTTAAGTTTTTAAGGGACAGATATTTATTTTTTTAGTTTATCTTTTAAAGTTTAATTTGATTTGGCAATGTTCACAATAAACAAACCATAATGATAAACAGGCGCGGCTTATAGTTAGCTTGACTAGCGGTTAAGTCTTTGAAGTATTTAATGCAGAAGCCTATTTTTTTACTTGATTTTAATAAATTATATTAATAAAAATAATAATGTTCCGTGTCTTTGCCGAGTGCAGGTAAGGTTGTGTAGAGGTCGCCGCTACGTCATCCACGGTCCATCGCTGCGTGTGCATGTGGAACTTTGGTTCCCAAAACCTTAATAACTCGTAAACTAATTCCCATATTAAAAAAGTAACAGCTATATCCTAGACCGGTATAGAAGAGCCTTTCTTATGCTTGAATATTTTTGTCAAGTTCCGGGACACCCTGTATATCATACTTCTAACTATAGTTACTATATCCGGGCCGAAAATCTCGTCACTTCGCTTTTAACCTTAAAAAATATAAAAAGCTAAGTAAAGAGAAGGGTGAATAGGCATCTTCTGGGTGAGCTCGCTACATCGTAGACTAAATCTTCGTCCTCCAAGGGCAAGAGTAAGTCAAGAGCAAACCAAAAAAAAGGAGACAGGAAAAATCAACCTTGACTCTGCCAGCTACCCCAACAGGGTAAATGTTGATTTTATTCAAAGAGTCTAAGGGCGTATAATATTTATCCTTATTTTGGTTTTGTAATGACACAGTTTTCCACGCGAAAGCTTTAAAAGCGGGAATTTGAAGGATTTTGCAATCAAGAAATATTATATTCCGCGGGTTTCTGTTCAGACAATTTCCTGAAGCTTGTAAAATAATATGAATAATTGAGTTAATATTGACTTTATTTTTTGTCAATTATTATGAAACGATTTACGAACAAAATAATATTTCGGCGATCATTTTAAGCCTATAAATTGTGTCTAAGATAAAAACATTATTTTAGTGAGTTGTTATTCAATATAATTTTCAAGTGAAATAATATGAATAATTTAATGATTATTGACTTTATTTTTATTTGGCTCTGGGCTTATTTTTTAAAGTACAAAATCAGACAAATTTGAAAGTTTACAAAAGCCTATATTTAATAATTCAAATTGATAAAACGTATGATAAAAAGGATACTAGAGTAAATCAATTGACTCTGTTTATAGGTAGGTTTTGTAGCTTTTTAATTATTTATTGTATCATGCCTTAATTTAGCAACTAAATTGGAACTATAGCCCAAACCCTCTCATTCTGAGTGGAGGCCTGTGCCCAGCAGTGGGACGTATATAGGCTGGATTATTATTATTATTATTATTATGCCTTAATTTGGTATACATAAACGTTTTATATATACTCGTAGTAGGTACCACAAAACGTTGAACCATCTTGATATTTTAATACAAAAAAGTAATGCCTTCCACAGCTAAAACCAAACTTCTATTATTTTACGGTCCATTACACCGTTCGAAAAAAGGAAGCACATTCCAACTGAATTAAAACTACGCAAACAGTTCACAGAAAGCGCCATCGATACGCCTTAAAAAAACAATCGAAATTAAAAATTACACACAAAGCCGAACTGCGCAGTGTGGGAGCAGTTGCAAAATAAAACAATACCAACAACTTGGCACAGACAATGTAGAACGCAGAGACATCACTACGATTTTTCCCGCTTCTTTTTCTACTCACTTCCCGATTCAAAGATATAAAAGGGAGAGCAGTAGTTCGGAGCAAAGAATGTGAGATAGACATAGATTGCGCGCGCCTCGATTGACACATAACATAAAAAATTTGGTATAAAAAAAAAGAAAATAATAATTGAGAAGTTATAAATAAGGCATTAGTACTGTTACTTATTATCAAAACTCACCGTTAAATACTTTCAAAGTTTCAATTAAAAAGATCCCAAAAAGGCGTTTTGTTTGAAAACAAAAGAATAAAAGTTTGTATCGTTTAACAGTTTCAAAAAAATAATCTCAAGATTTACCTATTTATTATATAAAAAAAAACAGACGCATAGTTGTTATGGTCATTAAGTCCAATCGCCAAACGTCACCACAATAAATGGTTAATAGTTATTTTAAGCAATTCGCCTCTCAACTCGTCGTCGTCGAATCGACTCGGCGTCGATTAATCGGCGCGGTTAAAACGCCCCGCGCGTTAGAAGCCGCGTAAGGCAAACTTAGATACTTAGCATTCGAGCTGCTTCGTCGAAGAAATCTGGGACATGTAGTTAAAATACACACACTAAAATACTCTAACGGCCCGCCACGATTTTGAGCAGTAGCGGCGGCGGCGAGCGAATTCGACGATGATATTGCAATACCGCGTAACTGACAAATTGAAGAAAGAGAAAAATGCACCATACTAAATAAGTCAGTAAGGTGCATTTTACAACCCATTGAATTTGTTAGTTATTTAAAGAGTATTTCAGTATCACCGACGAATTATCTCTTCATTCATTGCAGGGTCAAGACGCTCACCGCACAATGGTTCATTGGCATTAAACGCAATGTATTAAAAAGCCGTGGTAGCCTAATGGTTTGTCCTGCCGACTCTTAGGCAGAGGGTCGTGGGTTCGAACCCGGGCTCGCACCTCTAAGTTTTTCGGAATTTATGTGCGAAATATAATTTGTAAATTTACCATGAGCTTTTCGGTGAAGGAAAACATCGTGAGGAAACCTGCACACACTTGCAAAGCAATTTGACGGTGTGTGCGAAGTTCCCAATCCGCACTGGGCCTGCGTGTGTAGCCCAAACCCCTCTCATTATGAGTGGAGGCCTGTGCCCAGCAGTGGGACGTATATATAGGCTGGACTATTATTTATATTATTATATTATGATAATCGCTCGTTGCGCCGCCGGTCGCGCAATACCGTGACCCCGTACCGTGGCCCTAACAGGATATCTGAACAGACATTTCAATATGATATTCGCGCGACGTTGAAATCCGGAACCGTTCTTTCTTCCCCGACATGTGTACCCATCTGGGCGAATGCCAGCATTTGGAAATAACACTGTCGTTTAGATTGATAAAGCCTGGAACAATGGAGGGGACACAAACGGAAACTGGAAAAATTGCGAGTCTCCGACGTTGACACTGGAATTTTCGTCCGTCCGTAATCGAGATAGAATGGCGGTTATGTAGTCGTATTGCTGTTTCTGTTCTTTTTTTCTGTGCTTTAAGAATTACTATTTTTAGGGTTCCGTACCACAAGTGAAAAAGAAAATGGAACTCTTATAGGATAACTTTGTTATCCGTCTGTGTCTGTCAAGACCCTTTTTCTCAGCAACGCGTGGAGGTATCAAAGTAAAATTAATATCAAATACTTAAGTCTGCAATTCCTTGGATCAGTGAAAAAATCAAATATCTAAGTTAACGCAATCAAAAGATACGGCCGTTTATGCCGCATATTCGAGGGAATCTCAAGGTAATCTAAACCTATAAGAAGGGTACTTCCCGTTGACTTAGAATCATGAAAATTAGCAAGAAGCCATTTCTTAGAGCAAAAGTAAAGAAAAAAATCCGAAAACTGTTAATTTGTTGTTACATCACATAAAAAACCAAGTCTGTCCCTTTCTGACCAGAAGGTAAGTGCGAGAGTGACGGATGCTTTATCCACGTTTATACCTACACCGCGATAAATATAGAAGGCAGGTAGGCTTACCGACGGTGCCCTCTGAGTATAAAATAGAACCAAGCCATGCCAATGTATGTCGATGTCATTTCGACCCTGCGTGAAAATTAAAAAAAATGTTTTATAAAACTTTAAGTACAACAAATAAATTGTACCACAATCCTTTTGAAACCGCGGAATAAACATTCAAATTTTCGAAGCAATTCAATAAGCAAATCCTTCCCGTGGCACTGAATCAAAGCTGCGACGGAAAAAATATATTCCACACATTTTCGCGAGCTCTCAAATTAGGACTCCGTTAGTTTTGAATGTGGTCCAAGCCACGAAGAAGGGCGATTAAAAAAAAAAATTAAATCAATCTAATTGCTGTGGATAAAATCTCGGGGACATCCCCTAATCAACCGCTAAACAGCCGTTAAGGAGCATATATTATTCTATTGTGTTCGGGAGGGGTAAAACAGTCAAATGAATAAGATGAATAGGTACATCTTATTCCTCAGGGTCACATTTTTCCATCTCATTTCGGGTGGCTTGAATGCTCGTTAACCTTATTCATGCCAAAAAAACTGGGCAAGAGCATGTCGGACCATTGGCTCCAAATCCGGTTCTGAGGTAGGCTGCGGAGTATACGGAGAGGCGCCTAAAAAGGCGTTAAGCCTGAATTTAGGCAAGTACTCATCCATATTCCAGGCGGAGGTGTACGCCATAATTGAGTGTGCGGCAGCCAATCTGCAAAGCAACTATCTCAACAGTACTATCTATATCCACTCGGATAGCCAGGCAGCTCTCTTGGCTCTAACCTCTGATGTGATAAACTCAAGGCTGGTCGAGAACTGCAGGCAACTTTTAAACACCCTGGGTGCAAAAAACAGGGTAATCCTACGATGGGTCCCAGGGCATGCGGGCATCGTCGGCAACGAGAAAGCAGACGAACTTGCACGAGTAGGAGCTAAGGGAACACAGTTTGGACCGGAGCCATTCTGTGGCATCCCCAAAAGCCTAACAAAACTCACCCTGCGGACATATTGCTATAATGTAACCATTCAACATTGGAGGGTAACTCCAGGCTTAAACCATTCCAAGGCCCTGATAAGAGCATTTAGCAAAAAGGCAGCTACGGAGGCCTTAGCGCTAAGTAGGAACAAACTTCGCAACCTGGTTAGAGTGCTTACAGGGCACTGTTGCCTAAACAAGCACATGCAGACGATTGGGAAATGTGACACAGGGTTGTGCAGACTCTGCCATGTAGCGGAGGAAACACCCCTGCACATTCTCACCGTCTGCCCGACCATAATGCGTCATCGTAGCTCTTCATTGGGAAAGCACATAATGTGCCCAGAAGAGATCAAGTATCTCGGCGCCAAAAAAGTCCTGCAATTCCTAGAATTAACAGGGCTTAGCGGAGAACTGTAGGTTGTGGCGATCACAATAGATCAACTCTGGTCGCAGTGATACTAGGATATATTTAAGCCTTGAATAGCCGCTCCCTGAATAATAATAATAATAATAAATGTCGGACCATGCTTACCCCCTTACTAATAAACGTTGAGTAACGGCTGAGTAGTTATACAATGCTTTGTCCTTATCTGTCATTGTGACATTTAAATTCGACAGATAAGGACAAAGCATTGTATAACTACTCAGCCGTTACTCAACGTTTATTAGTAAGGGGGTTAGTGTAGGGTTCCGTCGCCATTACAACAAACATAAACAACAATCTCCAAAAAAAACATAAATATTAGCTAATTTTCTATTCAAACTTATCTTAGCTGAGATTCGGTAGGTATAAACATTTTAATCGTCTGTACTCAAGAACCAATAAAATCCACTTAGTCGTGATATTTTTCCTTTTAAATTGTTTATATGCGCTTTAATTTAAGTTTTTTCAGATTTTTAGTATTTTTATATTTGGCTGTAGGGGGGGGGAGGGACTCTTGTCTCTAACAAAAATTGGCACTTTACCCCACACTATGCGGTAGACGAGAAAAAAAAACCATCCCCACTTTACGTGTAGGGGATGTACCCTAATATTTTTTTTTCAAGATTTTATATTACTACTTTGTCGGCGTGACTAATACGAGTATGTATATTCTTGCCAAATAACAGCTTTCTAGTACTAATAATCTCTGAGCTAAGCTGCGGACGGACGGACATGGCGAAACCAATAAGGGTTCCTAGCTTGACTACGGAACCCTAAAAATAGAAATTAACATGTTCGAATCGCCAGTAAACGTGCCAATTGCCATTTTGAAGGCAGTAGTTTGCTAGCTTTTTTTTAGATAATTTAGGATGCGAGTGTAGATAAGTGTTTTCGGAGTCGTCCGTGTCTTAAGCCGGACATTAGACAGTGCGATGTGGCCTGATACAAGACTCGGATTCTGGCCCGCGGCCAATCCTCATAAACTGCTATTTTGTTTCAGTCCGAAAAATACTCGCCTATTAAAACAATAGACATACGACTATACGCTGAGATAATGAAGATAAATCGCGCCTTGCCCGTCATCAAGTTTTACAGCATTTTACATTGTCAGAATCGCAAAAATACACCTTAAGTGCTCGCCTTTTCGAAAACCGCGCGTCGGAAGACAAGTTACCTAAAGGGTGATAACGGGGTCCTATTGCTAAGTCTTAATTAAAGCCCCATAAATGCTGCGGTTAAGAGAGGCAGTACCTCAAAAGCATCAGAATAGTAAGTTAATTAAAAAAGGAAAAAAATGCTTTTCGTGACCTCCCTGGATTTACGAAGGACCGGGGCAGAAACTTGATAGTGACTATCGGCCATGAAAAGCAGACATAGATTTGGATACATCCTCTCAATATTTTTTGTATGGTGAACAATAAAGTGTATTGTATTGTATTTTATCCAGTATAGATATATACACGGAGAAAAAAATATTTTACAATATTACCAGATTGTATTGTAGTTTGATTCTGGTGTAGGAAAACAGATTTCAGCTATGGTTAACAGATATTTTTTTTATGACAAGTCATATCGATGGCCCCACCGAATAAACGTGCATGTGAAAAAAGCTAATTTTACAGGAAAAAATAAAAACGTTAGAACTGTGATTACGAGCAAATGGGACAGAATTGGTATATAACATGTACATAAAATAGATAGATTTTAAAATAATCTTTCTATTAACTTTATAATTCATTAAGTATAAATGCTAGTTTTCAAGAAAATTGAGAAAAAGCATGTTATTTTTTTATTCTAGTGTAGATAAGCGCAGATAGTACGTGCTTTAAACGTTTACACGTTTTTTCGTGTTATAAGGTCCGACTATTTTAAATGTAATGCAATGTTGCGTTATTTTTTGCGTAGAATCCAGACTACTGCTGTGATGGGTACTAAGCTCTCGCATGCTTTTTTACGAAGAAATACACTATTGTTAATATCAGTTTTAAACAGTAACACGCTTACTTGTGCAAGATTGCGTAAGATAATTTTGTGCAAATATTCTTAACAATAACTAAGGCGTTCTTGTTAATGTTTTGTAACTAAAACTGTCTTCTTTTTTACTATTTAAACTTAATATACCTTTTGTTTTTTTGTGAATTTAATAAAAATTTGGTTAAAAATGGATTTTTAAAGTAAACACATACAGTAAACACGGGTTACTTTAGCCCTGGGGGGTAACATTGCCCACCCAATAAAAATACTTTAATTTTTTATTTTTATCAAAATAGATTATACGGACTTTTACTACGTATTCTAAAGAAAGTATTTGTTACTTAAAATTGCAAAATATACGAAGAAAAGCTGGAAATATAGGGGCTAAAGTTAAAGTTACCCGTGTTTACGGTACTCACCTTGTAAAAAATTTAGAACTGGTGTCAGATTTAAGCACCGAAACGTTTTTTGGCAGCTCTTAAAAGAATAAGCGCTAGACGAAGCCTACCCCTACACATCTACAGTGACAACGGTATCAATTTTATTATTGCGGCAAAGGTGCTGGCACAAGAAAAAGGAAAAGCTCTTAAACGTTACATCAACACCGAGATCATGGATACACTGGGCCAGCTCAAACATTGAATGGAACTTTACCGCGTCCGCATAGCCTACAGATAATGGAGAGTGGGAGATTGCAGTTAAGACCACCTACGACAAGTGATTGGTGAACAAAAACGAACTTAAAGAGTATTTACTCCACCCTCCTGGCATAAATAGAGAACTGTCTCAACTCCAGACCTTTAATAGTACACCTCTAACAGAGGGCATAGGTGACTTGGATTACCTCACTCCGGGGCATTTCTCCCTTTTCGCCAGATACAGAACCACGTAGCCTTCGAACACGGTGGCAACTAACCGGAAAACTGGCTGAATACCTGCAAACACTACAGACCCGGAGTAATAGACCACTGTCAAAAGAGTCTTGAAAGTCGGAGACATGGTCTTAGTGAAAGAGGATAACATACCTCCGGCGAAATGGTTACTAGGAAGAGTTACGGACTCCCATCATGCAAGTATTCAAATTTAAATGGGCACCAACGGTGGTGCTATTATATTAATACAACTACACAGCACAACACAACTAGAACATGACTTGAGAAAATTGGAACATTATAACGACCTAATTATCGACTGAAAATGGATCACACGCTAAAAGAACAAGACGTGGTCTTATTAACGGCGTGGGTTAAGTAGCAAACTCACTTTCTGGCGTACCGGACGAGAGATTTCCCCAACAATATGACAGAGATATCCAACTTACCCGCAACAACGAAAATCATACTACAGTTGTAGGTATAAAAATCACACGTCGATAATAGAAGGTGAATATAGACTTCTACAAAGATATGAGCAAGTCATGAATCAACAATTCACGGCTATTAACAAACACTTAGCAGAATCAGACAAGATTGACTGCCAAGATAACAGTATACGACTGCCACAGCACTCGCCCCAGGGATGGACATGGACAACCTGCGGCGTCCACAACAAAGGCTACTACTGGACTTGATAAATGATGCCAACCTTCTAAAGCTGGAACAATTCGAGGAACGACTAAATAAATCGCTGGACAACTTCCTAGCGAATTATCACTACCCTGCGTCAATTCTGTATTCCAATTCCGCAAATCGTCTCGGAAACCACTCAGCGAGTCGCCGTAACATCGGAATACTTAGCAGTCAACCTCAAAAAGGAAAGACGTGACGCCACTCTTGTTACAGAGCACAGGAATCATTACGATAGAAACGGGAGCACCATGTTATCCATTCTCATACAACTTCCACCATCTTCATCGCATTTATCGTGGTTTGCACGATCGCCACCAGCACCTATCTGTATTGGAATATACCTTCTACATCTGGCGCAGACTTCGGCACACCGCTGGCTGGTGAAGGCGTTGCTCCGGAACAAGGATCCAATGAAAACATTTCATTTCGTTACTTTTCTCAACCGCGGGTCTCCGACAGCGTCAAAGAGGTGATTGTGCGTGATCCAAAATGTCTGGATAAGATAACCTCACCGTAATAATCTTAAATTTTCTTTCACTTTCTTAAATTGGTGCCATGTACGAGCACGCTCGATACTTTAGAATTAAGCCGACAATGCACCTAGTGCGCGTTGCAAACGTTTACTAGCTAGTCTTGATGTCACGCGCCACTCCCTGTCCCTCTCTTTCTTCAACTAAGCAGCCATTGCTGTTTTAATAACAGGTGCAAAGAAAGTCTAAGCTCATCAAACGAAATTTGACGCGTAGAATCAGTGAATATTCGTATTTTGAATTATTACAATATTACGTAGAGAAATTCTATGCTGCAACCGTTATTACACAATGTGAGTGTAATTTTATTAAATAGCAAACAGTTGTTACTATAATTTTTATAGCGACTTTATACTGCAAGAAGCGATACTCTCAAAATTCATATCGTTCATAACACCAAAAAGCGTGCATCAGAATAATACACAAATATAAAATTTAGTAAAGTTTTGAACAAAAATGTTTTAGACTCACGCACGTTTGTTCGTGTTTAGGCGATGGATTGTAATTTGTGTAACAAGTGAGAATAACACTATTCGTGTGGTCTCGCTGATTATATTTTCCGTAGAATAAAAATATTTTCTTTAATAAATCGGAAAATAATAAGCGTGGCCCCCTCAAAAAAATAGGGGGGGTGTATTACAACATGGGGAATCCAAGTCGGCAAAAAAAAAATTTTACTGTATTAACCTTTGCACGTTTATTCGGTGGGGCCATCGATATTTTTGTTAATACTAGAATATTCTAGTTAAAATATTCTAGTACACGAAAACTTTGATATCGTTTTGGTTACCATCTAATAGTTACAGAGTAAAATATGCATTTAGCATACAACAGGTTTTGTATACTACACAAAATTTGTTTCCTACGATACTAGGTAAATGGTAATAGGTACTAGAAATGTATGTTGTACAGAAGTAGAATTTTCTATTAATGTGTAAAAAACGTATAGTTGTCACATATATAATACAATAAAATCAAGTAGAATTTATAATATTCTGTTAAAGTAAACTAGATTTTTTTCTCCGTATACATACACCGTAAAAACATTATTCTTTATCTTGAAAAATCGGGTAAAAATATTGTTTTAATCCCAATCTAATTGTATTTTTGTAATTACATTCCCCGTCGTTATTCCAAAAAGTCAATCTCCTCTGAACCCCAAATTGCTTCAATGAATATCATTTGCGATCCAATAAGGTTAAGGCCGTCTCCGACTTAATTGAGCGTCGTATATAAAACTAAGTGCTTTTGTCGATAAATTGAATTGATACTTAATTAATCTTGTTTAAGAGCGTACATTCCCTGATTTAGTCAAGCTATCAACGTTTAAAATAAGTGCGTTTTTCTATTTTTTCCGTTTTTAATTAACTTACAAAAATACTGATCACTGAACATAGTTCAATTCAAAGTACTAAATAAAACTTAGGTTTATTTGTAACTGCATTAAATATTGTAATTATCCCTTTTTAGGTCCTAAAATCAGCGCTGTTTAAATTTTGTGCCCTATAACATTAAAAATACTTATTTGCATCAAACGTATCTCTACTTAAACATTAGTTTGCATTTAAAACTAATTGTATGTATTATTATTACCTTAACCTTAAAATATCCAACAAATCCTGTAGGCTTGATTATAAATCTATTAATCCGCGCTGTAATAGCGATACTGGGCTCATTCAGTGACAATATGGTGGCTATTACAGCTAATCCGAACCGCACTGCAATATAAACCTCATTGTTTAAATTGCTCAACTAAACAAACTGCATGTGGCAGTGTTTGTCAGGAAAGGAATAATCCTTACTTGATATAATAATTATTAATACGAAAATGGTGTTTGTTCCGTTAAGAAAGAATGAGGAACAGCAGCAGTGGAGTCCTTTTGGGAAGCGCTGGTACATTTTTGTCGTGTTAAACTGTCGGAAATTAAGTTGGATAAAATAAGATGCTCGTATGAAATTTACACGCTGTATAATTAATAAACTTTCAATTCCGTCCAGCACAATATTATACAATTTTGAATATTTTTCTACCTCTTATAAAAAAACGAATTATTTTTAATAATGTTGCCTTATTTTAATTTTCAATAAACCCCTATAAACTAAAAAGAAAAAGTGGGATCTGGAAGGGGAATTTCTTGGTGTACAATAAAAAGTTTACACACATACATAGTACTATCGTTATGAGCTCTTCACGTGGCTTATTATAATAACCATAGGTCCACCGTAGCAAAAAGGTTGGTAGTAATTCAGTTGCTTTATGGTTTCTGCAGCAAAATCGCACTGAAACACGACAGACACACATTATGGGGTTTATTAAAGAAGGTGGTGTAACTCATTGTATGGGTTTGTTATTTTTGAATAGGTTGAAAGTAATAAGTGTTTTTTATGGGGTGGAGAAGGCAAATGAGCATACAGGCCGCTCGATGGTAAGTTTCATTTGATTTAATTTAAAAACTAGCTTTTGTGGGCGGCTGTCGGCATCCACGCAAAATCGTGGCGGAGTGTAAGGCACACTATTTTCTATGAGTCATAGTTACACTGATTTAGGTTCAACATTGTCACTTCTGTTCCTAATAGATGAAGTGGGAGTTAACTCACATATTTAGATACAAGCCAAAATTACAACGGACACCCATTAAGCCGAAAAATTAGGTTTCGAAATAAGATCAGTTTTTTATTGATAATTTGATAACAGTAAGGATAGAAAAGTTCAATTTTTGGAAAGTTACAGTCTATTAAAAAAAATCTCGTAAAACGAAAGTAAATAGGACTAAACGAAAGCTTTGACCGCAAAAATATTTTTTAAGAAAGTTGAGTATTGGTAAATTGATTATAAATGAGATTTGTTAAATAGTTTTCGGTAAAAACCGTAAGATAAAAACCATTTTATTAAATTGAAAGTCAGATCTCAATTCCCATAATTAAGGAGCGAGAGCATCGGCCATTATCTCCATCTCGCTGCTAATCTGCAAGCAACTCTTCCCACCCAAGTTTGCACATTTACAGAAATAATTACATGCCCCCTCCTCCCTTAGGACAAGGGAGAAAGAGACAGAAGGTATATCAACAATTAGGCGGCGATAAAGAGTCAGTAAATGGTTATTGTAGCGAATACGGAATTAAATCTGTGAGCTTTGGTTTCTGGGTTTGCGAGTAGATTCTTATTAGTGTTCGCATTATTGTATTCCGGATAAAGGGCAGCACAGACTAACAGTCCGCTGGCCGATATCGGCCTATCACTTCATCGTATCAATTTACTTGCTTCAGTAACTTGCTTTACGTAAGTCAGTAATGTTGTTGTTAGAACCTAGGTACAGTTTCTGAACGCGTTGTAGAGGTTTTACGATATGGTTGTAGTTATAAATTATCACTATACCTTACGTATAAAGGAGGAGGTTGCTTTCGTTTTCTTTTTTTAAGAATAAGAATAAGAAATATTTATTATGAAAATATTACATGAAAAAAACATGGAGCTCTTAACTTAATTACCTAGATTAATGACATACAAGAGATGTACGCAAAGCAAAATGCAGAAAAAAATGTGGCAAATTTTTTCAGTGTCTTGTTTATTGTACAGTCAAGGACAGAAAGAGGTTAACACTTTTTCTCCTTATTCCATTGTAATAAGGTCCAAAAGTGTATACATCTTTCTGTCCTCGACTGTACAATGGCGAGTTTACCTTTCCTACTGTAAATTTCTCCACCGTATAAGGTAGAGTAGAACTTGTTTGAATGCCGTCTCCGAACTATTTACCTTTTGGCCAGCTTATTGAAAAACTTTAGGCACATTACTTCTCGGCGTTTCGGCAATTCGCCGTAATTGTAGCTCGGTTTGTTTACAGATGGAAATTGAATTGTTTCCATTGTAAAGTTTGTTTGGCGCTTAAATACCAATGTATTAAAACACACCAGTTTGAATATACCTCTGTTTGAATAAAGTTTATAGAACATTAAAAACATAAGAGCATAATGACTTTTCGATGAATACTTATGAGGTAATTGTTTTATCGTTGTATGTCTTCTTAAATGTGCGGTACTTTATTTCCACACGACATTTATTAATAATCATAATCATAATTATTTTTTTCAAGAATACGTATACAAGATGTTAAAATAATTATTTAAAATGTCACAATCAATGTAATTGTCAATGTCATTTTCCGTATCGTTCAACCATTTATGCATCCATCCATGTTAACATCCAAATTACTACATATTATAAAACAAAGTCTCCCCGCCGCGTCTGTATGTCTATTTGTCTGTGTGTCCGTTTAAATGCGATGAACTCAGAAACTACTGAACGGATTTTCATACGGCATTCACCAATGGATGGAGTGTATATTGAGGAAGGTTTAGATTATGATTTATTTAGGTTTAGATGCGTATATGTTCTGCTACCAGTGCGAAGCCGGGGCGGGTCGCTAGTATGTATGTAAACCACATTTATAATGTATACTTATTATTAAAAACTTATTTCCTAATACAAATTTAATCACGGTGAGAACTCAGAATAGAATAGAATATAATCATTTATTCGGCTATTAAATAAAACACATAACTACACTAGACATTAAAAATACAAAACTAACCTATTTAAATAACTAAAGCATATAATAAGAAACAGCCGAAACTCAGCAATACGTTTAACCTAAAATTCAAGTTTGAAACAACAGGAGACTCTAATTTATTTAGCACAGTCCTGTTAAAGACGATGAACTTCCCAAGATTATTTAACTAAGGACATTGAACCCAATTAAAGTTCCACCATAATTCCATGTTACATATTGGTACCGCGTTACATGTCTTTACACCCAGGGAAATGTAATGTACCTAACCTAACCGTGTAGACCCGGAATTTGTATCCAAGCAACCGAGTAATTTCAGAAATCGAGTATCAGAATAATTTCACGAAACTGCCCCAAACTTTGTGAGTAAATCTTCCGCTCGGCTCGGGATTAAGATCCGAATCGATTTGGTACTCGATTAAAGTTTTATTTGTTTTATCGAATATTCTGAGTCAGCTTTGTAAATTGTATTTTTGGCAACGGTTGCGTAATGGAGAGTTTTTAAATTAGTAATGCCATAAACAAGGTTAAAATTAATAAATAAGAAACCATAATATATCGAATCCCGGTATGGACAAATATTTGTGTGATGAGCGCGAGTATTTGTTTCTGAGTCATGGATGTTTTCTATGTATTTAAGTATAAATTTCTCTATATAAGTATGTTTATCGTTGTCTAGTACCCATAGTACAAGCCTAGAGCTTAGTTTGGGACTAGGTCAATTTGTGTGAGATTGTCCCCTGATATTTATTTATTTATTTATAAATATAATTTAAATTTATTTAACTTAAAAAGTTACAAGTCAAGTGCATAGTAAAAACAATTGCTAGTTAACTTGTACCTTTCATAAATTAATGGCAAAATATAAAGATGATTAAAAAAATAATCTAACTAAATTAATAATTTCCGGTTACTTTACTTTTGAAACAGAAACCGCCGGATATCTTCTGACCTCAGAGTAGTTAGTAGTGTCCAAAACAGTTTTGAATTCGCTTTGCCAAAGTATAGCCTATTATTATAAAATAAAGGAGCTTTATAATGGTGAAATAATTATTAAAATCAGATCAATAGTTTCAGAGTTTATTGGTTACAAACATACAAAAGCATGACGCACATACTTTTTAAATCATTTACGGTTTTTTATACTTTTTTATTTTTTCCATTTTTGAATTTGATTGTTTTGTTTTTTATATTTATGTTAATGTTTAGTACTGAATAAAAGTTTATGGGAGTGAAAGGTATTATTGTTCTTACTTATTTAAAACCGCCCTAATAGATCCCAGCCTCAATACCCTATATACAATCAGAATCGGAATAATCCTTATTCAAGTAGGTTTACATAATAATAAACTCTTTTGAAACGTAATTGTAGCGACTTAGCCTGAGTTTACTGCTTTTAATATTATTTATAGATAAATAAGTATGTACATTTTATTGTCTTACTAATTTTTAGGTTATTTTTAATATTTTAACTAGTAAGTGAATTCCAGTGTCGACTTTCCACGTAATGCTTTGGCATCGTGGCAGCGAGGTTTATGGGTTCGGTTCCGCCGTTCAAACCAGCTGACGGTGGAAACACGCTGTAAACAACATTGTTGACAAATTCTTTACTTCTCGAAAATGTCTTGTTTTATATAACTTTGGTTAAAGTCTTCAAGACATTACTGATTTTTGACACTACCTATTTAGTTGTGGTAGGACCTTGTCCTGATTGCTTCCAATTTATCCTTTAACATACTAAACAAATCAACAGTGTTCACATTGTTGTGTTCCGGTGTGGGGGTAGGACAACCGGTAAAATTATATAACTAGATTTTGAAATTCATTGGGTCACAATCATTTATAATTTGAATTTAATTCAAAAAGCTAGTATGGCATATAAAACATGTATTATGGAAATTAAAAAAAAAATACCTACATGTTAGTCTTAATCTAATTAACTAAGAAAGTAATAGTATCACTTTTTGAACGAATATTGCAAAATTTTGTACCGCTGAGACAAAACATGTTTTTTCGCTCTCCTGTAAAATTAGCTCAATGTCCCTTACTATGTTTTGAAATGGTGCAGCCGAGCAGTTTAGGCGTGAATCTAACAAAAGAAAATGACCCGACGCTCTGACGAGTGTGTACTAGAATTAATTGCACAAAAGATCCTACAGGATCGAAATTTATCCGAAATGGCTTATTTATACAAAGATAAAGATAAAACGCAACAATACCAAAACATCCCAAGTAGCACAAACGCTGTATAAGAGCTTATACAGCTATTATAACTCTAGTTTTAGCATTTTAAGGGCTGTATTAGCTGTTAAGCTTGTGTGCCACTTAGAATCCCAATAAGTTAAGACAAATCACAAAAATTCACCTAACAAGATACCTACCCAATATACTTACCAACTCGCTCACAAAATTCCAGCATAAAAGACAAAATTCACGTGATTTATACCAAACGCTGCGAACACTGGAAAGTACGCCGTTTAAAGTTTTACGCGTTAGACATTACGAATATTTATGTCACATGTGGCTCCTGTTTTGCCAAAAATTCTTGAGCAAAAAGCAACGGTTCGGTGGCTCGAGAATACTTGAGATATCGTAGTGAAGTGGTTTGGAAACTGGAACTTGGACGTTTTCACTCCTTAATCGGATTCGTTGAGTTAGTACCTGAGTTTGGTGTTTGGAGGTTGAATGCTTTAGATGGCAGAAGCGGTTAGTTTGAATATTTTTGACCGGATTTACCTATTTAGTTTAGAGGCACTAAGCCTTATAGTTTTTTTTAATAATTATTTCCCGTTTTCATTTAGATTTTACTTGTTCTTATCAAAATACTTTTTTTTCAAGTAAAGAATTTATTGAAGCTTAAATGCGTTAATGTCTTAATAATAATAATCCTAAAGTTCCATGGAATGTCGCAAGCCAAAAAAAACAAACCGCATATAATTTTTTCAATAGGTTCGCTCTTGACCCAAGTCCCGACCAAAGAGTCAGGACAAGTGGACGATGGAGCAAGATTGCCCAGAAGGTACCTATTGATCCTACTTTTGAAGGACACCACTGGATCATAAGAACCCGGAAATTTAGCTACCCACTCTTGCTTCGCTTCCGTTAATACAAGTTAAGATTATATCCTATGTCTACTCTGAAAGTCCATTCTAAATATTTGTGAAAGAATTAGTTTCAGAGATGACAACATCCAAACTTGCCATCTCACATATCTTACCTTTTCATAATATTATTATAGTGTAGATTATCTTTGGCAGTAAACACGAATTAGCATAATAGAAGCATAGTTTTAAATCACTGCCCGGATTTGTTTTACAATCACGGACATTGATGTCCAAACCGCTGTTCAAATTTTACGGAAATTGAGTATAGATAGATAACTACAGGTCGCTGCGGCTGATGCATATTTAGCGAAATGTTTAAGCTTCTATCAGTGGACGTGGTTTATGATTAGGTTTACGTCAAACTGTAAAGCGAGTCACGGATACAACTATAATATATTGTAGTTACGTTAGTTCATGTTTGTACTACAGTCAGTATTTCCGTATTGTAAGCAAAATAAAGTGTTTATATTCCACGTGTAGGTGTAGCGTTGGTCAAATAAAAGAGCATCGAATAATTTGATGCTTGGCTGCCTTGACTTTAATGCGAATAACACTCATCACTTTTGTTCGAGTGATGAGTTTCAGTTTCAGTTATTACCAAACTTCATCCAAGCGTGAAAAAGAATCACCTACCTATTCTCCAAACTGCGAGAGATCACACTTTATACGCGCAATTCTTAAAACTTTTAAGAATAAAATCAGTTACTGAATTTTACCACTATTCGTTTACATAAACTCCGTCCGGGAAAAACTGTAAATAAAAGTTTCCATTTAAAATTTACACATTTTTCCTCTTCTCTAACTGTGCATTTTCGCCGGTAAACTTTTTCTCGCCGTTTCAAATAATAACTTTGTTGAGGTGTGTAGCTTGAGCAGGTAAAATTCGTTCCTGGAGAGACGGAAAGCAAAGAAAATAATATTAACATTTTCCTTAATTATGTTAAATAATGGTTGTCAGTTTGATTTTAGCGGGTCTGGAGTAAAACACAATGAAACGTAATATGGTTGACATGGGTTGGCTTGGGTTTTAATGTCTTTCTTTATCTTTGTAGCCTAGTTTGTAGCTCTCAATATATCAGCGTCCCAAAAATATTTTGTGTTAACCTGATTAAATTTTTTTAAAGAACCAAATAAAACAGAATCATACAGCCAAAAGACGTCCACTTCTAGACAAGATCTCCACGACGGTCGGTTTTCCCATCCTCGCGATCTTCACCAGATCGTCATTCCATCTTTTGGGAGGTCTACCAAAGTTTCGTTTTCCAGTCCGTGGTCGCCACTAGAACCTTCCCGCCCCAACAGCCATCAGTTCTAGCAATGTGTCCCGACCAACCACTTACTGTTGTAAAAAAATATGTCCGTGGGTCCGAAATTTAATTAATATGCATAAATATAAGCTTTTCCGGAAAATAAACTAAAAGGCCCGTCGGCCAACATTTTATCCCTCTAGAGCCGAAAACACTAACGAAGAGAAGATTTAATTAGCACGAAATGTTCCCAGGGGCCATTTTTAGGTAGAAATCTCTGCTACTGTTTATTTAGGACAGGATTATTTTGTGTAATAGCTCCATAATCTGAATTGAATTGTTCATACATTAAAATAATTAATGTCAAGGTTATGAATTTACAAAATTTGCAGAAATAATTCTGGTGAGTGCGGTGTTGCGTGCAAAGAGGGGTTTGTTTTAATCCCCGAATACCCGACGCAAAAAGAGAGGTGTTATACAAGTTTAACCTGTGTATCTGTGTATCTATCTGTGGCATTATAGCTCCCAGGCGGATGGACCGATTTTGAGTCATTTAAGAGTCATTAACTCTGATATTACGGGTCCCAATGTTTTCGAGAGTTATTCTCTATTTAATTTTATTATTTTTAAGCCCATATTTTACAAATTGGCCTAGTCCCAAACTAACCTCTAGGCTGTAACCTGTAGCCTCTAACCTCTAACCTGTAGGTGCTATGTAATAGGTAACGGTATATAAAACGATATATAAACAAACGGACACAGAGAAATATATACTTAAATACATAGAAAACTTCCATGACTCAGGAAAAAATACTCGCGCTCATCACAAAAAATTAATATTTGTCCATACCGGGATTTGAACCCGGGACCGCTAGTTTCGTAGGCAGAGTTACTACTAACTAGGCTAACCGTGTCGTCAATTATTTATATTATATTCTTTCTTGATTATCTTACTCCAATATCGGTAAGCATCAATATGAACATTCCATCCAAGGTTAAAGGATAAAGACACGGGGCATAGATTAACTCATTTGCCATAAAAAATTATTCCTTACTATATTTAATTTAGGGCAGCAAAAATGCAACTTTACACATAAACAAAATGTCAGACTTATCGCGTTATTTCCTCCAAGTGAAAACTTTAAAACACCCTAAGGGAGCTCAGTTTATATTTACTGCTTCCTAGAGAACTTGCAACTACTAAGTAATGCAACAGAGTAATTTGCAGTTCTTACATAACGCCTTAGTGCACAACAATATAAATTTACATAATAAAAATGAGAGAGAGGAAATTATCAAATAACAGATTTTAACAGATTTTAACGAATGGTTTTCGTTTTGATTACGATTCAAATAATGAGAAAATAATTTTTGACGTCTATAAATAAATTTGGTTGGGTAGGCAGGTCAACAATTTTGATGTATCGAAATCACGCCAAATCAAAAATGGCAATCACTCTGTCAATAATGAACTCATTGAAACGGGATTAAGTTCAGAAAGCTGACTTTTGAAATTTACTAGTTGAGTAAATTATGTTAACAATTAAAGTAATCAAATAGCGTAACTTACGCGAAAGGGGCAGAAATATAAAGTAAAGGCCCGAAGCGAATCTAGGATGCCGATCGGTATTCACAGCCTTCACATAAAATAAATGCACTGTAGATAATCATATTTATTATTATATTAATTTTGAAAAAGTTTTAATGATCTTTATTGGGTTTTGGTAATGCAACTGAAAAGGCGTTTTATTAGCTATTTAAATTATGACGTCGAATTTAATTCAGATCACTTCCAGTGACCTATTAAAGTATTCACTGTAGGGTTAGACAAGTTGCATTCGATGAACGTTACCGTTTACGTTACGTTAGAAAAACGAATGGAATTGACATTCACAGCTTACGTCACTCGTACACATTTTGTCAATTTTCGAACATCATAATCTAGAACCGCAATCATTCCACCCCACTGATGCAACTAACGGTTTATTTAGGCCAGAGCAGGAAGTATAATAATAAAATCATAGTATACGAGTAAAGTATTGAATTGCCAGTGATTTGTGTTTTAATCTATGGAACAAAGTCGGGTTAGTTAAACCATTTATAACTCAAGAACGGCTAGACCGATTTTTATGCAATTTGGCACACTGATATTGACGTGGATTAACATAAAAAATACTTTTTATCCGGTAAAATTTGATAGTTCCCGAGGGGTAAGTGAACAATGACTATTACGCGGATGGAGTACCGGGGAAAAGCTAGTATGTACATATATTATCTTCATACTAATTCTATTTTCATGTGAAACTTGTTGGCCCCACGTTGGGCGCCATTTAAACTTGTATTTAAGTGTCGCACTTTTCGATTTCCATATCTTTGTCGAGTTTTTTGGCACTCAATATATAACTTTTCGCTTAATTTAGTAATAGAAACTGTTAATAATTAATTTTATTAAGTTCACTTAGGTATATCGGCTATTAAACCTTTCAACCTCAGTTTAGTATAGAGTGACGGATGATATTGATTTTCAAATTAAATAGTCGATTCAAGAACTCATAGCCGTTCATTTGTTTTTCGTTCCCTATTATTTGTTATAGAGCACTCAAAAACGTTAATGATAACGTACAACCTACACAAATAGTATTTGCTTGTTCTAAAAGGGATAATTATATTATTTTTATATCTGCCTTACTGAGTATTTTTTGTATATTTTTTTTTGTATAAAAATCCACTTGTTATACTTCTGACTTTAAAGTTCCTATTTGAAGTTCAACGCTCAAACTGTCATTCCGAAGATTCTTCGCCTGCAGAAATGTATTTGAATAACGGATAGCTCTTTGCCACGGAGGATTCCACTTCGCTGGGCAGTGCAACGGTCGGCTAAGAGAGACCGGAACTGTTTATCGATACGTATGTGATTTTCCGAATGGACGTGCGAGGTCCGAGCATGTTCTGTTGCAGAATTTATTTAAAACTAAATTTGAAGGATTTCATTAAGAAATACCTACAGTAAGTAGTAAAAAAAAAATTGGTTAAAATCTATGGAAACTAATCTGACCAAAATTGTCTCATTAAGGTATAGGGGGGAGAAACGTTACACAGCCATTATTACTCTAGTTTCAGCATTTTAAGGGTTGTATAAGCTCTTATACAGCTTCTGTGCTACTTGGGTAATCCTGCGAAAAATGTGGCACCTACGCCCAGGGCGGTGGCATTTCACAATCCTCTTAATGTTTTAAAGTAGAAACAACGTAAAAATAATGTAATGAATGATATTTTAGACATCTGGCACCAGTCTAGCATATTTAGTAACAAAAAAAAAATTGACTTATCTGAATATGCGACGCGTAGCTTTGCAGAAAACGACCAAAGCCAATTTGTTTTACGATGGATTAGATATTCTATGAAGTTGACAAAATAGTATAAAACATTGTATAGGAAGATGGTTCTTGTCGTTTTCTGTTTAACTACGGTCCTTTGGTTACTTTGCTATTTGTGACGTTCTCAATATAAAGGGACCTTATGGAGGCAGGCGGTTACGCCGTTTTTAGAACTGTTACCATAGAATTCGAATAGTTACAAGAATAAGAAAAGCGTAACTGCCTTCCTCCATAAGGTCCCTTTATATTGAGAACGTCACATTTTAAACCTACCGCCAAGCAGCCATGTTTACTTGCATTGTTGTGTTCCGTTGTTGCGATACGATTAACAAAGAGGCTTTAAATTATATCTTACGCCCCGAGTTAGACTAAAACCGTAGTCAGTAAGTAATTTCAATAATAAATTGTCTGTTTTACTTACTTTTCCCTAAACCCACTATTATTACCAACTCTATCCGGAGCATAAGGGGACCCTTTTATATTTGCTCACGCTTAAAAACGTTGATGGTGACCAGAGGGATGGCAGCTACTTTGGCCAAAGGTTATAGCTTGTAATATTTTTTTATTTGGGTGTCTAGTTTTTTTTTCAATTAAGTGTTCTTAAACATTTTTATTTATTTATTTTGTTATGCCCTTACTAATAAACGTTGAGTAACCGCTGAGTAGTTATACCATGCTTTGTCCTTATCTGTCGAATTCAAATGTCTAAGCATGGTATAACTACTCAGCGGTTACTCAACGTTTATTAGTAAGGGCATTAGTATGTAAAAATATTTGACCTAATTAAAAATGACAATGACAAATATTGTCAATGGTCTGGATCTTCATGCATAATATCGGAGTCAATAGAAATTACCAAAGATTTCAACCAATTAGTAACTGTTTGACACGAAATTTCATTAAGCGTGTATTTATTAATTAAAACCTATACTTAATATCTAGTTATTTTAACTAAAAACTTATGGAAATAATAATCAAGCCTTCAAATCATTGTAAATACTTTTCTCGATCTTGAAAAGTACATGATTATGTAGTAATAATGATAAGTATCGTTGTGTTTACATCCTTGGCCATTTCTACTGACTCCAATTTTAGTGAAGTCAATATTATCATTGTGATGTAGTTATGTACAAATATAATACGTGTTGAGTTATCTCGAGCGAGTCGACAAGCTAGCGGTTTAGTGCAAGTGGGGCTATTAGTCAGAGTGGACGTTGCATAAGTTATACGCCCAATTAGTTACATTGATGGCTAGCAACGATTAGACGAGATACGATCGACGGACACGCGCGCGGACGTTTTGAACCGAAACGCCCGCCTCTTGGGTTTTCTTGAACTCAATCTGAAAACGTAATTAGACTATAATAGAAGTATTTTCTGTGGTAAGTGTCTAATTTAATTTGATATAACCCTCCACGATCGCATTCGTTTGTTTTTCCTTTTTCAGTGTGTTGTTTCAAATAAATGAATTTTTATTTAGATAGATTTTGATTTTGTCTTTAAAAAGCAGTGTGGTGGCAAAATGGTACCCAAATAAAAAATATCAGACACGAAAAACAAATACGAATCGGCATGATTTTTTCATCATTTTCTGGAAATTGAAGAGTAGGTTCTAAAAATATATAACACGAAATATACTTATTTAAACTCTTTGTCGTGTACAAGTGAACGTAGCAACGGAAAGCCCAGAGTTCATTGAAGAAAGAAAAGAAAGAAAGATAGAAAACATTTATTCACAATAACGAACACAATAAAAAATTAAAATAACATTATTGGTAGAGAACTGCGGGCTTAGCATGCATGCAGCAATTAAAATTCGCCAGGTGTCAGGGGAATAACTACATCTATTCTATATTCTAATGTAAGAGTGAACACTTAAAGCTTAAAATAAAAAGGTCCCGTCTTGATTAAGTCGCTATAGTCGCTAAGTAATAAAAGGTAATAAAAGTCAGGACGAGAAACTTGTCTGTATACGATATGGAAGTTGCCGCGTTCGTAGGCACGTAAGGCAGAGTTAGGTACCAACCGCTTTAGCCAAGCTGCTTCATTGGCGATACCTGCGACTAAATTAAAAATACCCGCACTATAATATTAAATAATGCTCCCACGGGGCAACTTAGGTTCGCCGGTTTTACTTAAATAATGTATTGTTTGAGGAATCACCTGATTGAAAGTAGTTCGAACGCTTCGCGACCGTCCAAAGTTTCTCACTGTATGTTTTCAACACTTGCGGTATATCTTATGCGCTGCGTCATCACCAACGGCTATGAATATGATATGTGATTCCATGACGTATGGTGCTTGTAATAATGTTGCATTTCACTTAGCTGGCGGTTTTAGTGCTAAAATATACGATCCATGATTTGAATTTGAGCTACTTTGCAGAGTAGGGCAGCTCTATTCCAGTTTGTCTTATAAACAGTTTCGTTTTCGATATTATTTTCTTTGTCGATTTTGCTGTTACGTCAATAAGAACAGACTAGCTAATCTTTCTATAGAAGCAGGGGTTCTATGGTGGTTCAATAATTAAAGAGGTTTTATTTATTTATTTATTTATTCATGAACAATACAGGATTGTGTTTGAAATATACACGTGAATGAAGTGCTTAAAATAAGTACTACGTTGATATTATAACTACCTAGCCAATATGTAATTACTTGCAACATAACTATTGGGTTGACTGTACCAAGGAAATAAAAATTGGCGTATACTTACGTAGTTTAATCGTAATTAACAATTGAAATATATTAAGTGAAAGAAAACCCCTTTAATACTTAGGTATATACATCATTATAGCACTGAGTAATAAATTGCAAAATTTCCCTACACTAATCCCTACATTTTGCAATTTCTATTTTACAAAGTGGCCCACAATACCTATTCCTACTCCTATAAAAATAAATAGCAAACTAGTTAAATAGACAGTTAATATTCCAGAGTGCTACAATTAAATTTCTGGAACATTAGGTAAGCAATTTCATTGAATAAGACGCGGTATGAATGCTAACCGTACAAGGCCGAGTTTGAACTGTCTTCATCTTGGTTTTAAAAGCTTTTATATTTTTATTTCTAAGGACCGTTAACCGTATTAGTAAATTGATCTTGACTACTTAAGAAGCTCATCTCAAACGTCATACAAAACTAGACAAGATCAGTTTGTTAATACAGCCCTCAATGAGACGGTCACGGTTCAAGACCTGAAATTAAAGAACTCGGGTCGTAGTTCACCAACCAATTTAACGGAGTGTTAAATCCTAATCGGCTGTTAGTCAATACATTTTGACAGCCGTCAGACCTCTAATCGCCTGTTTAACTGTTGGTGAACTCCGACCTTCGAAATTATATTTACTTATATAGGCAAATGGCTTAAGGTGGTAAAAAAGCCGTGGTAGCCTAATGGTTTAACCTGCCGACTCTTAAGCAGAGGGTCGTGGGTTTGAATCCGGGCTCGCACCTCTAAGTTTTTCGGAATTTATGTGTGAAATATAATTTGTAAATTTACCATGAGCTTTTTGTTGAAGGAAAACATCGTGAGGAAACCTGCACACACCTGCAAAGCAATTTGACGGTGTGTGCGAAGTTCCCAATCCGCACTGGGCCCGCGTGGGAACTATAGCCCAAACCCTCTCATTGTGAGTGGAGGCGTATATAGGCTGGATTATTATTATTTTTATTATTATTCGGTCCATGACTTGGTTAAGCCTACCCAATGATTCAGCCCCGTATTATGGTCCAGTTTATCGATGTGGATAAATGTGGATAAATCATGCATCACTCTCGCACTTACACACACTCGTACTTGACAGAAAGTGGCATGTTCACAGCGATAAACGCGACCATAACGTATTTCATCTAATAAACAAAGATAAAACTTTTTTAAAATTACGCAAACTGTAAGCAAGCTCTTAACTATCAGTTTTCTGTTTTAACTGCAGATAACTGGAATCAAAGCGGACTTAAAACTGCAACAACAGAGTTAAAACTTAATAACCGCTTGGCTTTTACAAGCGGGCAACAGCATTTCTAAGGTATTGAGGAGTTTGGAAAATTAAGTATTATTAAGCTGAATGTTGCCGATCATGTTAATGTCTTTAAGGCATACTAACACGTCTAGCACACTACTGCGATAGTTCGACACGTGAAGGGTGCTGGCTGCATCAAATGTTGGCAATATTTAAATTTGGAATCTCATTAAGAATGTCATTTTGGAATCTCATTAAGAAAAATGAGTATATTGGTTTGATTAACTGGACCACACTACCCATAGATATTTGTAAGAACTCAATGCCGTGTCGACCCTGGAGGACTAGGATGAAAAAGACTGTTTGACCTCAATTATTCGTATAGCGCCTAAAAACCTCTGAGCAAAAACTTCAACGGGCACCGAGCACGTACTTTGTCACTGGAGGGACTTCGTCATTAGAAGATTTCAAATATTAACAAACTCCCAACAAAATCTGGACGTCTACTTTCAGAGCTCATAACTTTTAAATGGCCTAACGGATTTTCAAAAAAACCAAGCTAAGAACACTTTCGATTAAGCTACCTTCCTAAGAAAAATTTAATCAAAATCGGTCTATTCGTTTTGAAGCTACTATTCCACAGACACACAAAATTACACAAACGTACCAGATGTACACACACACACACACACACACATCAACTGTATAACACCCTCTTCTTGCGTCGGGGGTTCAAAACCAGGCAAGTGCGAGTCGGACTCGCGCACTGAGGGTTCCGTACACAGTTTGAAGTATTTGTTGTTATTCTATAAGGCTTGTTCTATAAGCATACCATATTTGACGTTTGTATGTTTTACCGTTTTTACGATACAACAAAAATACGTTGAAAAAAAACTTTTCTTATGTCACGTTATTTTTTTTTTGTAAATCTGCCGTAATAACACATATTCTGAAAAAAAATCAATCAGCTATCTATTACTGTTCAAAAAATACAGCTCTTTATAGTTAGGACAGACAGACAGACAGACGGACGGACAGCGTAGGCATATTAAGAGGGTCCCGTTGGGCGCCCTTCGGGTACGGAACCCTAATAACGGTCTAAGATATCATGACAATATAATGACAAGCATGGGAAGTAGGCCTTAAGACATTATGCTATCCAGTTTTTTCTAAATGAACTGTTGCAATTTTGAATTCCACAAACAATTAAAACAAACGTAATTCAAATCAAACTGCAACTCGTTAAAGAACTTGCTCATTTCTCATCAGCTACGTATTGCTATTATGTAAATTCTGTTCAGTTGCATTTGAAACACAAGCGATATCCGTCCGTATTGTTTGAAGAACACGGTTGAATGCAGAAAGTGCATTCCACAATGAAAGATTTGTTTAGTCAGGTCACGCAGCAGCGTAATGCAGTTTCAGAGACCAAGTTTGGAGGCAATGACGCATGCTATGTGCATTGTTTAGACCATTCGATTTTACTTTAATGCATAATCGATCTCTATACAGCTTAGGGGTTTATTATTATTTTATAAATTATGATACGGTATCGATTCAAATCAATTCTTCTACCTACACTAGATAGGGTTGAGTCAAAATAGATAAAATCGACTACGAGACTTTAAAGAGACGAGCATACTCTCTTTTCAAAGGTTGGTAAACCTGCGATTTCTCTCCTGTGCTGAGCAGGTGTCCTTGGAACTCCCTCATGTGACCCAATGGCCAATTTGGCTCTTCTAGGATAGAAAAGTGATCAGTGATCACCTATGCCTATGCCTATGGACATGGACACTACGAGCAGAATAGCAGTTGCGTTGCCCGCCTTAGCACGGTTGGCTAAATACCTAAGTGTTCTATTAATTTTTAATTTTTATTTATTTAATAATCAATTTTGACACAATAAAAAGCCGTGGTAGCCTAATGGTTTGACCTGCCGACTCTTAAGCAGAGGGTCGTGGGTTCGAACCCGGGCTCGCACATCTAAGTTTTTCGGAATTTATGTGCGAAATTACCATGAGCTTTACGGTGAAGGAAAACATCGTGAGGAAACCTGCACACACCTGCAAAGCAATTTGACGGTGTGTGCGAAGTTCCCAATCCGCACTGGGCCCGCGTGGGAACTATAGCCCAAACCCCTCTCATCATGAGTGGAAGCCTGTGCCCAGCAGTGGGACGTATATAGGCTGTATTATTATTATTATTTATTATATTTGACACAATTTCGTGTAAAATGCACCTAAAGTAGACCCTTCAAATAACCAGAAGCATTTTATTGACTGAATTGTTGTAGGTATGATGTTGAAGCAAATCAATCTTAGTATGGTACACGATATTATTTGTCCAACTGGTCATGCTCACACAAAGACTAAAGTTGCTCTTATACGAGCTACTTTTCTCAGAAATATTTTGGCAATCTATGGGTGTTTCGTTCTTTCTCACGAAATTAGACTAGGACGGCTATTTTTGACAGGTAATTTTTGCTAAAAAAATTGTACGTGTATACGCACCTTAAAATTTACCCGTATATATCATCTTCTGGAATGAGAAGAAAAACGGTATAAGTAAAAGAAACTACACTTAGACCGAATTCGACCAAACTTCTTATACTAGGTATAACGCTTACTCTGAGATTAAAATGTGAGATTCATGACAAATTACTACGGCATTTTGACATTTAAACCCCAGAGTAAGCGTCACCCCCGTGTAAAAACTTTGGTCGAACCGGGCCTTAATCATTTACTAACGAAGGTAGGTACATTTACCAATGTTCGATGAACTCCAATAGCATATCGCCGGAGATACTTGCACAAACAGCAATGTATCTTGTTTAGCGACTTTTTAAACTCCCATGTGACTGCACTGCTAACTTTGGGGCGGCGGACTGCCGCAACTTCCACGTGCGGCTTGAGAAATTGCACTTTGATTGACCGGAAGTTTGGTAAAACGTGGTTGTTTACTCAGGCGATGTGTACAGTACTTGTTCTGTTGGAATTGTCACATGCCATAGGCATGAAGAAATAAATGACAATCGCAACAGAAGTGATGTAAATATTACTCAAGCACCGTGTCTTGTTTGTGTATGTGTGATTTTTACTCCTAACTATAAAAGACGGGTATCTGTCAACAAGTCTGACGCCTATTTTGATTTGTCGGGCTGTCTTTCTCTTTCTGCCTGTCTGTCTGTTTATCTATCGATGTGCACGGGCATCATAATGGCTATTAAAGCAATCGAGGCAAGGAAAGTAGAGGATCTCCCCGTCCGCATACTCTCCGAAAGCCGCTCGGTTCTCCAGGCCCTACGTAGCCACACCATTACCTCAGGGTTGGTACTCGAATGCCACGACGCCCTGGAGAAGGTAAATAAAAACAACCCAATTACACTGCAATGGATAAAAGGTCACAGCAACTCACGCGGTAACGACGCAGCCGACGAGCTGGCTAGGAGAGGCTCAGAGACGGAGGTAGTGGGTCCTGAGCCCATCCTGCCTTTGCCGTTCGGCTGGCTTCGGAACAGACTGCGACAAATGACCAAGGTAGAGCATCAATACTGGAGCAACCTTAGTACCTGTAGGCAAACCAGAGAAGCACTCCCGACGATCAGCCCCGGATTGTCGCGGAAGCTACAAAAGTTAGGGAGAACCCAACTCAGACTAATAACTGGAGCAATAACTGGACATGCCCTCTTCAACAAACACTTACACATTCTAGGTTTTACAGACAGCCCCCTGTGCAGAGCCTGCATAACGGCAGAAGAAACTGCAGCCCACGTCACCATGGAATGCTCGGAGGTGCAACATACCGGGCGCGTCACCTCGGGGCACCGAGGTCGCTACCAGAAGTCGTCAGCAACATCAAGGGTCTGCTAGGCTTCCTGGTAGAACTGGGTTGGCAGGAGTAACCCCCCCCAACCCACTCACGCAAAATAGACGCTTAGTCGTCGAGTTGCGGAAAACTTGCCCGCTATAACCTATAACCTATATATCTATCGATGTATGGCTTTGTAGCTCCCAATCGGATAAAACAAGTTAATGCTGCTTTTTAATTGAAAGCTAGTTTAATCACGATAGTTCTTAGTATTATGGTTTGAAGGAGATCAAATTGGGCCGCCTAAGAGCTCTGAAAGCACGGGCCGCAATTAAACGAAGGTTTTAACATAAGTATTTAAAGTTACGTTAAGAGTTATAGAGGTGTTGAGGTTACCACTACACTCAAAAACTGCCAACTTCACGTAAAGAAACCTACATAATACTTGCTTATTGTTTTAATAAGTAACTGCGATTTTATTTTATGATTACTCATCATAACATTTTAAGCTTGATTAAAAACGACTTAACGCCAAAATATTTTTACTCAAAATTACCATTTCTTAATGAATTTACCATTGATTTGTCTTCCCCGTCTCGGTCGTTAAATATTAACGCAAATCAGGGCAGAGCCTCTGATACAATTACTAATTCATCGCCAACTCGCCCGGGTTTAAAATCAGGGCGAATATTTCACAAGTGCTCAAGTTGGATGATACTTCCTTGGATGAGACTTGGTTTATTAATCCAACTTTGAGTTCATACGGGCACTTTCGGCTCGTTTGCCGAGTTTCCGTCATGCTTCCCTGCTAAGATAAAAAGCCTCTGCCCTACTCCTACAAAATATTAGAGGTATTGTGAACGTTTGCTAGTATTAACGCACTGGCAACATTTTTTCGTACCAAACGAATAAATGTTTGATTTGAAACGGTGTGTTCCTATTCTATCTTTTACTAAAAAGAGAGTATTATTTGAGTCGTTTTCCGGATGCACGTAATAACATTGTGATTTCATGAAATAAAAGAAGAGATATCAAGAAGTTATTTATTTTCTATCGTGACTACATCCCTGACAGTGTTATTTTAAGAATAGTACCTATATTAAAACTGCGTACTTTTAAATTGCATGCAGGAAATAATTTACTGTCTGCATTCTACTTTATTGTTAAAACAGTACTTATTTAGCATTAAAATAGAAAAATTAGCATACCACACAACAGAACCCTCGGCGAACAAAAAAATCTGAGTTTTCAGGCAAAAATTTAATTTAACTTCACAGTTAATATTATACACAGGAAATTCACACGAAGAAATGCTTACCCGAATATAAAGTTTCCAAATGCGGAAGCAGACTGCACGCTGTGTCGCCTCCGCGCAAACATTCAAGATTTATTATATGAAGTAAATCAGTTTTACAGTAAAAAGTGTTGGCATTTGAAAGCATGCATAATGATTTTAATACATAACTAGAAAATGCCCCTGACTTTGACCGCGTGGAATTAGTTTTTTGATAGTCTCCCCATTCGTTTTCGTTTGGCAGTTTATTAAAATGTTATTTTATATGTTTAAAAATTGTCCGATATACCTTTGCTTTGGCTCCATGTAGGTACCAAAGGTCCAAGACTTGTAAATATTAGAAATAAATTATTTTATTCTACGTCATTACGCACATATTGTTTCAAACTAGCTTTTGCCCGGGACTCTGTCCGCGTAGAAGTAGTTTATTGCTATCCCTCGGGAACTATCAATTTTATTTTTCAATAAGGAAAAGTAGTCCGTGTTAATCCAGGATGTGGACTATCTGTGTACTACTCGTAATGTTCACCAAAATCCATCCAGCCATTTCTGCGCAAAGGAGTAACACACTAAGGCCTAGCGCGCACTGCGGATTTTTTCCGTGCGTTTTTTTTCCGCTAAATCTGTGACCTATACTGGGTGTTATTTTATTCGTTGAAAAAAATTTGGGGGTTAAATCAGTAAGTCATACTGACCAACTTTCACTATGGGACCAACCCCGAAGTCGCGAAAAAAAATTTGTCAGCTGACTAGCCAAAATGTATGGGATGGTCAATTTTTTTTTCGTGATTTCGGGGTTGGTCCCATAGTGAAAGTTGGTCAGTATGACTTACTGATTTAAGCCCCAAAATTTTGTAGACGAATAAAAAAACACCCAGTAGAACTACATAGAAGCGCGCGCACTGCGGAATTAATTCCGCATTTAAATTCTGTAGATTGCTACAGATTTGGTGTGGATTTAAAAACGCACAGCACCGCACCGCATCGCAGTGCTCGCTAGGCCTAAGTGCCGCACTCAGAGACGTCAATTAATTTTTAAGTTTGATTAAAGTTGCTGCGTCTTATTCTGTTGTTATGGCAAAAAAAAGTGACAGCAGCAACTTTAATCAAACTTAAAAGTTAATTGACGTCTCAGAGTGCGGCCGTAAAACTTTCGCATTTTCAATATTATAGTGTGATACTTTTGAGTGACGGTTAACAATTTAATTGAAAGTGTTTAGGTCTAGAGTTTGCTAAATCGAGCGTTAATCTTTTGAATTAAATATGCATTTATTCTATGTTACATGTAACCCTAACACAAATGAAACCAGAACCCATTCCTCACTCCACACAGACGGACGGACGAAATAAATTAATGCGAGACATACCAGCGTCAAGCGAGCTCCAACTGACGTCGCTTTGAGGGAATTTAAATTCACATTAATGTCGGCCAGTCATTAATAATTTGAAGTTATTATAATCTCATGTAAAAACGTGGTGGAAAGAGTACAATTATAAAATAAAAAATAAAAATAATAACGTTTGCATGTTTATTTTGTGAGAAGGCTAGTGATCTTTTCACAAGTCAGACCAAGCCAGTCTACCAGTGCCTCCCAAGATGAGAGCACGGTTTTATGGTTACTAGGTGTGGTGGTCACCTGATTTGGCTTCCACCGCAGGCATAAATTAAACGTCCAGATGTAGACCACTTAGATTTATTGCACGAAACAGCACAATGATAGAAGGAGAAAGCTTATTAATTTCACCACAGAGTTCAGAATCACCAAGAAAGAAGTCAGAAAGACACAAGCACAATACTCGTAGCCTTTAAATCTAGCGAAAGCATAAGCGTTACCGAAACATTTGCGTAGGTAATCTTATCTAGCGTACGAGTGACGTGCGCAGAGCAGCACAGCGACATACTGGCGCGGGCGCATGGCGGCGACAACACAGCCGCGCGCCACGCAGATACGAGTATAACGGGATACTCGATATCTAATATGAAAGCCAGGTTCACTTGTTCGCTCAATATACACGATATTAACATGACAAATAAAATATTTAGTTTTGGTTTATATTAATATTAAGTATGAATATTAATATTCGATATGAATATTCAATACAAAATCAGTCATTTATTTATAGGTATAATGATAAGTTTTTAGAATTAGGTTTAGTTCGAAGTTTTAGATCTAGGTATTAGAAATTAACGCATGCATTATAATGTAAGTAGGTACAAAGTACACTACATAGGCAACGATACACATACTTGTTATATATAAATAAATCTTTAAGTAGGTACATAAAATGTCTAAGACTCGGGGATATTCGTGCACACAAATATTTGCCAATGAAATCAAAACTGGGGCCGCTAGCTTCATCAGAAACAACTAGGCTAACCGGTTGTATATTACCAATATCTTTTATATCGTCGTTTTTTTTTCTATTCTGTGAATAAACTAACCTATTTGAAATGAAAATAAATGTTGCCTATACTATGCTGTCTCCGCTCCATTGGTTAGCAGGAAGTTCCGGTCGTGTACCGGAAATGACATTCGCGATACATCGGGCGGCCAGATGTCTTTCTACCGACGGGGCTGCTCCGGAACACTGATTTGTCAACAGTATCAGTTTGCCGGCCGCATACTGAATGCAGAAATGTAGGAAAGTCGTAATATCGAGATTGCCGTCTTTGTAGTGAGGAAATCTGATGTAAAGTTTGGTTAATCAAGGACTTTAGCATCGTGTGCAAGAGGGTACGTACAGACGGCGAAATAAAAGTAACGTAAATTTTGCAACAACTTCTTGAAATGAAAATGATGCTTAAATCGACCTTTCAAGCTGGCAGACACATTTTTTAAAGTTTTAGACTATATGATGATGTTATTGATGTATGTTACTAAGCCAACGGAACTCAACATTAGGGAGGCAGATCACATATTTGACTGTGTGTACCTAAGCTTAAAACGAGAAATAATTATGTTTAGAATAATACTAAGCTAAGTATTGATGAGAAGAAGCAGAGAAGTAGCGGCGACCTTTTTGTTGCTCACGGGGATGAAATTTCTATGAATTTCACAGCGTCTTATGTGGCAGCAGGTTACTTAGGATTTCACGCACTACACCCTAATTTTTATGAGAAATTTATAAACTTAATATACATTTAAACATGCCTTGAAACATTAAACTAACAATGCTTTAAAAATCGTTTCCGTATTTAAGTTTATTTCCTTGTCATGGATGCGGGGCTTAAGGGCTTATTTCACTGAGACAAAGGGTCGCTGATTTACATCTGAATGCCAGCTTATTGCTTTAAAATATGAGTAATTTTCACTAACTTCTGGTAGTTTATTGTGATGTAATGAAGAACAGAGTTTGGAGATCTCTATAATTTTTCAGGATTGTACAAAAGTTAATATTTTTGGTCATTAACCGTTTTCAAGATTTTTAAGTTCCGACCCAAAATACATGAAAATTAGTTTGAAACCTGTTTGTCTGTATGTTCTGTCTTATTACAATGCTATTTGCGCAGTGCGCAGACTTGTTATCCGATTAGTATCAAAAGCACGAGTGTCGTCTGTGTCATAATGACACTAACAAACAATTTGTTTGACACTTCAACGATTCAAGTGATAAAATCACTGTGATACGGTTGTATGGTGGGTCAGGCTTTCATATTGTCGATATTATATTATCAGTGGCCCTAGACAAGATACATAACGTAACACTAACGATAACGTTGTTCGAAAACTGTCAAAATGTATAATTCATAATTTTTTATTCAGTAAGGATTGTAATGTACGTAATATTAATATACATAATATATATATAAATATTTTGACATATTTTGTATGTAATTTGACGTCGGATAAGTGATCATTTACTATTTAAGTTGTCATTATTAATTTTGATTTAATTATTTAAGTTTAAAATGTATAAGATTTTAATTAAATAATAATTCATATATTTTGACATGCAATGCGTGATATATTGTAATATTACACTGATGAATAAATAAACTAAACTAAACTATAGATGTAAGCTGCCAATCCGCGTTGGCTACTAATTTCCATTACATTTGTCTAACGTAACGTAAACGACAACGTTCACCGAGTGCCAATGTGCCAGCCCTACATGCTCCTACGGTAAAATAAAATAGTTGTGAGGAAACTTGCACATTCAAATGTGAAAACCGCTGAAAAGGATAAAGGCACAAAGGATGATCAGAGTCGAAGAAGATAAGATAAGATCAACAATACTGATTGTTAATATGTTTACAATTACAGTGGAATCATTAATTATGAATTCTTAATACAAGTAAAAATATACTCGTAATTATAAAACCTTCCCCTCAAGCACACTAAGTAATTCAACATGTTTCACTTCATATGCGTAACTCCCGCTCTTTATGACTAGGAAGAGCGATTTCTGTAGAAACAAAACTTATCTCCAAAACTTCCGAGCGAACTTATAATCGCACTCGAAATTTCCCTTCCCCTTTTCCTTTTCCCTCCATGTATCTAGTAATTAGAGAGACGTTGTCAAGACCCCACTAATGTTCGGGCGGTTAACACGCGTCAAAGTTGGCAAAACTCTAAACTCTAATTGAACTTTCGGAGAGTTATTTTAACTGTTTTTAAGGCAAGAATTACCTTGCGTAGGGCTTGTGTAAATTTGTTAGAATTTTGTGGAAGGTTTATATGCGCGTTGTTTTAAGCTGTGGTAAAACTGAAACTTATGATACTGGAATTCGGCAACCTAAAATATATTGATGAATTATTGTTAATTAATATGTCCAAACACTTATTTATTAGCTAATTAGTTACTCTAAAACTAAGTAATAAAACTAGATAAAAGATAGAGACTTAATAATAATTGACGTAAAAAAAGAACACCGCTAAAATAAATTTAAAATTACGATGCTAAACTTTTATCCCACTTCATTACTTTCCTCGAAATATTCTCCCAAAAACATTCCGTCGATGTAAAATTAAGTATGCCCAACTCATTCACAAGAAAAATACAATTACTCGGCCCTTTAGCTCAAAAGGGTGTACAAATTTAACTTAAAAATTTGGCACTTTATAAAACTTATCTTGGCAGAATTTGCGTATGAAAATTAAGTAGGAAAAATGCTCCCCAAGTTGGCATGAATATTTTAATGTTATCTATCATATTTTATCTTAGCAAGAATTTAATTTAGAAGGATAACGAGCTTTATTTAGAAACTCGTTGAAATTTTGTTGCGAAAAGTTGATTTTTTTTGACGCAACTACTTGACGACAACGAAATTTTATACTTTTCGTTGAATAATGTTGACTTTTAGACGGAATACAAAAGAAAGATGAAATTAAATGAATGATTAAACGGTGAGTTTTAACTGGAAATAGGTGGGACTGAGGTGCATTTAGATGTTCAATTGGGGTCAACTTTTCATGTAATTTGGGAGCGTGGCACCGAGTATGTTTACTCGGCATCAACTTAGAGCTTCTGCACACAAAAAGCGATCCGGTCATCCGATCCGATCCAACTATTAATTTGAACGCATGCGATCTCATTTTGTACAGAAGGCTCGTATCGGATGACCGAAACGCTTGCTGTGCGCAGAAGCTTTTAAAGTACTCGACAAATGCGGTCAAATATTTATTTTTATTTAATGCGATGTTAATAGGTGGGTGATTCCACTATAGACGACTCTCTACATCAGGTTTTAAGTCACAATATTTGTTACTTTTTTGATGTCAGTGCAAAGGATGAGATCTTAAATTAATTATTACAAACCCAACTTTATATTCAAGCTGATAGCCCACTTTAAAAGTTTATTATTTTATGATTTCGGGCCAAGTGCAAATCATACGATGTTGCAGCCGTGATCATTTTAACAGGAATAATTCATTATTTATTTTTATTTTAAATATTGTTTTGTCTTTACGGTTAATTGTTATCCTCTGTCAATATAAGAAGGCAATACATTAGTACATTTTACACAATTAAAAGATTTTGTTTTTGTATTTTAATCTGGACAGGTGGGCCGATTTGGTTGCACCCGCAATGGCACTTTAAACCTTTTTTGTGGCTGTGAAAACTTTTCATTTCCTTCCATCATTAACTTTTTAAATATGTTTTTTATTTAATTAGTAGCAAGTTTTGAATGAGTCAAAATGTTGCATAGGCGATAATGGACTGATCCAGGTATGAAAATCGTGATAATTTAAAGCGAACATCTCTGAAATTCGAACCTTAAGCATTCTTTTATCTATAAAATCTAAAACTTTAGCCCATTATGAATACATGATTAATACACAAAATGTGACTGGCAGGTACGTTACAAGCCCGATGCCTTGTGCCACCAACAAAGCCGCCGCCGCGCTTTTCAACTTTGACGAATTGGCTTTTCATTTTAGGCAAAAAAGGGCCTAAAAAGAACCTTTTTTCAACACAAAGCATTTTTGACGCGGCTTACCCGCTGATTGACATTTACACCTGGGTTTTTTATTGCAGGTATTTTATGTGGAGCGGTTACAGCAAAATTAATTTTTAAAGTGTTGCGAGTGTTGTAATTTGTTTTAAGAGTAAAAAAATATCCGGGCATATAAAAATTCGTTTTTTTTTAAACACAGCATTGTAAAAAAAAACTTGTAATTAATGCATTAAAATACAAAGTGTGGTTACTTTAAGTAAAAAATTGAACAGTACATTAAGTATATTATGGCAATGTAGTCTGATACAATGCACAAACAACTAATTACATCTGATAATAGAAATAGGCACTATTTAAGAAAAATACAACTGGCTATAAAAAACACAACAATTTTACTAAAAAAAATTAAAACCCCCAGAAGAATAAGTTTGAGAATGGATAACTCTTAACTGACCAAGCTGTCATTATAAAAGAAAACCTAAATGAAATCAGTTCACACCAAGAGCCAAAGATGATACAGGCGGAGTCAGGTAGAAAAATATATCAAGCCCATAATACTCCTTTTTTTTATTTTAAGTTGAGTTACAAAAGACTAGTAAAGACTGGGCTTCTAGAACTTGCATTCTGAGAACTAACCTATAATTTCATCAGTCGCATATCAACCGCAGCTTTTGTCATAGGTACTAGATTTTTCTTTGACTGTTCGAATTATCAAAAAGTTCTGGATTAAAATATTCTTACACAAGTTGTCCTCTGATCTTATACAGAGTTAAAATCCTCATTTCTACAAAACTGCTTAATTACAGTCACAAATACAATTAAACATTTAAAGATACTGGCAGAATACAAATACCTCTCGTTATTCACGTAAAAAAATCCTTTAAATCCTAATTGATTTACTCAAAGACAAAAAGGACATGGAACCCGAAAAAAGAACACACGTTAAAGTATTCTTTATACCTTCTTACTAAGACACATTTGAGTTTGGATCCCTGAAATTATAAACAGCTTCGCTGCCTAAAAGGTCCCAGGGGCATACATTCCCGGTTATAAATCAAAAAGAATCTCGTCCGAATAGTAAAGGATATATATCAAAGGAAGGGTAAAACAATATACAGGGAAGAAGGATGTGAAGCTGTAAGCCCTTTACAAACTTATCGACTTTACATCATAGACACGCCTTGCGTTTTGCGAGTGTTATAGCACGCGAACAAGTATCAATAATTCTTGTAAGTAAGGCTGAGTTGTTGAAACCATTAAGATCCCACTAGTATTATAAATGTGAAAGTTTGTATATATATTTGCGTTTCAATAACGCCTAAACGACTTAACGGATTGAAAATAAATTTGTTACACAGATAATCCCTATCCAAAATTGACACAAAGGAAACTTTTAATTACCGAAAATTTGAAAGATTCCGCAGAAAGCTGTAAATGAGTCTTACAATTTGTAATTTTGCCATTAAATAGTTTATAATATGATCGTTCATAGAAAAGTTACGAATTTACCCAAAAGTTCAAATTCTTTGTATAATAAGAACCTTGGAACCATTGTCCATTATGACGACACCCTATCAAGTCACTAGTAATGTTATGCATAACTATTAGAAAATATTACGTACAAAATGCCGTATATTTATGGACTAGCTTACAGTAATGTATTTTAATGCTATGACATTTTTCATCCAAAACACCATGCGAACAAATTCATACTGCTAGGTTTTTAAAGATATTTCCTAATATAAGTAAAATATTCAGTCGTTTCCAGGTTAAGGAGGAAACCAGCAAGGCTATTTCTTACCACAACTACGTTAAACTCGACTTCTAGTGGTCATTTACAAGTTCATCCAGCGAAACACTAACCAGAATTTTTTGACCTTTAGTTAAAATTAGTTGGTATGATTTCAAAGCTCAGATTATAATTGACTGCGGGGAATCCAACATCATACCTTTTTAGAATAACACCACAGCAGACAGCCACGCCAGCTTCCGCTTCTGACGGATGCCGCCGCTATTAAGATGACAAATGCTCGCTTAATACGTCGAGTTTTATGTACAGCCTGCGATGTTGGAACCAACTTAAGTCGTTTGAGTGAAATAGTCGGCATTGGATGAGGATTTAAATGTTTGTGAAGTATTTTTAAATTGCATTCTGGCTTTTCTCGGTAAGTTCAAAAAGATAATTATAAAACACGCAATTTTAATCACAGATAAATCCTGGTCATGGCACCACATTTAACTTGGTGCTTAACCAGGATTTTTATAAAACTATTCCTTTCTATAATTTTAGCTTTTGTTCGACAGCACTCGTAAATGCATTGATCAGTCTCTATTCACCACAACAAAAAGACAACTTGAATAATGTTTAAAAACGATTATGTAAACCAAAATCTCGATACCATTCTCCTCGTTCAATATAAATGCCCCAATTTCAGAAGCTCAAGGTGTATCGTAAAAACGGTACCGGCGGGCCTTAACAGTTTTACACGAGCCAATCCGTGCTTGATTGATGTAGATAAACTGGGCATACATCATTGGGGCACGGCTATTTGTTATGTTGGCTTCTTTTAGGCCCAACGAGACGACTAAGGTACGGTAAATCGAGAAAATGTAAGGCCAGCGAATATTCTTATAGTTTCGGGAGTTATTATTGGTATAAAATGGAGTACTTTTGGAGGTTTGATTAAATAACAACGAATATAAAATAATGCTGTTTTATATAAAATATAAATGAGTGCAGTGCTAAGCCACGACCTGTTAGGACACTATTAGGTAACCGATTGTTTTGTAACTATTTTAACTTTGTAAGTAGAAAATATCTCTTATTTGCTGAAAGAAAGCCTGTGCCTTGCAGTGAGTAAATGTGTGCTTATTGAATAAATAGACGGATTTTACAGATACCAAATAGTAAAATAAGTATATAGTGGATCCAATTCGGAACAGTGGCCTGTAAATTTAAATATCTGTAAACGTAAATTTATAAACGTCAAACTCGATTTTGACAGGTCTAAACGTAATCCGTATTCGGTAATTCCTTATTTAAAATTAAAATCTCTAATTTTAGACATACGCATAATTTGACGTTTATAAACTATTCAATTTACAGATACAGGCCAATTTGGTATTCGGACGGACATCCTAAACGTAAATTTACAGAATTTTATTTATCTTATCTGTAAATTAGCGCGCCACCTAAAACTTGACGTCTAAAATTTAAGTGACAAGTAACCTTGCTCTGTTATTGTGAAAGTGTAGTATTTCGGATATATTTTACTTAGTGATAATGGATGACTTTATAGTTGTTGGTGAAATTGACGAAGATGAAGGATAAATAAATAATTTCATTAAGTATATCCGCCGTGTGGGCCGTGTGTAACATTTTATCGGTCGGCCATAGGGTCAGCCGGCTTGAAATCGGGAAAAGTAATGTTTGCACATCAAAACCCATATAATATCAGTGCAGTGGTCCAAAATATGAAGAAAAATAATATAGGTAAGTATATATCATTCCTCCACATAGCTGATTTTTGTTTACCATAAATTAGTTGATTATTTGTGAAATTTGAACTTGTTAAGTGGTAATTTACTGGTCGCTCAAAATGTTTAGTTTTTGCCAAAAGGCTCACTCACATTTAAAATGACATCTAGTAACCTTACCAAGGATTAAAAACATAAGTAAAATAAGATTTGCTTACTTAGAAGTGTGAAGCTCTATACATTTTTATATGAAACAATTTTAACAGTATGAGGGACCTATAAAGTTGATTAAATTGCAATAAAACTTGGTAGACCCAATTTTCATGTATTTTGGAATAAAAAGAAACTTAGAAAGTTATTATTATGATGTTATTATTATTATTATGAAAATTGGGTATACTGAGTTTTATTGCAATTGAATAAACTACAGGTCGCTCATACTGTTAAAATTGTTTCATAATAAAATGTATAGGACTTCACACTGCTAATAAATATATCAAATGAGAAAGGCTTATATAAAGGCTTAACTATTGCAAGTTCTTTTTAATTTTTAACTTTTGCAAACTCATAAACTTGTAGACAATCTCCTATTATCAACAATTATATAATAATTTAAAAAAAACTGGTAGATTTACTTTATTATTATAGATTAATTAATTAATGTGTTAGTATAAAAGAAATAATTGTTGTGTTATGTTAACTTATGTCTCCAAATGATTTGATAATTTATCAGTGGTGGTTATTTTGTGACTAGCAAGCCACAGCTCATGAGTTTAATTTCTGCTAGAGGCAAGATTTGTTTGATGACCACAAATATATGTGGAAGTTTAATATGGATTTGTTTAGTACTTATTACAACAACATACCTTCTTTCTGTTTCAGATATGTGATTCTGACAAAAGGATTATAAGTGTCAACACGGATGCACACATGATGCAGCAATTTTGCGGGCAACAAATATAAATGTGAATCAGTATGTCATCGGGAGACAGAATAGATGGATACTTGGTTAGTTTATATTTCATATTAATATATAATACTAGCCATATTTTAACCAAACAATAAGATTTTTAACCCGAAAACCAATCACAAAAATGGTTTGTTATCTCCTTGTGCAGTCTTGCTGAACTCATATACCACTACTAGCATTACTAGCATTTGCCTGTGACTTGTCCGCGTAGAAGTCGTTTATCGCGGAAAAAAAGTAGCCTATCTGCTATTCCAGACTACAATCTCTGTGCCAAATTTAATTTAGATCCGTTCAGCTGTTCTGACGTGATTGAGTAACAAACATCCATCCATCCAAACTATCGCATTTATAATGGTAGTAAGATAAGTAGGATATTATTATATACTGGGATAGCAGGCTAGACATTTATAATGTGTTGAGTGGAGACCTTCGCCAGCAGTAATAATAGTAATATTATGTAATATATGCGCGTGCTACACGGTTTCAAACCATGGTTTCAAACAGGTGGTTTGAAACCGTGTAGACAGTGGTTTTAAACCAAATTTCGCATGACCTTAAACACCCTTGGTAGATGTCAAACAAATGGGCTTGTTTGAAACCATGTAGCAGCTCGCTTCTACTAAGGTCACTTGGTTTAAAACCATGGTTTCAAACCGTGTAGCACACGCAATAGGCTGATTATGTTATGCAGGTATGTTAAACTAGCTTTTGCCCGCGACTCCGTCCGCGTAGAAGTCGTTTATCGGTTTTCCCTTGGGAACTACCAAATTTTCACACATACAAACACACAAACTTTATAATATTTGTAGGATTATAATATGTATAAGTAAAGATTACATACTTAACAAGTACAAGTGTGTCATTTGTTTGTGAAAATGGAACAATAAAGATGTTCAGTAATCAATCATTGGTCACCAGAATAATCATTACAGACGATTAAAGTAAGATTCATTTTAATTGACACTTTTTATATCCTGTTAATGTGTTCTGTAGGGGATCATCTGCACGGAGGCGCCGCTAAACAAGCGGGCCGGCTCCAAGGCGAAGGAAACGGGTGGACACGCCACGAGTCGAGGAACGCAGCTATCTCTGGCCTTACTTATCATCATTATGATATCCAGAATTATACCAGAACATTATTTTATTGCATATGAAATTTTTCCTCTTATATTGGGGTTAATTAGCTTTATTTATTTATTAATTTTTATTACATACAATGTAAGCTTACGATTCCGAGACGCGCATACGAGGGTCGTTCCGAAAGTTTATAGCTGTGCCAGTATTAATCGTAATTTAATTTTTTTGTTGATACATTCATAAAACAAATTTTATTACGAACAACTTTGCCAAAAATAATGGTAATGAAATTATTTCATTGAAAGTCATTGAATTTTCCTGCCACTCTAGACATGTCTTCAAGGCATGTTTCCTCCATATTCTAATTTCCATTTGGTTTGCTTAAGTGCAAAGCAAATTCAGGTGCTTAAATAACGACCGGGTGCTGCATTACAGCCCTATAAAGGTAGCCCTAATTTAAAGTTGCAGGTTGCACGCTGCACGCACTCTTTCTTGCACACGGCTTATTTTCTTTGCACAATTAGTGTTCTCGACTACCATTGTTTAACCCAAACTTTTTATTATACCTATTTAAAAAGAGTCTATTTGTAATGCTCATTTTTTTCAGGGGATAGCGAAGAAACTTCCGAGGATGTGAAGTTTTGCCTTCACCTGCTGAGGAAGTGGCCGCTGCGGCACCTCTCAACTCGATGTTGACGAAGAACCATCTTCAGACTTCACTAACGCCGCACGTGATATATACGTGTGGCGCTAGTTAGGAGTTTGAATGAAAATTAAAAACTTGTGTCCTAAATGAAATGTTTTTTTTATACAATTTCTTATGTTGAAATTAAAAATATCACTTGAATAGGTAATTTAAAACCGGTCAAATGCGAGTCGGACTCACGCACTGACAGTTCCGTACACATTTGGCCGGTTTTATGAACATTAGGAATATTATAATTAGTGCTGCTACCCGTGCGAAGCCTAATGCGGGTCGATAGTTTCTAAAAAAAAAGAATACTTGCTTAGGTATATGTTTTCAGTTAGCTCAGTAAATTATTCCTTGCAGCGTTTTTTAAAATGAACATATTCTTTCCTGGCTTTTAAATGACCGGTGTTGTAAGTTATTTTATAAGCGCCAGTTGCCAGCCAAGTTGTTGCTTTTATACAAACTGTGGGGTTTGAAGCTAGTTATGGGTCCCCGAGACGATCATTTGCGATAGTCAATATTAATGACGCATTGTTACTTTTCACTTGCCCATCATTTGAAACCTCCAATAGGTACGTCATAGTGGACCTTAACTAAGGGGTAGTTAGGGTCCATTGTTATTTTCTATATACTTTGGATCTTTTATTTACATTAGCATCTATAACACATAAAAAGTGTTTTTATTCCATAAGCTTTTTAATAACTTTTATTAGTAGGTAGAGTGCAACTTGTTCAATCCTCCGCGATTCACTTGATAGGGGTTGTTATACCTACTTATGGGGCTTCTAAACGGGCTACATTTTTCTGCATTTTTTTATAGCCGGAAATATATCCTAAATGATGGAGAACAAGATGCCCATCTTGTTCTGGCATACTCAGTCTAAGAAATACAGCTATTGTTCCCGGCTACAAATTGCAGAAAAATGTGGCCCGTTTATACTAAGCCCTTTTAGGTACTCAATCGGCCAGATGCCACGAGATAATAAAATTATACTTATCGAAAACGAGCGAGTAGGACCTACGTAGCGCGTTCGCCAGGGCCTTGGGGAACTGCTATACGACGCCGGCAAGAGTGGCCAGCAGGCAGTAAGTAGGTACGCTCGCGTCAACTGGCGCTCCAGTAGGTACAATTTTAGTTTTGAAACACCAAGTCAGATCAAAATGGTAATAGTTGTGCAGTAATAATTTTTGTTATAACTGACGATACGTTTAAAAATAAAGATAGCTTTGTTCTTATACGCTTGCGTGGAGACTGACGGAGGTGCGAAGTTGTAGTTGATTGCGGATCGAAGTTATATGCGGGGGTGAAAGTAAATAGCAAACAAGTAGTATTTTTCTAAAAAAAATTTAATAAAAAATGAACACCTACATACTTAATATTAAATTAAAGCACAAGTACAAATAAAAACTACTTCATTGCACTCTTCACGCGTCCTTATCGCCGCCGCAACCAGTTCGCCACTTTGACGGATGGCGGGGAGTTCTCCAATGGAGTGACGACAGGGTTATCTCAAGCTCCTAAAACAATGAGAACAGTTTATTAATTACCTACCATACCACGTTCCTCTGCATGATAAGTACGTAAGGTTCAATCCGCACAAGTCCTAAGTGTAAAGTTAAAAAAAAATTAAAACTATAGGTAAGTAGGTACTTGGAGAGAAAAGCACTTTTAGTGCACGGTTTTTTATTTTACTATACTGCTATACTTTGTAAACGAGTCCGGTAAAGTGCGTTTGACGAGCACGCATTTATCTAAACTTTAAAATGAAAAATAGAAATGCATCGTTGTTTAATCGACTTCATTCTAAACAGTATTGCCGTCTAATAAGTACTTATAGGTAGGTATATGACGGTGCAGGTCGCGGCGCTTCGCCGGGAAGATCGTGTGAACGTCAACCGCGCGGTCATGTGAACTTAGCCTACCTACCTACCTACTTTGTGTTTGACATAATACTTTGTCGTCATCAAACCCTCAAACCCAAACTGTAATAATTTGTAACAAAGTGAAAATAGGCACTAAAAGCGTTAACAAAATACATACCAATGGAGTTTCGGTACTCGCGAATCCGTTAATAACTACACTGCCCATTATCTCAATAATTCTCTCAGTTGCGCTGAGCGCCGGCCCTGCAGGTCCCCCCTTATTCCCTTATTTAGCGGGCCTTCGTTTTGACCCGCTGCGCCCAATTAGTCCAAATCTGGAAAACGTGGATCAAATTATATCTTGGCATGATAATGAACATGGGATCAAAACAAAACAGTTGTATATACTTACCTACATGCTGCCACTCCGATAGGTTCCTGCTGCAGCCCATATCATTTAGCTCACTAGCCAAAATTGGACCACTTGTGGTTCTCTTGCATTACCTGAAATCGACATAAGTATTTAATAGCCTGACTCTAACTGAACCGAAGAAAATGAAGTAAATAAAGTACATTCTTGTAAATAAAATTTAAGGCGCTTAGATAACAAGGTTGATTATATAATAATTCATTGCTTGTCTTACCTCGCGCCATGTGTATATTTGCGTAAAGTTTTTCAACTAGCCAGTAAAGTTTTGCTGGCGTTTATTAGATCCACTTCTATTATTCATGTTCATATTATTGTTCATAGCTGTGTTCTCGGCTCTCGCAAACAAATCTTTTTTTTTTACTTTTCCGCCAGAAAAAACTCCTGCCACCAATGTTGCTAGATATTTTAATTGAACGAAGAATTTATTTTTGAGTTTTATTTTACGTAAACATCACATAACTTAATGTAAAATAAATCTTAAATTCAACTTGCACGGAAAACAGTTTTTTCTTACTTCAATATTTTAGTTTGATGAGAACCAACCATAGACGACAGAGTAGTCACGAAATTTAGAGCTGTCATTTGAGACGTCAGATAAGTTTTAAATTTAAGTGGATTCAATTTAGGCGTATTTCCGAATACCAATTGGCGCGTAACTTAAAATGACATAACCTAAATTTACAGATTCCTAACTTAAATTTAAATTTAGAGGCCAGTGTTCCGAATTGGATCCAATAACGTCATCGAGAATAGGTTTGACGTAAGTTGACGTGCGTTTCTCGACGTCAATTTCATATATTTTGTCAGATTTCTTAGTCGTTAGCCAATTGTTCTGAAAAAAATTTAATTATTGGCCGTGTCGTCGTAGTCGTACCACCTGATTGTAAAAGATTGTAAATACAGGGTGTGGACTGATTGATAAAGTACAAAACGAATTAAATTAAACGTATTGTATCCGAGATTAATTTCTACCTTTTTTCTGCAAATTGATACAGGATGATAAAGGATAAAATAATAGCAACTTGTAAATTAATAATTGATGGATATATTACATGAATATTAAAACACTATTATTTCACGTAAAAAGTCATTTAAAACCAAGAATCCAAGAAACCCAAATAATAACTTTGATCTCTCAATCATCATCATTAAGAAATCATTACCACAAATTTGGTTGACCCAGGAAAAGTATTTTTCTTATATTGGTTCCATTATAAGCACAATATAGACTTCAGGGATTGGTTACGCGTAAAAGACGTTTCTGGTAAAAACAGTAAATATACGAAAACAAATAAAAATAAAATGATACAAATCAGTAATTTTAGCACGTTCAAAATAATTTCAATCGGATCTTGAAGGACTCAAAGTGAGATTTTATCCCAGAACATTAAAATAACACTTTATTGATTTTAGACCAACTTACAAGTTTTTCACAGGTTAGATTCAGTAATCTTTCACTTATAACGTTACATAAAAAAGGCATCCTTATGATGATCAAAAAATGCAAATAAGTCATTCAGATATTTTCATTACAATTGCCAAAAATACAACGATCTCTACTCATATGCATATTCTGAAACATTTGTGGCAACACTTGCTTTTATGCAAAATACGCAGTAAACGTTAAAAATCCACGTATAGCAGCAAAACTCGTGTCTAATTAAACGTGCTAACAAAAAATCCGGTTCTAACCGGTTACATCCGCTCACGACCGGTAATTACTGGTGCAATATCGCTGAACGTTTTCACTTGTTTCTTGTGCTTGTTTCGTTCTTTTGCGTCTTGTAGGAAGTTTTTTTTAGCTTATTTTATATCTTTCTTCTAATTACACTGCTATTGGTATTTTCTGGAATTGTTTTTTTTCTTCCCATCAAGACAGACAATGATGTGTGAAAATATGTGAATTGTAATTATTTTCACACAGTTTTCTGTTATTGTTTTTTTTTTGGTACCCAAGTTTTATATAAAATGTTGTCTCCTCGGAAGAACCTCACAAAAAATCTTTTAGCGGATTATCTTGGCTTATAATTATTTAAGAGATAGAAAATAGCTCTTAAAAGTATTTCGAGTTCGGGTAAATCGTTTAGATTAGCATACGCTTAAATTTGACGTTACTTAAACTTATATTTGACACGTCTTATTTCAGTAATTATATTTTAATTGTACCCACCTATATTATATTTCTACGACATTATCTTACGTAAAGTTCCCAGACTCTTGGGACGTATCTCAGAGACACTGAGCAAAATTTTAACTCAACAGACTGACGGAAACTTTCATTTGTTCTCAGTTTCTCCCTACGATATGTGAAGACCTTTGTCGTTTTAGCAAATTTGACTTGTGTGTTCAACAGAGCACGCCATTTTATTAATGACGTAGGAAATAGTTGATGACTTTTTTGTAGGATTTATACTTAACAATTACGCATGACACGGATTACCTATCCTAAATTCAATATGCAAACTTGGGCCGCAAACCTGGAATGGCAAAGTGTGCAGCAGGGCGTTGTTGATTGGCGTGCACATTGGTCGCTGATCTACTGGGGGAATAGAAGTCTTTCATAGTCCACTGACTGTGAAAGACCATTGTGCACGTAAAACAACAATAACCCGCTGCACGATCTGCCGTTTGGAATTTGCGGCCTTAAGCCTGGGCCACACCGGATGCGTTGCGTAGACGTGCACGTGCGCGTTCGCGTTCCACTGCGTTGTATAGCTGCGTCCTCATGTGAGGATTCATACTATACAACGCAGTGGAACGCAAACGCGCACGTGCACGTCTACGCAACGCATCTGGTGTGGCCGAGGCATTAACGTTGAGCAAAGTGCCTGAGGCACTCATCCTGCATGGACCAAATGTCCGCCACATTTGATCCATGCAGGATGAGTGTCGCACTATTTACATACGCAATGATAATGATGAATTTTAAGCCTTCTTACATCCTTATTTACAAATTACTTTCCCAACGCATAGTCCCCTTCTTGTTAATTTTCGGCTTTATGTTTAAAAGTTCATTTTGTTTAACTGTTTTATGAGCATTAAAAGATACGACAAATAAAATTTCTTCTAAGATTACCCCCGATTCATAGACAAGAGAAGTAATTTACTTGTTACTTAAGTAACGATTTTTAACATTACTATTACTCAAGCAATTACTTTTCTAGTTTAGTGTTAGTAAGCTAAAATCATAACCCTCTTTTCTCCGTAGTCGAGTGTAAACATTACCTTAATATCTAGAAACAAAACTCCATTTTCGCCAGCAAACTTGAGTTGTCAACAATCGCCATTGTTTTGAAGCTCGTAATTACTGACTCCCTCTGCTTTTGTGTCTTAATACAGTGTTCTTAATAATCTATTTTGTCTCCCGTTGTGAAACAATGACTTTACGGCCCTGGCCTTTAAAACTTTTAAGGGATTAATACTTCGCAATTATGCGGTAATTGAAAATTTATAACTTTATTGCGTGAATAATAATTTAATACTTTCTAAAACATTTAATTGCTACTTAAATATAATTAACAATAGTAATGGGAAAATAAAGATCTGTAGAGCTAGACAAGTTGCATTCGGTGAACGTTACCGTTTACATTTATGTTTAAAACCACTTACATATTTTTTTCCATTATTTTTTTTAATTAAAGTAACCAGTGACACTCGCGGTGCTAAAAGGATTATAACGACATCTCGCGTGTTGAAATCAGGCCATCCGTTCAGCCTCTGAGACGGAACAAAAAACCATACATACATACATATATTTCAACAAAATGATTACCCTTCTTCGTCGGCTGTCGGGTAAAAAAGGCAGTATATGAAGTGGGTATGCTCATACTGCCTTGTTGCTTTGGCCGGCAGTTACATTAACTGAAAGAGGTCAGTGAAAAAACCTTCGGTTTCGGGCCAGTTCGGGTAGACTACAAGCGTATGAGAGTGAGTGAGAGAGAAGTATGAAACCGGAGGTCGATGAAAGAGCTTGCATTGTACTTTAATTAAAAAAACGCGACTAAAAGCACTCTGAAAGCAACAGTTCTTAAACTCTTTAACCCTTCAAATTATTTAAATGAACCGCTCGCCTCCGTAATAAACCCCTATCATTTAGATTACAAAAGTAAGGAATTGTTACCGACTAAATGATCCACATTAAGAAGGCTCCAAGTCGTTATGAACAAGATTTGAATATTTTAATGTTGCCAGATTTATCTTGCTTAAAATTTAATTTAAGGAGATCCGTGTGTTTGAAATTTTTATTCGAAAGCTTTCGGGATTTTTAAATTTAATTTCGTCGGGATTCAGTGGTTTAAGATGTTTATACGTGGACGTAAATAGATTATGATGAGTTTTAGCTGAATTTCATAAAGATGAGAGTAAAATGGTAAAATTTTAATTTTCGTGAGTTAAGCCTATTATAACGACTTTACATTTTAGTAGTAAAAACCCGCAAATTGTACAGTCAAGGTCATAAATATGTCATAATGTGATGTTTAAACTGTCATATATGAATGTCACAGCGATTAAAGTAACAAGGTACAAAAGTGTACACAATATTTATGACTTTGACTGTACCAACATTAAAATAAGTAGATAAATATAAGGAGACTTTTCTACATAAATTCTCAGTCCAAAACTATGTTTAAGATTGTTCTGCAGTACTAAATAAGTATCAATATATAATATAGAAGGATAAGTTACATTATGTATTAATGTGTTTTTATTGGGTCACATTCTCATATCAATCCGTAATTTTAAACTTGACAATTTGACATAATTTAACATAGTTACTTAAGCATAGATCAAGATATTTTTGATACAAGTGGGTCTTAAAGGAACAAGATTTTGTACATACTTCCGTCATAATTATAGAAGCTCTCTAAAAATTAAAATTAAAATCTTTATTCTGTAAGTAGCCGTTGGCATTTTTACATGTTTGTCTGAGTCTACTAGCGCTTCCCAAGAGAAGACCACAATTGAGAAGAAGCGCCGCAAGAAACTTAACAGGCAGTCTTTCTTAAATAAATCTCTTACAAATATAACTTAAGCTGGTGTAACAGAAAACTATTAAAAGAAATAATAATAACAAGCATACATAGCATGGGAGATGTATAATGTCTCTATCGCACTCATGATAAATTTCAACACATGTCTCGCTCATTACGCACAGTCGACGTGTCCACGGCTTGACGGACGGTACGTGACCAAAGATGATTCAGGCAATTACCTATCGCTCTTCTCTGAGGGCGCATAGTTGCCGTAATCTGAAATTACCTTGGCCTACTTTCTTTAAGCGAAAAATCACATTGTAAAAAAACACGGGTAATCTATATTACACGGTATTCATTAATGTAATTATTGTTGGTAGGTCTAAAACGCAGTACGGTAGCAGTGACGTAGCAGTACTGTGCAGTACTAACAGCCCGCCGGCCGCTCTCGGCTCGTCAGTTCATCGTATGGAGAAACATCGGCTTAAAGTGTCCTTCCTACATTTAGTCACTAACGAGAGGGACGCCGCAATACATTGAATGAGATGGAGTGAACATATTGCGGCGTCCCTCTCGTTAGTGACTAGTTTAGGAAGATGTAATAAGCCTTTAACGCATACTGCCGTCTTTATATCGGTCACCCTTATCCATTTTGAGAACTTATGTGGAAACAAAACACAATCGGCCGACTAAATACTCTGTAGTCTGCGCGGGGCCTTTACTACCAATACTTAGTTTAATACTCCTCCGAACAATAAATTAAAAGTAAACAAATAAGAACTCCAGTAAAGCACGAGGTATTCACTCCCGGCGGCGCCTGCATTGAATCGTATAGGACCGAGTAAACGTCTCACATAAATTGTACTGCGTCCGAGAAAGCGCGCTGGTTCCGGACGGAATATTCGATACTGTTTTTAATTAAATTACTTAAATTACGTACATTTTATAGTGACGGTGGATCTAGTTGCTGGTATCAAAACACTTCGGCTAGACTAGACTAGACAGGACATAATATCAGATATTTTTTGAAGTACGAAGGTTTTATAAATTACTGAACTATGAACTATATAGTTTAGTTTAACAATCATACTGAATACAAAAATAAGTCCAGTCTTGATATTTTCCTGTATCTCCAAATACGAAGAGTTTTTGACTAAAGAAAGTGTTTGTTCTGAGCTGGATTTGACCCCCGGAGTTTAATGTCTTGGCTATTTGTAGGTATTATAATTAATTAGGACACTGTCAATCATCACAATTGCAACGATTTATACCTGCACAAAAATATGGTTTTAAATTACCTTTATTTTCTTGATACTTAGCAAAACGAAGAACATTATCGCAAAATATTACGGTAGTTTCGCTGTGGCAATAACTACGACCTGCCCAGAACAGACAGGGAAGTCTTTGATTTTGGCATGGTGTAAAACTGTTTAATAAAAACAATAATAACCAAATAAACTGTTAACTCTCGTTAACTATATAGTATGTAAATCTAAGGACTTAAAGTTGTCTGAAATAAAAATATCTATTCCATTCTATCTATTACATATATACGTTAACAACTTACTTTTCAATTTGTCGACGAATTACTAACCAGCCAGCCTTATTTGTCCCGTCTGAGTATTATTAACATATCTAATTACGTACCTTATGTGTTTTAATTTGGCCTCAGGTTTCGTTGACGGAGCAGCTCGACAAAATCGTTGGTATCGTAAAATATTTTTCTTTGCATGGAAATTTGTCCCCAGGAAATGTGACAGAGTGGTTGTTTTTGTAGGAAGTAATATTTTATTTTGTTTGACGATGTATGACAATACTTTACTGATTCAAATAAAATAAACATATTTAGATAACTTTTTCATATAGGTATATAAAGAAAAAAATTACGATCGTGACAGAGTGGAGAATTTCAGTGCCACGAAAAAGATTTTGACCCAGTTACCTAACTCTTACAGCGGTTTCGCACTACGTCCGATCCGTATCCGAGAAATGTTCTGTCCGAAGTAGCAGTAGTACTATTTGTATGAGAGATTGCGCACTAGATCCGAATTCCGTCATCCGATTTCTCATACAAATAGTAATACTTCTACTTCGGAACGACATTCTCGGATACGGAATGGACGTAGTGCGAAACCGCTCTCACGAGCCCACGTGCGCGCGTGGAAACTTTATTTTGCCAGTTTTATTATCGGCGTATTAAAACACGAGTTGATTAAGACTTTTGTGGGTTAAATGCGCATACATTACTAGAACTAGATGTAAAAGAACGTTCAGTAGTGGACTTACAATTTGTCTTGCAGTACAGCCTCACAGCGCCCGAGCGGAATGGACAAGTTGGCTACAAAAGGAATCGTTCGGTTCGAACATACTACTTTTTACTCTCCGAGTATTAGTCGCTGGATGAACTTCTCAGTTGTCTTCCTTTGGTTTAATTGCTGCGGATGTTTTCATAGGGTTTAAAGTTAGTTGGATTCAAATTTCAAACGAGTAAAGGATTGACATGGCATTTAAAAATAAATAGCTATTAAAGCCTGTGCTAAGACATTTTTGGGATGCAAACCAATCCCACAATTCCACACTTTAAAATCCGTAAAGCCGTTTGACGTACATACAGGGTGTTATAAAAAAACAAAGATATTTATAATACATACTTACAACTGAAAAACATCACCTTCTTGGCCCCCTACTACTTAGCATGCATGCAAGAGATAACATTTGACAGGTGCTAGATATATAAATACGTCTATTCCATACGACTACGACTTAACGCTTAATGTTTAAAATAAAAGTGTCCTGTCTTGACAAAATCGCTACAAAAATAGTCGCTTAGTAATAAAAGGTAATAAAAGTCAGGACAACACACTTTTATTTTAAACATTAAGCGGTAGTTCTTACGTTAGAATATGGAATAGATGTATTCATTGAGCACCTGTCAAATTTTATCTCGTGTATGCATGTTAAGCCCGTTGGGTAGCGAAACAATCTTGGAAATAATATTTAGGGGTTCGTACGTAATGTTATAATGTATTATTAATTTTACTGTTTTCCATGATGTTATCATATATTATACTTAATTTGGTTTCTTTCATTAATTCTTAATTATTATTTTTTTATATATATGATGCAGAAGATATAGAAGCTTTAGTGGATCAAGGGTGAAAGGTGGCTTTCTCCGGCAAGTCGATTTGCGGTGACCGCACTCAATAAAAGTTCAAGTGCGGGAGCGCATTCAGCACAGATTTTACCCCAGATTTTCATTTTATTTATCTACCTTCTGCGATTTTGTCTGTGTTGATGATATTTGTAAAGGTTCTTGCAGGTAGTAACAATTCAGCCTGTTAGGTTAACTATGTTTACTAGATGTATATAAAATCGCTACGCAAATAACTCAAAAAGAGTCGCGTAAACGTGCAGAACTCTTAGCCAAGATGCCCATCGCTAACTAGCGTTTCTATTCCTTACGTTTTTAAACCAATCGCATCACTGGTAGATCACGTGACTCTCCGTATGACGTGATCTACCAGCGACGCGATTGGTTTAAAAACTAAACGAATAGAAACGCTAGTTTGCGATGGGCATCTTGGCTAAGGGCTCTGGTATCGCTGTGGATAAATGCGGATAAAGAATCTGTCACTTTCTAACAGATAATCAGTCAATTCCGGGGGTCTCAAGACCACATGGAAAATATTAAATTATGTTTTTAGAACTAAAACTATCACAATTATTTATCTACTGTATTCAGTAGAAATTGGAATTTAAAAGCCACTCATATATACGATGTTACGTCAGCTCGATCTTTAATTTCACAAAACGAACATAGAAAACAAGGCCAAGACATCACAACTTTTCTCAATACCTTTAAATAGAAAATATCGCTTCTGCACATCTACTCCCGATTGGACCCAGATACTTTACCCTAAACTATATTGACCTGTATCGAAGACAACTGAAACTTCGGACATAAATTTTCCCCCGTCCGAGTTTGGACCGAGTTGAGGATCTAGTTGCATTTAAGTTGACTGTCTCGCTGGAGCCAAGACTATCTGATTAATCCCAAGAACTGTTCGAATAAGTGCTTTGTTTCTTAAAGGAGATATTGTCCCAGTTTAGTATTTATATTCTACTTTAATTCGTAATTTTAAACTGCGATTATTGAAAGTTACATACTTTAAAATATATGACAATATTTCTGATCAGCAAGTCATGGTAATTTTTTACAAGTCGCCCGGCCAAAATAACAGTTTATGACAGTCCTATTAAATAAAAGGCATTACGTTTTTATAGTGAAAGAAGCTAAAAAAGTTATATTCTTGTGAGGGTATGTATTTGAAAAAACATTACCTACTCTAGTTTAAATTGGGTAGGTAACTGCAAAAAAGCATTTTAATATTAAAACTACACCCTAACGACGTATAGTTCAGGCCCGTATTAAATAAACTCATCTCGACTGTGATCCCCGTCACACGATATGTCAAAGTTAACGTCAGTCCATAGAAAACTGTCATTTTTGTCGTGTGACGAGCATCTCAACCAAGATCGGTTTATTAATACGGCCCTAAGACAAGAATAATCAATCAGTTATCTAACACCGCCACCTTTATAAATGTGTATCTATTACCAACTCTAATGCCTGCAGTAACTTCCGATGACTTGCAAATCCCTTTGCAGACAACACTCGGCGTCCAATTCGCAAGGCTTTGCAGATGCGGCTTGTAGAAACCTCTTGTAATAAGTTATTGCATACGTTTTGGTACTAGTAGAGTTTTGGATTCAAATGTTTTGTGCGCTAACTTTGTGGTTTTATCTTTAATTTATTTTACACGCGGTTTAACTCGCGTTCATATTTTTTTTATATTGTATGAGGAAGGACTGTACAATATCTGACGTCGAGTTGAGAGTTCATATTTTTTTTATAGATATTACTCATTAATAGAAGCCTCCTCGTAAAATTTCAAGTTGCGGAAACGCACGGTTCGCGAGAAAAAAAAAATTAAAATTTTCATATAAACTGGTAAATTAACACTAAATTTGGACGCCATGACACCTGATTCCCATTTCAAAAATCTAATCTGAAAGAGTCGACGGAGCTCCGTTTTGCGGAGCTCCTATTTCTGGGTTGTTTTGGCCCTACGGGCCTGATATAAAAACGAACCTTACCTAACCTACCTACGTATTACGATGTAATTACTATTGGGAAAATTTTTGATGGGAAAAATTGGCAATGGAAAAAATGCGAATATTAAAAATCACTAACATTAATAAAAAATCACAATATGACGAAAGAAACACAAACAATAAAATTAGTGAACATTAAAGATTGCGATAGGTATGAAAATTCGCTACTATGAAAGAATGCGTTTGTGAAAATGATCTTACAAACCTATTTACTTACATTACAAACTGCGTTTCGTTCCACGCATTTTTTTAAAATTGTAACATCATATTTTAAGTATAAAACGTTCTAAACGGCAGTTTTATTAATAACTTTAATTATAACAACAGATTCTCAACAAATAATTCGTGATTTCGTAATTAATTTTATTATAATTGCATAAAATTACGCAAAATAATAGTCATAGTCATAGTCATAGCATGTCAATGTCACTATGGAATAAGCAAAAACAACACAAAAAACGGAAAGAACCAGAATCTCGTCTGTGAGACGTTTGAATCAGGTGTCATGGCGTCCAAATTTAGTGTTAATTTACCAGTTTATATGGAAACTTTAATTTTTTTTTCTCGCGAACCGTGCGTTTCCGCAACTTAAAATTTTACGAGGAGGCTTCTATTAATGAGTACTATCAATAAAAAAATATGAACTCTCAACTTGACGTCAGATATTGAACAGTTGAGCCTTGTATGACTTTATAGGGAAGAAAAATTCTAGCACGTTTTTGGTTTGAACAGCGACATCTAACGGATGGTATGGTAAAAAGGGGCTGCCGTTGAGTAGCATTTCTCACATATCCAGTACTTACAATACTTATCTTAAAAATGGTTATCTGATGCCGTGAAGACTGTTCGGTATTCCCTAACAACATCATAATATTTTACAAATTATACGAGTGAGACATATTCATAACTTTCAACACTTTTACACCATCGGGACCGTTACAACTTAACTAAGACTTTTTCGATCATAAAAATCGGGTTCTACTAAAAACTGACATTTTATTCACTTTTTATGACACTTGACATTCAATCGCTCATACAAAATTAACCCCGACGAATAAACCGCGCATTCAAAAAACTTTATTGCCCACGAGGAGCCACTAACATCGTTAAATTGGTGGGGCGGGATTTTTTCTTGATAATACATTTTATGCGATTACTCTCCGAGATGAATTTGGATCTCGTATTTTATGAGCACCCTTTTCTACATACTGACGTTCCCTTCTGGTGATAATAATACGCTTTATATTCTTCTATACTGTGCACGTTACAACATTTTCCAGGGCAAATAATAGGAAGAGCGTAATACCTTCTTCCCCTCTCATCTCACACCGCTTATGGATGCTAATTGATAATAGTAGGAAAAATGCATCATTTTTTTTCTTTATTAAATAGTCGTTCATGTAACAAACAGTAGAGAAAAAATATTTTTCCAATAACTATAAAAATAACCAAGATATAAGCCATTAAAGATTTGTTTCGATCCGGAGTTTATATGGCCGTAGTGCCCGCTGACGTTAAAGGCCCCAGTACACAATGGCCTGTGATGGGCCATGCTTTGCAATGCACAACTGTAGGCCACGATCACTTGGTGTTCACACAACGGCGCATGGCTCATTGCTGCCTGGCAAAACACTTGCGATGGACGTGGAAGTAATTACGGCCGTACCGCCACAAAGTTATTAAAAAAAAATGGCGCAAAGGGCGATGGTGGATGCTGACTATTCACCATAATTATTTGAGAGGCATTATTTGAGTCCCAAATTGCGGGCTCAGATTGATATAAATCAAGAAACTTGAAAATCTCTTCATTGCTCCACAATACTGACATTTTGGGCGATCAAATTCAAGTACTAGTACGTGCTAGCACGCAACAAAAATATGCTCTATCCCGGTCAGTGGTCGGTGACGAACTAAACAATGGGCGATTGTGTGTACACCACAGGCCACGCTACGCCACGATTCCTTTGAAATGTGCCCAAAAAACCGACAACATCCCGATTGCGCGCCACGATTGACAATTATCCGCCACTATATACCCTTACCCCCTGTACACAATGGCCTTTATATTATTCGTATTTTTTGGCCGATTTTAATTTCACTTTTTGCCATAATTATGTTTTACAGTGTTTTCATATTTTGTGAATTTTTTATAGCATAAAAAATTCACACGCGTATTCCCAATTGTATAGGATTGACGAAAACTATATTTCGCGTTAGCCGCTTATGTTTATTTCAATCATTTTGTCAGTTTTCGAAAACCGTTATGTTATCGTAAAGCATCTTGTCTTGGCCCCAGAACAACGAAGGTAGATATTAAGTTACTTACCTGCCTTTATAGCTGTGTGTGCGAAGATTTTTGTTTATGTCCACCTTTTACTGCTTTTTGTAAAGGGATACTCTTACTTTGCGATGCGCATATCGGATTAGTTGAGGAATTAATGTTCCGTCACGGCGTAGCATCAGCTTTGTTTGGGACGCTTTTGTTTCCCCGAGTGCCTTAAAAAGCCTTAAGGAAAATAAAAATGTATTTTGTGAGTCAAAGCAAAAGTTACCGCAAAATATAATAAAATTACTCGAGAATTTAGCGAATGGGCATTATGATTATTAATACTGCGAGTAATGTCGCATAAATTAAAGAATATAAAGGTAAATATTTGACGTAAGCTGACATACGTTTCTCTAAATCAACTCTGAATGACAACCGTCGATGTGGTTAGCCTAGTTGGTGGTGACTTTGCCGACGAAGGTTCGATTCCTTGAAAGGGCAAATAAGATGAGCGCGGGAATTTTGTTCGTGAATCTCGAATGTCTTCTACGTATTTATGTATGTATTCTCTATGTTGTCTAGTACTCATAGTACAAATCTAGAGCTAGACTAGGTCACTTGGTGAGATTGTCCCTGATATTTTTACTTTATTTATTAATCCTAACATTTTGTCACATTTCGACAGCTGTTAACTTTCATAGAATGCAGAGCAACTTGATTAGCCCAGTTGATATGGATTTTTTTCTAGTTAATATGCAATGTAATGTAGTAATTTGTAATTGTTAAAACATATAACCTCTCACATTTTTAAATCAAAGGTTCCTTTTACCAATTAATGATGACACACATTAAAACTCATAAACAATGTTGTGTATAACTTTAGCAGACAAAAGCCAGTATTAACTGCGATTCGCCAAAACCACTTGGCAAGGCAATAAAATTACGAAAGTAACGGGCAAATGCAAATATTATAGCTTCACTAATTCGGGGTCCAAGTTACAAGGGCCTTTACCATGACTGCTCTCCCGGTGGTGCAGCGAGCGATTTCCTAATACATTGCGTTTAATTACAATTAACCGCTGTGCAGGTGAGCATCTTCAACGTGCAATGAAGAGAGAATTCGCTCGTCGCCGCAGCCGCTGCTCAAAGTCGTGGCCGGGCCGTTAGAGTATACTTAAGAGGATTGTGAGGTGACGGCTTGCCATACAAACGGCGATAACGTTTTCCACCCCCTAAATGTTAACCGATTTTTGATACGGTGTCAGTCGGAACAAAAACTATGTCCGTACGTTTCGTTTTGTTCAATATTATTAATAAATTTCGATTTATTCCCGTTTTATTGTTTTCATACAAAAATAATTTCGGCCATAATCTCTTTATAACTAATCAATCTTTAAAAAAACGAAACTTACGGACATAGTTTTTGTTCCGACTGACCACATATCAATAATTGGTCGAATTCGGTTAACGTTTAGGGGGTGGAAAACGTTATCGCCGTTTGTATGAAAAGGCTAGATTTTGCAGTTGGTTCTCAATCCTCTTAAGCTGGATATAATAAAGATCTGTTGGATCAAATTTCGATCAGATATCTGACCTTGTTTACTCACGGCCTTTTATAAAACCGGGGTCTAAGGGCAACACAGACTAACAGTCCGCCGGCAGCCCTAGGTCAGGCGGCCTGCCGGCCAAAATTTATAGAATCGTACGTGAAACTGATGGTCTGCTTTCTTATACTACGAACTGACAGACCATCGACCGATAGACTGTTAGCCTGTGATGCAGTCGACTATGACCCATCGGGGTGGTCATACTGTTAGACTAATCAAGCCAAAACAAAACGAAAAAATGGCTTATATCATAGCGTCATAAAGCTTAAATTAAAATGCTAAATAAAAATAATTTTTGATAATTTTTCTATCCCATCCACTACCCTAATGTTTGCCTTTACATGGGCAAATGACATTTGTGCACACAAAAGCGAATTATTTTTTATAGACTCAGACAATAAAACGGCTCTCCGTTTATGACATGCGCCAGCCGTTTGGATAGTTAATGCAATAAATGACCCCGAGCGTGCATCTTGCGTTATTTGGCACCGCCTGCTAAACTGGCACTGGTGTTGGAGTTTATACACCGCCTGTTTTGCGACTGTTATTCCACTAATTCCGAGATCGCTCTTTAATCAAGCTTAATTATGTTAAACTATTCGTTTTTTTTTTTAGATATAATTATTTATAAATCGGCGAGATCAAAAACAGCAGTTTTATCACTTATGCATGACAACGCACTCTCAACAGACAGTAAAAGGAAGGGAGTGATGGGTGGTTGAAGGAACCTGATTAGTGTACTTCCTTCAAAAACGAGCTTATTTTGCTGTCCAAAATACAGAGAAATATAAATAATCTTCAAAGGCAATATCAATAGTGTACTTTACGAGTCTTCGAATTGCGCTAATAAATAGCGGTGGTATTGTCTATCGCGCGGCAAAAGCGAGTTTGTGTTCGAACTGGTTTTGTTTAAACCCTAAACATAAACATTCAGACATCAGACCAGGCGGATGATTTTTGACTTTCCAGTGCTCGAAATCAAATTCGGGTGATAGAAGAATAGCAGCAGCACACGAAAATATGTTACGATTATTTTCGCATGAACCCATTATCCGTATTTTTGAAATCCCTCACTCGAAAGCTAGTGATTGACTTAATATATTCATGGGTTTCGTTGTACGCAGAAAGTCGACGATATACACTTACGACATAATTAGAAGTTGTAATTGTGGCGAGAATTTCAGCGTTTTTTTAATACTGTTTATCAAAAACTTTACTATGGAAACTGATAAATGAAACGTTTAGATGGTTATTTGTCTATGATATTTGAGGTTTGTTTCGTCAAGACGTTTTGATTGATTTGACAAATGTCAAAACCTAATGATAGAATTGTAAACGAATGGTCGAAGTGGTCCACACCACTCGTTTTTTAAATTATCAATCGCTCGTATTTAAAAAATACGGTTTCACCGTTTTTGCTCATTTTCGAGTGAAACTTTCGAGTGCTAGTCAAAAATCGAAAGAAATAATCTGTCTAAACGTATGAAAATAGCAATAAGCTTATTAAAGAAGTGCACGCCACCCATCTGAGGCAGTAGCCATCCAAATGACGCTTGCAGTTGAAACTGAAATGCTGCTGACTGCAGTGGCATTTCTCGCGGCGTGCCGCCAGTGCATAAGAACTTTAATTCCAATTTCATAAAACAGATTTTCCACCCTTAGCGGAAAACCTTGTGCACTGTTCGTCAAGATCACTACTACCATCTTACCTGCTAACCTGCATGCAACAGTGTTCCCTCTGTTGTGTTCTGTTGTGGGACGAAACATTCGTGGATTACTAGCTTTGTAGCACTTGAGATTGCGGATTCCCTCAGAGCCCACCGAACATTAGATGGTGCTCGTTTGGTTTCCTCATATCGTTATAAATTACTTTAGCAAAGTAAATATTACGATGATTTCGTGTTCATTGCACAAATATTTTTCCTTTTTTTTAATGCCTTAAACAGACAAACAGACAGACGGCCCACCTGATGGGAAGTGGTCACCTCCGCTTATGGACATTTACAACACCAGAGGCGTCACTAATGCGTTGCCGGTCTCGAAGAAACTTAATGACACCCTTTTTTTTCCTTACTCGAATCGAACCTGGGACCGGTAACCTCATAGACAGGGTCACCACCAACTAGGTTAACCCTATCGTCCTCGTATTTACCACCATCTGAAGAAGTAGTACTTAGCGCTCTAGATCCAAGAATTCAGTAATCCCTAAATTGAACCGTTTTTTCTCGGCTTATTATTGGAGTCAGTTCAAACAGACCCTAAGAGAATACACCAGAATTCATCTCGAGACGCAATATCCGATCACAGGTGCGAATATCATAATTCATAGTAGACTCGAGAGCGCTGTCGGGAAGCCGGAACGTGTGATTTACTGGTGTCATATCCTCGAATCTTGTAGCGTCTGTGGTGATTGTTTTCGATAAAAAAACATTACTTATTTAGTTTATATGTATCTATGTTATTATATATTAAAATGTGTATGATCTTTTATGTTGATTTTGGTTGTAATCATAAGCGTACCGTCATCTATGGCACTTTGCCTAACCGTAGTAAGAAGAGTACTAATGACTAATTCTTTGACGTAATTTTTTTTTTACGTATTTTTCTTTTTACACATAATCAAAAAATTACGGAGACATATTGAGTTGAAATGTCGCATGACGTCGAGTCTCAATACAATTTTTACATAGAAGTGAAGTGACGTCCCAAGCCCCCACTCCCGAACTTTGACGCGCTTTATCTTTGTAATTTTTTGTTTGATTGACAAAAGAAAAAATACGTGTCCAATATTTTTTGTTAATCGGACAGACTAAAAAGAATTAAGTTTTCTTTACCCAGTCATCATCTCTATTCCCCCGTCGGAAAAATATGCACATGTTTCGAAATAATCAACTGATTCTTGTAGGAAACTTTAAATGCAAATAGTTTCCAATTCCCAAAATAGTTTCAATCCATTTGCGAGTTATTGCGACGCCGACGGGGGAATTACGACGGTTAGGCAAAGTTGCCACAGTTGGTAGTTGAACTATTTAGCGTAAAGATAAAGTACGACATGTGATATTTTGTCGATTAGTTACTTTTCTATTAGGCACCTTAGTTGGTCAAGTTGACTGTAAACGTGACCGATTGGCATCAATATTTTTAACGATGTTCTTATGCTCGTACGATCAAGAAGCGTGGCATCAAGCATTGACCCAGCTCAACTTCTCACCCTTTGTATGTAAGATAGGTACATAGCCCCGGGTCATCTTAAGACGGTGAATGTTTTTTTTCTTGCTATGTAATGTAAATAATTCATGGCACGCTCGCCAATTTAAAAATAGTTATTTTAAACAGCCCATAAACGCATAAGACCTTAAATATTACTCGTACATTAGATTATTTATCTATATTTAATGACCATAATTTTTGTTAATGTAACTATACATATAATAGTTTGTCAGTGTTATTAAACTTATTAAACTTGTGATTCGGCCAAAACACAGCTATAATTAATTCGATGACATACAATTTTGGCCGGTATTGTGTCGTTTTAACAGGATTTTCCGCAAAGACAACACAGAATCTCATTAACGCCGGATTGAAATATGAAATAGCGCAAATAATCTGATCGGGAGCTCTTTCCGATTTCATTAGGGCATTTTATTTCATTTTAACTTGTTGAATGTTTACGGATGTTAGATTTGAAGGCCTGTTTTTGTTTAAATGAAAAAAGTTTATCGGTTTGGCAAAGTCAACAAATAAAATGGAAATTACTTCGTATTTTATCGGATTCTTTCTCGTATACTACTCTGTCAAGAAAGTACCGGGAAAAGATCAATAATACACAAACTGTTTGTTAATCATCCAAATTTATTTTATCACCTTCAAAGTATGCTCCTTCAGAAACGATACACTTACGCCAACGAATAATCCAATCATCAAAACATTTTTTAAACGCTGTTTCCGGAATTGAATTCAGTTCTCGGCGCGAATTCTCCTTTATGTCTTCTACCGATTGAAAACGGGTGCCACGAAGTGGTAATTTGAGTTTAGGAAAAAGAAAGAAGTCGGCAGGAGCCATATCAGGTGAATATGGTGGTTGCTCGATGGTATTTGTTGAGTGTTTGGTCAAAAATTCTTTCACAATGATGGCCTTGTGCGAAGGCGCATTATCGTGGTGCAAAATCCAAGAATTTTCATTCCACAAATCTGGCCTTTTTCGTCGAATTTGCTCTCTTAAATGCCGCATAACGCTCAAATAATGTTCTTTATTTACCGTTTGACCTTCCGGCAAGAATTCCGAGTGCACAACACCGCGATAGTCAAAGAAAACAGTCAACATGACTTTGACTTTTGATCGACTTTGGCGTGGTTTCTTCGGTTTCGGTTCAGTTGGAAGGCGCCACTCCGAAGCTTGTTGACTAGTTTGCATGTCAAACTCGTAAACCCACGTCTCGTCACCAGTAACAATGCGTTTCATGAATGTTGGGTCGGAATTGACTCGTTCTAGCATGTCCTCAGCGACTCTCATGCGATTGAGTTTTTGGAGAAAATTCAGGTCTTTTGGGACTAGCCGAGCGGTAACATGTTTCATACCCAAATGATTAGTTAAAATAGTACGGATCGACTCGTGAGATACAGAAAGTTCGGCGGCTATCTCTCTCAAAGTTGAATGAGGATTTTCAGTCACTATTTCCTTCACTTTTGCGATGTTAACTTCAGTTGCAGACGTTGATGGCCTACCAGAGCGAGGCAAATCTTCCATCACATCTCGACCGCTTTTGAACGCTTTGTACCACTCATAAACACGTGTTTTTGATAAAGTCGAATCACCGTAAGCCTTCTGTAACATTTTCAGTGACTCCGAACACGAAATTCCATTGGCGATGCAAAATTTAAGACAAACTCTTTGTTCAATGTTTTTGTCCATTATGAAATTCGCAATACACACTAGATATGATATAACTAAAAACAGCACTGTATTTAATATAAATAACAGATGCAACTCAAACTCCGCGCCAAAATAGAAAACAGTTGTGCCAATCTAACAACAACAAAAAAAACAAAAATTTGAATTTGGAACCATAAACAAATCATCCATTCCCGATACTTTGTTGACTGAAGGTATAATGATGTCATTACGACACGGTTCAATGTATGATCAACCATCGAAATTCTAACAAACTTCATGTACTGTTTTATGATGCAAATAAATTTCGGAAAAAGTTTTCCAGATTCTTTTAGAATAATTTTTCTCAACACCCAATAAATTTCCTAGCGATTCACGTAAGCACATCAAACATGTCAATTTCCGCGATGGTAGGGTAGGTACTAAACTCTCTATTTCCCGTTGACTTGAATAGATTATAGAACATAACGTTTATTTACACAGACCTTACGATCCATAGTTTTTAGTACATAGAGACATATGTTACGTGTTGTGTAAGCATCTAATTATTCAATGTATTTTAATTCGTGACGATGGTGTGGTGGTATCTTTTAATCCCACTGATGGCTTGTGAATAATAATGAAAATTGCCACAGGTAAGATTCAAAGGTACGAACTGAAGGCTCACCAAAATGTTACTGGCCACCGGATGAGATTCAAAAATGGAACCTCTGGACTGTCTGGGAACTGCTGATAAAGAAACTTTTCTAAAATCAGTACTTATTTGAGTATCTCAGTCTTGCTCTGACCGACCGCCATTCCAAATCAGTGTGATAAGGACATCTGATGCACCTAACGAATACCTTAGTAATAAGTCTGTCAAAAAATTCATTCGATTGATTTAGATTAAGTAGATACAGTTATATTGCCACATTCCGGCTCCATCATCAAATCAGCCCACCGTAATTATACCATTGGCATTAGGTTTACACCAATGTTATGTCAGCTCTTACCAAAAACAAAAACTAACTCAAAAACATTTCTCATTTAAAATAAACATAACGATAAACAAAGTGAAGTAAAATAAAACCTCGTAAAAACATGTTGAATTCAACACTTCAAAATATAAGTCTACGCAATCCAGTTTCGCTCGTTACCGCCGCCGCAAGTACTAAGGCAGCAGCATCCTGAAAAGGTTTACTCAATTTTAAAAGCCCGACGTTATGAAAAGAAAACATCGCTAACCTGGAGGCGGCGTTCTCTTGACCGTGCACTGCTTGGACAAATAAATGGGTACTCTTACAGTAGTAGTAATATATTACTATAGAAGCGTTACACCCCTTCAAAATTCAAAACCAGAATGACGTGTTTAAGTCGATCATAGGAAGATCTCGAGTTTCTTGCGGCGCTTCTTCTCCGCAATGATGGTCTTGTCCGAAGCGCTGGTAGATTCACTCTATATTACTGACGTGTAAAAGAGCCCGTATGTGGCCAATTTACTGAATAAATATTTGACTTTGACTTTGGCTAGTCAGCTGACAATGTTTTGTATGGGGCGGTCGACTTTTTTTTTGCAATTTCGGGTTTGGTCCCATAGTGAAAGTTGATCAGTATGATTTACCGATTTAACCCCCAAAATTTGGACACTGAATTTAATTTCATCCTGTTATACCATAGGTACCATGGTATAATCGAGATCATCCTATGATCGACTTAAACGTGTCATTCTGGTTTTGAATACAAAATCCTACTTGTGAACAAGTTAAGAGTAAGATGGACCAATACCTGGGCTAGCGCGTGGAAGTACAATGCCTATAGGCGCAATTTTTTCGACCCTAATAATTATTAACTGTTGGTGGATTGGCATAAAATATCGCAAGAAGACTTAAAGTTATGGTAAATAATTGTATTGTTTTAAAACGAAAGGTCGGGTTGTTATAGTATGTATGGTACGGTTTGAGCGCGGTTTGATTGGCGTAGACAGACAAAGACCCGACGCCGCGGGCTGGTCGATCAAATAGTTCCGATATATGAAACTATATGTGGAAAAACAGGGAACATGCGAATTTACCGAAAACGCAGCTTTCTACCGAAGTCGTAATAAATGTATCAAAATTAAATGTTCCACTCTAGCTTCTAAATCATTGTACCTATTTTAATAAATGAGGTCTCATATTTATTCTTATTTATAACTTTGTATTAACTGGAATTAACATTGCAAGTAAGTTTTGAACGGTTCTTACTGGAATACGCTGAAGTTTGGATGTGTTATATTTTATGGTGTTAATAAGCTGATCTGATGATGGAGCTGAAAGATGGTAAAAGGGATCTCCGCTCTACTTAACGTCAGGAATTTGGACTTGTTAATTTCATCTCAATAAAATGATTGAGCAACAAAAGCTTGTCTAAAAAAAAATATTAGGTTAAAATTTAGAGGTAATGCCCGTTTAAAACGCGAGGTCACAAGGTTTGTTCATTTTAATAAATCGTGTTTCGCGAGCAAAGACATTTCCACTGAATTTCAAGTTCCAACTCCTCAGTCTTGATGCTGCAAAAGTCAACATCCATAATGGCAGTCGGGTTTCAAAGTTTGCTTTTGTTTTACATGTCTTGGTATTAATTGCTCTGTAAAAGATATATTGAATAGGATTCGAGTTCGGGTAAAGTCGACTATCACTCGCGTAAGAACGTATGAGGGCGAGTGAGAGAGAAGTTCAAACACGAATCCTATTCTAAGTGCTCACGGGCTGTAGCTTGAGGCAGTCCACGCCAAACCAACCGTCCCGTGTGTCATCTCGCGTGGGTACTAGCAACATTACGTCGCTCGTTTGAAGTCACCTGAGCACCGGATTTTTGTCACACGTTGACGCAGGATCAAAAGAACACACGAAACGTGGGATTTAAGCCTCGGTTTCACGATTGATGTTTCAGATGTACCTTTGCCGAGGAATAAAATGTTTTGGTACTGTATTAATATGAAGTCTTAAGCATCTTTCTATAGGTTTTAAGCCCTCAGGCCCCCTAGCATGCATGCAGGTAGGTTACTTTTTATCCTTTACGGGATAAACGTGAGTAAAACAACGTCTCTGTCTGACCAGTAGGTAAGTGCGAGATTGCCGGATGCGTTATCAACGTTTGGTTTCTGCGAAAGAGAACAAGGTTTTGCGTCATCTGGCACTACCTAGTACAGTTTTTTTTTCTTTGTTGATTTGTGTTCTGTATTTTTGTTAGATGTAAATAAACGTTTTTCTTCCTTTCTCTCTAATTATCCATCACGACCATATTACGGAGGCGGTAAACACAACACTGATCTGAAAATTCACCCAAGTTTTATCTCGAGATTGAAAACTCGGCCCTAAGACGATTACATTCGTAAAAAATTATTAAAATTAACATAACAACCAATAAAAAGTACAGTAAATTTTCCTAGATTCGAAAAGGTCGATACAATTGTCCAACAGCCTCCGATAGTTCGTTCTAGATAGCAGCCGCTCCCCTAACTCAATACGTTATCTATGTAGATGCCAATTGTGCTTTAACTGGAAAATGGCTGCCAGTCTGCGCCGAAGCCGCAAATTCCCTTGTCAAACGTTTAGCTCTTGCCGCGAATTTAGACACGCTCACACATATTTGATAGCTATTAAAAGACAAAAAACCGGTCAAGTGCGAGTCGAACTCGCGCACCGAGGGTTCCGTATTTAAGTGCGTACTTAGAAATAGAAATAGAAACATTTATTCGACGATCACTAGAAAAAAAAAATCAAAACAAAGATTACAGATTATAAAAGAATGGCAACACACACAGATACCAAAGTTAAACAGTTACGAAAATATACAGTAAATACTTCGAAAATATACCTTTTTATACACTTAAATTCGTATGCTATACCTACTAATAATATATGTCTGCTTGTTGCGATTTCATGGCTAAACTGCTGAACCGATTTTGATGAAATTTGGTATGGATATAGAATGAGTGCCGGAAAAGGACATAGGATACTTTTTATCCCGGAAAATCGGACAGTACCCGAGCAGCGATAAACGACTTCTACGCGAACGAATTCACGGGCAAAGGCTAATACAGCTAATAAATTCATTAAAAAAAATACCTTTTTTTAACTAATAAAAAAACAAACGCAAAGGTCATAAATAAATCGCGTTTCACTATTTACACGTGTACACTCGTGTGGCCCCAAGTGTACGAACATTCGTCGTAGAAAGTGTCCCGTCGGAGCTCCAAATGTCTTACCTATGTCCAGGCCACGAACCTTCTACAAATAAGTTTATTTTGTAAAGACGTTCTTAGGTTGTAAATAAAAGGTTTGTTTGAACGCAGTTGTAAAAGTAACAACAGTATTTTTAAGTATTGACAACATATTTATTTTGATGAACATTTCTTATCAAATATTGGTTGTAGTTTTTTTTTGTTAGAACGGTGACTTGATCGAGTGTTCTTGGCTAGGTTTGAAAATCCGTTGGGTTAAGAGTTATGAGCTATTAGAGTAAGGGCCTGTTACACAATCGACAAGTAAATTCATCTGTCAAATAAAGATCGCCCTCTCCTTTTCTATTTTCAAGTGTAAGAAAGGGTAAGGGCTAAATTTATTTGACAGATATGCTTTACTTGACGATTGTGAAACGGGTGTAAGAGACCCAATATTGTTGGGTGTTTTCATCTATTTAGCAGTTATGTATGAGGATGTTGTGGACTTTAATTTGTATACACTTGTACTTATACATTCTTTCTGTGTGTATTTTTCTGTCCTTTGCGGATATTGGTCACGAAAAATGTTTTTCTTCTTCTTCTTCTTCTAAACAAGATGTAATGTTTTTATCTTAACTAAGAAAACCGGTCAAGTGCGAGTCGGACTCGCGCACCGAGGGTTCCGCATAAACTTGAAGGCATGTAAACAGTTCTTAAATCACGGGAATACAATATAAACAAATCCAGTATAAACTGACACGCAATAAGTATGCACTTTCATGTCAGTTTATACTAGACCTTTTTTTTATGAGATTTAACTGCAAATTAACGGTTTTCGGATTTTTTCCTGTACTTGTGCTATAAGACATTGCTTCTTGCCAAATTTCATGATTCTAAGTCAACGGGAAGTACCCTATAGGTTTTGATTCCCTTGAGATTCCCTTCAATATGCGGCATAAACGGCTATATCTTTTGATTGCGTTGACATAGATGTTTGATTTTTTCACTGATCCAAGGAATTGCAGATTTAAGTATTTGATATTAATTTCAACTTGATACCTCCACGCGTTCCTAAGAAAAAGGGTCTTGACAGACACACAGACAGACAGACAGACAGACAGACAGACGGACAACAAAGTGATCCTATAAGGGTTCCGTTTTTTTCTTTGAGGTACGTAACCCTAAAAATCAGTCGCATAACAGATGACCGTTGGGGCCGAATAGTTCTCGAGTGGTGTCCGCGTACCGGAAGACGCAGCGTGGGCAGACCAGACCTCCAACAAGGTGGACCGACGTGATTAAAATTGCGGGAAACCGACGGATGCAAGCGGCGCAGGACCGGTCCTTGTAGCAAACCTTGGGGGAGGCCTATGTCCAGCAGTGCACGTGTCTTTCGGCTGAAATGATGATGATGATGATGAACTAAAAAAAAGTAAACATAATAAATTGATTATAGTATCATTTTGCAGCATAATCGATCTAACGCTGGGTTCTACTTGCAATCTCCTAATTGCACCCAAGTGCAAATCCATCGTTCACTCTTAAGGGACCATTAATCAACCTGATTTAGGTGACTACCCTACTACTTATACGAGTATATCTATACGAAGCATAGTTTACGACTGATTCTGGACCGGAACCTGTAAAAATACTGCATTTTTCACCCTTGGGTTGAATCGTATGGGGTAAGCAGAGCAAACTAGGACCTGAAGCGAATTCGAATCAGCGTTATAAGATGTGCTGAAAAACCAAGAAATTTCAGTTGTCATGTCATACGTTGTTAAATTTTCCGTGTACCAAGACAATTTAATTTATTTAACAAATAACTAATGCTTTAAGACTTCTATTATCTTATCATTTATACGAATTTCATTTTCTAATCCATCCAAATTATCTTTTCCTTTATGTATGTACCCAAGTCATTAGCAATTTATGGAGAACAATGAGTTATTAACTTAAATATGTAAAACCAAAAATCAGGACTAATTTGACCCTTATTTAAGCACATAAAGTATTTATTTTTGTTTTAATTGCGAGAATTAAAAAAATTCACGATAACCACATTTATGGCTTTTTAGAACAACTTCATTAAATTGTATGGCGGGGTGCGCCTTTGTGAATAAAAAAATATTTCCTTCCTAGAAAGTTAACATTAAAAAATTCATATTAACAGCCCGTGCACACTTATCGGTTTTGGCTGCCAAGCGCACGTGGCGGTAACGCGGCGTGGTAAAATGAACTGCAACACGCCGCGTGCACGCCGCGATCCCGCTCCGCCGAGAAACCGCCGGCCAAAACCGCTAGTGTGCACGAGCTGAACCTGTAATCCGTTTAACTATTTTCTCCGAGAGCCAGACTTCATCTTAGCCATTCCAGATTCCAATTAAAACGCAGTAAAGGCAACAAGCCACCGAACCGTACAAGAGTTAATAAATAAATCAACCGCATTAATGCTGCGTTCTTATTGGTCCGCGAGTTTCGCTCCTCGCAGGTTAGGGCACGAGTTGCGCTGCTGTTACTGCTATGTTTCAGAGCTGGTCGTCTGTGAAACCAGCGACTAAATGAATGTGCAGGTAGTTGAATGTCATTTACCCACCTTGACGGACGACGTAAATTCGCCGGCTATTCATCGACTGAGTAGAACTGAAAGATGATGTGTTAACAGAATAACATAGCTGGAACGGTGTTTCTTTATTTATCTTGTTATACCAATGTTTAAAGTTTTGAACAACGAACATATACAGACTAACTGGTCCAATCAGCAACTTATTGAAACGTCAAAACGATGCGGTAGTATGAAGAGAATCATCTAACAGATTAATCAGGGACTATGTGACCACAGCTTAACACTCCGTCCTTTTTGGACAGACATCCGCATTTCCCGCGAGCACCGGTCTAATATCTCGACTAGAGCCGTCCCGCGGTCTCATGCATATTGAGCGCCCTCCCGTTTCCGCACTCATCAATTAAATAGTGTCATCCTCGGTTCTGCCAATGTTTTATTTACAGTACTTCAATCAATTCAAGTTACACTGACTATAATAGACATAGACTAGACTGTTAAATTGAGCTATGAATGAGTATGCAGTATAAATAAATATCAGGGGACAATCTCACACAAATTGACGTAGTCCCAATCTAAGCTCTCGGCTTGAACAGTCACCACAAGGGATTGTTGAGCCACCATAGAACTCTGTCATAATGACAACGTCAAGTCACTCAAAATAAATTACGTCTTTCCGTCGACTTTCTGTGAGAGGGTTCTATAGCGGCTCAACAATCCCGTGTGGTGACTGTACTATGGGTACCAGGCAACGATATACAATACTTATATAGAGAAATACATACTTGAATACCTACATAGAAAACATACATGACGGTTCACTAATGTTTGACCAAAATAACGTTTCACAAACTGATCATTTGACAAACATATCATTTGACCAAACCGCTTTTTTCCGAAACTGTAAATATTTCAGGATTTTTAAAAAACTAACCTAACCTAAACTATAGTGTTCTACACGATTGTGCTGAAATAAATCCTGAAAAATATTTCATTTCTGTAAATATACAGTTTCGGAAAAAAAGCGGTTTGGTAAAATGATATGTTTGTCAAATGATCAGTTTGTGAAACGTTATTTTGGTTAAATGACTGGACCCCATACATGACTTAATATTTGCTCATACCGGGATTCGAACCCGGGACCGCTAGCTTCGTAGGCAGGGTCACTACCAACTGGGCTAACCGCGTCGTCAAAGTATGTACGCATGTATGTGACCAAAAATCGGATATTCCTCTCTAGGTCCCAAGCTAATGAAACAATTTAATAAATGGGGTATCATATAATTCGTCAGAACCTATGTGTCATATAACATTTGCTAGGCTATATAACATTTGTAAGACGCGTCATAAGTCGCCAGTTGTGTTTTGGTGTGCAACTTTTGAGTTATCGTTGTAATTGTGTTCGTAATAAACGCTCGTTTTATGCTTCTACCTGTGTTTATGAAGGTTCCGCAGAAAAACTGGAACATATATATCTGCCAAGTTTTGCCAGATTTAGGACAGACTCCAGAGCCTCTATTGTATTGTATTGGGCCATGCATCCGACGCATTTGTCGTTCCGGTAAAACTGTCATTCCGATCTAATATGAACCGGATTTAAAACTTAGAATTAAGCTTAATTGTGCCTCTCCAAAGCAGGACATGAAGAACTGTATCACAAATATTATAAGATCTGTAGAGCCATCGTACTGCTATGTTATTCTGTTAACACAAACGTCAACCAGTTCTACTCAGTCGATGAATAGCCGGCGAATTTACATCGTCCGTCAAAGTGGGTAAATGACATTCAACTGCCTGCACATTCATTTAGTCGCTGGTTTCACAGACGACCAGCTGTAAATTCGCCGGATATTCATCGACTGAGTAGAACTGAATGACGTTGACTCATGAGTGCCCATGCAATAAATATATTTGACTTTGACTTTGAAATCATTTTCATCCCGTTAGTACGGAATCGCTTATGCTCCTCGTAATAATTCAGGGGCATGTACGGGTGGGAAATAGAATACTTAAACGGATACCTCGTACATCTTGGAATAGCTCTAACCTAGAATAAGGTATGTGAGAAACTCTATGCGCACTTCTTTGGCTAAGGTTATAAGTTTTACTTACACTCGTATTGTAAATCCTTTATAACACGGTGATCATCAGCCGCAAGACGTCCACTGCTGGACTAAGTCTTTCGCCAAGGTTATCCACAACGATCGGTCCTCTGCTCCTGTCATCCAGCGGTTTCCCGCGACCTTTGTCAGATCATCGGTCCACCTTATACAAGGTCTCCTGACATTTTGTTTCCCGGTTCACGGTCGCCACTCTAGAACCTTTCCGCTCTAACGGCCATCGGTTCTACGAGCAATGTGCCCCGCCCACTACCACTTAAAGTTTGCTATTCGGTGAGCTATTATAAGTTACTTTAGTTCTGCGGATATCCTCATTCGTGATTCGATCTCGCAAGGAGACACCCAGCATAGCTCTTTCCATCGCCCTTTGAGTGACCTTGAGCCTTCTTATGAGGCCAAACATACATGATGTTGGTGCTACGCACCGTCGCAGCTTCGCACGGCTTCGGCTGCTGCCTTGTGGTGAGGCACAGCCGAACCCGTTACGTTAACTCCTATAACAGAATATCTACAGCATTGTTATAACTAATTACCTCTGGTCGTGTTGTAAAGTCATTATATCTACCACCAGTATGTAATTATTTTCAAATTTCGAACATATTCGAATCACCATCATACGTGCCTTTCGCCATTTTAGGAGAAGGGGCTATAAAGTATTGTACTCGACTGTGCGTAATTTGCATAATGCAAACACTCTTGCGATGCTGATATGAAACTTGCCTTACGGCTCGTACGAAATAGTTTTCAAATAAGGGTACAGTTCATAGCAAAAATATGGGTATTCTCAGGAACATTCAAAGAACGATAGCATTAAGAATAAAAAAATACATTGTAATAATCGTCAAACAGGGTAATCTACCGTACTTACCTAATGCCGGGTAGCTCTTTATGTAGCAATAAATTTGAATTTGAATTCAAACAGCAATCCGACCAGTTGAGCTGGCTATTCACAGCTGGCATAATGAGCATGCAATGCACTGATTAAAATATTTAAACTTTTGCGTCTATTCAGTGGTGTTTGACGGGAATTGTTCTCTTTTAAGCCTGACAAATTATAAATATGTTTAGAAATTGCAAGATAGATATTTTACTATACATATATTCTTAAAATTTAGATGTCTAAAGATAACGTTTTTTTAAGGTACATACTCGTAACACCCTTGCCTTAGTACAAACGGTTATTCAAGACTAAATGAATAAAAGCACGTATAAATATATGGAAGTACGATAGACACATAGATATAAAAAAAAAGCTGAAGCTAAAACTCAAACGTTGCGTAGGTGCCATTTTACGAATAAGTCCAAATAATATGAATTTATCATAGGGCTGATTTTTCCAAACCCCTGATAAAATTATCAGTCAGTTAATGTTATCACTTTCCTTTTCCGTGTCATATAATAGAGGAGGACTGAGTTATAATTTATCTGACAGGTTGTTTTATCTAGAAATTGAAAAATCACCCCTCAATCTAAAATCTACACATACACAGCACTCACTTCCAATAAAATAGGTTCTTCTGGCCGTTTATTACACCGTATGGAAAGAGTAGATTAGGGGTGGCACAAATCCTATGATAAACTAGGAGGTTAATATTGATTTAGAGCAGCGGTTCCCAACCGGTGGTCCATGGAACATGAGTGACGGTCTTAAATATAATGACGCGATTAAAACAGTTTCAGTAGAAGGGGATTTTAAAAACAATGTGCTATGAATGGATTGATATGGAATAGGTAAAAGAAATACACATTTTACTTTTGCTAACATAAGTTAATAGCGCTGCTGTTAATAAAAAGAAGCACCCAGGGTTCCGTACAAATTTGTAGGTGTATGTAAACAGTTCGATAATTTTTTGTGATGTAGCTACTGATTAACGGTTTTCGACTTTTTCCCTTTACTTGTGCTATAAGACATTGCTTCATGCCAAATTTCAGTTCTAAATCAACGGGAAGTACCCAATAGAGATTCCCTTGCGAGTGTCAAAATATGGGGCATAAACGGCCGTATCTTTTGATTGTGTTGACTTAGAAGTTTGATTTTTTTCACAGCTTAAGCAATTGCAGATTTGAGTTTTTGATATTAATTTCATCTTGATACCTCCACGCGTTACTGAGAAAAAGGGTTTTGACAGATAGACATACAGACAGATAGACTGACAACGAAGTGATCTTGTAAGGGCAATTCTTATTTCCTTTTGAGGTACGGAACCCTAAATAAGACTGTTTAACGAATAGGTACATTTTAAATTATTAAAGTTTTTAAATTTATATCTTTGGTGCCTGCCAACAACAAAACAATTAAAATGGTCCTTGGTCGGAAAAAGGTTGGGAACCACTGATAGAGTAACGGGAGTTAACGGCCATTGAGGGACGATTCACTGTGTCTAGTGGATTTCTATCGGCGCCTGAGGAAAAGTAGAATTTATTATGCTTTAGATAACCTAGATCCTGAGTAGAGAAGTGCCTGAATCACATCTATCAGCATCGATTCACATTTTGTTTTTTTTTTGGCTATTTTGTATGAATATGCGTATAATAGAACATGCGTAGGTACATAGGAAAGGATATTTCATGCGTACACATCTTCAAACAAAATGACTGTTTTCTATGTACGAAATGCGAATCGGTGCTGATAGGTGTGATTCAGGCCTAGAACTCCTTGATCGTTTTGTGTTTGGAAACTATAATTTTCCGGAATAAGTCTCCTGTGTCCTTCTCCGGGATGTTTTGAACTATATACCTACCAAAGTTTACCAAAATCAGGACGAATCAATTGAAGTAGACCCAAATTTTTGTATTGCAAACTATTGTATCCCACGCAGGTAATAATATAAGTCAGAGTTTGATTTGGCGGAGGTGCTTTGTCGACGAAACCATATCGTCGAAATAAAATCTCACGCACTGAGGGTTCCGTATACATTTGGCTGGTTTTTAGTATTTGTTGTTATTCTTTAGGGTTTGTTCTAAAATCACACCAAATTTGACGGTTGTATGTTTTACCGTTTTTACGATACAACAAAAATAAAAATACGTTGAAAAAAAAGCGTTTCTTGTATGGGGACCCCCTTTATTTTATTTTTTTAATTGTCAGTAAATCCGCCGTAATAACACATATTTTGAAAAAAAAAACAACCCGCTATCATTATTATCTTATAATACCTATATTACCTACGGTTCAAAAGATACAGCTCGTTATAGTTAGGACAGACAGACAGACAGACTGACAGACGGACGGACGGACAGCGTAGGCATATTAATAGGGTCCCGTTGGGCACCCTTCGGGTACGAAACCCTAAAAACTCACGGAAAAATAAAGTTTAATGATCTTTTAACTGGGCAACTTAGGCTCACAATCCGTTAAAAAATTGAAAAGCGATCTGTTGAGAAGAGAAGCAAATATCCGGCACGCTTGTTTGCCTCCCTCTCATGTAAGTTATTAAATAATTAAGTTGGTGTTGTAATGCATAATTAAAAACGTTCGTTACAAAATGTTTCCTTAAGGAGACAAGTAATAATCACAGTACAAATCGTATTTCAAGAGACACAAAGTCTCACATACAATGGCACGTCAATTAGACAGGATACGCGTTGTACGTAATTACTGAGAAAGCAAATTAATATGTATGGCGTTGACAAGACTATCGCCAATAATGCAATTATCCCCTTAGATGGGTTGGTGCAATATACAGGGTTCACAATAGTTGCAAATAGTAAAGTAAAAAAAAGTCTCACGTTTCAAAGACAAACCCCCCGAAGCGACATTAATAATTTTTGTCTTTTAAAGTTTTTTTTGATTAGATTTACGAGTATGTAAGCTTTTGTGCATATACCTAGTAATAACGATAAAATATTTTAAACTAGTGAAAAATATAGGTACGGATAAAAATCACTAATACATGAGTAAGCCGTAGTAGTGCATTCTGTCGCTTCATCGAAAGGAAGGAAGGATCCTTGATACGAAGTTACTAAATACCTATAATATTTTTGCTTCGAATAAAAGGGACTGCCTAAAATTAGGTATGTCCGATAAAACACTTAGCGCCAATGTTAAACTAAAATGTAACTTTAAAAACGCTTTAATTTCACACAAAATGTCCTTATAGAGGTTTTGCCTTTCTGCTGTCGATAATGTTATCCACATCTCGTCTCCGCTTGACTGTTTGAGCGATGTGGATTACAACCAATGTGGTTGGTCGATTCCTACACAGCTTCTCTCCGCACCGCTCGTCTCCGCTTCTATGGAAAGGCAGCCTTACAGAGGTAGAAATATATATTTTGATCTCGCTGTTCTTTTTTGACTCACACCCGACTATCAGCGTTGAATGAATACATTATTCGTAATAACTATGTCGTGTATTCGTAATAAGGTGATAGATTACTCGTACACATAATATAATGCCACGAGATATTCGCACAGCATAGATTCAGTTAAAGGGAATGTTAATTATTGCGTAATTATATTCCCGAGTTTTAATGAAGGAGCGTGTCGCTGTTATGTTTAATATAAATTTATAAATTAAAGTGAACTAGAATTTATAATGGGGATGTAGCTGTAGATACAAAATAATTATCTACTTGAGACTAACAACACATTTAACACGACAAATATTCGAAATTATGTTTTCTTCTAAATATCGGAAACTATAAGAAGTGTATTTCCCTCTGAAAATCAGCGCTGCGGCTTGCCAAAGCATATTGCTGAGAGGAATCCTTTTTAACCGACTTCAAAAAAAAGGAGGTTCTCAGTTTGACCTGTATGTTTGTATGTATGTTTGCATGTATGTATGTATGTATGTATGTATGTATGTATGTATGTATGTATGTATGTATGTATGTATGTATGTTTGTCCACGATTATCTCGCGTTTGGCTGAACCGATTTATTATTAACCATTCTGGAGAAGGTTTTGGTATACAAGAATAATGGATACCACGTGACGTCATCCGCATGGATCCGTTATTAAGCGATATATTAGTTCAATCGACCGATTTTGTGTTGACGCGATTTTTTTAGTGATAGTTATACTCGTATCACTAAAAAGCGAAAAAAAAAAAAAAAAAAAAAAAGACGAAAAAATTTTAATAAAAAATAGAACATTCTTCAAAAAAAAACCACTAAACAAGACTAAATAATGACCGGCTTCCTAGGAATTGCCTATTTGATGGGTGCTTAATAGGTAAATGAAATATATCGAAGTCGGTGGCAAGAATCATGTGACATTGCTATTGTGTAAACCTACTTGACACCGGCTTAGATATATTCCATGTACCTATTAGGCACCCATCAATTCCTAGGAAGCCGATCATTATTTAGTCTTGTTTAGTGGGTTTTTTTTGAAGACGGTTCTATTTTTTTAGCCAGCGCCAGTATCTTATTTGTTACCTATCTGTTTTTTGATTTTATGTACTATTTTTTTGTCTTAACCAATGTTAAAGAGAGAGAGTGAATTGTGAGTGTGTTTGTGAAGGGTAATCTTCGCAACCACTGCCCCGACCCCTTTAAAAAAAACACCATTTGAAGGGTACAATCGACTATACAAAGACATGTAGGTATCCACTTTTTCACCTTATTGCATTGTAATAAGGTCCAAAAGTGGATACATCTATTTTTATTCGACTGTTTATTATTCTAGATGGACATACCTAAGATATATTCAAATAACTAAAGCGAAGCATGAGCGGGCCGCTATGAAATGATAAAACCTGCCAAATTTCGGACAGTGAGAAGGACGACATACGTAATGACGTAACTGCTATAACACTGCACCTTTCCTGCCTGGATCTTGACTGTCTAGATACTTCATCGGCCTCAGGTCTCAATGATACTTTTGGTGCTGAAAAGTTACCAAAAAACTACACATGTTAATTTTCAGGCTAAATAGCCAACGGACGGGCAGCTCGTCTCGTGTATTCATTACGGGGAACAAGCTCGACGGGACATACTCTGTGAACGTTCTAATTTATAAACAGTAGCCCACACAGATGGCGATTTCATAGGCGAGCGTGTGTCAAAAAACTTTTTGATAATGGTTATTGTAATTTTTTATACCTTAATTTACTCATCGGGATCCGAGGCCCATAGATAGACATTTAGCAAATTTAAATTAGTCAGAAGGCTAACATAGTAAGATTTTTTTATTTGCTTTATAAGTACATTCGGCCAGTAAAAATGATGTCATTCATTAAAATCGTACTTGTTACATATATTATTATAACAAGGCAATTAAGTGGTTGACAATTCTTTGGGGTACCTACAATTACTGCAAGCACGTGATTAGGTGACTAAGAGCTACTTGTACGAACAAGTTAAATCTAGTTTTAGTCTTAAATTTAGATTTAAGGCTCAAATGACTCAATACAGTTTGACACAGCTGAACTCCATTTAAAACTCAAAATAGATTTGTCTGCAAGTGGCCCTTAAATTCATATTTGTAAACAAAATTATCCTTTTTTTGTCCAATTGATAGAAAGTAAAGCTGTGACAGACGGACTGATAGAGATGGGTGAGATGCTATAAGGATTTCGTCATTTTATCAGATTGAAAGAAACCTCAAAATACTGTCTTTATTATACGGTAACCTATTCTGCCCTGCTAAGCTAAAATGCGATATCTCAGATAAAACTGCTGTAGCAATTGCTACCTCATTACTAACAGGAGAAGACTGTATATGCTTTGGCTATTCAATTTGAGATATCGCCTTTTAGCTTAAGACGGCAGTATTCTTCTGCCTTTCCGCCTATTTAGCAGCCCGACTCCTGACAGAACGTCTCGCCCGCAGCGATCATAACTCGCCGCGCGACTTTTCGTCTACTTACCATACAAACTTTGCGGCGCTCTCGTTAATTAGATGATTTGGAAACATGACTCCGTATTATGCCTATCTGGCGATATTGTTACAGAATAAACTTTAGAATCTATGCCATAGCCCCAAGGACTTGGATCTCGTTGAAACGTAGACTTGAACAAGGATGTACTCGTGGCCTCGTTTCTCTGGGAGGCAAAGCCAGATTGTATTTTGAAAATCGAAGTCCGAAGTAACGTTAGCTCCATTCTTTTCTCTCGGTTCGGTCTCGAATGATGAGTGAAAGAGATAGGGCATCCGAAGTTTCGTACCGAGTGATTTTTAGTATCCATCCTGGGACGTGATATGTAGTGACTATTAAAAACACTGTCGAACTAAATACGAGTACGTCAAATCCTATTCACATTTTTTGAAAATCGCTGTCGTTAAAACGTTCGCAAAATGCTGCTTGTATATTATATTAATATAGCTTATATTGTATTAAGTATTTCGACGACGCGGTTAGCCTAGTTGGTAGTGACCCTGCCTACGAAGCTAGCGGTCCCGCGTTCGAATCCCGGTATGGACAAATATTTGTGTGATGAGCGCGAGTATTTGTTCCTGAGTCATGGATGTTTTCTATGTATTTAAGTATGTATTTCTCTATATAAGTATGTTTATCGTTGTCTAGTACCCATAGTACAAGCCTAGAGCTTAGTTTGGGACTAGTTCAATTTGTGTGAGATTGTCCCCTGATATTTATTTATTTATTTTATTATTTTATTAAGTATAGGGTTCAAAATGTCATAGGCTATTAAAATCAATTAACTCAAAAAACCGGTCAAGTGCGACTCGGACTCGCGCCCGTTTCGTATTTAATATGATTCATATAGTTAGTTATCAGTAATAGAAGTTGTAAAAAAAAAACTTTTTAATTTGTTTTTATTTTTGGCCATGAATATAAACTGTACTGAAATTGTGTCGCAGGGAAAAATGGAAACGAATTTTTTTTATAAAACCATACGTGTGCCTCTAAAAAAGGTAAAATGAAAAAGGCTCTATTTCGGAACACTGCTTCGTACACTATCTACAGACTTTTATTGGTTCTATGTTAGATTTTGAATGTTTGTAGGTATTTGAATAGAAACAATCGGAAAATATTTGAAACCGAACGCAAAAATATTTTTCAAATAAAATAAGAAGCATATTTTATTTGAATGTCACAGTTTTGGGATCGTTTGTTGCTTAAAGTTATTTACATAATGTTGCATGAAAACATTATCGATGGCAACACAATTAATTTCATTTTATTGCTACCGGCAACATTCTAGTCTTGTTAAGTTGGCCAACGTGTATAATATTGCCGTACGGTCTAAATTATGATTGGTTAATGTTGGTACTATAATGTTGGTTCACTGTTGAAACGCAAGCGATTGGCTAAATCTCTTGGATATGACCCTTGACAAGAGTTACGCTCCACGTGATTGGTTGAATTGAGGTGGCTGGACCGGTGATAATAAAGAAGAAGGTAGGAAGGACTTGTCGGTTTTAGAAGGAACCAATTTTGAAAATAGTAATTTGAATTGTGGGAATAGATTTGTTACCATACGACAGTTACGAATTGTTAAGCCAATATTAAATTAGCTTTGTTTAAGCTACAATTTTATTTGATCCCGTGGAAGTTAAATTTCTATGTCCGATATCCAAGGAGAAGCCAAGTTGCCCACAACGGCCACCCCTTATCCGATATACAAATGAGTGTCGAAAAAACCTATATTTAAACCCTTCCTTTTACTACTTGACCTGTGCACTAACATTGCACTTACGTCACTGTATGAAACTCACGCGTATTCCACCCACGTCTCACGCGACACGCTTCGCAAAGTTGCGAGTTTATCGCGGTTTCTGTGACAGAAGCCAAAACCCAAAAGTTCCCGGGAGAATATTTCAATACAGACGCTGTTTCAATCGAGTTTGCGCTGTTCTTTGACTGCAAACAGGCTTGGAGATGCGTCGGAGTTTTTTCTCTCCTGTTTGAAAAATAAGGGTTTTCATACCTCAAGCGGGATGAAAATAGAATTTTATGCCTAGGGAGGAAAGTGATTTTGAAAAAATAATTGGTCATATATTTTTACGTCATTACTTGACCATGGAAGATATACCTACAGCCATTACGAAATTGCTCAAGTTTTTTTGTAACTCGTTTATAATATTGTCAAGAATTTCATAATTTTTGAATAAAAATTAAAACAAAGTAAATTCGTGACAACAACATAAATCATTTTTGTCATACTTTCTACTTTCCTCTTAATTAAAATGAAAAATTATGTTTATTGTTTTAAACTTTTATTTATTGTTCCTAAATAAAATTAAACCAGTCAAGTCCTGCACTTCTTGGATCAAGTATAAAATTGTTATTTGACTTTTAAATGTGTTTCACATTATTCAAATTAGTATCTGAAGCCATCTTAAACTTAATTATCAATTTCGTCTCCAATTTATTCCTCCCACGTTCGTTTTCAAGTTACAATGAGGAAACTTTTGACTACCCAGTGATTACTAACGAACGCCTGACTTCAAACGGCAGCGGGTTTGAGTCCATTTCAGTTAACGACAAGTTAGTATTGGATTCGGAAGCTTTACGTACATTACAGTGTACTCACTAAGAGTTTTGGCGCAAACCAAGATTGGCCCAGTACCACAGTAGTAATATAGCTAAAGCAGTAAAGAAACTACGAACAAACGTTCGAAACGTCGCACTCGCACAGACGCACGTCTCAACCATTTCGTCTCCACGTGATACCCGCCACTGACAGCACTGCCATGTCCGCTTAGGGGTCTCGTAGAGACGTGCGTCTGTGTGAGTGCGACGTTTCGAACGTTTGTTCGTAGTTTCTTTACAGCGTTAGCTATATTTATATTGTGCTAGTAGGGTGATAGGGGTGATAAAAAAAAAAGATAAATAAAAGATATTTATTCAGTAAGTAGGCCGCACGGGCACGGGTATAGACACTAAACGAAAATAAATACATATTATTTATTTTCCGGTTGTGTTTAATATACAATTACCGAAAATCACACTTTAGTGGCTATTATATTTATAATATATTTAAATTAATTATGCAGACAGCCCACAGAGTACTTAGAAAATACTAGTGTTTAGAGGATCGTGACGTCATAGCGACGCCATGACAAAAGTTAGCGTTTTAGTTTGAAATTTTAAAACGAAATTTATTTTAAGGCATTTTAAATTAATATGCGAGCGAATTTTTTTTTAAATATTATTTTTTAGATATATTATCATGTATATCTATAAAATAAAAATATAAAAAAAAATCGTCTACACCCCTATTGTGAATTTTTATCAAACTAGAAAGATCTGTGGGTCGTAGGAGGGAATCTTGGAGGAATATAAGAGAATGGACAGGTATTGCGAGTGCTGCCCAGCTGTTTCGCCTCGCGAGAAACAGAAAGAAGTATGCGGAGCTGATTGCAAACCTTAGCTAGTTGGAGAGGCGCCATAAGGAGATGAAGAATCAAACTAGAAATTAGAGAGGATGTTTGTCATTCAATAACGCATAAATGGAAACAGTTTGGGCGCGTTACCCGACTGAGCGTTGCCAAAAGAAGGGTTATGATTTTAACAGACTATGTATGTATGTGACCAAAAATTGGATGTTCCACTATAGCTCCTAAACTTTAGGACCGATTTTAATAAATGGGGTGTCATGTGTCAGTCGGATTTTAGTGTGCTCCTTTTGAATTATTATATTACCAATGACTTCTGAAGTTGATATTGTTGTTTAATTCTTAGATTAATAATCACCATACTTGCTATTGAATTGCGTTGCTACGTATATTCATTTAAGCGTAACTTAATGGATAAAAGTATTCACCTCTGTTACAATGATTTCGACTAAATCAATGAAAAGTGATACGTATAAAAAAAGATTCAAGATAGCACGAAGTTATTGATTTCTGAATAAAAAAAATTCGCCATTGCCGGTAATAACGAATAACGATTGCACACTTGTACAATAAATGCGTCGTTATTCGTTATTATTCGTTAGAAACATACAAGTGTATATTTCTTTACTTTCACTGATGAAATTAATTAATCTAGTAATATGTGCCTGGCAAGTTTATCTTACACTATCTTAACATTATATGAAGTTGTATGAACTTTCTACCGCTTTCTGTAGACACGCTTATAGTTTAGTAAAATTAATCAGCTTGCGGTATTCATTTTCAGATAATATAGGTTTAAAGTTAAAAATATCTGATCAAAAAAATTGACTAAGGTGTTCTATAAAAGTATACTTATACTGAATAGAGACTATTCATCTCGAATTTAGTATAAAGAAGTATTTAATTGTCCAATCGCTTTTTACAAGAACGGAGTTGCAAAAAACCTTGTTGCATTTAAACCCACAAACGCCTTCAGAACATTAAAAATTAATCATAACTAGGTTTTGCCGACTCCGTCTGCGTAGAAGTTGTTTATTGCTAATCCCTCGAGAACTGTCCAATTTTCAGGGATAAAAAGTACGTGCGTGACGTGATGCGTACCGTGAAGACGGAATAAACCAACAAACACACTTTCTCATTTATATCATACTAGCATTTGCACGCGACTTTGTCCGCGTAGAAGTCGTTTATCGCTGCTCCCTCGGGAACAGTCAATTTTTCCAGGATAAAAGTAATCTATGTCCTTTTCCGGGACTCAAACTATCTCCATACCGAATTGCATCGAAATCGGTTCAGCGGTAGGTATAGCAGTGAAAGAGTGACAAACAAACTCACTTTCGCATTTATAATATTATTATTAGCGACCCGCCGCGGCTTCGCCCGGCTGAATTAATAAATTATAACCTTCTTAGATAATCCCTCTTTCTATTGGTGAAAACTGTATGAAAATTCGTTCATTTCAGAAACTTCTGAAATTAGCCCGAAATAGGGAAAACTCAGCGCGGCGGGACTTTAATTTATAATATTACTAGCGACCGCCCTCGCTTCGCTCCGGGTACAATTATATACATAAACCTTCCGTGAAAAATTATCTAACCACATTAAAATCCGCGTAGTTTGAAAGATCTAAGCGTACATACAGAGGGACAGACGATGGGAAGCGACTTTGTTTTATACTATGTAGTGAAGGAAGGATTCAACCAAAATCAATTACCATTGAAAACTAATTTCCAATTCCAACGCCTATCGGAATACCAAAAAACACAAATCTCATTCGCCATCGCTTGTTCCTTTCAGCAAATAGACTTGAAACTCAAATAGGGCTTACATGTCAAATTTCAGTTCCGAATAATTCATTATTCAGAGTGTTCGGCGGGCGGGAATCACCAATATTGGTTTTGGAAATTCAGTATATGCTGTGAATGTGAGGTTTTAATGTTCTAGTACGAAGGGTAAGGTGGTCTTTTGTGATCACAGGTATTGGATTTAGACAAGGTGTTGTATATTATAATTTATAATGTTACTTTACAGTCCTTTAAAGAGAGCTAAGAGAGAGTATTTGTGTTTTTACAGGAATTACAAACTTTAAATTTTATTTTCCTTCTACCTTATTTAACGTACAAAATAGTACATTGAATTCGAGAAATAATACATTGTAGCAGAGGCTAGAAAATATGCAACTAATGGACGAGTTATACAGAGAGCCAGAACGAAGTTGAAGCCCTCTAGAGTATAAAACTATTATGAGTCCATTTATCCCTCTTCCCGCCGAGGCAGACAGTAATAAACAAATGACAAACGTTTCATAGAATGCATCATTTCCTTAATTTTCCATGCGTCAGAATTTAACTCTCACGATGAGAAATGCTTGACAAAGAAATTAAAATTACATGATTGAGAAACGAAAGATCTCACCAACCCCTACCAAATATCACCCTTCGCCCAGACCAAGTAAATAAGCGTCAGTCCTTTCCATTCCGCATACATCCTTCATATGAGACATTACACGCATTCCACGTCCGTCTTTCTCTATAAGACGCATATTAACCGCTCAGAGGCTATTTACAAAGGGATAAAATGTTTTGACGCCATTTTTATTGTTCGTTTGCCTCGTGAATGTTAAGTGGGAGATTAAAACGGGAATATTGGGTTGAGTAAACAGATTAGAGAGGACCGGCTGAATTTTCAATGGAATTGAGAGCTAGTTGCTGTACGGATCTTATTTCAGCAAAAACAATTGGTCACTTTGCAGAGAATTTCAAAACGAAATGACCCGGTTTTTTGCTCGTGAGTATATTTCAAAATGTAAGGTATTTAAAAAAGAGTTGGTCTTATAAGGTGATATCAGACGGTTCACTCGAATTAATGTTCGCTCGAGTGAATGCTTCATTTTTCTTTCATTTCATTTTCACACGTCTTAGCTGGAATGACGTAGAAATGAACGCTCATCCATAGTTTCTTTCAATATGGCGACGAAGGAAGTCGTGCGTCTTGGAATAAGTTTAGTTTGTTATCATTTAACCAAGAAATTAACAAAAAAGAAGCAAAGAAAGCGTCGACGGTGGTGGGTGCGACCATGTATTGCAAGAAGAAATTTATTTGGAGCTTTTTGGAGATTTTTTTCGCTTTTTGCGGTGCACCTTATATTATTATTATTACTAAGTTTTTCGATTGCTTTAGTACCTACTAAGTATCTTAAATTGAATTTTATTTGATGTCGTTTCAAGTATGGAAGACTGAAACACGGCGATATCTCACTGCAGATTTGTGAAACCAAATATACTGTAGAAATATTACATTATAACTGCTTCTCTAATCCCTGATCCCTGACTTATTGAAACGACCTGCAGCCGCCATCAATTTTCATAACATCATGCGCCACTAGACTTAATTTACGCCTCGGCCACGCCCCGGCTTCGCTTGGCTATTAAATTTCAATGTCCATGTTCAAATTGCCTAAAGATGTTAAATAGATCGATTTTTTGTTATTAACAACCGTTTAAACGTATAATGTTATACAACTATAGGATTCTTACTTACTTATTACTTGCGAATTTATAGATTGATGAACTAGGAGTCATATTTAACTTAATTGTCATTAAATATACTAAAATAATAACAAAAAGCAAATTTAAAAACTGCATGTTTTGTTGCTGTCGTCTTTACATATAGGTATAACCATGTATGTGTTTTATATTTATATTTAACATTTTTATAATCACAATTTCTAAATGACATTTGTGATGTGAAGACAAATCTAACGACTAAAATAGTTGGTAGTAATCGAGCCATCTGTTTAGCCTCCGCGAGGGAACAGAGAACCACACATATAATACACGTCAAAAATATTACCTCCCTTCTTCGGCTGTCGGGTAAAAAGGCACGCAGGCCACTCCCGAACTTTGACGCGCGTTTGATCTTTGTCAATTTTGATTGATTTGATAAAGAAAAAGAGACGTGTTCAATATTTTTTGATAATCTGACGGACTACATAGATTTTTTTTTACCTATGACGCGTCCACTTTAATCCCTCAAAGATATACGTATCCCAAATATATTTTACTAATTCCTCGCCACTCAATCTTCAGGTGACTTAAAATTGTTGCTACATGTTAAGCGGAGACTTACAACTCACTTTGAACTCTCGTTTTGTAAATTTGTTCCGGAACTTTCCACATTTACATGAATAATTGCTGAGCAGGGCATCATTTTGTCGCATCGTCTATATCAAAGTCGGTAATATTTAAATGTATTTCCCTAAAGGGAATATTTTTGAAGTTATTTTGCAGTACGATCGCCCGATCACCCACTCGCAGGCAGTGAAAGAAATTTGCGGATGTTTATCCAAAGGCTCGAAGATAGAACGGCTCGAAGAGCTATGGTAAACCAAGCAACCACTAATTTCAGTTGCAACCCTCAGTCATAAGAAAACGAAGAAGAGAGACGTAGTAGGTATGCTTTGTGTAAGGCGTTAAGAAAACTGCTTCAATCGAAGATACGTGACAATGTATCTTGATTGCTTATAGGTATGTCTTGATTGACTCTGCTGATTTCCATGAAGGTTTGTTACAGACGGAAAACAAACTTTTCAATTTGAATACAAGTGTTGCAACCAGTTCACCCAATCCAACCTTAAGCGGTGACGTACAACAATATTATTCATACTCATTTATTGATAATATTATAAAGTATTACAAGTAGTAATAGAGAAATATATACAAGAATTATAACTTCTAAAGCTCTGTTCTTATTTTGCTATGCTTTTTAAGGGCTCAGTTACGATAATTTTTGCTGCAGGAAAATATTGTCAATAAATCCCTGGGTTTACATTGATTTACCATTTGGCTTGTTATGAAATCAGTATGGCTCCTATAAAATCCTTTTATATCATGAATGAAAGCATTTTTTCAACAACTTTTACAAATGCTCCTAATTTGCGTAGACCAAACAATTTTAGCGTTTACTCTGTTATATTAAAATAGAAGTCTATAAAAAACATTCTAGAACAGAACAGGCGAATAAACAAATATTTATTAAGTATATACACTTCCAGGCCTTGAAAGGGATAGTAATAGGACGGGAGGCTGCAAATCGAATCAGTCGAGCTGCTGGCAAACATTTTTCAATATTTCCCTCAGAAAATATTCCGGGCTTAGAGATGTCGCGATTTTCTAGATTACGTCGTAGAGAGTGTGGTGCCGAATTGATTTCATCGGGCATTCTGAATTTTGCCGTATAATATTGGCGTACAAAATGTACTTCTGGATTTTGCTGATCATTGTTTTTCTGGACTTGCATTTTGAATGAATGGAGGAAGAAATGATGGAAAGGAGAATGTGTTATGTTTTGACCTTTTTGGAAAATAGAACGCGGATTGAATCAGTTGTCAATCGAAAAATATTTTCACAGCATTCTTTTTTTAAACGGCGCGCAAACTTAAACGCGCTAACGTAACTGTCCCCAACTTCTTCGAACTACACATCCTTACTTCTGATCCAGTGGCTGAACAATCTGTACACAAACTGTCCCCGTGCGTTCAGAATAACAAGCTGTATAGATTTATGACTGCAAACATGTTTATGCTGGTGTACAAAACAGGAACCTACTAAGCTTGTACAACTTTGTAGTATCCGCTGGAAAAAGCACCGTTTCTGACCGCAAAAACAAGTTTGTAGCACTTCATCCCTCTTGTCTCCCACTTGAGACGTGCAATAGAAACTATTTTTAGGGTTGCTTGTACATAAAAATATGATTTTAAATTTACTATGTAAGAGAAAGTTTGTAGTGACATGAGGTAATATATGTTCAAACATTTTTTTTTAAACCGGAAAACCTCCTTCCATAAACCATAATTATGTACTTATTAATTAATTTTCTTTAAAATTAATGTCGTCTGTAGCTCAGATCAAATTAAGTCTAAGTTAAGATAGTTTTTCGTTGAAATTCGTTATTTAGAGATATTACAGATTTTTAATATGGCAATGACTTTGCCTGTCGACGGTAGAGGCGAGCGGCAACAAATAAATGCACAAGATGTATGAAACATGCCTGAGTCGCTGCGATGGTTCGATTTAAATGCAATTGTTCCACTGCCCGCCGCGCAAAATAACCTAGAAGCACTCTAAGTTGTCTGAATTCAATTGGCATAAACTCTCCAAACATGACTAAAACGGGACCGATTGAAAAGCAAAAGACATTCAAACTACCAAAAAACCTAATAAATACAAACCTTTATACTCCAAACATCTCAATAAGCTCAAACCTTCGGCCAATAAACTATTTTATACGTACTCGGACGACAATACGCACGTGGCTATTGACGCTGTGAAAGGCCCGACCCTCGACGGTACTCACGGTCCTGGGGATAATAAGCAAGATATCGGCCCGAATAAAGATTTTATTTTTGAATTTTTCGATATTCTGTTTCAGGGTATCGTTTGTGCTTGGAAAGAAATGCCCTTAAGTGCTGCTATAAACTTTGTGACATGACAGGATTAGATTCAGTATAATATCAAAAAGCAAGCTTAAAAATCCGACTGAAATAATGTTTTGATATTGTCGTCTATGTATGTTAAATACCATTTATATCTATTTCAATCCGCCATTTTTGTTTTATTTAGCGTACCCATACGAACATATTTTACTAAAAAACCGACCAAGTGCGAGTTATTTAGTTAGACCGCTTTCTATGAACAATCTTTAGCATTACTTCTTTATTTATTTACAACATTATTTATATTTGCCTCGTAACAACAAGAACTCATTCACTTGAAGTGGATCAAGTTTACTCTAGGCAAACATACAATTAGGCTTGTGTCAATTATGTATTTTAGCTTTGAGTGGGTAGAATGTCTCCTACAGTTAAAGGATTCAAGATGGGATACGTATTGGAAACAAGAATACGTATATTATGATATCTACGTATTCCCGGATAACCGGGCTCTAAACATTACAATACATATGTGACGTTCTCAATATAAAGGGACCTTATGGAGGAAAGCAGTTACGGGCTTCTTATTCTTGTAACTATACGAATACTATAGTAACAGTTCTAAAAACGGCGTAACCGCCTGCCTCCATAAGGTCCCTTTATATTGAGAACGTTACATATTGTAGGATGTGATTGAAACCCGTTTTGCTTGCAGACACCGGATAATCCTATCTTCGCCCCTTGGACTGTAAGGGTTTATTTTAAGCCCCCATCTCTCGAATTACAATAGCTTGCAATAATCAGTTCATTGTGGGAATTTCAAATTAGTTACTTCCGTTTTGCAAATTGCTATTTTCAAACATCCTCCAAGAGTTGACGTCTAAAGTCGAACTTAACACCGGTGGTTCCGTATAAGGTAAACTCCAATTGGATCAATCCGTTCATTTTGAGACTATAAAATTAGTAACAAAAAGTATGGACCATGCAAGTGGCATTAAACGTCAAAGATTCAAGCATATTTTTAAAAATAGTTTTCACCTTAAAATTAAAAGAAACACCTATCTCAGTTTTAAACTGAAAACAAATGTCATCTGAGTATCCATACTTAACAGTTAAGTGTTTTAATTCAAAGGCACAATTAATTAATCCTTAAAATGGTTTTTGAATATTAATTTCAGTCACTGTAAAAGTATGGTCAATCCGAATATGCGACAGGTCTTTCAAAAAAGATTTCAGAGTTAATAAAATTCGAGTTCCGCCCAATACTTCCACGAAATTTCGTAAATAATAAAATATCTTAAGAAGTATGACCAAATTGATGAAGCCCCAGACGTCCTTATTATCAATAATCGCTAAAGAAATTTGTAACAAAGTTGCCCGGGAAGTTTTTCATTCAAAATAATTGCTCGAGCTTTGTAGAGGTGGGAATGGGTAACATTTCTTTGTTGGTTCCTACGGAGTGTTCGAAACAACGTGACTTAAATTTGGAGTCATTATATTAAGGCATTCGTTAGGTTCTCGCTTGTAGAAATTCCAGTTTAATTCGACTTTGATTGTTTCTCGGTTCATTGAAATCTTAATGAAATTGCTTTTGGAAGTTCTGAGCGCTCTCTAAAAAGGGCTTCAATTTTGAATATTTATCATGTGTTGAACGAAGACAACGTTCATGTTAAATACACGAAATGACACTTTTAAGTTGTTTAATTGTGAAAAACAGTAACGATGCGTGGACTCTCTCTCTCTCTCTCTTTATTTAAGAGCAAAGCTTTTGTCGGTGACGAGGAGGTGTAAAGACTCATTAGAAGCTAATTTATTATATTATATTATTATTAGGTAATTTTTAGTTTAATAGACTATTCAATACTTTTCAGTTCTAAAAGTAGGCGATTAAATATCAAAACAGGATTTTGAAATTGTAAAGGTCGAACAATTTTATGCGAAAGTGGAAACTTATAATGCTTCACTCAAATATTCAAATATTTTGAAACGTACCAAATATTGTAAAAATATACATCAATCTTCACAAATCAAATGTGCATCAACAACTCCTCGTTTTCAACCCCCATACTCATCAAACATCGAAACTTTCTAAAAGCAAGCCAACATCAATAAAATAATTGATAAATGTACACCATCAATCACACAATTCATCCACCGATACTTTCGCAGACATTCAATTTCTATCTATTTCCCGAATTTCGTCGACATCCAATTTCTAACATCGAAAAGTCGAATTTATTACGCCGAACATTATTGGTACGGAAAATTATTTCAAAGGCAAATGGAACGCATTTGACAGAATCTATCTGATAGTGGTCGGAATATTAGTTTGAATTTTCAGTTTGAGGTTGGAATTAACTTGTCAGAATTGTAAATTATTGTTGGTCATGTTGCGTTCATTTATTGGTGATTAGTGATTTGTTGTATTATTTGTACATTATGTGACGGAACAATGACTACATGTTATAATAAAGACACGATTCCAGCTTGTTTTGGCAACGTTTTATATATTAAGACAAATTTTTCTTGATTTTGAGCAAAGCATTCTATTCTTTAGTGTTTAGTAATGTTTTGCAAACATTACATAGGTTTGTGTACTTACCCTTAAACGTCGAAAATTTATCTAAAATCACAGCGAGCCTAACATGCATCACAAGAATAAAGTGACAGCACGAATAAAAAGTTACTAGAGTAATTAAATATCATGCTTAACGTAGAGCCTATGCACACTAGCGTTTTTAGTCCTTACACCCCGGGCAAAAACGCTAGTGTACACAGGCTCTTAATAGATTTGAACGATTTATTTAATTACTCTAGCAATACCGGACATAATCGCTTAATAATAAAAGGTAATAAAAGTCTGGACGAGACACTTTTATTTTAAGCGTTTAGACTTACGTTAGAATATGGAATAGATGAATTAATTTCCCTGGCACCTGTCTAATTTTATCTTGTGCAAGCATGCTAAGCCCGCAGATCACGGATTACAGAACCACAGTAAGAACGGTGAATGCCACAGTTCTTGATTTCCATACTAAATGTACTCGATATGGAGCCAGTGGTTTCGGATTTGCTAAATATGGACAGGACAATAAACTTGCTGTGTCATGGGATAAAATCAAATTTTTTGACGTCGTCGGTGACCCAAAGTGCGATATAATGCTTTATATTAAAGGGACTATTTAAATTCGGATTTTTCTCGAATCCACTGGCTTTGTATAGGTGCCCTTAACCAAAATAATAAAGGCAAAATGAAAGGATTTTATCTCAAAGCTAAAAAAGGTTTAACTGTTTTTAAATGTCATTTTCTACATGAGCAATGGAAATTACTTAAAATGATGAAGTCGGTTAAAAATGTTTAAAATTAATTAATCGACTCCAAATTATTACGGAGTTCCGTTGATTTTGTATGGATTCAATGACCTTATCTTGACTAAACTCCATGTTAAATTCTGTTTTGCTAGAAAGATAACGAAACACATATTTAATGACTTATATCATAGTTATATGACTTTTTACTATTGACGAAGATGTTGCGTTACTCGTACAGACACGAAAAAATATACAAATTGAGAACTCCTTGAACTCGGTTGAAAATACAATGTGGATGACATGCGAGAAGACGTAATTGGTTGAAGTGTATTTCTGTTTTAAATTAGCCGCATCTTCTTAAGCGTATGCTACACGGTTTTAAACGATAAGTCACTTTGGTAGAAGCGAGCTGCTAGACGGTTGCAAACAAGCCCATTTGTTTGAAGCGCACGCCTGTCTGCCAAGGGCGTTTAAAGGTCAAATTTAGTTTAAAACCACTGTCTATACGGTTTTAAACCGCCTGTTTTAAACCGTGTAGCTCACGCATTAAGAAGAGCAATGGGGGATGCGGCCAACCAAAAACAGAAATACTACCATCAACTGTGGCAACTTAGCCTCACCATGATAATGTCTCCGTTGCAATAACTTGCACGTGCATCGAAATATTAATTGATTCTTGTTGGATACTTAAAACAAAACCCATTCAAAGTGTTTCCAATCCATTTCCAATCCCAATAATATCATAGTTGCGATGTATTTGCGAGCTATTACCACGGGTAGGTAAAGTTGACATAGTTTATAATGTACACTCTCTCTCTTTATTTAAATGCCAAGCTCTTTGTCGGTGGAGTGATCTCCTACCGCTCCAGTCTTCTATCAACTGCTTGACTTTCCGGTACATCACGACCCTAACCTTCTCCTTTATTTGCTCCAAGTAATTTCTCCTTGGTCTGCCCCTGCCTCTCTTTTCTTCCTTCTTACCTTCTATATGACCACGTCTTGTATTATAAGTAAAATTATATTTAAAGAAAAATCCTCCTTCGAGATATCAACTTTACTTACCCAATAAATAAGCTAGACTGCATATAAAAAGGTTATTAATTAAACTCAAGTATAAGTAATAATAACCTTTCGGCTTCTTGCAGTCGGGTCAACGTATATGTCATCATATTACTTTATTGGCCTGTTATTCTTAATTCTCTCACATCAACCTGTCGGCCCTATGAAATGTTACGACGGAAATCTGCGAAAATAAGATCATAATTCCGTAGAAATGGCGCTCCGACAACGTAAAAGGATATTGGGGTAGTTGTTACAACTATGCAGAGGTTTCCAACGTATTTTCAGAAAATACTTTAGAAATACCTAGGATAATTCTTCGAGTGATTATTAATCTAGATAAACACTGATACGGCTTACTCACGTAAGTCAGGAACCATGTCGGACCTTTTCCTGACTCACGTGAGTGTTAACGTATCATCATCATCAAATGTGTATTTGAACAGCATACCCGTGTCCGTATTTAGTACTAACATAGCACGAACTATGAAGTTGACATTTTGTATCGTCATCGCGTAGTAAGGGTGAAGTATACGTAAAATAATGTATGGGAACGTGAGTATATTTTAGGGGTTCGTTCTACTGGTTCGTCTTGAAAATTCAAACAGTTAAAAAAGATAAAAGATATCTATTCAGTAAGTAGGCCGCACGGGCACTTTTACACGTCAAAATCTACCAGCGCTTCCCAAGGAGGCCACTGCTGAGAAGAAGCGCCGTGAGAAACTCAACAGTTAGTTAGTTCTCGACAGAACATTAATAAACAACTTCTTTATAAAGACTTCGATAGTATTACTGCAAAAAGCTATTAAATATAAATCCATAAGTGACACAATTACCGGTTTTAAACTCGCAAATCCTCTTAATAACCAATTAAAAGCTGAACACGCATTCGACGTTGTCACGAAATAATTACTATTCGCAATGAAATAAATATTTTAATGCAGCGACAATGAGAAATGTTAACATTAATTGGACTCTGAAAATGTTTTACACGACAGAACTACCATTTGGTTTTCGTTTTGTTTTTTGGGGGATTTTCTGTCTTCCGACAGTCACTTGATTTTAATGAACAAAGTGTACATGGGACTCAGAATTAGGGAATGATACATTTAAATTAAAATTACCTAATGGTCATACACAGTATTAGGTTCAACATTGTCCCTTCTGTTCCTAAAAGTTAACGACGTGGGAGTTTTTAGCTCATATCATTTCGACACAACCAAAACTACACCAGTCTCCCATTACGCGGATATATCCTAACCCGAAAAATTTGGTTTCAAAATCCTTAACTTTCTGGAACAGGAGAGACAACTTTTGTTTCTGTGACTGTGTATGACCCAATTAATAATTAACGTTCCGGTTGCTTTCTTCTTAAATACATTAATTTTTTCTAGATCTTTGACAGATGTGTTATACTGCCCTGCTAAGGTAGAAGGCAGTATTTTACACAAAGCTAGGCTGCAATTGCTACAGTAATATTATATTGCCAGTTGAATCTAAACTAATATTTTAAAATGGTAAAGTTCATATGTTTGGATGTAGGAAGTAATCTCCAAAACTACTCTTCCAATTTCAAATATTCTTTCATCAATATTTAAAATGGACTTTCAGGGTGGACTTACGCTATAGTTTTACTTATATTAACCGAAGTGAGCGAGGCTGGGTCTCTAGTATTGAATAAATTTGTACTTACGCAGTAAGTGGCTCTTACCTAATTCGACAGCTTCAACTCTTTGTATTATTCCAATTAACGGCTAGTCAGATTTGGTTGGAATTCAGGACAGCCGGTTCATCACCTAACACATGGCGTACTTTTTGACACGGAAAATAAGGGTAGGGGCTGGGTGCAGCGCAAAAGAGCAGCAATACATTAAAGGAAGTGACGTCAGCATTGTCCCTCTTCCGGGTCACCCGGTTGCACTTGTGTTCAGTTGTTTGCGCTCTCGGAAATGTGTCGCTTGAGAGTTTCTTAAGGTACGATGTTAAGAGATTGACGTGATCTGTAATTTTGTCGTGTTATACTTTCACTTCGTCGATTTGGAGATATACTCGTAGCTTAAAATAATAAAATATTAATAAATAAGAGGTAAGAATGTTTACACATTTTAAGTTTATAAGTTTAACGTTATAGTAACTATTACTGTTAAGTGAATAACAGCAGACGAAGACGCAAGCCGACACAGGCGTTAAACTTATAGTTATAGCATTTTCCCGTAGAAATTTTAGAAATTCTTTTACGCTTTTGCTACAACGAGGGGAACGTTTATGCCAAATTTCTAGTTATTTTTTTTACTTTATTACATACCTGCGTAAACGTTACACGTTTTTAAGTTTATCAGATGCTAACAGGACGATAATATACAGGTACGTAAACTCATACTACTATGTTCCTAGCTTGCAACATTAGTCCAAGTTTCTTCATAGATTAATTGTAAATTATTATTTTTTTATAAGAGAGGGAGGCAAACGAGCATGCGGGTTACCTGATGGGAAGTAATCACCACCGCCCATGAATACCGACAACTCAAGAATAGTTGTCGGTACGTTGCCGGCCTTTTCTAGTTATGTTATGTGTGTACTTTTCTGTTACATTATACCAAACTATTAATTACACGTATCAATAAAAGGTCAATAAATTATCATATTTTTCAGATAATATTAGAGGAAAATTGGACTACTGTTCAGTTGCAATCCAGGCACATAGTTGTATTAGTTTACTCGGTGTATTATGTAAGGCTCTTCATAGACTCAAGATTTGTTAAGGTCAGTATTAAAACCGGTAAGTTTCCAATAGGTATTTAACTTTTGACACAAGTTTTTGTTTCTCTCTATATTTTTCTTCGCACAAATCATTATCTGCTTCTAGAGGCTAAACTACCGACTCCAACTTGTAAATATATCCCTAAAACGTCCCACAAACAAATTCTTCCCACATAAAAAGCCACGGTCATTCAATTCCAATATTCATTAGCCAGAAAAATCCTCAGTTCCTATTCAGTCATCACGGCATTTTGTAAGAACGGGAATTTATAGGATACCCTTAACAAAGCGAATGAAAGTCTGGCTGACAAATGGCCGGAATTCCCGGTCCCGTTTTTCCCGCAGCAATAAAAAGACTCACTTCCTAATTATTGTTATATTGACGCCCATTGATTTAACATTGTAAGGTTTTTCTTTGTCGCTGGTACCGGAAACGACTGGCAGATTGGGGCGCGTTTTTTGATTGGAGCCATCGATGTGCCACTTAAAGGAAATAATAAAACAATGTACGTACCTCTATAGGTAAAGATTATTCTTTATTTTTTGACCTGAGCTTATCCACTTAACGGATTAGACAAAGCCATTGTATCTATACTATACTAGTTATTACCTGCTTTGTTCTGGTAACCGCAATCCAAGTACATACGCGTGAAGCGATTTTATTCTTTTAAAGCATTTTTAATAAGGCATTTTAAGGCCACAGAGCCTATAATCCATTGAAAAAAAGTATTCCGTAGTTATTTTTCTACGAAGTGCGTTCCTGTTCAGAATCGGGCGGTAGCGAAATGGCAAACGAGTTATGAATGCTATTCTTTTAGTGTAATTGTAATCTGCTGTCCGAGGAAGTAGAGTCGATATTTAATCTATTAACCTTACAAGGTAGTTATAATCTGCTTTTCCTACGTATACATACTTGTTATCATGATTTGTGGTTTACCACTTAATGGAATTGTCTTCTTTCAGTTCAAAATATAAAGACACCCAGTGCATAGCTCTTACAAGGATCTTCGGGTTTATACTTCCCTTACAATCGCTCATAAGAGCATATAAATGCTCTAATGTTAGTCTAACCAACTTACCTGAAACCGAAACACTTTTTGAAAGCTTATTGCACTTTAGGTGTTCCGCTGGATGATACACGTGAAGAGAATGGCCGCTTTTTAACCCCTGACGCAAAAAGAGGAGTTTTATAAGTTTGACGTGTGTGTGTATCTGTCTGAGGCATCGTAGCTCCTAAACGGATAGACTGATTTTGATTTAGTTTTTTTTGTTAGATAGGTGACTCAATCGAGAGTGTTCTTAGCTTAGTTTGATGAAAATTTGTTAAGCCATTAAAGAGTTTTGAGCTCTGAAATTAGAAGTCCCGATTTTGTTTTAGGTTTCTTAACTCGGTTAAGTTAGGTTATATGTGACGTTCTCAATATAAAGGGACCTTATGGAGGAAGGCAGTTACGTTCTTCTTATTCTTGTAACTATACGAATACTATGGTAACAGTTCTAAAAACAGACTTTATATTAAGAACGTCACATATTTACTGACTCCTTAATTAAATTCTCGGAACAAAACTAACACTCACTTCACTGATTGTGTAAAATGGAAATTGCCATTGTCATATAATTATACGAGATTACATATAAGTATGCAAATGCATCCCCATATTGTTCAAATACAGCCAGAATACGACTAGCACCTACAATGTGGCAATCGATGCTTAATCCCCTTCGAAATCTGGGGCAAAGCTGGAATAGCCCCCTTAGGGCGCGCGTACACTGTCCGTCGAGACAAAACTGCCGAAGCGGGTAATACCACATTACAATGCATTAGGTGTCACTGGCGGATTAGACTGCTGTGTGTAATGGGCCGAAGATGCGGTAGAAGAGTATGGATACGATGTAGTTTGGGTTGAATGTTGTTTTGTATTGGGAATAGTAATAGTTTTGTTACTTATTCAGAGTGAGGGTTCTTGTTGTATGAAACCCTTAAGCCGACTCAAACGGCGGTATCGTGCGTTTTGGGTTTTCGTATTCAAATAAGTAAACTGTCCATCCGTCTTTCGTGGTTGTATTCAAGACTAAAATACTATATTGTTGAAATTTGTCACAATTAAATAAAGATAGTCATGATGGCTTAAAAAAATTATAATGTTAACATTTAAGAAAAAAATGCAAGGTGCGTATGTTTTTCTTTACCTAGATAGACAATTGAAAAAAAAAATCTACCGAAATAGTTGGCTTTAAAATAGCCAATTACTAACACTTTTGGAGCGCCTATTTTTAATATGGTTACAGGTTTTATCAACAAAGCAGCTCGGCAAAAGCTGCTATGTTATTCAGTTAACACATCGTCGTTCATTTCTACTCAGTCGATGAATAGCCGGCAAATTTACGTCTTCCGTCAAGGTGGGTAAATGACATTCAACTGCCTGCACATTCATTTAGTCGCTGGTTTCACAGACGACCAGCTGTGAAACCAGCGACTAAATGAATGTGCAGGCAGTTGAATGTCATTTACCCACCTTGACGGACGACGTAAATTCACCGGCTATTCATCGACTGAGTAGAACTGAACGACAATTCGTTAACAGAATAACATAGCTGTAACGACCTAAGTCTCTCTTACTTAGCTGGCTGAAAAAGGAGTTTTGAGGTTAACACGCCTGCTCAATTTACTTTAAAAAAGTCGCTATGACTCATTCATGCCATTTTTCTTCGTCAAGCCCAATAACACACACACATAAACTCTACATTTATAATAATCCTCATGATACGTATAAAAAGATTTGACAGTAAAAGCATGACACGTGTCATACTAATAATGTTAATAATAATGTTTGTCATAAATCGCGTCGCATAAAGCTGACATTTTATATCAAACAGCGTCATGGCTGTTATTTATGTTGTCACATTAAGCGTCCCTTATAAAGGTAATTTTGTACATTTTATATTTTTGTCCCTCTTGTCTTTGTAAAATAATTTATATTTTGTTCTAATTTTAGTCGCTTTTTATCTGCCTGGGCATACTTAAGTAGGTAAATTTTCGACATTGCTGTGCTGTAACAAGATTGCTTCCAATTGTGTCCGTAACCAGTTTTAAGCCGTTATGTCTTTCCTTTTTTTCGCAAAGCGCACTGAAGATAAAACACAGCGAAGTTAAAAAATGGTATATTTTCAATCTCAAGTTGCAATCTCATGATTGCAATCCTTAGACTGCAAACAAAGATACCATACCTCTATGCTAGTCATTTCACTTACATTACCGTTTCGGTATCTGTATTTCCCGAATATATTATATAAATTGAACTTTTCCACTTAGCTAGAAAGTTAAGTGGAAAAGTCAGAAAGTAGATAACTTTAGCACGATTTTTTAAATAGGCAGCGGCGCTACAGCGTCACAATTTGAGGATCAAGAGTTAAAATACGGCATTGCAATTCCAAATCAGTCAAGCTGTTTAGTTGACAGGAGTTCACAAAGTAAATCTCTTTTTGGTTTTCGTTACAACAGAAGAAGAAAAAGATAATTTAAAAAAAATTAACCTATTAAGCATCCTATTAAAGTTATGTCCACGCTAGCATCAACATCGCCCAACAACTCTCAACAGACCAATCACACCGCAGCACTAACACACTAATTGAGCGAGCATGTGTGTGTGCGTGCCAGGAATCGGCAAACGTTTGAATATTTATATCCCTGGATTTTATTGAATAGTGCTCCAATTAGGCAGTGGTTTTGTTTACGAATTATTTGATTGCTGATTTGTTAATCCGTCGTAAATATAGAGATTTTTTTATTGCTATTGGTCAAGCTGTACATTGATTTAGAACATTATAGAAACTTACTAAGTTTCGTCAGTCATTTATCGCTATGCCCTCTGGAACTGTCCAAATTTACGGTATAAAATACCCTATCTCCATTTATCACGTCGATCGGTTGACATGTTGACCCACAAAGACGGAAGAAATAAACACACTATCGCGTTTATAATATTGGTTAAAAAATAATGAACCAGCCCGCCCTATAATGGGCGTGTTTATCATGTGGATAAACGTGGATAAAACATCTGTCACTTCCTGACCGGTATACAGGGTGTCCCGCGATAAAGTGCACAAACGAATAAGCGTGACAATACATGTGATTTTATCACGGAAAAAAATAAAAAAATAGATTAAATATTTTTTTATTTTGCCTAGAGTTTACAATCATTATTATTTTGTAAACCCCACACAAAATTAAAAAAAAAAATTGCCGTAAAATCACATGTAGTTTTGAGTCGTTTTCAATAAAAAGGTACATAGTTAAGGGTTTTAAAACTTTTAATTGATTCCTTTGTATAACGAAAGTTACCCATATAGTTTGTATGGCTAACATTCGTTACACAAAGGACGCGATCGTGATGTTGTTTTCATTAAGCCTTTAACTATGTACGATTTTTTTGAAAACGACCCTTCACCCTTATTCGTTTGTGCACTTTATCGCGGGACACCCTGTATAAGTGCGAGTGACGGAGGCTTTATCCACACTTATCCACCGCGATAAAAGCGACCATAATACGAAGGCTGGATCTGACGTAGCACTTTACCTACGTCATCATATAACATACAAATAATACGAAAAATTTGTATAATGTAAACAGTGAAAAAATAAATATTTATTTGCAAACTTCAACTATCGATTAGAGCTTGGAACATTGTAATATTTATAACCTTAGATCACAGTATAAATATAGCTAAAGAAGTAAAGAAACTACGAACAAACGTTCGAAACGTCGCACTCACAGACTCACACAGACGTACGTCTCAACGAGACCCCTAAGCGGACATGGCAGTGCTGTCAATGTACACTTCGAACGCTTGTTCGTAGTTTCTTTACTGCTTTAGCTATATTTATACTGTGCTAAGGTTTATTTGTTGAATGACCAACCACTAACAATAATCTTCACTTTATATTTTGTTTGTTGAGGAAATTGTTTTTGCCGAGTTTCATGTACATTTTAGAAGAGAATTTCCTCGTTATTTGTTATGTTCCTAAGCAAGTCAAACAAGTCTTTATTTACCAATCAAACTGTATTTTTGGCACACAACGTATTATATATTGAACATGTGACATAGTCGTATAATCAGTATAATAAGTACAAAATAACACTTAAAATGTCCTTAAAAATAGCCTTAGGAAGAAATAATAATAATATTTTTATTTTCAGACAAAAAACCCATATTACAATATTTAATTACTTTTTATTCATATTCTGGTGCACAGATAGCCAATATCTAAAAATTTGACTTCCCATGTCCCGATAAACTGTCGTCCAGGTAATGCGCGCCCTCATAACGGCCAAGAAGTCGGGAACCACCGCCTCGGCAAACACGAGCGAAGCACTGCAGAACCTATATTGCACCCTGATGGCGCTGTACAATTTTCTGGAGTGGTTCACCCACAGCTGTTTGGTGTAGAAAGAGGCAGTAGGCGTTGAATAACGTCCCAAAAATATAATAATATTATAATATATGTAATATTTTTTGTCAACAAAGTACGGGCGCAAATAGTAATTTACTACATTCACCCGTAATTTGTTGACAAAAAAATGTCCTTAAGAAGGGTTAAGAGGGATGATTTGACGATAAAATTGATCGCCCATCATGACATTAAAGGCTCCGACACCGATGCCCGGACACCCTGTATATCAGCCTCAACCATATTACTTACGTATCTCTCCGAATCCTGGTGAAACTTCCACGTAGCAAAGTAACGTTCGCACTCAGAACGAGACCTCCCTAATATCCGTTACTGTAAGCGAACCCGATTGAATAGTGAACGCGTTACGCTAACTGACTTGAGGTAAGCGATCCCGGCGTGGCGCTAGGGTGACCGCTGTTCAGGCAAAACCGTGGATTTCTTTAGAAGAAGAAAAAGAAGAAAAACATTTATTCGTGACAAATATCAGCAAAGGACAGAAAAATACACACAGAAATAATGTAGTCACGAAATGTGGGACCACTCAGCGTCATGCTGGCATTAAAATCAGCTTTAGGATAATTTACGTGGTTTTTAATCATTGTATTTAGTACCTAAACGAGTCACTGAAGATTATATTTATTCTTATTTATTTATTTGAGGAGAACCAACAGGTACAAAAGTACAATAGAAGTGCAAAATACCGTGCAATTTGGCCTGGTATTTACAGAAAATAGACCGGTACAGTTAGTCAGCTGACTTTATGGGAAGTAAACTGTCGTATATAAAACTAGATTTTCCTGGCGACTCCGTCCACGAAAAAAAACTATTTATTAACTGTCCAATTTTTCGGGATAAAAAATACTCTTTGTTTTTCCCTGGGATCCAAACTATCTCCATATCAAATTTCATCGAAATCTGTTTAGCAATTAAGTCGTGAGAGCGTAACAAACAGACAGAGTTACTTTCACATTTATAATATTATTAGTATAGAATAGACGGATAGCATAGATAAAGTTAAAGAAGACAAAGGAGACTGTCCCGTTTTCCCATCAAAGTGTAGTCACGCGAGCCAATGGAGGTATATTGGCAAGGACTCGTCGGATAATTGAGTGGTGCCCTCGGATCCTATTAAGTCATCTGTCAAGATACGCGCTCGATTATCATAGTGTTACTGTTCGCTCTTATACAGAATATCAATAATGTATTTTGTGGATCGATGTCACACGTGAAGAGAATCGATGTAGATGGTTTGATCAGACTGTTTGAATCTCATCCGAAGACTGGTTTAAGTTTTACTGATTTCTAGGAGTTACCCCGAGTTTATCCCGATACAGCGTGAAAGTACCAAATACACTTTTGCATGCCAGTGGTTCCTCTAAATTTGCATTGGTATCAATTCGCACTTTGGTCAGTATCTTGTCTAGGGGACACGGTTTATGTAGGAAGTCATGTCGAAACTCTTTTATGTGGTTACATATGTGTAGATATATTTTTTTTTCTCGTAATAATTCTGACATGTCTTCCTGCAGAACTACGTAGATATTTTATATTATTTTTACAGTTTATATAATGCTAGAATAAGTGGTATCACTGTCATAACAAGTCATAAGTTACATATGTTTAAAAAATGACTAACTGTTGAGTTTATTGCGGCGCTTCTTCTCTCCTCTTGGGAAACGCTGGTAGATTTTGACATGTAAAATGGCCCACGCGGTCTACTTACTTAATACAATGTATATGAATATATTTAATATATTTTATCTTTTTTTTTACAATAACGGTGTTCCCAATTTACATAAATGCGCTACGCCACTTCAAGTGGTCCGATTACGTAAATGCACGTAAAATAAAGAAATAGGGCTTTTTAAACTGTAAACACTACCGAGGCATCAAAATAAGGGTGTTATCAATCCAATAGCAAACGCGAGCCCCGTCTTTTTTCAGGAAATGTTTGCCGCTAGCGTGTTTGGACAAGTGATTGTCCCGTCGGCGATACGTGCCCAACACGACAGCTTTTCTCAAACAATAGGACTGGGCAATATATATTGTATGCATTTCATTTATTGATTCTCATACAGACGACTGTGTTATGACTGCGTTATTACACTGACGACTTGCGAACGTGTTGCGAGCGACGCGATTACCCAACGAGCTCGTCGCGGGTGCGCAACGTTTTCGCCGCAAGTGAACGTGATCGCTATCTATTTGTACAAGATGTCGCAGTGATCACGTCGCAATGTCGCGGCGAACACGTTGCGCACACGCGGCGACCTCGATGAGCAATCGCTCTCAACAGTGTGTTAAGGTCCTAAGGAGATTATTGGAGAGCCGCGAAATATTTACGTTTATAAAATGGTTCCCTCACAACTTCTATTTATCTTAAGTTAATAAGGTTGCCTTAAGAATATTCTTCTTCTTCTCAGCATATACTCGTCTACTGCTGAACATTATGCCTTTTATTCTGGTCCAGGTCGGCTTTGCCGTTTTCTGGATATCATCCGACCATCTGGCTGGTGGTCATCCTCAATTTCGGCTTCCATTTTCGGCTTAAGAAGATTGTAAGTCTGTAAATGTCAATAAAAAATGCGGCATCGTTACTCTCCCTTTAAACCTAATCAGATTTTTACGATTTTTGAATACGTTATTGATACTATAAAAAGATGGGCCTGTCGTTTTCCTTTCTTGGAAAGCAACAATTTAAAGAAAACGTACAAAGCTAGTTTTTCATAACAACTACAACATATTTAAAAAATCGGTGGAAATCAGACTTAATTTAGAGGGTGAGAAATGTTACCGCCCGGAGCAAAATCTGTAAGGATTTCTTGACAGCTACGCGATTTTAGCCTCCTCTAAAATTTAATGTCGCGTTAGTCGCGTGCTGTCACTTTTTAACTCGCCGAAGTACAAAGTTAAGGGTAGACCCATCGTTTGGACTCGTAAAACTAGTCTCGACAAGCAGCTGATGCCCGTCCAAAAAGAAAGTACAGTCAGCCAAAAAACAGTCTCAAAAATATTTTACCTAAGAGAAATTACAATCCAGAATAGGAAATACTAGATATATGGTTATCGCATACGCCCCAGGCCATATTGAATGGAAATCACTCATCGTACCTCAAATATGAATCTTGTACTGGAAATTTGAATCCCTAAATCCACGTTAAAATCCAAATGGATTATTCCATTTGTATCCCATATCGCTGGGAGCAATTTTTGATTGCATTGATTTGGGTACGTTTGTTACAACAATATGTGGTCGTCCAAATCAAAAGGGACCTAATCGCGGCAGGCGGTTACGCCTTTTCGTCCGTGATACAGCAAGACCGCGTAACGAACAAATTCAAAAAAGAGCAAAATGCGCCTTACAAAGCAAATTAGTAAGGTGTATTTTACAACCTCTTGAATTTGTTAGTTACGCGGTATTGCAGTATCACTGACGATTTGTAGCTTTAGCACTTTAAAGCTTAATATTTCACAAACGAATCCCTTAATCAAAAAATTGTTGAAAAATGCACTTTACTGGTTAGCCTAGTTGGTAGTGACCCTGCCTACGAAGCTAGCGGTCCTGGGTTCGAATCCCGGTATGGGCAAATCTTTGTGTGATGAGCGCGAGTATTTGTTCCTGAGTCATGGATGTTTTCTATATATTTAAGTATGTATTTCTCTATATAAGTATATATATCGTTGCCTGGGACCCATAATACAAGTCTAGAGCTTAGTTTGGGATTAGGTCAATTTGTGTGAGATTGTCTCAGATATTTATTTATTATTTTACTTTGCAAGGTGCATTTTGCTCTTTCTTGAATTTGTTAGTTACGCGGTATTGCAGTATCACCGACGAAATATTAAAAATCTGAAAAATATCTTAAATAAAAGCGCATATAAAGAGTTTAAAATGAAAACTATCACAACTAGGTAGACATCATTGGTTCTTGAGTTACAGGCGACTAAAATGTTTTTATCTACCAAAAATCTTAGTTAACTTTAAATAAAAAATTCGTTAATTTATGGTTTTTGCAGATTGTTTTTTATATTTGTAGTAATGGTGATGGAACCTTACACTGAGCATGGTCCGACATGCTCTTGCCCGATTTTTTTTAATTACATTCCGGATGATGTTGCAAAATATCTCCACAAAAAGTAACTTCGGTGTGAATGCACCATAATTCATCATCCTTATATTCTTCATAACTTAATGACTTTGCCGTAATATTTTAACTTAATATTGAAAACGTAAGCCGTATTGCGAAAACCGCTAAGCTCTTGGTAACCGAGGGTCCAATTTCAATTTTGCTAATAGGTAAAACCAGGCAGGCGAAAAAGCTGTTTAAAATCTTCTGTCTTCAAGTTGGAAAGGGTGCCGACCTGCTTTTTATACCTGTTCAAGCAACAGTGGAGGCAGTAATTAAAGAAAATACCATTTATCTATACCCATATCGTAAAACCTCTACAACGCGCTCAGAAACTGTAGATTAGATATATATAACTAGCTTTACGTCAATCAGTAGTTGTTGTTGCTGTCGCGTTGTCAAATCATGGTCAAATCTTATCTAGTGGTTGTAATGTAAAGTTCTCTTTACGTGTTCGCTACCGATACTGTTATGGTTTTCTAATTTCAAATTTATTTGAACGATATAATTTGATTCAGCGACAATATGTCATGTCACTCGAGATGAAGCATCGATCAAGATGAAATTTCAACAGCATTATAATTACCTACAATGTATTTTTCTATCAAAGAGGATTTAAAATATTATGAGTATAGATAAAGTATTGTACGCGACTCTGCGTAATATAACAAGTATAACAAAAATAAAGCTTAAAAAAAACTGACAACATGGTTTTAGTATTGTCGTCTACATAATGTTAAAACCCACTTTATCTACAGCGAAGATGTCACGTCTCGATGAACGGTATGTGTATGCTTATACATATTTTTAAATCTCCATTTTCTTCTCCTGTAACCACACAAGCTATCAACTTTAGGCATTCTCGTAGTTGTATAAATCGCTTGCCCGCGTCTGATTTTAGTAAAAAAAATATGAAATTAATTTTATAAATACATAATTGAAAAGGGGTCTAGACCCCTTGGGGTGTTGAAAAATCAAATGATTTGATTATAGCAAGTGGGGTGTCATATGAAAGGGCTCAGTCTGCACTTCAAAACTATGTTTTTTTTTATAATTTTCCGTGACGCATGATGATTTATAACCAAACATTTTCAACCAAACTGATTTAGAACCAAACATTTTCAAAAAATGACCGTTCCTCTTAATGTTTAGATTTATATTTATGACCCCAAATATTGTATTTACGCCTACTTTTAATTTGTTTCACCCAAAGGTTAGCTGGTAGAGGATGCGTGTTGTTAATCCTATCCTACTATAGGCTACATTTCATCCCGGGAAACGTGATAGTTCCCGCGGGAAACGCAATAAACCACTACTACGTGGACGGAGTCGCGGGCAAAAGCTATTGTGCAATAAAGTTTTTTTAACACAAATGACTGAATGAATGATTGATGTATGAATTATACTTATAGGTATAGAAGGCCATTGCCTACTGTCCAACTGTTCTGGTGTGGCACGAGCAATGATCGATTGCTGCGTTACGTAACTCCTTGTGATTGGCTCCCCCGGGTCTATTATGTATCCATCCATTGTATAGCCGTAAGTAAAAGAGATGCTTAGAGCCCCTGGCCGAGGCAATGAACGCTATGAGTCAATCATTAGGTACCTACATAGTATAAAACAAAGTCTCTTCCCGCCGTCTGTCCCTTTGTATGTACGCTTAGATCTTTCAAACTACGCAACGGGTTTTATTGCAGTTTTCACCATCAATTAGATAATTTTTCACGAAAGGTTTATGTATATAATAGTACCCAGAGCAAAGCGAGGACGGGTAGCTAGTTATTATAAAGATAAGGCCTCGCGCGATTTGCAGCCTTTAGGGATGTATTAATATACTCATCTCAACTGTGATCCCCGTCTCAAGATACGTCAAAGTAAACGTCAATCCATAGAAAACTGTAATTTTTGACGCATCTTGTGACGGGGATCAGAGTTGAGATGAGTTTATTAATGCGGCCCTTAGTCAGCCGAAGGGTTAGGTCTCCACTAACTATGTAAAAATTGATAAGGACAACCTTATAAAGTCCCGGAAAGTCGGCAATGTCTGGTGGCAGTGTTTGGAGAGGATATATACTCATACTCGTAAAGTGACGAACGACCAAGGGGATGTACCTATACGTGTTCTACTTGTGAAATATGTGTATGCTTTTGTCAGGGGAACACCCAATTACTCCGAAATATTTTTTTCCGTATATTCATTTGTCCGAATTTAAATTTTTCCGAAATCTATGTTATGCTGGAGCTTTTTAAAATTAAAAACATATTTGAATTGATATAAGTAGGTTAGGTTAGGTCTGATTTATGTGCAATATCAAAAAATAAAGCCTTCATTAAAATAATTGCATTCGGAATTATGAAAATTCGGGATCAATCAATTCGGAATTATGACTCTTCGGAGTTGTGTAGTGCCATTTTGTCAGTCATTATAAGTCAAGTCAGTTGGAGCAAGTATGCGAGTGAGTTTGAATAAATAAATAATTGTTTAATTCGTCTCTACATTCATCAACCTCGAAAGAGGTATGTTTGGACCGGTGCATCTGGCGTTCCAGTCTCTGCCTACCCCATGGGGAGACAGGCGTGAAGGCATGTATGTATATTGTTTAATTTCATAGGAGATTGAAGAGGGCCAAGTGAATTAAAAGCGAAATAAACGACGCTATGAATAAAACAGTAACCGCATTCCAATTTGTTTGATCCGCTTTCGCAAAACGAAGTGGAAAAAAGTCAGGATTGGTCGCTGAAAAGGCAAATGTTTTGGGAATGTTCAACAAATTGGTTAATAGGCTGATTAGTAAACGGAGGGTTATAAATCAAGTCTCAAGCCCGACTCCATATATTGTTTGATATTGTCATCTATGTAAATGTTAAAAACCACATATCGTCGCCTTACTTTCTCAACCTCATATCTGCAATTTTTTCTTGCAGTTGGTAATTTCATTTCTTTAATTATAATTTATGATGTAATCAGTTTACCAACCGCAAAAAAAATGCAGATACGAGGTAGAAAAAGTAAGGCGACGATATCCACATATCCGTCATATTGTTTTTTTTAATTCAAATACCCAGTGACACTCGCGATGCTACAAATCTAAGGACGAGGGAATAAAGAATCATACATACATTATGTACAATACAGATCAATAACCTAACCGAGTTAAAAAACTCCCGACACAATCGGGACCCCTAGGTACTTTCAGAGCCCATAACTCTTAAATGGCTTAACGTTTTCATCAAACGAAGCTAACGACACTCTCGATTAAGAAACCTTTCTAACATAAAAAACTAAAACAAAATCGATTCTCCCGTTTAGGAGCTACGATGCCATAGACAGATACACAGATACACACGTTAAGTTTAACGTGTGTAAGTTTTAACGGGTGTTGTAAGTTTACAACACCCTTCTTTTTGCGTCGGGGGTTAAAAACATTACCAGGCATTCTTCGGCACTCAGTGGAAACTATGTGGAGTGAACAAAGTCGCGCCTCATAACTAAAGTCAGGAATTCACTATATGGGGCAAATGTACAGCGACACGCGCTAGCCGCTCTGGCTTATTTTACGTACAATCAGCATCAAATAGATAGGAACAGCGAAAGTGGCCAAATATATTGCAACACACCTTTATTACTATAGAAATAAGGATGTGTTGCGATATATTTGGCCACTTTGACTGCTCCTATCTATTTGATGCATAATGTACATTGACGCCACCGTGCAATTTCAAGATCAATTTTAGTGACGGGCCATTTACTACCTTCGTAAACGAAAACATTTACGAAATTTCAAATATTACATATAAACACATATTTTCAAAAAAGTTGTACGTAGTACGTAGTACGTAGTAAAATTAGTACCCATAAGGGACCAAAGGTCCTCTTAAGGAATAATGTTAAGAGTGATTATCAAAAAAAAATTACGTAGTTAATGCCTTAATTAAGAATCGTTAATTTTCTTTCGTTGTGTGACGAAAGTTAACCATGTCATACACAGTCACAGAAACAAAAGTTGTCTCTCCTGTTCCAGAAAGTTAAGGACTTTGAAACCAAATTTTTCGGGTTAGGATATATCCGCGTAATGGGAGTCTGGTGTAGTTTTGGCCTGTTTCGAAATTATAATATGAGTTAAAAACTCCCACGTCGTTAACTTTTAGGAACAGAAGGGACAATGTTGAACCTAACTCTATGTATGACCCAACCGTACAATCAATCAATCAATCATATTGCTAACAATAATTCTCGTATTATGTCAGCATTGTATTCTGTTGGTGTCCGTAATAAATAAATAAACATGCTTAACTTTCGTCACACAACGAAAGAAAATTAACGATTCTTAATTAAGGCATTAACTACGTAAATTTTTTTTGATAATCACTCTTAACATTATTCCTTAAGAGTACCTTTGGTCCCTAATGGGTACGAATTGAATAATCTCTGCCTATCCCAATTACATTCCGGATTAATCCAGTTCCCAATACATGTTAAGAGGTCGTTAGTTTACTTCACTGTGACACGCCACATGAAAGCTACGGACAGTAGGCTAACGCTGGTATTTTTTTGTATTTTTCATAGCTCGCAGTGTTTACTCAAAATTGTATTTCTTAAACACCACGTATGGAATTAGAATTTTTTAGTATGTTAAGCTAGCAAAAACACACAAAGTTAAGTAATTACAGATACTTAAATATCCAGCGTGTTCGGACATGTTTGAAGAAAAAGCCGAGCGACAGTGCAGTGTGGTGTGTACATATAATTTACTCGAACCCATTCAGGCCATATTTCCCACCGTCATAACTTTTTTCCCTTCGCACCTAGGAACCTGATTTCCTTACAGATAGAATTCACATACATACATTTTTAGTAACTTATGAAAACACGATACTCAATGTATATTTTGTATATCTGTACCTACTGTTGGTAACCATTCTGTGGCTCCGCTCTATGACAATGCAGGCTGCTTGGCTGCTTTTGCATAAACACCACCTAGTAAGCCGACAGCCAAAGAGTAGTGTTTCACAAAATTCAGATCATAAGAGCCTCTATTTCTATTTGTATTCTATCTTCCTTTTAAATCATTATTACTATCGAATAAAATCAGACGCAATTGCTAATATTGCTAATAGGCTAATAGGCTAATTAGCCTAGTTGGAAGTGACCCTGCCTACGAAACTAGCGGTCCCGGGTTCGAATCCCAGTATGGTTAAATATTTGTGAGATGAGCACGAGTATTTGTTCCTGAGTCATGGATGTTTTCTATGTATTTAAGTATGTATTTCTATATATAAGCATGCTAATCGTAGCGTAATGCGTCTTGGCTAGGGCCCCTGGGCCCTTAGCCAAGATGCATTGCGCTAACTACCGTTTCTATTCGTTTCGTTTTTAAACCAATCGCGTCACTGGTAGATCACGTGACTTTTCGTATCACTATTACTTTCTGTCCTATATATTCTTTGCCGTCATTTACAGTCCTGTTCATCTTAATAATAAAGGCGTGGCCACACAAACCCTCGCTACGAACATTGTATTCGAAGCTCTGTCGTGTGAAGCAATTATATCCCGAGCATAGCCATTTGCAGGGTTAGCGTTGCGTTAATATAACGAGGCCAATATTTAGACAATAGAGGACTGGAGTTGTGTCATAACAATCGTCCTGTAACCGGACAGTTTCGCTGTTAGAAATATATTCAATGGGTTTCTCGGAATCGAGAATTTTTGGGTTATTATTTGTTCAGAATCAGGAATATACGTTGTTAGAAAATTAGTCGAATGAAGGCTTTTGTCCTTAAATTTAAAAACCAATTTTCTTCTTGATACTTGCACTGATGTCTGAAAAAGCAACAAAACCGGACTTTGGTTATTTTCTGTTTGGACTGGTTGACTGGTAGGGAATGTTACTGGGCATTAAGGCCTTGATTTGTACTTAAAGTTATTTTTAACGCCAGTGAAATTAGAATAGGCATTATATCCAGGTGCTCAAGGTTGAGAAGGTATTTGCAATTTTGTGATTGCAAAATGTCCAAAGGCCTCGGAGCCCACTTACATAAACAAATAAATTAATTTAATAAAATGAATAAATTAATAAAATCAAAAACCCCGACTGCTTTCAAAAATTTCAACTGAAAAGCTAAAAACAAGCCCTAAAATCTAAAGAATATAACTTAAATCTTGGAAAAGGTATTGCAGGCGAGGACAAGCAAGTAGTCCAAGTTGAGCTACGCTACGTGTAAAAATATTTAAATTTGTACAACAAAATATATTTTGCAATTAATTGCTTACATACATACATACATACATACATACATTACACTCGAATAACATAACCCTCCTTCGGGCAGTCGGGTAACAAGGTCTACACAGATGAACCTTATCAGCACACACAGTCAAGCTGTATAAGAGATTATACAGCCTTTAAAATGCTGAAACTAGAGTTATAATGGCTGTATAAGCTCTTATACAGCTTTTGTGCTACGTTTACCACGTAGCAATCAGCACGTCGCGGGCAAATACTAGTTAATAATAACATTATCTCGTAGTTTCGTGGTCCCTAAACATTCTCGCTAGCATTCATTAATCGCTATTCGGGGATCATTCATCATTTACTCTAAACGTTCCAAGTTTACAAAGTATTAAACACCGCGGAAATCTCAACAATGGATCCTCTAAAACTTTGGGATGAAGCGAATATAAAACTATTTTAAACCAGTTTCCATAATTCAATTTGTCTGCCTGACATTTGTAGTTGTTCTTTCAGAAATGAAAAATTTTTACAAGCATTTATTTAATTTCACTTCTCCCGGTGTCTGTCAAACCTTATCCAATCTTACATGTTAAATTTGACCCTCTTCCCGTTGTTGGAATGAGCTGCAATTTTGCATACATATGTAAATCGGACGACGGAAGGTGACCACAGGAACTCAATGAAACAAGATAGCCCCGCCGTGTTTGGGCTCGTTGGGTTTATTTTGACAAGCTGATGATGACTGTGACAAAAGTACAGTCGGCAATAAAAGATTGTTCCAAAAAATTTATATTCACAGTAATTTTAGGATGAAAAGTACTATTAAGGTCGTAATAACTTCTGTCAAAAAATCCTGACTATTTCGAAGTGAAAAACTTTGAGCAGAGTCTGTCTGGATGGCTACCATCATCTTACTCGCTCACCTGCCGCCAAGCACGCATTGTTGTATTTATTTCACTGTGGGGAACAACAAATTATTAGGATAACTAGAAGCCAATTTCATCGTATTAGTAAAGATTGGCAATACGTTTGCAATCTTGGGTTTGTGTCATTATGGGCCGTGTTAATAATGAGTTTATTGACTGAGATACTCGTCTCAAGATACGACAAAGTAAACGTTAAAATTGAGACGCACCTCAGTCAAGATAAGTTTATTAAAGGCCTTTGTCTTTGGCCCTCAAAGCCTACTTATCATAAAGAAGTTTTCGTTTGCCTTCTCCATAAAATTGGTCCTGCTTTTGCTTGGCGCTTCTGTCTGGAGTTTACAAGGTTCGTTGATGACATCATACCGACGCCATAGAGCCCCGTGACAATTCATCAAATGATTAATGTGAGTAAATCGGTATTTAATTGGCGGTAAACACGGCGCCGCTGAAGGCGTTTAATGACTTAATTTATGATACGTTTGGGTAAGTTGTAATGCCAGACGTTGGTAAGGAGCGCGTCACGTTGGCAACATAAGAGTGGAAATTGTGTGAAAAAAGCAAGAAGAAATCTTAATATTGCCCTATCCTCAGTAATATTATTAACTAAAGAGCCCTTAGCCAAGATGCCCATCGCTAACTAGCGTTTCTATTCGTTTAGTTTTTAAACCAATCGCGTCATTGGTAGATCACGTAATACGGAGAGTCACGTGATCTACCAGTGACGCGATTGGTTTAAAAACGAAACGAATAGAAACGCTAGTTAGCGATGGGCATCTTGGCTACGGGCTCAGGTCTAGCGCTTTAAGTTGGAGGTTCCTGCGGTAGTGGAGCGGTGCGGGAGGGGTGTGTTTTCGTTACGTCAAACGCGAGACTTCAGTTGGGCGCCGGCATCGCTGTCGTCAACACGAGTTATTTGGGCTGGCCGCTTTGAACAAAACGCACACGAGATTCTACAACCGAAGATGAGTCTTCCTATTAGGACTCAAACTAAACAAGTTGTTTATAAATAGTACGAATATTTTAAGGCAAGAAAATCAGATCGCAATTTTACTAAGCGTAAAGATGACATTAATGTCCATAAAAACAAGTACACAATTATGTAGTAGGTACCTACTACAAAAAATACGATCTTAGCGACGAGTTTATGGATCAATTTATTATAAATTTACGACATGGGGAGAGTCTGATAATGAAAGTGATTCAATTCATACCTCTTCATACAGATTCGAGTAGCGATATGGATACAGATTAATTTAATTGGATTTAAAGTTCAACATTTCCGTTCAAAACATTTATATTAAATCATATTGTAACTCATTTTGTCAGTTTATTCTGTCATACGCAATTATATCAATCAATTTATATACACATTTGTAAATGTCGTAAGATATATCTTCATTACTATTCATCACGTGTATAGCGAGACAGTTCTGTTACGTCACATATATCCCCTCCCGCACCGCTCCACTACCGCAGGTACCTCCAAAGTTAAGCGCTAGACCTAAAGCTTAACCCGCGATATCGCCCGCGCAGGAATCGTTATTCACTAGGAAACTGCCTTACTATGAAGATTCAAAACTTTCCATGTTTCAGGCAGTGAATGGGACAGCTCTATAGGTATCAGTTACAGATCTCCGTCCCGTTCCCTGTAGGAACTTAGTATGTTTTGACACCACATAATACGGCCTCTCCTATTTTCATAAAATGGACGTAGCTTAGGGAAAAAGATCTAACCTACAAAGTAAATGTATTTAAATTTGAACTCTATTGCTGTCAATATTATGTCAAATTCTACAAGTGTGAAATGGTTGAATTGGATTCTTTTCCCTAAGCTACCTCCAAATTACCCTATGTAATCTATTAACCACTTAGGGCCGATCTCCACCGACCGGACGGCACGGCAACGGATTTTACAATCTTTAAACGAAATTAAACTGTCTACACAGTAATTAAAATCTATATTGTAAAATCCGGTCGGTGGAGCTATCGACCTTTACTCTCATTCGTTCTTATCGTTGTGTTGGACAGCTCTGCTTGACGTAGACACTTGACATTTTGAGTGAATATTTCTTAGGGAACACTAAAGAGAGATTTTTCAAAATTATACCCCCTACAAAAAGAAAAAGGGAAAATATAAATAAGTACAAAAATTTTACGCGTACGAAGTCGCAGGCGTTAACAGGTAAAATTGTTTGTTCATTGGACACCTACCTACTAATTGACTAATGATTTTTTTTTTCACTGATAAAAAGCTACTCTATCTATGACTATAGGCTACATTTTATTCTGAAAAATCACGAGCAAAACGCAATACAGAAGCAAGGTTTAACTTAAAATGGGAAACTTTAAGCGCCCGCTCTCAAGCAGTCTCCTTACTCTCAGTTCAGCCTTGGCTCAAGACGCACGCAGTTTTATGATCGACGCTAATTGCTCTCCACGGGGGATCGTAAACCGCCATCACACTTAACGCTATGTGACGTCACTGCAGTATGGCGTTGGTTAGTATCTTAGCACACAGACAGACATTTGACCATCCCGACCACCAAATCGGTAACAGCTGTGACGGGAAAGTGACGGTACTGATAGTCACAAGTAAACGCTAGTTGAAATAACTGTTTAGGATTTATTTAAAACCCTAAACGCAAACTTGTCTAGTTTTATCTTCAAAATCATTACTCCATTAATTCGTAACTAATTATTATATTTAACCGACGAATATCATTTTGTTCCGCCACAGTGCGTCAATAACTTTTACACTAAAAAAATGCGAGCCAATCAAGATTTTCACTTAGTTGACATACGTACATTGAATAAAATATACATAATATTAGTTACATAAACCAAAGCTGAGTCACAACAGCAAGGACTTTTGTGATTCAACTTACATCTTATAGGCCTACCACACGCACAAGCTTCACCACAGTTTTGCCTGCGCAGGCCGGTTTGTACACGGAACACGGAGCGTGTGGTTGGTAAAACTCTATAGACACGAAGTGTTCAGTTTTGGCTTGCGCAGGTAAAACTGTGGTGAAGCTTGTGCGTGTGGTAGGCCCATTAGACTTTTGTTGTATCTAACGTAATGTCAGGCTCGAATGGCATCAAGACGCTTATTTACAACAATTATTTTTTTTCAGTGTAAGTGCGTGTTCGCGAGCTCACCGCTTTATTCGTCGACGAATTGAAAGACAATTTGTTTAGGAGACTAACTCTCTGCTATAATTTTTTTTAAATTGGTGTATGAGCCTTTTTCAACGTTCATTATTTTCAACTAGCGACCCGCACTCGCTGCGCTTCGGTTAAAGTTCCCCCTCCCATTTCCCCCCTTAAAGATGAAATATCCAATTTTTCTTTTCATAAGAACCTATCTCGGACTTCAAGGAATATTTGAAAAAAAAAGTTATTCGAATTGGCCAAGCCGTTCTCAAGTTATGGCGTGACAGAAGGAAATAAGAATTCATTTTTATATATTTTCAATATTTCGCCAGTTTGCGTAAAACAAAATGATTATTTATATTTTTTAACCTATTTGCATTACTTAGTGCTCAAGCACCGGATTAAAAAAACGACTCTATCTATGCTACATTGCATTGCGTATTCTACTGTAAAGAACTCAGTTTTCATTCAATGAAACCTTAATTAAACGCTTTGATAAACCGCAATGTAAAAACCGAATAATTCAGCGGAATGAGATTTTTTCAAACAAAAAAACTTCAAAGTCCCTGGGGACTTCCTCAAAGGGAATGTCTATTATAACAAAGGCTCAATCGAGAGCGTTATTAATAAAAAAAAACACATAAATTTGCAGCAGTTTTTACCTGGACTTGGGAAGAGCTGATTGAATCCCAAATTGCAGTCTGGAGACTTCTTTACACCATTCGATCTTGGGTTAGCGTACAATGAAATTTTAGTCTAAAAGTCACACGATCTGTAAAACCCGCAAAATGATGCAATAAATGACCTCGACAAAAACATTTATTGCCAGAACATAGTAGTTATACAGATCTTCGTGGAACAGGATGTGCTTATGTTCTACGAGTACCTTAATTAGGCATGCCATATTAAGATAATGAAAAAAATCAAAAATAAATTGTGTGCGTCGATTTTTTTGTTTTGTGACATTTGTCGTATCTTAGATATACATAGAATAATAGTATTTTACGAAGGAAGTGAGTGAGGTTTTTCTACTATTCATACATTTTGCGACGGTATGACGTCGTAGCGTCGGAAGTTCGTTAAAGCACCGGTATAGCGTTCAATGTTATTAATCAAAATGTTAACCCCCTTACTAATAAACGTTGAGTAACGGCTGAGTAGTTATACAATGCTTTGTCCTTATCTGTCGAATTCAAATGTCACAATGACAGATAAGGACAAAGCATTGTATAACTACTCAGCCGTTACTCAACGTTTATTAGTAAGGGGGTAAATAAATAAATATTAGGGGACAATCTCACACAGATTGACCTAGTCCCAAACTAAGCTCTAGGCTTGTACAGTCGAGGACAGAAAGATGTTTACACTTTTTCACATTATTCCATTGTAATAAGGTCCAAAAGTGTATACATCTTTCTGTCCTCGACTTTACTATGGGCACTAGACAACGATAAACATACTTGTTTAGAGAATTATTTAGAGAAACACATAATTAAATACATAAAAAGCGTCCATGACTCAGGAACAAATACTCGCGCTCATCACACAAATATTTGTCCATACTGGGATTCGAACCCGGGACTGCTAGCTTCGTAGGCAGGGTCACTACCAACTACGCTAACCGCGTCGTCAAAGTTGCATACTGAAACCCGACTGCCGGCAGACATGCACGTTTGTGACGAATCAGAGGTATGACACCGGTTAAAATCGATCCAATAGTTTAGGAGCTAGAGTGGAACATCCGATTTTTGGTCACATACATACATAGACTGTTAAAATCATAATCCTTTTTTGGCTTCGCTCAGTCGGGTAAAAACAGGCGACAAATCGTGTCGTAGATTATAAAAGTCTCATCGTGGAGTAACAAGCGAAGTACTTTAGCACCGCGGCATTTGCATTCCTGAAAGATCATTCGACGACGGATCGAATTCATTTGGGATTGTTCCCGCTCTTATTATCTCTTATGCTAATTCAACGGACGCCATGTTATTAATACCATCAGCTGTTTCAATTAGTTTATGGTTAGTTAGCACGGTTTTAACTTATATTAAAACCCCCAGCAATATTAGTACCCGTACTTTAAGAGTTCATAACTCCTAAATGGCCCAACGGATTTTCATCAATTTCAGCTGAAAACACTCTCGATTAAATCACCTTTCATACAAAAAATACTAAATTGAAATCGGTTCATTAATTTGGGAGTGACAATGCCACAGATAGATACAGATATAAATGTTTAAATGAACTGACTTCAAATTACTTATTAAGGAGTTCCTTGATTTTCTATAGATCCCTTGACCAGGGCCTATAGCCAAGTGTTTCTGTTCGTTTCGTTTTTAAACCAATCGCGTCACTGGTAGATCACGTGATACGATAAGTCAGGTGGTCTACCAATGACGCGTTTGGACTAGAGACGAAACGAACAGAAACGCTACGGAGCGTGTGACACTTGGCTAGAGGCTCAGATCTTGGAGAAATTTAAATGAGAAAATCCCTGAGTACAAGCTATCCGATAAAATAGTAATTATTGAAATCGGTTCATAATCGGTTAAGGTATTGCGTAACATAGAAAAAAAACCGTAGAGTCGATTTAGAATCTAACCTCCTCCTCTCTTGAAGTCGGTGGAAAACGAAGTGGAATAGAGCCTGAGTAGGACGTACCCTTAAGTAATCATCGTTTAATAATTCTAACTTATTCCAAGAACTATTACAGCAAATGGGGGCACGTCCCAAATGCTTGTCAGCTTTACTAAAATTTATGGAATATCTCAGAAAATTGACCTTAATAGTGGGTCAAGCGTGAATAGGAAGAAATTTGGGACGGATCTGTACAGAGTTCCGTATAAAAACGGTCAAGTGCGAATTGGACTCGCGTAAAGGGGAGATTTTTCTATACTGAAAAACAACAAGTCTAGATTTTTTTTAATACTTAAAGTTTTTTATTAGGTGTGAGTGAGATACGTCAGGGTTGTAAGGTTGTATGTATATACAATGTATGTATAGCTTTGTAGGTAGGATCACTATCAACTAGGCTATCAAAATTGTCAAAGCTTTATAGAAACTTTAAGTAATTTACTCAATTACCCAGAGTTACCTAAAAGTAGGGACCTGATTAGCAGGACATTTTATTCCTAACTAACCAGGCGTTTTCATCCCAAAGGTGCGGAACACTACATGTACGGGCTAGGGGACCGATAAGCAGGGTATTTTATTAGCAGTAGCAATAAAACAAACAGGCTGTTATCTTTCGTCCGGCGATAACAGCATAGCACTTCCTCTTTGATTACTTTGCGTTGGCACAGCAGGGCTAGCTCTGACAATAATTTGAACTTTAGTTAGTTGATTATAAGGTCACAAGTAGCTGGCTGTTGTTGTAAAAGGATGACATGTGTTTGTGTGAAATTATTAAAAGATTAAACTATTTCAAATGGACTGCAGTTTAAATAATGTGCGTTGGTGAAGCAATGCCGATAATAAAATTAGATGAGAAAATATTTGAAAATTAAGTTTATTATATATTATTATTATTTTTACTTACATAAATAGCAGTGCTTTAGTTAGTTTGATTATTATAATTATTAAACGCTAAACAATATAGAATCATGCCGTATAAGTACCATACCAAAAGATCGTCAGATAAATATGTTTGCGCTAGCCACCAGTAGAGAGAATAATTAGAACATAAAAAAGGAACAGTCAGTATAGTCTAATGAATAAAAATGTTTAATGTAATGAAAAGCGTGGTTTGGTTTAGTCAAAGCTAACGTCATACTCGCTGCTGGAGCACGACAGCGTCAGAACTGGACATCTTTCGGCCAGAAGTCAGGTCACTCGATGGTCGCCAGCAGGGACCACGGCCCCAAACCGAAATGACTAGATCTCCACTGCCTGGAGAAACTAAATAAAATACCTGCTTTATTAAATAATTAAAATAAATTATTAATTATAATAGAAGATTAAGTCATTTTATCCTTTTGTTATTTTACTCAAAGCCGAAAAAGAGGGGTGTTATAAGTTTGACGTGTGTGTTTATGTATCTGCCTGTGGCATTGTAGCTCCTAAACGGATGGACCGATTTTGATTAAGATTTTTTTTTTGTTAGAAAGGTGATCAAAAGTGTTTGGTTTGATGAAAATCCGTCAAGCTATTTAAGAGGTCCCGAGTTTGTTGGGGTTTTTAACTCCATTAGGTTATTTAATGAAGTTTCATTTATTGTATTTATCGTTATCTATTTCATTACGCAACAACAGCAAAACACTAACAAAAACATAATCCTTCTTTGCCGGTCGGATAAAAATAATCTATCTGGCCAACCGGCGCGATGCACACACAAAGTTCATGCCCCAGAAGTGTCAGTGTGTCCACTGTTTCTCCTCTTTATGGTCACGCCTATTCGCCCGCTGACCCGTAGCTATATTAAACGGATATTTTTTTATGACGGTTCCTTTTTGAAATGACGTGGTTGATTTTGATATTGTTCTGTGCGCTGATGACATTGGGAAAAGCGAATGGGAATTCCACTTTTAGTTATCACAGTAAGTTGTTTTATTTAGATATTGTTTAACATGGGTAGGGTATTCAAGGAATTTAAATTTAAACTATTTTATTGTTTCAACGTTATATTACAATTTTTTTGAGTTCTTATAAGTTTATGATTAAGAAAGATTAATGTTTTAATTTGTAATTTATTTTTTTATTGAGAAACATAAAATTTTAACACGCCGACGTACAATTATTTCAAGTTATTTTAAATAACTTAAACATATTGATTTACTTTTGTTAAAATAAATACTTAATTAAAACTGGTAAAATTTGACAGTGCATCATATTTTGTATGAGAAACTAGGCATATAATAAAAAAAACTTTTTTTTGGCCATAATTTGGTCAAAAAAAAAACTTATATGATCTCATTCTGGACATACGCAAACATCCTCACAAAATCTCACATAAAGTAGGGTAAAAATAATATTCATCTAACCCGCCCCCGTCCGGTAAACAGACTGGTTACGGTAACTCGATTTAACAAATTGGAGATACCAAAATAAAGTTCACGAAAGATTTCCAAACTTGTCAGCCATTACGCTGAATAATTAACAAGTTCCGGCTCGAAGGACCACTCGCCCGTTAAATATTAAAACTGCGGGTCTAGCGAGGACAATGCCGGGATAACTTATCACCGTCTTATCCCTCGGGGCCACTTTTAAAATCGGCTGCAGAGTTACCCTAAAGGACAAGTATGTAAAATATTATTATGCTCTGTTTAGATACCTACTCTATGTTAGTAGTTCGTCTCAAACAGGACGGCTAGGACAAGTGGTCCGCGACTTTGTCGCTCGGATCTCCCTTTCTAACTTGTCTGCAACGATAGAGACGCACTGAGCGACAAGCGAGAAAATAGATGTGTTAAGCGCTCAGAGCTCGCGAATTAAAATAATAAAGGACAACACAGACTAACAGTCCGCCGGCAGTCCAAAGTCGGTGACGGCGTGCCAGCGAAAATCTATTTCGGCTGGCGGACTATTAGGCTTTGGTGCCCTTAACACTACTGTTGTTCCTATGTTAACGCATGAGTGGTCGTTATTTGTCTCAGCATCGCAATTGTGACTGGTTAAATTTTATAAAACATTAAGTCAATAAGTCATTTATTTGGTAAAGCCACTTTCCACGTCAAACGGGTAGTTACATCATCTTGTATCTGCACAAACCACGTAGGCGCAAAAAGCCTACGCTACGTAGGCCCTATGAATTGCTAGACTTAGGCAGTGGGCGGGGCACATCACTCGCAGAACAAATGGCCGTTGGGGCCGAAGAGTTCTCGAGTGGCGTCCACGTAACGGAAAACGCAGCGTGGGCAGACCTCCAACAAGGTGACGTGGTTAACATTGCAGGAAACCGATGGATGCAAGCTGCGCAGGACCGGTCCTTGTGGCAAACCTTGGGGCAGGCCTATGTCCAGCAGTGGACGTCTTTCGGCTGAAATGATGATGATGATAGTGATGAGGCGCTAAAAGGTCAAAAACATTACCCTCATTCGTAGGCATTCGGTAAATTGAGATAAGTTTATCCCCATGTTTTTCTTAGTAGGCCCGCTGTTGGAAATGGAACTTCATAGGAATAACTAGAGTTTAAAGTACAAGTTTAATTTAAGAGAGGGTCCGACGCTCGTATCAATTTAAATTACTTCCAAAGGCTCAGCTACCTTGGCGTTTATGATGAATTAAATACTTAACAGTTTATTTCATCGTTACATTTCGTTTTGATGTTCAAATTTTAAGCGTTTTGGATTTAAATATGTATTAATGTAAGAGGGTGTAAACAGAAGTCGATATTTATACGATTTCAAACCGATTAAGGGTTACATTTTGACTAATGTAAGGCGGGGCATGAAAGGTTGCGTGTGATTTTAATTTTTTTTTTTTTTTGGTTTCCCTTTTTTATTGTTTCGTTTTCCCCCTTCTTGTTTTGTAATTTATGTTTTATGTATCTGTTAAAATTATGTGTGTGTAAACTTCCGTGGTTTCACCTGATGGTTCCAACGGAAGACCAGCGCCGACTTTAATGCCGGCGTTACCTACGCTGAGTTGGGACCATTTCGTGACTACATTCTTTCTGTTTGTATTTTTTCTGTCCTTTGTTGATATTTGTCAATAAATGTTTTTCTTTCTTTCTTTCTTTCTTTTAATGTAGACATTAAGCACTCATGACGGAAGTCCCAGTCTTCTAATGATTTTCATACGTATTTTGGCTTAATTTAGTAGATAATATGTTTTAGGTATTCTTATTAGGTTAACGGCCCGTGTCACGATCGGCAAATAAATTCATATGTCAGTTAAAGATAGCCCTCTCCTTGTCTATTTTCAAGCATAAGAAAGGGAAAGGGCTAAATTTATTTGACAGATATGCTTTACTAGACAATTGTGAAACAAAAAACAAACTGAGCTAATACGTTTTTTGTTTAATTTTAAATTATAATGTAGAATGAAAGGATAATATTTTGTTAATCTTAAATAGATTAACAAAGATATTCATTGTCTTTGTCTTATCGTTAATCTATTCCAAGCAAACTTCATACACATCATGTGAGAACCGTTTTTACTTAGTAAAAAAAAAAAACGATTTATTACTATTATTGTAATATTAGTGATGCTACATAGGTACTCATAATATTATTAACACCAATGTATTCATCGCCCTATTAAAAATAATCTATTAAGTTTTTCACTCTTCATAAGGTCTCATACTATTTTTAGGTTCATATTGGAACTAAAATACCACTTCACATCTAAACACTCTATAATTCAAAGCCTGCAATTTCAGCTGCATTGCAATGCAAGGAGCATGTGTGCAACCACGGCTACAAGTACGAAACTTTCTACAGAACTGACTCCGAGGACCGTCGGCAAATCCAGACAGACTCGAATGTGCAGTTAGAAATGCATATCGCCATACTCGGGGCAAGTAACGGACATATTTTGCTGTCGACGGTACCAAATCCAAACGGGTCAGAACCTGTGTATGAAATCGGTAAGCTTTTGATCACTATTTTTATTAATAGGGTCGATCAACTTTTTCTTGTACCTCGTTGTCATGGTTACGTCCGCTGGACAACTCCTTAAAACCATGATTTTCTATACGTTTTCTATGGTTAAAATTCATCAAACGTACATTTTTGTCGTAGTTATAAGCCAATTATTTTATGGACTATTTCCTAAGCACATTAGTACCATATATTATAACAGTTTTTTTGAGAAACTCCGTCACTTTTGTCTCTTGGACAACGGGACAGAATAACAAACAAGAAAAAGTTGATCGACCCAATAAATAAAATAGAGTCATTTCTTTGTTGTCATTACTGTTGGCAATCAGGTTTTCTTCAAAATCAATCAGAATACACACCTCAGAACAAGTACAGTCGAGGACAGAAAGATGTGTACACTTTTGGACCTTGTTACAATGGAATATGGTGAAAAAGTGTAAACATCTTTCTGTCCTCGACTGTACAGAAGGCACAATCTGTGCTGCACAATCTTGAAAAAACATTACAATACGTCATGTCATGAACATTGCGCTTTGTGTAAAATATGATACCGTAACAAGATAAGTGTGGCTAGCAAAACTTGATCAGCCGCGCTGCGACTTCGCAATTTACCCCCTTATTCTCAAACGCACAAAAAACCTATTTTAGTAAAAGTATGCTTTGTCACTTTCTGTCAGATTCAAATGGCACAATGAAAGATAAGGACAAACCATACTTCAAGCATACTTTAGTTGTTATGCGATTATGAATAAGAGGGTAGTCTGTACGACTGATTATAAAGTCGTATAGGGGCATTTTTCACTAAACGTAACTTTTCTATTGCATCATTAAATTAACGATAAGTCTTGTACTAAATGTATGACTGATTTTCGTGACGCACTGGAAAAGTAAAAATATCTTAATTTTTGTCCTGAGCGATGTACACTTTTGTAGGGCTCCGTAGCCGAGGGGTGTCCAATTAATATGCCTACGCTGTCCGTCCGTCTGTCCGTCTGTCCATCTGCCTGTCTGTCTGTCCTAACTAAAGAGCTGTATCTTTTGAACCGTAATAGATAACGGGTTGATTTTTAGGGTTCCGTACCTCAAAGAAAAAAACGGAACCCTTATAGGATCACTTGTTGTCCGTCTGTCTGTCTGTCTGTCTGTCTGTCTGTCTGTCTGTCTGTCTGTCTGTCTGTCTGTCTGTCTGTGTGTCTGTCAAGACCCTTTTTCTCAGGAACGCGTGGCGGTATCAAGTTGAAATTAATATCAAATACTTAAGTCTGCAATCCCTTGGATCAGTGAAAAAATCAAACATCTATATCAACGCAATCAAAAGATATAGCCGTTTATGCCGCATATTGAAGGGAATCTCAAGGGAATCAAAACCTATAGGGTACTTCCCGTTGACTTAGAATCATGAAATTTTGCAAGAAGCAATGTCTTATAGCACAAGTACAGGAAAAAATCCGAAAACCGTTAATTTGTAGTTACATCCCATAAAAAAAAAGTCCAGTATAAACTGACACCCACTAAGTATGAAAGTGCATACTTATTGCGTGTCAGTTTATACTGGATTTGTTTATATTGTATTCCCGTGATTAACGAATTGTTTACATGCCTTCAAGTTTATGCGGAACCCTCGGTGCGCGAGTCCGACTCGCACTTGACCGGTTTTTTTTCAGAATATGTGTTATTACAGCGGATTTACTAATATATAAAAAATAATAATAAAGGGGGTCCCCGTACAAGAAACCTTTTTTTTTCAACGTATTTTTATTTTTGTTGTATCGTAAAAACGGTAAACATACAAGCGTGGTAAGATTATAGAACGAACCCTATAGAATAACAACAAATACTAAAAACCACCCAAATGTGTACGGAACCCTCAGTGCGCGAGTCTGACTCGCAATTGCCCGGTTTTTTTTAAACCACCCATAGAATCCTCACAAACACAGTTAAAATATTCCATGTAGAAGTTGTTTATCGCTTCCAACCCAAATGTAAAAATCCGTTTGGCCGCTTATGTGTGATTGAGGGACAAACAAACAAACTTTTACAATTAATACTTAAAAACCAAACCACCAAAGCTTAAAAAAACCTCATTAAATTCCGTGAAAATGAGCTCAGCCAAGTAGCCGTACCTATCGCGAGCAAGGACTAAGTCAAACAACACGGCCCTTGTGTATGTACCTACAAACTATTTAATGGCTATTACAGTGAGTTAGCGAGCGTTATTAAATTAGCGGAAACCATCAGACGGCTCTGTTGGGAATGGAACTTTCAATTCATGGCAACTCTGAATGGTTATAAGGGCGTCCATTCACGATTCTGTCAAGTAACGTTAAATAAAAATAAATTAAAATTGATTTGTAAAATTTAAATATTTTTGAATTTAACAGTTATGTTATGATTTTGAGCGTATTTTTTTCAAAAAAGTGTGCCTTTAAATATGTTTTTTACTTTTTTAACCTGATAAGATTATTAGCAATTAACTGAGTAATTTAAACATATATTTGAAATTGTGACACATATCTAGTTGATTTAGTGCCAAAATCGAAATAACAAAATGTTTTGCATTATTATGTAGGTTTTTAAGAATAAAACCCTAAAACTTCGAACTCAGTATAATATAATTACATACCTATATTAAAACTGGTTTGTGACCATCGAATTCCCATGATTTTTTTTAGGAAAAAATTACAAACACGCATAAATTGATGGATATTATTATATATTATTATTATCTTCCGTAAAGCTTAATATACATATTTTTAACTTAAAGGTACACTTTTTTTGTGCAAATGCCTTATTAAAAATAATAAACCAGTTAATTTTAACTCTATCGCAGTTGTTGGGGGCGGTGGCAACAAATTCTCAGAGCTGCGGAGGAACCTAAGACGTAACGCGAAGGCCTCTGCTAAAACGATTGGCATCCTCTCAGCTGTTGAATTCAGGCCGTTTTACATCAGGATCGGAAAAGGTATGTCGTATCAAGTCATGTTATGTTAGAACATAAGAATCAAACAGGTGCAGTCTCATATGTACACACTTTTGCACCTTATTTCAATGGGATAACGCGCTAAAGTGTTTACAATTTTTAAACTCGTATGTACACCGCAATAGCTCGTAAAAAGTTCTGCGGGTTTGTATTGCTGTCTCACTCGCTCTCGTACGTTTTCACGAATGCTAACCGACTACAAACCGATTTTACCCGAACCCGAACGCGAAAGAATTTAAGAGCTATCGCACTGTATGTTGGAAGCGATGACACCGGTAGTAGGAATACGCATCAATTTTTTATCGCATTTCTTAAAATAGTAATCTACTCACTCAGTAGAGTACTTTTTGGTTTCTAGTCATGACTTATCTTTGCCATCTTGATTTTGGCATGTTGTGGTGTGAATAAAGAACGTCAAGCTAACGAGCTTTGGAAGGAAATATTATAAAACCATATCTTGATAATTTCGAGTTCAAAAAAGATGAAAGTGTGCTACATGTATGCAGTGTGCGTAAGGCCAGTTCTAGTTTTTTACAAAGACCTTGCTTTTAACTTCGACAGATGGCCTGATGGAATTTGGCAAAGAAGGCGAGCCTCCTCTACTGAACTACTACGATGTGAACCCAATACCAGTCCAATACTTCAGCTTTGGGGCTTGGAATGGGGTAGAAATAAAGTTCCTTTATGACTGCCCTGTGAATGGATCTAACAGTAAGTTTCTTTGGGACATGGAGAAGGTAAACGATCAGAAAGGTTACTAGTATGTGGGCTGTGAGGCCCATCATTTTGGCAATCTCAAAGGAGTTGCCAATCCTGAGGACTGATATAGAATACACATATGCTCGTATTTGCACTGGCTGTCCACAAAGGAATCACTGGTGCTAGATGGAATAGTAAGAAGGTGAGTTGGTGGTAGCAATTTCCTACCTACCTATTTACCTCCCGCAAATAAAACCTGGACAAAAGATCTGGGGCCATATGCTGTCAAAACCTGACAAGTTCCAGGCAGTGGAAGGGACAGAGATATATGACTCATATGGCTCTATCTCTAAATGAATTCTAGCTGGTGTCAGCAGTTCATAATACGGCCTCAGTTCTCAAAATATTTTAGGTACTGGACCTTTATACAGAATTAAGTAACAGCAATACCACCTCATTTATAGAACTTATAACTAACATTTTGGTAAACTGGACTTATTGTTATCTTATCTCTAAATTTTTAACTTTCTAACAATCATCCAACATTGTTTCTTCAATTATTGACCGTCTGGATGTCTACCACTACATGCTATTTCACAATTTTGATAGATTATGCTGTTTGACATACTCAAATATTGTTCGAAATTGTCATGGGTATACAGACAAAGGTTTAAAACACCTATATTTTGGGTGATTCTCATTCGTTCTTTGTGTGTAACATCAAACGAAGTTCAACAGTGAATCACCCTCTTTTGGCCAAAGGTTAATAAAACTGTTCAATCTTCAGGTTCAACAACAGATTCCAAAGCGATAGAACGGCCAATGTCCAACTCCGACAAACTGAAGGCAACTCTACTGATGGACCGTCTCCCGCACCTGCCTCCGGGTCCTCAAGTGGAGGTCAAGCTTGGACTCAAAGTCACCAGCGTCAGATACAACCCATTTGATTCAAGACTGGTTACTGAAGTAGCTGGGGTTGTGGTAGGTTTCAGGGATTTTAGTCTGTCTGGGTGTCCCACTGCTCATCTCTGTCCCGCCAATCATCCCGATTGAGTACATGCTCCCGCCACTCGCATCGAAACGCGTCCATGTCATCCCGCCATCTCCCTTTCGGTCTGCCTCTACTCCTGTGCAAAGTGCAAATAAACCGCGATCGACGAAAGTTGCGCCATCTTGCAGTGCACAGAAACAATTGAAACCAGATCACTGAGCACCTACGTATAGAACAAAATGTCTGGTCTGGTGGCCTAGCCAAGATGTATAACGCTTTTTAGCGCTTTTCGAAAACTGTCAAAATGAATAAAGTTAGCTAAAAATCAGTCGCATCAGCTGCTTATGTCAATTCCATACATTTTGTCGATTATTGAAAATGGTTAAGTTATCGTCATGTATGTTGGCTGGGCTGGCATAATATGAAATTAACCAAATTTCCCCAGACAATTGAACTAACCAGACTGACAGACACACTTACAAAATCCGAAATAATTATATGAGAACAGAGTCGGGGCAAGATACTTAGTCCATTTCAAACTAATATTATGGGTTCAGGAGAAATATTTTTGGACGAATGGATAATTTCCCAAATATTCATGTAGCAAAAAGATATTTTGAAAATATTTTAGTTTCTTTATTACGTTCAACGCCGTTATTGTGTATTTTTCCAAGAGATAGTTTATTTATCCCAAAAATGAACTTTTTAGGAACTTTTCTTTTCGAAAAATCAAAGAGTTCCCAACAACTTCGGCGTGAATGATGTCGCGGGCAAAAGCTAGTAGTTAATAATAATTATTATACTTAAACTACAGGGACATAATATTTCCTGTGTCGAGTTTACAAACCGGAACTGAGATAGGTAATTGCTACTAACTATAAGCAAAGTTACAAACTTTGACGGAAATTTACGTCACCTACACTTACTTTGTATTCTACTCTAAAACCGTTAGTTAAACCTACTCTCTAAAGTAATACCTTTCATTTTAATGTGAGATAGTTAATAAATAACAAATAAATATCAGGGGACAATCTCACACAAATTGACCTAGTTACAAACTAAGCTCTAGGCTTGTACTAGGTAACGATATACATACTTGTATAGAGAAATACATACTTAAATACGTAGAAAACATACATGACTCAGGAACTAATATTCGCGCTCATCACACAAATATTTGTCCACCGGGATTCGAACCCGAGACCGCTAGCTTTGTATAGGCAGGGTCACTACCAACTAGGCTAATTGCGTCGTCATTCGTCGTAATTCGTCTGTATACTAGTGTGTTTTTAGCCGACTACAGCGAAGCAAAAAGAAGGGTTATGATTTTAGCAGTCTAAGTTGGTCTTTGCTTATTATGAACTCGTATCTCTGAGTTATATCATTCAATTTACGTATAATTAGAACCACGAAACGCAAATACTTAAATAGAGAATATCCATGGTATTTTTATCGCATTTCTTTACAAATATGAAAATACCGTAAAAGAGATGACAGAAAGTGAAATTAAAATTAATATCAGCCAAAAAATACGGATGATATAAGCATTTTAAACGTCAGCGTTCACTACGGCCATATAAACTCCATGTTAAATTCTGTTTTGCTAGAAAGAGATAGAAGCAAATATTTGATGACTTATATATGTTGGTTATTTAAATAGTTATTCGAAAAATATTTTTTCTCTACTGTTTGTTACATGAATGAATTTTCATGCATATTCCTTATTATAACTATGCGTATCACTGTTGAGGAGGATCAACGAGACTATCTCGCAAGTACACGACGTTTGTTCAACAATGAAAGTCTGAACTCTTAACCTAACCTCTTGAATATTAAGGATTTTAAAATTTTTCAGAGCTGGGTGGACGACAGCATGGCGTGGGATCCATATAAGTTCAACAACATCACCAGACTCACCTTCCATGACGGCCAAATATGGCGGCCGACTTTCTTCGTTTTCAAGTAACTATTTATTAAAACTTTCAGGGCTACTTTCAGATAAAAGATAAATCTAGATTGAGGCTAGAATTATCACTTCTTTTATGTTGAAAATAAAATAAAGTTTATAGTGCCAATAGTCGGTAGCGTCCCAACGATAGGACTATTAATTTGTAACTTCGAAACTATAATACATAGCGGGATATTCTTAATTCGTCGAAATCTTTATTCTATGTAAAGAGTGACATTAGCAATATTTTTTACATTTGATTCTTATATGATGATGTTGTAGAGGTACCTGCCTACTAAGTCATGAATAAATTAAATTAATAAAATACTTTACACTAAATTTCTAATTCCAACTCTTCGGCATCAGGAGATGCTGCAGATTCAATACCCGTTCTACAAAGGCAATGGTTTTGGAATGTTTTAATTTTGTTTTGATTTGCTTAAGAACCGTAGCAGTACTCATACTATTATCTATTCCGTGGCCGTAGTAATAAACTGATTTTGGCTGATATCCATATCAAGACCGTTTTCTGTGCCTAGAAGTGGCTTGACATGGGCATCTCAGCCAAGGTCAATGTATTATATATACGGCTCTAAACATGGTTATCTTTTAATATTCAAGTGCAGACGGGAAAGGAGCCGTAAACACAGAGAACCCTGGCCCGACGACTATGGTGAACAGCGGGGAAGCGACCTTCTACTTCCAAGCGGAGCTTACCACCTGGTGCTACGAGTACGCCAAAACCGTTAACAAGTAAGGAAATCTAATAACATTTGTAAAGGTATTTTAGCTTTCATCCGTCTGGAACTGCTTTTACTTAATTTTTAGGGGAAATATTCTAGGTCCTACATGTCAGTCCAAGATATGGACTACGTGTGCGCCAAATTTCGTCTGATACGTTCAGCTGTTTAAACGTGATTGAAGAACAAACATCCCACAACCTTTCACATTTCAATAACTAGCGATCTGCCCGCGGTTTTGTTCGCATATAACTCGTTTATCGTTTTTCCTTTGGGAACTATCCCATTTTCCGGGTTAAAAATAATCTGTGTTCATCCAGGATAATGACTCTGTATGCCCTAAATGCGAGATATAACGAAAGACTGTGTCCAGCAGTGGGCGTATTTAGGCTGAAATGATGACGTTGATTTTTCTTTTGTAATGTTGATAATAGGTGGCCCCATGATGAGTATCGGTGCACAGTTCTCTTGGGTCCGTGGGAAGCTCATGAGAAGATCATCCTGGAGGAGATCAGCCTCAAAGATGAGAAAATGGCTATAGTAAGTATACCTACTATAATACGAGTACATTATAACCGATTATAATTTATAAATGAAATATCGAGTTTTTAAAACGTGCTTGATATTATAGATTTTTTTTTCCTATTTTTGGGTTTTAGAAACCTTGTTGTTAACGACTGCAATGATCTAAGAAAATGTATTGTATAGGATTGACGTTAGCTATGATCCATTAATCTATGTTGATTCCATACAATTTGACAGAGTTTTACAGTTATTCGCTTTATTTGGCTATTATCATTTTAGTTCGCAGATTTAGCCCAACTAAATCCGAACGAATGGCATCTCGCCTTTGTGAAGAGAGTGATGCCGCCTGCCAGTTGGCACGCCATGTTCAAGACGAATGACAACGAGACCTACCAGAGCGACCGATTCCTCATGAACATCACGCTGAAGAGACGGGCTACGGCTTACAACCTGGTATTCTATACGCCACTAACTGGTAAGGGAAATACACACTTGATACCATAGTATCCAAAGTACAGTAAAACCAAAGTAATAACTCGGCTGTTTATCGCTGTCACATTCTCTCCTCTCTCTGGCATCTGTCATATTTGTTAAGCCAGAGAGTCCCAAGTAGCATAAAAGCTGTATAAGAGCTTATACAGCCATTATAACTCTAGTTTCAGCATTTCATGGGCTGTATAAGCTCTTATACAGGCTTGTGTGCTACTTGGGGTGTGACAGACTGTAGTAGACTCAGATATATGAAAGTGCCTGCAGGGCTTATTTACAGCGTAAAGATATTCATATTCATCATTTTTTTACAAATCTGCACTTCTTACGTTTAACGCAGATTACACTGAAAAAAAATTTTACCAAACTAGTTCGGTTAATTCAGAAATAACCATAGTTTGATAAGGCGTTATTAAAGTTTTGTTGATTTAACAAACTGTTTGTCTGTAAGGAATAAAACAGTTAATGTAATTTAACTCGACTGATTTGGTTAGGTATTGCCTTAGTTTTGTAGTCCCTTGTTTTAAGCTACACGTAGACGAAGTTTGGTTTCATTTAACAAACTTTTCATCAATCCTTTTTTTCAGTGTAAGCATGTTAAAATTGCCTTTGTATTCATAAGTCATTAGTCTTTGAAATCATATCATGTGGGGAAAGTCCCTCATAATCATCCGCTATATGAATCATAAGGCTATACTTGTTGCCAATTGGGTTTCAGTTTTTTTTTATTTTGAATTATTCCATTACCTACTTCAAAATCAAAGTTAATCATGGGGACATTTTATTATGGTTCTCCATATATTAAAAACGTTTAATTCCATTTTAGTATTGGTTATGTTCGTGTTGATGTCATTTTGGGGGGAGCCGTTACAAATGGCCCGCGTCTGGTTGTACGCGGGAGCGGCCATCGTCATCTGCATGGGGCTGTGCTACATCGACTATATGGTGCCGTGTCATGTTGTACCCACTATTTGTAAGTAAATGTTCACTGAATCCAACTACTTTTACGGCCTGGCCACGACTATACGGCAGCGACGGGCAAATTCTCTTTTCATTGCACGGTCGAAACTTTAACTGCACAGTGGTTATTTGCCATTACGCGCAATGTGGAAATCCCTTGCCGGGCCGCCGGTAGCGCAGTCATGGTCAAAAATAAGTAGGTAATCAATTAAAAGCTGTCAATCCGTAGACATAAGCTGCTGGACGATTACATCAGGCGCTTATGCCAATTCCAAAAATGTTTATAATTTTGAAAGTCGTTACTATCGTACCTATCGTACCTCACCTAACATAACCAGATCATAAAAAAATCAGTCAGGAAAAGGGGGACGTTAGAGCAAACTTACCCAGAAGACACCTATGAATCCTACCTTGTTCTTTTGTGAAATTTGTGAGGAATTGCATCCCTATTTAACTACGACGTATGTTTTCGTTATTCCAGTGGTCCTCTACGTGACTGTACTGAGTGGATTCCTGATGGCGTTGCTCATACAAGTGCTGCTGATGACTGACGTTGCTGAGAAGCTGTGCAAGTCCACTCCAGTCCACTCCTTACTCTCTGCTAGAGCATTTAGGGTCATATTCTTTTTGCCTGCTTTAAAGGTTTGTTTTATTAATTTAGGTATAACTAAGTAGCTTAAAGACTTTCCATTTAAGACCATAGGGTTGGCAACAGATTTGCAGTTTTGAGATTCTATCTTTCTAGTTATCTTAAATACAATGCATAAGATAATTTCTACACAATTTGTGGACAAAAGCTAGCGTTCTGTAAGTTAATACTATTGGTTTTTACAGAATGCCATCAACTACGATATGATAAACGAAGCCTACTCCCAAGAAGATGATGAGTCTGGAATAATTCCACCAAGAAATGGCAACATTGAAGAAATGGAGACAGAGAAGGTGGAATACGGAGAGAGGGAGGAACTTGCCGCGGTCATAGACAGGGTTCTGTTCGTTGTATACTCTGTAGTTTTTGCCGTCATGTTGGCGAAACACTTTTAAATTATGAATGTATTGTTGTTAAACGTTTCTGAATGCAAGATTTTTTAATGTTAAGCAGAAGCTATACCTATGGCGAATGAAAATAATGATGTGAAAGTAATAAAGAAGGTAATTTACTGTTGTATTTGAGGATCACTTGAATAAAACTCGTAGTTACATGTTTATTGGAAAAGCGTGTATTCTGTTCTGTCATTCCCAGCTCGCCCACAGACTCAACCACCATTACGTTCGGAAGCACCTTACAACATCTCTCTCCTTTTATTTGAGCATTGTTTAATTATATTACGTAAGCACTGGGTAAGAGTGCTATAAAATTATACATTTAGATTCATAAAAAAAAAACTAAAAATGAACTAACAAGAACTATGACACAACTTCTATCATAGCTCACTTAATGGACACAATAATAAAGCTTAGAACTAAAAATCAGTTTCATAATCATCAAGGTATTGGGGTCTTCTTACAAGCCTTCTAGGTGTTCTCGTCTCCTGTGTTTCTACACTATCTTCACATTGATTATCATCCGAACTTTCCTCCAAAATTTCTTCAGAATTTGAGGTACTTTGAACTATTTCAGAAGTATCACCTAAAAGACTTGTAGGAGTACAATCATTACTGTCATAATTATTTTGCTGCGCTGGTGAAGAGTGAGGTGGCGCCCTTATCAAATGCCAACGGTTTCGCCTGAACCTGCCTCTTTCTGTTGCTACAACATAGGAACGTGGCTGTTCACATTTATTCTCAATGGTACCATAGGTTTTCAAATCAACAACCCAAACTTTGTCTTTAACTTTTAACTCATCTAAGTTGGAAGTTCTATGTCTTTTATTATAATAGTAAGCATCTTTGCACTTCTTTGCTGTTTTTTGCTCTCTGAAATCACTTTTGAATTCTACAGTTTTGTTTAATTTACTAGACGTTATAGGTAAGTTATCCCTCAGTTTGCGATTAAACATCATTTCAGCTGGGCTATATCCAGATTCCGTAGGTGTATTTCTATAAACCAACAATGCCATATATATATCTTCATTCTTAGCTAATAACGATTTCGCAATTTTTACTCCTGATTCAGCCATTCCATTGCTTTGTGAATAATAAGGACTACTAGTCACAGATTTAAATCCGTATTCATTGGCAAATGTTTTAAATTTTGATTTAAATTGAGTACCACAGTCAGACCTGACCACTTCTGGGATTCCATACCTAGAGAATACGTTTTTGCATTGCATTATGACAGTTTCTTCAGTCAGATTTTTTAGTTTGGACATTTCTAAAAATCTCGAATAATAGTCTATCATCACTAAATACCAACTATTATCATATTTAAATAAATCTACACCGATTTTTTGCCATGGCCTATCTGGAATTTGATCTATTATCATTTCCTCTTTGTGATTTTTAGATGTCTCTATACACTTGGGACAAGTTTTTACAGTAGCTTCTATTTGCTTAGACATCCCTAACCACCAGACTGCTTGTTTGGCTCTGTTCCTGCATTTAGAAATTCCTAAATGGCCTTGATGAATTTTGATTAATATATCTTTTTGCATACTCCCAGGTATGACTATTCGAGAATTGTATAGAAGAAGATCCCTCTCAATTGAGAAATTGGTTTTGTACTGAAAGTAATCTTTTAAAATTCCTAATTTACTTTTATTTGGCCATCCTTTAACTGTAAATTCTTTAAGTCTTATACATATGTCACACTTGTTCTGCTCGTATTGTACTTTAAACAATGTATCATCTTGTACAGTGTCAGTCACAAACATATTTATGTCTAACTCCTCGTCTTCTTCATTTGATCCTAATTCTGGCAATGGCTGACGTGACAGCGCATCTGCCACTGTCTGATCTTTCCCAGGAATATATTGAACATTATACTGAAATCGGCTAAGCCTTAATCTGAACCGTAATAGACGAGGACTTAAGTCATCCAGTGGCTTTGTTTGCAGAATTTGCAACAGGGGTTTATGGTCTGTTTCTAGTTGTATATGTATTCCTATGACATAATCCCTGAACTTCTCCACCGCCCACACCAAAGCCAAGCATTCTTTCTCAATTTGGGCATAATGTTTTTCGTTATCTGATAATGTCCGACTGGCATACATCACTATCTTTCTATCACCACATTCGTCTTCTTGCATTAGGGCTGCTCCTAATCCAAAAGAACTGCTATCTGCTGTTACTATAGTTTTGGCCCTTGAGTTATAGTGTGCCAGAGTTGGTGCACTCTGCAGTTTTTCTTTGATTTGGTTAAATGATTTTTCTTGAATAGGCCCCCATACAAACATTTGATTTTCCTTTAGTAAGCTATGTAATGGCTCTAGAATGTGTGATTTGTTGGGTATAAATCTTCCCACAAAGTTAACCATTCCTAAGAATTGGAGCAGCTCTTTTTTTGTTCTAGGTGCTTTTAAATCTGTTATGGCTTTAACTCTTTCTGGGTCTATTTTTATTCCCTCTGCATTCACTATATGCCCCAAATAACAAACTTCAGTTACCCCAAATAAACATTTTTTTTTGTTGATAGTTATTCCTTCTTTGCTTAACCTTTTTAGTACTTCGCGGAGTACTTTGTCATGTTCTTCTTTAGTAGCTTCATAAATTAGTATGTCATCCATATGAATTGCAACTTTAAGGTCTAGAAATAATTTTGAAAACTTCATACTGAAGTATTCTGGTGCGCAATTTAGTCCAAATGGAAGTCTGTTATACACGTACCTACCACATGGTGTTATGATGGTGGTAAGTTTCTTAGAAGCCTCATCCAACTTAATTTGATGGAACCCAGAAGTGGCATCGATTTTAAAAAAATATTTTGCTCCGTTTAATTGTGCCAATGTATTCTCTACCTTAGGAATAGGATATACCGGTCTCAAAATGTTTTTGTTGACTTGAGTATAATCTCCGCATATTCGTACTTTATTGTTTTTAAATACCACAACAATAGGCGATACATAATCTGTTGGTTCCTCAATGGGACTGATTATTCCTAACTGTTCTAACCTTTCTAATTCTTCTTTCACTTTAGGTAATAATGGAATTGAAACATTACGTGGTGAAGCTTGAATAAAAGGCTGAGGATTGTCTACTAATTTGATTGTGAACTCCTCTTGAAAAACCCCTAGCTCATTGAAAATATTTGGGAATTCTTTTTCTACAGAGACTTCTCCCTCTAATGTATTATCACTCTTTGTTGTTTCTGAAAGTGCACAGATGCTCACTATCTCCATGCTATCAATAGAAGTACGACCAAGTATAGCCGTTTTTAACCCTTTTATGACATAGACCTTCCCCCTATAGATTTTATTTTTATAAATTAATGTCAACTCTATGGTACCACTTACTTCCAACTTTGTGCCATCCGGACCCCGGACTACCTCAGCATTCTTCACCAGCGACAGTTTATGGACTCTTGCCCATTCCTCTGATACTGCACTTATATCAGCTCCTGTATCAATAAGAAAATTTACAGTATCTACCAGTACATTAGAATTATAAACATTTACATCAATTCTATAATTTTGCTTGCGTTCACAAAAACTAACCTTAAAATCCTTCACACTTTTAACTTCTACTTTCCTTACTGATTTGGAACGGCACAGCTTTGCAAAATGTCCCACTTTTTGGCAATTATGGCACACCGCTTTGACCGCTGGGCATTTTTCCTTTTGATGACGCTCTTGCCCGCAAAACCAGCACTTGTTATTAGCTGATTTGTCATTCCTTATTCTGTTTATTTCCACCTCCTTTCTTTCCAACATCTCCTTGCCTTCTTCCTGCATTTCCGCTAGTCTACACATTAAAGTAGCTTCGCTGAGGGTCAAGTCATTTTTTAGTAACATCCTTTCACTGGCTTTTTTGTCTTTGATACCAATCACTAATCGGTCTCTGATTAAATCATCTTTCAATGACCCAAATTCACAATTAGACGCTAATTTATGTAGTTCTGTAATGAAATCATCCACTCTTTCATCTTCTTTCTGAATCTTACTATTGAATCTGTACCGTTCATAGATAATATTTCGTTTTGGCGAGAAGAAATCGTCAAACTTCTTTAATAAATCATCGTAACTCTCTAACTTACTCCCAAATTGAACGATGATATCTTCTGCTTTCTCACCCATACAATACAATAAGCAGACGATTTTATCTTGTTCCTTACAAGCGTCGTTTCCTGTTATGCTCATATATCTTATGAATCGGGATTTATACTTCAGCCATTCCTCCGGAACAAATGTAAACGGTCCCGGCACCGTAATTTTCATAGATTTACCTGATTCTTTCTCCTCTTCTTTTTTCTCGCCCTCGAGCCCCATCTTTGTTAAACTGATTTAACAACAGCTTTCTCGCAACTCTGAATGTTTGTACTATACTGACTTTATTTAACGTTACTATAATCTTTTTACCGCTGCCACCATGTTGTATTTGAGGATCACTTGAATAAAACTCGTAGTTACATGTTTATTGGAAAAGCGTGTATTCTGTTCTGTCATTCCCAGCTCGCCCACAGACTCAACCACCATTACGTTCGGAAGCACCTTACAACATTTACCATTTTCATTTCATACTCAGTGTTTTTGGATTGGTTGTAACAGACGGACAGACGGAGTGTCATGGCGAAACTATAAGGGTTCTTTCACAAAACCCTTAAAAAAAGGAAAGTCCGTATTCATAATTAATGTCTTTATATTGCACGCACTTAATAAGACACCTTGACGACAACGCGAAAAGCCTAGATGGTAGTGATCCTGCCTGCGAAGCGCGGCGGTCTCGGGTTCGATTCTCGTAAATATTTGTGTGATGAACACGAGTGTTTGTTCCTGAGTCTTAGTTGTTTTCTATATATTTCTCTATACATATAAATATTGTTGTTCATGAATAACAAATAGCCTTCAACAAGAGTCATCTATGTCAAACTTAAGAACTAAGATTATAGTTTCAAACTGTTCTAAAGATGGCGCCTGTTACACTCGTTAACTCGCGCTGTTAAGATTTGCCCAGCATTGATGACCCCTTTAATTTTTTTTATTTTTTGTTCTCTTCAATTTTGGTATATTCACGCATTAAAGCTTATTACTGTGTTAATAGTGGTGTTATTTGTGCAGTATTACGCTCGGTACGAACAATTGTTTATCATCGTCTAGTAGGTTCCCATAGGACAAGCCCACTGCTCAGTTTGGGATGGGACGGGGTTCATTTACAATCCCCTGATATATTTTTGTCTGTTTTTAAACACGTATTTAACACGCATTGTTAATTTATCACTCGCAAAACCTTTCAACGACATTTCAACATAACCTATTTGAACTGATTTCTTAAATGTTCGACTCGCTTCAACGAGATAAACCCCTATATACAGAGATTAAGAGACGTAGAATTTTCGTTTGGATTAACAGGAATCTAATACGGCTCTCTTCACTGGAATACGAAAGCCTTCACTCAAATAGGGGAGAGCGAGCCGTTTGATATAGGTAGGTACTACTGATATACGTATGCTAGATAAGTTCCGAACGAAGTGTATTGATACGAAAAATTCGACGCTGAAAGAGATCCTTCTTGCAAATTGGATGGGGTTTTGATACGATATTTTAATGCCTTACTTAACGTTTTTGGACATCGTGATTTCGCGTAAATAAACAGCCTGTGTTATCGATGAAGGGTGTTCTATAATTCGTTCTAAATGAGTTTAATGAGCCAGAAAATGGATGGATCATGTCCTCCCTGTCATATCCGAAAACGGCAAAAGAGAAGGGTAGTGAGTATAATATAGTCTATGTATATGATTCATAATCGGACCTAAACCTTAACGATTGGACAATCCTTAATTAAACAAGATACATTTGTATCGTTTGTTTTTGTACTCGCGTTCTCGAAAACGGCTCTAAAGATTTCGATGAAATTTGCAATATGGGGGTTCACGGAGGCGAAAAAAGATAGCTAGGTCTCATATCTGGGAAAATTCGTTTTCCCCGTATTTTCACGCAAAAAGATTTACCCGCGCAATACGGTTCGTAATTTCGATGCGGCCGCCGCCGTCTGATTAGACTAATGGTTAGAGCGTTGGCCTATTACGCCAAGACTGCGGGTTTGAACCACAGCTATGTACCGGTTTTTTATTTTCTTTTTGTTCTTTTTTGGGTAAATCTTTTGTTATTGTAAATCGATGAATATTCGGTTTCGACCCGAACGACGACGCTCGGTCTCCCAGATACATTTAAAAAACGGGGTGTCATGTTTCGTGAAGAAAAGAAGAAGAAGAAAGAAAAGGGGAGAAATATAAAAATTAAGGAAGTATTATAATATTATTGAAACTTTTCTTTTGATATTTTAAGATGAATTTTCTTTTAATATCATTGCAGGAAAACCAGACACAATTTATTGCTATTTACTCTTATTCGTATTCTTATTTTGTACTCTTCCTTTTTTTAGACGTACTGCATTGATGGCGCTATGATTAAAAACAAGGTCAATTATCATCTTGATTTATCTTACACTTATTTAGCTTACAACTCCGACAAAGACAATTACTGGTCTTATAAACATACTTCCATGTACGGATCATATATCCAGGCCTGCCTCTTCCAGGCAGTAATCACCAATCAGAGCGATGTGCGAACAATTTTGGAAGCTTAACGAACCAATCGCGTTTCTTTGATGTGAGTGTGTGCCCTCCAGTCGGTTTTTACATGCAAATTTCATTTTCAGATCGATTTGTATGAAAAAATTAAGCACCTTTATGATATGTACAAAAATGCGGGCAATGGCAAAGTGCTCGGTGCATTTATTTGCATATTTATGAGGGGTCGAAAAAATCACCTTTTATAAAATAAGGTGATGTTTTTACACAAAACCACCACCTTTTTATGCCAGTCGGGTAAAAAAGCTAAGTATACTATTTACTTCTTGTCTTTTGATATTAATTAAGTAGATAAAATGCTTATTTCTAACACTTTTTTTTTCCCAAAAAAGGCACATGCGTAAGGCTGCCTTTCCATTGAGGCGGAGACGAGCGGAGCGGTGCGAAAAGGACCAATCAGATTCCTCTAGTTTCTGTGTGCTATGCGTTAGTGTGGGTACTGTACAAGGTGATTGGTCCTTTTCGCACCGCTCCGCTCGTCTCCGCCTCAATGGAAAGACAGCCTTACCATATAAACAAATGCTCGCCAAACTGTTACCCAGTTTGTTGGCGAGTGAAGCGCTCAAACACGAACTAATCATGATTATAATTACTATAACACAGTCATACGTGAGGTTTTTGGTTGTTTATTTATTATTTTCCAAAGAAATTAACAAGATCCCCTAAAAGGATTAACTCTTTTTTTGTATTTCTTTTTTTCAATTCGTACAATAGTTTTTAATATAAGTACTAACATACAAACTGCATCCTTTCTTGACCTTAACGATCTGTCTATTAAATTGGATTGGCACAGAGTCTAGATAGAACAGGTCTGAGTAAAAAAAAAAAAAAAAACAAATTGACCTATTCAACTGTTCGTGGGTTTCTGAATCAATTCGCCCTGTTTGCTGTTCGCGACGCGCGCCGGAGGTCCCAATTTCGTCGCAACGGTGGTGAAGAATAAATAATTACGCAGACAGTAACTCTCCTTTGAAATAAAATCACGATTGTTTTTCGCCGGATTTCTCAATCGTTAGATAAAATAAATAAATAAATAAATAAATAAATAAAAGGTAAGGTTTGAATGTTAGCCCTCTCTTTTCTTGAAATGTGAAAAAATCTAACGACCCGGCCCCTACTTTAAGCGGCAGCGAAGGTAGCAAGCGAATTAGTTCTTCATTGCACTGTCGACACGCTCACCGCACAACGTGTAGTAAGCATTCACGCAATGTACTACTCTGTCAAGAAAGTACCGGGAAAAGATCAATAATACACAAACTGTTTGTTAATCATCCAAATTTATTTTATCACCTTCAAAGTATGCTCCTTCAGAAACGATACACTTACGCCAACGAATAATCCAATCATCAAAACATTTTTTAAACGCTGTTTCCGGAATTGAATTCAGTTCTCGGCGCGAATTCTCCTTTATGTCTTCTACCGATTGAAAACGGGTGCCACGAAGTGGTAATTTGAGTTTAGGAAAAAGAAAGAAGTCAGCAGGAGCCATATCTGGTGAATATGGTGGTTGCTCGATGGTATTTGTTGAGTGTTTGGTCAAAAATTCTTTCACAATGATGGCCTTGTGCGAAGGCGCATTATCGTGGTGCAAAATCCAAGAATTTTCATTCCACAAATCTGGCCTTTTTCGTCGAATTTGCTCTCTTAAATGCCGCATAACGCTCAAATAATATTCTTTATTTACCGTTTGACCTTCCGGCAAGAATTCCGAGTGCACAACACCGCGATAGTCAAAGAAAACAGTCAACATGACTTTGACTTTTGATCGACTTTGGCGTGGTTTCTTCGGTTTCGGTTCAGTTGGAAGGCGCCACTCCGAAGCTTGTTGACTAGTTTGCATGTCAAACTCGTAAACCCACGTCTCGTCACCAGTAACAATGCGTTTCATGAATGTTGGGTCGGAATTGACTCGTTCTAGCATGTCCTCAGCGACTCTCATGCGATTGAGTTTTTGGAGAAAATTCAGGTCTTTTGGGACTAGCCGAGCGGTAACATGTTTCATACCCAAATGATTAGTTAAAATAGTACGGATCGACTCGTGAGATACAGAAAGTTCGGCGGCTATCTCTCTCAAAGTTGAATGAGGATTTTCAGTCACTATTTCCTTCACTTTTGCGATGTTAACTTCAGTTGCAGACGTTGATGGCCTACCAGAGCGAGGCAAATCTTCCATCACATCTCGACCGCTTTTGAACGCTTTGTACCACTCATAAACACGTGTTTTTGATAAAGTCGAATCACCGTAAGCCTTCTGTAACATTTTCAGTGACTCCGAACACGAAATTCCATTGGCGATGCAAAATTTAAGACAAACTCTTTGTTCAATGTTTTTGTCCATTATGAAATTCGCAATACACACTAGATATGATATAACTAAAAACAGCACTGTATTTAATATAAATAACAGATGCAACTCAAACTGCGCGCCAAAATAGAAAACAGTTGTGCCAATCTAACAACAACAAAAAAAACAAAAATTTGAATTTGGAACCATAAACAAATCATCCATTCCCGATACTTTGTTGACTGAATGTATTATGAAATTGCTTGCCGAACCACCACGCCGGTAGCATAAAGTAGTGCCGTGGCCGTAAGCCCTCAAGGCTAGCAACGCAGTAATAGGATTGTAGTCTTGAGTTAGCAAATATATCGGTCTCAGATCCCGATTACCAATGGATTCCCCATGACAAAAAAAAAGATATCTTCATTTATACATTGTGGGATGGCAAGATTGGCAAGTGAAACAGCGATTAGCGAGAATAAGTTTAATTGCCATTAAAACTGTCAAAATATTATAGAACAAATAAAAAACAAACAAACAAACAATCATTATATGTGGCCAGCCTCGGGGGGGCCTGTCTGTCCAGAGCAGGTGGACGTATTTCGGCTGAAATGATGATGATGATGATTATAGAACACGCCTTTAAGCTCGGAACCTCGACCCCAACTGCCTAAAATATAAAACTTAACCTAAGTGTGAAAGAGATACCTAGTTTGGATGGGCCACACTAGGTATCTCTTTCACACTTGTTCATAACATCAATAAAGTGAAAGAGATTTCACTCTACCGTCTATCTATAAGTCATACTGAGTTCCTTTTCACTCATCCTATATAAATACATACATATTATTGTTACAAATTGACCGTGAGTGTTTGCCCTTTATTAAGAATTTACCATAATTTGGTTCAAACATTTTATTTGTATTTCTCTTTTTTTGTACCTACCTTTCAATATTATGTGTGTGTAACCGTCCGTGGTTTCAACTGATGGTTCCAACTGAACCATTTCGTGACCACATTCTTTCTGTGTTTATTTCTCTGTTATTTGTTGATATTTGTCACGAATAAATGTCTTTCTTTCTTTCTTTCAAAATTAAACAAAAAAGATTTTATAGGTCCAGAACCAACATTAACTACTCTTTGCCGCGAACCAACCCCAAGGCGTAATGAAAAGCGTTCTTCTCAGCAGTCGCATGTTGACTCAAGAGGCAAAGGATATATCGCCGAATTTGCTTTTAATTTAGAAGCAAAACAAAGGTATTTCTTGGGGGTTTTACGAGAAAATTTCGAGATTTAAATTTAATTAATTTTAACGAATGAAAGAGATTTTAAATAGCCACGGGATATTTGTTTTGTACAAAAAGGGTAACACATCACTCCCTATAACACACGACAAATACACTGGCCCGCAAAACTAAGTATCACACTTTTAAAATTGCAATAACTAAAAATGGCTATTTTATTGTTTTATCTTTTGTTTAAGTTGAAAATCATCACTTAAAACATAGTTCAAAGTAAAATACATATTACAAATATCAATGCGCAATGTAAATAACGTATTTGAATTTACAAATAGAAACACGGTAATCCTAGTGGCCATTTTACGATATTAAAACCTTCACAAAAACCGCTGCAATAATTTTTTTAGTTAATTGCTTAATTTAAAACATTGAAAAATTGCGTACAAGTCAATTTTTATACAGAATCATGCGGAATGAACGCTAAGAGCAATGGTTTCAACGGTTTAATTCACCGCTCGTGGCTAAAAAGAATCGTTTAAAATAATTTTAACTCAATTTAGTTAACATCTAGTATTTTTGGAACAGGTAAAATATTCAGGCGTTTGGGCAAGGCTCAAAAAGTTGGACATGTTAACTCACGTAATTATATTTTCTATGAAACTTTCCTTTGTGCGACGAAAATTAGCCATTCAATGATAAGGATACTTTTCGATACACATGGATCAAGTACTTAAATACGATACTGGTTTCGTAGACTAATTCATAAGAATCATTAAATGTACTTCGTAGAAACTATTAATTCACATTTCTGGAGTATGCTGATATATGAAACTGAACAAACCATGTAATCTACAGACAAATGTCAAACTTATAAAACTCTTTGATTGAGGTGTAAAAATACTTGAAAATACTAGCTAAATGTACCTGTTCCACTTTAAATGCTAAATCAACCCTATGTTTGCGTAAACCAGAAACATACGCGTATAAAGTATCGAATGGGTTTAAAAATTCAATTTTCACTGGCCGTTTGTGCGGATTTCCTAGCAAGGACTTAGCGATCAATTTCACGGCTCGCAATGTTTATAAAATAGATACCGGGATTAGTAAAATAGTTTCCGGCTTTTTCGACGAATCTAAAAGTTATTTTGAATGTAGAATATAGGATCCGCGATCAAAATGGTTATGATAAAGTTAAGTAACCACAAGCGCAAACCATAACCGGATGGGTGACCGCTTAGAAGATCGAGTTGATATGGTTTATTTATTTTGAAAAAACCTTGGATTTATTATCCATTGGAATTTGTGTTGTAACAACAATACATTGTCATGTTTTTAAGTCGAATTCAAGAAAAATAACAAAAGGTCCAAATTTCGGTGGGTCCCTCATATAAGGACACTTGAAAATACTTCAAATTGTTAGAAGCTCTTTTCGTACCTATTTATATGTATCTTTTTAACGAGAAACCTCCAAAACACTAACTGTCTCTTTTATACTCAGAGGGAGACCAAATATATCTGTACCGCACCAGCAATTTCAATTACGCACCAGACGAAATATGAACATCGTATGACATACATACATAGTATAATCGACCCGATACCTATTGGTACACCCTAGTAGGGTCCATGTCTTGTACTGAATTAGAAAAACAACATCTTGTAAATACCATGGTTGCACGGAATAACTGAATATGAATACCGTATTGAAGTATAATTGGACATAATTTAAATGGTAATAGATACATATGCAGTTAATATAATATTAGATTACAAGTTGAAGCCCTCTTCTCTCCTAATGCTGCCGTGCCCAACAGGGTCCATAATTAAGTTATCATTTCTGTATTAACTTAAGTTAGCCTAACATCTGTAAACTAACATTATGAATGCAATAAACGTTTGAGTAGTTATTTGAGAACGTGTTAACGTACCTAACTTCTATTGTGGGGTAAGAGATTTTTTTGTTTCACAGTTTTTTTTTGTTTCACTTTTAAACGAATACTCTTCCTTATTCGTATGCTATCAGTGACGACGTCCCAAATAAAACCCCTGTTATAATATTTGCACAAAACTAAATCAAAATCGGTCCATCCGTTTAGGAGCTACGATGCCACAGGCAGATACACAGATACACACACAGATACAAAAGTCAAACTTATAAAACCCCTCTTTTTTGAGTCGGGGGTTAAAAAGGGGAGAAACATAAACAAATTTACTAAATCTACTAAGCTCTATGCTTATAGACTACTACTATAACCGAAAACATATTTACAAGAATCGAATTGTAAACACATAACAACAATCAAAAACCAGGAACAAACAAGCGCTCAGCACACAAATATTTTCCATTACCGAGCACCGAACCCGGGACTGCTAGCTTCGAAGGCAGGCAGAGATACTACGATATGTACCTACTAACTAGACCAACTGCGTCATTATAATATTAAAAACATATCCCTTGTGCAATCAGTTAATTAAACTCAGAAAACTTAATAACATCGTCCATCTTCCTGGTGAGTCTGTCTTCGCAATTTAATTTTGCAAGACAACTTCAGTTAGAACTCAGGTTAACTTCGGTGTCAGTTCCTCTTTAAGTTATCCGAAACTTAAACGTGCCTTATTAAACTTTTGCCACAATAGTGAAATCCCTGGTTGGACAAGCTGTTTTAGTGATAGTTCATAATTTCTTGGACTTTGGAATCTATTCTAATATTATAAACAGGAAATAAATGAGTTCGTTTGTAGTCGATAGTCTGAAACTAGTAAAACGATTTTAATAATTATTTCACCATTAGAAAGCTACATTATACAGAAGTAACCAAGGCTATATTTAAACTTATTTTACCGAAGCGAAGTGTGTCCAAAAAAAATGAGCCAATATAAGAATGTGCCCAGTCAGGAATTAATCAATATGACGAAGATGATTCGACTATGTTATTTTAGGCAAAGCACTAGTTACCTCGTTGTTTCCGATTTGTCCTGTGGTCTGGGTGTAAGGCCCTGCCAGCCCCACACCACTAGAAGGTGCTCCAATGGTGCCGTTCCATGTTAAAGGTTCTTCCGTACAGTGGCACACAAAGCACTAACTTTTCTGGTGGGCAACCTGTTCAGAAAAGAATATGTTTTAAAGCATGTTTGATGACTTGCAATTAATAGCAGTTGGGGAATTAGCGGATCTTAGGTTAAACACAAGAGGCGAATTGCAGATACTTTATATGTAGGTATAATAATATATATGTTATATTGGGTACACCACTACATTCAAATATGTTTTCCTAATCGGTTAAATAAATAACAGATGTAGACATTAACAAGATCATATACATGATTAAATTAAAGATTATCCAAAGAGCTCACTGACGTCAGCTAGTAAATATTTGTGAAAGGATCCAAGTCTATTATAAAGAGTGAAGGAAAATACATTTGTGTCATTAAATGATTTGTGTTTTCTCGTCAAACGGAAAATAAACATGATTATCATGGAGTGTATGTCTAACAAGAGATGAATAGAAAATATGTAGCCTTCTCAATAAACTCGTATCATAAATAGCTATACTTTTATCTGGGGCCCTAGACAAGATACATAATGCTAACGATAACGATGTTCAAAAAATTACAAAATTTATAGAATTGACGTAAGCTGCCAAATGCCAATTTGACGCATCGACCGCTAATGTCAATTCCATAACTTTTTCTAATATAACTTCAACCTGTAACGAGCACCGAATACAACTTACCTTAGCCCTACAGTATCTGTAACGCCTATAAATTCCCAGATTTTGCAAAATAACAGGCTATTCATATACAATCTTATTTTTGGAGAAATCTGTTAAGCCGTTTAACCGTTAAAAGGGAACAATCCAAAAATAAACACACTCGCATTATGTTATAGTAAGAATAAGTTATAAGGATACGGATAAGCTAAATAGGAATACCTAATGATAGTTAAGATATGGATAATAATTATGATATAAACTTTGATGTAATTTGGTATGGTATCTTAAGTCCAAAGAAAGGACACAGGATAGGAGAGAAATCTGTTAATTTTGATAGCTCTCCAGACAGAAATGGTAAATAAGTTGTGGACGTAAGAGGACGGAGTCGCGGGAAGAATCTAATTCACTACACAGCTGATATGACGAAAATTAAATTAATTAATTTAATTATTTTCCCAATTAAATTAAAATCAATTCTGATTAACAACACTTGTCATATTATTGTCATTATCAACTGAAAGTCTACTTTAGTTAATTGACATAAAACGAGACTTTACCGCCTAAAATGTTTAGGTATATTATATCGATGATTGGGGCATTTAGCAAGTTATATTCCGCCAGATTATATCAAGGGACAGGATGGAGATAGTTTAAGTCCCGAGGAAGGACATAGGATAATTTGTATCCCGGAAAATTGGACAGTGCCCGAGGGAGCAGCGATAAACGACTTGTACGCGGACGAAGTCGCGGGCAAAAGCTATTTATATAAAACAAACTCTTAAACACCGATGTTCACCTGAAAACCAGGGCTGTAGCTCTGGCTGCAGCATAGCAGCACCATGCTGAGCTGAGTCACAGTATTACAATATTACTTAAATCTGTGGCCGAGTCCTATCTGACCTCACACTACAGCGGAACGTTATTAAATTTTGATCTTTATTTGTATACATGCTGTTCTTTTTAGTTTTAAAATGGTTTCCGTCATAAAGCTGAACTATGTCTGTTGTGATGCAGTGTGCTTGTCAAATAAATATTGTGAGTTTGATAATGAAGATAACCCCATAATAAAACCAAGTACCTAAATACTTAAACGCAAGTTATTGGCATTATTATTGTGTATTTTTATCAGTCAATCGATTAAAATAGCTGTCGGAAACAAGTGATCTTAGTTCAAACAAAATCACAATGAATACGTCGGATAGATAAGATATAGAATATAATAGGTTGTGAGGATACCGTAGATAATGGGTTGACACTTGTGAAAGAAAACAAGATTATACGGGTTAGTAAAGAGTTAGTAAATAAAGAAACAGCGGTACAGTCATCATCAAATATATAGGAGCAGCTGAAATGGCAACACATCCTTATATAGCAATAAATATGTGTTGCGATATATTTGGCTACTTTCGCTGCTCCTATCTATTTGATGCTGACTGTACATGGAGAAATCAGATTATCTACACACTAGCCGGTGCCCTGCATCGTCGCAGCGGGCTTAACATGCATGCACGAGATAAAATCTGACAGGTACTAGGGAAATGAATGGTATTTTATCATTTTATCGAATTTCACTTCATCGAACGTATATTTCATCAATTTCAAACATTCTGCGAAATGATACGTTCGATGAAAGGTGTTTCGATAAAGTAATAGCTACCCGAAATGAATACATCTATTCCATATTCAAACGTATAAAACCTAACGCTTAAGGTTTAAAATAAAAGTGTCTCGTCCTGACTTTTATTACTAAGCGACTATTGCGATTTCCAAAATTTTTATAGCGATTTTATCAAAACGGGACACTTTTATTTTAAACCTTAAGCGTTAAGTCTTACGTTAGAATATGGAATAGGTGTATTCATTTCCCTAGCACCTGTAAATTTTATCTCGTGCTTGCATGCTAGGGGGCCTGGTGGTGATTTTCTAGGAGTCTAATTTTATATTGTCACATAGGAATGTAGCTTTCTACCAGTGAAAACACTTTCAAAATCGGATCTGTAGTTCCAAACATTCCAAAAATTGATGAAACCAGCGACTAAATGAAAATGCAGGTATGTCATTTACACATGTACGACGATGTGAAAGCCGAAATGTTTAACAGAATCACATGGATGGAAAGTACGCTCTGAAGTCCATCTAGACGTTTACAATCAGAATATTGCCATTCGTTGCCATTCCTACGGACTAAGTTGGAATGCCTCTAAGATTAAATCACCTTCCATTATTTAAAGAAAGAAAGGAAAATCTATATTCACTCATCTAACAAAAAGGACAAACGGAACAAAACTGGTTGACAAAATAGATGATGTGAAATGGTCCCAGCTCAGCATGTTGCTGGTTGTGAAGCCAGCGCTGGTCTTCCGCCGGGTTCATTTGGTGACCTCACGGCAGGCCTCACAAACAAAAAGAGAGCATCATCCCATTTTACACACGTGAACACAACAATGCGAACACGCTACATTACGACAGCATGATAGAGCGAACCGGACGGACCCTACACTAACCTAACCGAGTTAAAAACCCCCGATATCAGCGCCTAAAAACCGTCTGAGCAATGAGCAAAACCTTTAACGTGCTCCAAGCACGTACATTTTCACTGGAGGGACTTCGTCACTAGAAGCTTTCAAGAATTAAAAAATCTGATCCCCTCATCAACTATAAAAGAGCTGATGATCTCCAAACGGCTGAACAGATTTTCATGAAACATGGCTAAGAACACTCGGGATAAAATTATCTATGACACAAAAAAACTAAACGAAAATCGGTTCATCCGTTTGGGAGCTACGATACCACAGACAGATACACAGATACACAGACAGACACGTTAAACTTATAACACCCCTCCCATTTTGCGTCGGGGGTTAAAAAGGTCCTACTACCATAAGGTACTCGTATCGCGATGAAATCTAAATCGGAAGACTTAGTCACAATAAATAACAAACCTATGATAACATGATGATAACTCCAAATATTTTGTATTTGTTTGCAAGCGATTACCCCAGTTAGATAATCTTTTAGGAAAACTTTACTATACATACCTACGACTTTATGTGCGATGTGAACTAAATTCCTAATTTTTTTGTATTGTTTTATTACTTTTAAGTCTTTATTTATTTTTATTTATTGTTTAGGTAGTTACTGCTATATTGCATCTGCTGCTCTAACGTCCCTGGCAACGGGCCCCACTGAAAATCAGCGCCGTGGGTTACCTCGGCATCGTACTGAGTGGGTCCCATATTGACGCAACGGCACTGCTAAAAATTGTTTTATGTTTTAATTCTTTGTATACTTACTGTAAACCGTGTCGTTTTTGTGTCAATAAAAGTATTTTCTTCTTCTTCTCCTTCTTCTTTTGATAATTTAATGGCTCTAGGAAGTCCAACGAGCACACTGACTACCTAATGGAAAGTGTAGAGTTCTAAGCCCCAATGACATTTGCACTCTTCAGATTGCCAACCCTTACTGGTTGCTTCAGATTGCCAACCGGACTAAAAACAAGTCTTAGTTTATGTTTGAAATAAGAACATAAGTAAACTATATGTATTATACAACAAAGAAGTTTCTGTCAAAAACATCATCTTTGGGATAAGCTTTTCAAACTCAAACTCAAAACATTTATTTGACAGACACACTGCAACACAACAGACAAAGTTCAATGAAAATTATGACCAACCATTGTCGAACTAAAAATATACACAGATAAAAAATTAAAAAATCAGCAAAAATTTAGTAATGTTGCGCTGTAGTGTGAGGTCAGATAAGACTCAGCTCAGCATGTGCTGCAGCCAGGGCCGCAGGGCTGGTTTTCAGCCGAACCCCGGTGTTTACCAAGTAGCTGAACTGTACTTTTTTGCACAATCATTATCTACTTATAAAGACCAAACTCCTGTCCTGTTGCCACCTTTGAACTCCATCATCAGATCAGCTCTTTGACACCATAATATTGCATAATAAAGCATTCCAAATTTTAGCTCGATCGGACACTAAGAAGTGGTTCACATCTTGCTTGCAAATTTTGAAATGAACAACTTACATTCATATACATAAGATCATTGCAAGTTAAATAAAGATGTTGCACACGTGCAATACGTGCATTGCAATGCTTTTCTCTCCTTTTACCTATTTGTCAAGAATCAGAAAACTATTACGGCTATTAAATGTTTAATTCTCTATCATAAAGTAATCAGGGGTTTAGTCATTTTACTACGATTAATCCTGATTCACCAGATAACATACAATATATAATAATCCGTACAGTATTTTCAGATTTAGTTGGTATTGTGAACATCATGGCTTGTTTTCTAAATTTTGTGCTAAGTGTGCTAGTGTTGGGGGTTATTGTGGAAGGGCATGATAGTAAGTAATGATTGAAATATAATATTTTGTGCCAAGTTTTAATATACCTACTTACAATCTTTGTAAAAAAAGTAGGTACATCTTTCTATTTTTTTTCACCTCCAAATATAAGAAATAAGAAATAAGAAATTTTATTATTCAAGTCCAATATAAACATATCCATGCATACAACGATAGCCACACTAGGCTTGGCCTGTATCGTGGCTAACAATTTTAACGATTAACAGGTAGGAAGGACTATGTCCATGCAAAAAGAGTAGAAAAAAATATTTATAGAGTTATTTAAAAAGTTGTTATAAGCGAGCAAGATCTAGTTCAAGTTGTGTGTGTGAGAGTGTGCGCCTGTGTGTGTGTGCGTGTGTGTGTGTGCGTGTGTGTGTGTGCCTGCACGAGTGTGTGTGCGTGTCAGTTATTAGCAAGTAGCCTTTATTAGTTCTTCAATGCCAAAGTAGTCTAAGTCCTGCAAGAATTTTTTAACTTTTATCTTAGCTTCATGAGCAGAATTCTGCTTTATATCACAGCTGTTTACCAATCGGTTGTATAAATGAGGAAACCTGTAATATTGAAACCGTCTCGCAAATTTGGTTTTCGCTCTCGGGACTGGCATTCTAAATACTCTTGAGTTTAACCTTTCTTTGTAGTCTACTAAGTGAGTAACGGACTTGTGAGTAGATGTAACAGCTTTAAGTATATAAAGGCGTCGTATACTTAAGAGTTCAGCTTCTTTATAAAGGACTTCAGTGGAGAACCTTACTGGTTCCTTTAGCATAACCTTTAGTACTGACCTCTGCGCTCTTTCTAATCTTATAATGTTGGTTAATGTAGTTCCCCCCCAAATGTCAATGCAATAGGACAGAATTGACTGACAAAGGGAGAGGTATATTGACTTAAGCAAATCAAATTAACCCACTAGTATCTACTTGTCTTCAAACTGCAAATCATCAAGGTGTGGCTATTCATATTTATAGCATGGAGAAAGAAAACTAGCAGACGGACCACCCGAAGCAATTTTTTTTATAAATATATAGTGCCAATACCTAGGTACATTGCCAACCTTGCGGACTAAGAAGAAAAGCATCTATGCTATTAAGTAATTTCACCGGCTCACTTACCCTCGAAGCAAAGAAAATATAACACTACCTCAAAGCAAACATTGGTATTTTTCGGCGGGTTAGCAGATAATTCAATGATAGCATCCGGACGGAACTTGCTCGAGGTGTTACACTTTCAATTGTTTCTCCCACGTTTACAGACCTTAATTTCCCTATTTCAAATATTACAGAAGTCGTCGTGTGCTACTATGGCACCTGGGCAACCTACCGATCGGGCGCCGGCAAATTCGACGTAACGGACATAGACACGACCTTATGCACTCATCTCGTGTACACCTTCGTTGGCATCGGGAATGACGGCAACCTGGCGTCTCTGGACCCGTATCTTGATCTGGCTGATAATTATGGGCGAGGTAACTGGTTTGCTGTTAATTGATAAGTACCTGGGAGACCGAGCGTCACTCAGGTCGAAACCGAATTTTCCCCAAGACAGACCTTGGCAGATCGATTTCTTGACCCAAAAAACCTTTATTCCGCGATTTTCATCAAAATCGCTGGAACAGTTTCTGAGGACGCGATTACAAATATATTTAGTTAATATACAAATATTGCTCGTAGGTATGTATAATGTATTAAGTACGTGGGACTCTCAAACTTAATTTATTAATGGAAGAGTTGCAATGTGTAAGCTCACGATGTTGACGAACATGTTTAAAAAACTTGACAATTTAATTGCAGATCATTTCAGAAAATTCAATGCTCTAAAACAGGAGAATACGAACTTGAAAACACTTCTTGCCGTTGGAGGATGGAATGAAGGCTCAGCCAAGTATTCAAATGTAAGTTTATATAATGTTCTTTAAAATAGATCTATAGGTACATCAGAACTTCAACTAGGTAACAAAAAATACACTTGGTCTACAGTTCGGTTGACTGTTTTGGATCACAGTTGGTTTTTTCATACCTACCACTTTTGTAAACTTTCAGATGGCAGCCTCTTCAACCCTACGAAAGAACTTCGTCACCAGCGCCACGGCAATGGTCCAGAAATACGGCTTTGATGGACTAGACATCGACTGGGAATACCCTAACCAGCGAGACAGTACCCATGGCTCAGCTGATGTCAACAACTTTTCCACTTTGTTGAAAGAATTGAGGGCTGAATTTGACAAGCATGGCTTATTAATTACGGTAGCTGTGGCTGCCGTTAAATCCAGTGCTTCTTTATCGTATGATATACCAACGATGTCGCAGTAAGTATAATTTTAATTTTATTTTACTTTGGTTTGGCATCCGAAGATTTGTATGTTTACTTCCCAGCTGAGAACGTAAATGTTTCAAACTTAACGTTAGTCTTGAGATGCTAAAGCGCGTCAGAAATTACTGTTTCCTATGACTTGACGTTTACTTTGACGCGTCTTGAGACCAGTATCTCTGCCTAAACCAGTTTACTAATACGGCCTTAAGACCCGAATATTCGAAGTAGAAGTAACGTACGCCAACCTGAAAAATATTTTTGATACCACCATTTTTCCAAGGTATGTGGACTATGTCCACATTATGACATACGATATGTATGGCGCGTGGGATTCTGTTACTGGCCACAATGCTCCTCTTCACAAAGGAGAAGGACAAGAAAACCTTTCCAAAGAGAGCGTCTTCTCTGTCGACGTGGCGTTGGAATATTGGCTTACTCAAGGTTTGTATGGATACAGGCCCTACGTTCACAAAGTCTTTGACTGACCAAATCGTTCTTATCATTCTATATTTTGATTGAAATTAATTATAACAAGGTACTAAAGTGCTTAACCTTTTATTTGGGGTACTGTAGGTACAATGTGTTATAAATGTTTAATCTGACAAGAATAATTTGTTTTTGTATGCAATATGGTGGTACTATTATAGTGAACCGCCCCGGTTTTTGCATGCTTTAAATATGATTGTATTATATCAGTACTAATAGTAATAGCTACACTGAATTCTCATCTCGTTTTACTTTCAGGATGTCCCCCTAAGAAACTGGTCATAGGTCTACCGCTCTATGGAAGGACGTTTACTTTAACCAATGCCAATGTGAACGGAGTGGGAGCCCCATCCAGCGGAGCAGGCTTGGCAGGTCTTTATACTGCTACCAACGGGCTTATTGGCTACAATGAGGTACGCTATTATCAAGAAATTATTTTCCCCCTTACCAGCTCCGAAAGGTCTTTGTTGCTCAAAGTCTGCGAGCAAAAGTCCACTTTACCCGCTTGAGTGGAGAGTAATGTTGGAGCTGTTGGGAGCAGAGCGCGGAGATGCGCTAATCCGAAAATTCATGTGATGCCCGTAGAATTGCTTTTCTAACAACTAGTGATTTCCTCGCTAGGGTGAAGTGAAAAAATGTTTTTACTGATTCTGGGTTAGATACATCGGCAAACAGCTTTGAACTTTTTTATGACATTGAGTAGACAAATGAGATCAAACGAGGCGCATTAGACATTTGCAATCTCAAGACAGCAATGTTGCCAATTCACTTCTCTGGTTGTCATTACCGTTATGACCAGAGGTTAGAAGGTTTGGTGCTAATTTGCCTAAACTTGATACAAGATCATTCAATAACATGTTCCCATCTCTATCACGCATGAAAGAATATACGTCAAGTTTATGTAAATTAGTAATACCTATTCCGACCGATATGTAGATTAGTTTATGACACATTTTGTATATTCAAAATGTTAAATTTTAACCCAAAGTAGCTAAATCTATCCGCAGATTGAATAGGGGAAACTAATCTATGGTACTACTCTGTCAAGAAAGTACCGGGAAAAGATCAATAATACACAAACTGTTTGTTAATCATCCAAATTTATTTTATCACCTTCAAAGTATGCTCCTTCAGAAACGATACACTTACGCCAACGAATAATCCAATCATCAAAACATTTTTTAAACGCTGTTTCCGGAATTGAATTCAGTTCTCGGCGCGAATTCTCCTTTATGTCTTCTACCGATTGAAAACGGGTGCCACGAAGTGGTAATTTGAGTTTAGGAAAAAGAAAGAAGTCGGCAGGAGCCATATCTGGTGAATATGGTGGTTGCTCGATGGTATTTGTTGAGTGTTTGGTCAAAAATTCTTTCACAATGATGGCCTTGTGCGAAGGCGCATTATCGTGGTGCAAAATCCAAGAATTTTCATTCCACAAATCTGGCCTTTTTCGTCGAATTTGCTCTCTTAAATGCCGCATAACGCTCAAATAATATTCTTTATTTACCGTTTGACCTTCCGGCAAGAATTCCGAGTGCACAACACCGCGATAGTCAAAGAAAACAGTCAACATGACTTTGACTTTTGATCGACTTTGGCGTGGTTTCTTCGGTTTCGGTTCAGTTGGAAGGCGCCACTCCGAAGCTTGTTGACTAGTTTGCATGTCAAACTCGTAAACCCACGTCTCGTCACCAGTAACAATGCGTTTCATGAATGTTGGGTCGGAATTGACTCGTTCTAGCATGTCCTCAGCGACTCTCATGCGATTGAGTTTTTGGAGAAAATTCAGGTCTTTTGGGACTAGCCGAGCGGTAACATGTTTCATACCCAAATGATTAGTTAAAATAGTACGGATCGACTCGTGAGATACAGAAAGTTCGGCGGCTATCTCTCTCAAAGTTGAATGAGGATTTTCAGTCACTATTTCCTTCACTTTTGCGATGTTAACTTCAGTTGCAGACGTTGATGGCCTACCAGAGCGAGGCAAATCTTCCATCACATCTCGACCGCTTTTGAACGCTTTGTACCACTCATAAACACGTGTTTTTGATAAAGTCGAATCACCGTAAGCCTTCTGTAACATTTTCAGTGACTCCGAACACGAAATTCCATTGGCGATGCAAAATTTAAGACAAACTCTTTGTTCAATGTTTTTGTCCATTATGAAATTCGCAATACACACTAGATATGATATAACTAAAAACAGCACTGTATTTAATATAAATAACAGATGCAACTCAAACTCCGCGCCAAAATAGAAAACAGTTGTGCCAATCTAACAACAACAAAAAAAACAAAAATTTGAATTTGGAACCATAAACAAATCATCCATTCCCGATACTTTGTTGACTGAATGTAAATTTGTTGGTTGTTTAAACTCATCTCGTGTCCATTGTCCACGGTGATAAATAAACCCTTTGTTTTGTTTGTTTCAGTTCTGTTATAAACTCCTCACAGAAACCTGGGATATCCGCTATGACTCTCTCGCCGAAGTGCCATATGCGGTCCAAACCAAAAACTGGGTCTCCTATGATGACCCTGACTCTCTTACTAAGAAGGTCGAATACGCTATGAATCTCGGCCTTGCTGGCGCCATGGTCTGGAGTATAGAAACTGATGACTTCCACGGGTCTTGTGGCGAAGTCTTTTCTTTACTCAAAGCAATTAATAAAGCTTTAGAAGGAAGTACTTCAAGTACTACTGTTAGCACTAATACATCTACGTCTACTTCCACTTCTAGTACTACAAGTAGCACATCATCTGCTACTACGACTACTCCTCGTACTACTAGTACTACAACTACTACAGGTAAACTTATTTATTTTTATTTTTAACCCCCAATGCAAAAAAAGGCAGCGACTTGACTGTAGTCCTGGCATTGTTGACGTTCATTATGTAGACAACTGAACCGCATTCCATCAATTGGCCTGTCTGCTAGTTTGCCTTTATTAATAGATTTGTATTTACTACTAGCTTTTGCCCGCGACTCCGTCTGCGTAGAAGTCGTTTATCATGTATCCCACGGGAACTATAAATTTTTCCGGGATAAAAACTATCCTATTACCTATACCAAATTTCATCTAAATCAGTTCAGCGGTTTAAACGTGAAGAGGTAACAGACAGACAGACAGAGTTACTTTCGCATTTATAATATTAGTAGGATTTACTATGTCTGACGACGTTGTTATGTTGTTAGCCTAGTTGGAATTGGCTCTGCCTACGAAGCTAGCGGTCCCGGGACTCCCGGGTTTGGTTACCGGCAAGGGCCCATATTTGTGTGATTAATGCAAGTACTTGTTTCAGAAGTGGTCTTTATATTTAAGTATGTATTTCTCTACATAAGTCTAATATCCACAGTATACCTAAGATTAGAGCTGGTATGGGACTAGGTCAATTTGTGTAAGATTTTCCCCTGATATTTAAATAATTATTTCATTTTCTTATTTTTTCCAGAATCTTCATCCATCTGCGTCAAAGAAGGCGTTACAGCGAACCCTGCCAACTGTTCCACATTCTTCATTTGTGTCCGCATGAGCGATGGGACTCTATCGCCAACTCTCTTCAACTGCCCCGGTGTCCTCTTGTGGGATAACACGGCTCAGTCCTGTAATTATGCGTCTTTGGTTAAATGTCAGGCTTAAACTTCAGTGCACAGGGAATATTCTGAAGTGCTTATTAAATTGTCCTAAATTTAGTCGTCCTAAATGGGGGAGGGGAGTTAAGGCGTCTCACGCCAACGTACACGAACCATGTGGGTAGATTTTGCAACGCAAAGCGATTAGCGCTGCGATTCTGAATGGTATACGGTAAAACTTTTATAATATAATGTGTATATTGTTATTTTGTTATTATTGTGATGAATTTTTATAAATAAATATTTTATCTTCTTATCTTCTTCTTCTCTGTCGTCAGTGACTGAATTCAGGATAGTGTAATAACCACTTAAGGTTGTAAAACGACTTAAATGATGATACTTATCCTGAAGAGAACTATTCTACATAAATTAATATTAGGTACTCATAGTGAGAAAAACTGATGACTAATTTCGAGATTCTTGGATTGGTAAAGCGTTTATGTTCTCTTCAAAAGTCACAGTAAGTATTCCAATTTCTGTAAGAGTAGTTTATAAGTGGTTTTAGTTCTAAGCAATCCCAATTTTTAATCTGTGCAATATTGAGTACTTTGACTGATTGTTTTTGTAATGGCATGATCTAGTATAGGTACAAACTAATCAGTAAATATGTGACGTTCTCAATATAAAGGGACCTTATGGAGGCAGGCGGTTACGCCGTTTTTAGAACTGTTACCATAGTATTCGTATAGTTACAAGAATAAAAACAGCTTAACTGCCTTCCTCCATAAGGTCCCTTTATATTGAGAACGTCACGTAAAATAAAAAGACGTGAGTAGTTTTAAGCACTCAGTTAATTGATTGACTATATAATATTTTATTTTGGACATTAAACATTTTCTATTAGGTAAGTACAAATTATTTGTTTACGTTCTTCTGTATTTAATTCTCCTTTAATAAGTCGACTTTAGTTTAGAGGCGATTCTAAATAACTTTGGCCCATGATTCTATATTCCGTTTCATCATATTTCAGATGAAAGACGTCCACTGCTGGACATAAGTCTTCTTTAAGAATCTTCACGACGGTTTCCGCTTTAATCTTGCTTTTCGTTAGACTTATTTAGTCTTCGGCCTTGTTACGTTATTCAGGAACAAAATAAAACCTTATACATTTTAAACTACTTCATTGTTTACTTATACTTGAACTTCTCTTACCAGTAAATTCTAAACGCCACACTTATTCAAGAACATCTACTCAATGTTAATATGCTTTAGGACGTAAACGCCACGCCTCGTTGCTAGTTTGCTCTGTCACGCTAGTATTTGCTCTGCGCTTCTATTAATCAAATGCGATTAATGTAACGCCTAGAGATAGTGACAGCCATCGCAAGCAGATAATCCTATCAAATCGAGACATTCTAGACTATCTTAGTAGAAGATGAGACAACACCAGCAGACCAGGGTGCCTGGCCAACGCTAACTTTAGCTATTTTCGAAAGTTGACCTAGTCCCAAACTAAGCTAGGCTTGTACAATGGGTACTAGACAACGATAAAAATACTTATTTAGAAAAATACATACTTAAATATTTACATAGAAAATATCCATGACTCAGCAACAAATACTCGCGCTCATCACACAAAAATTTGCAAATACCGAGATTCGAACCCGGAACCGCTAGCTTCGTAGGCAGGGTCACTACCAACTTGGCTAACCGCGTCATTACATTTTGTCGATTTTCAAAAATCATTAAGTTAGCGTAATGCATCTAGGCTAACCCCCGGGTCAGCATTAGATAAACTTCAAAATTCAAACTCGCCTTGTCTTCAAATAACGCTCGCCAGCGAAGCAATTTTTGTTTGTGGCAATTGCTTTTGAGCTAAAAATGCCTCTAAATAAGAAAGCTGCAAGATACAATAAAAAAAAGTACCCGAAACTCATTTAGGTACCTACTTATATTGAACTATCTACCTATGGGTATACAGTATACTGTTCTGATTGTGACTTTAGTTAGAAACAATTCAAAAAATATAACATGAAAAAACACTTGATAGCACAAACACAAATAAAAATTTAAACATTACATTGAAAAATTCACAAAAAATTAAACGTTGTGCGTACTTGCGTAGTCAATAAAGTCACTGTAACAACTCAGACTTTCCACGAAAAATCAGAGCTTTTGTTATCAATACGCAACAGTATAACGATTAATAAAAAATAATAATATGTATGTATGTATGTAAACTCTTTATTGCACAAAAAGTATAAGTAAATAATACATTGACATCGTAAAATTAAAGTAAAACGGCGAACTTATCCCTAAATGGGATATTGTGTTAATTTTTACAAAACTTATTTGTTTATTATGCTAACGTAGTCTACTGCGAATGTCTCCAACACATCTAAGCGACTCCCTCGTAAATCATATCGCAATTTAGATCAGCTGTAGATCGCGGTACATTGAGCAATTCCACCGGGGCTACTGGAGGGTGCATGAAATGTTGCCGAGTCTACTGAGCCTTGCTTTTATCCTTGAATTTAGAGTGTTGATAATTTTAAATTGTTAGCATTTCTGTTAAATTACAGGAGAAATTAATTTACTTATTTATTTAAATACCTATATAAAAGCTGTATAAAAAGCTGACTTAATGCTAATGACAAGTATTCTCTACCAGTCAACCTTTAGGTGAATAAGAAATCACAAAGTATGATTCTGTGTAAGTGATTAGTACGATTATGTTTTCCGCCAAATTTTTTTTTGTAAGAGAACAATAAATAAATTATTGCTTTAAGAACCCTAAAATACCCTTAAATAGCTCCTGCCTCCCTACTTTGGCTTTGTTTTGACGACGGAAAATGCAAATGCAACCAAGGTACAGTCGAGGTCATTAATATGTGTACACGGTTACTACCTTGTCACTTTAATCGCTGTGACAATTCATATATGGCAGTTTAAACATGACATTAAAGAGATAAGGTACTGTAATATATACATATTTATGAACTCGATTTTACCTAACTTGCCAACGAGCCCATAACAGCTGCCTCCGCTTCATACTAGTATATGCAACTACTTATATCCAGCTGTCCTAATCTTTGTTGTTTGTCAAAAAGTACTAAACAAACAACTTAGAACATTCAAATAAACACGCTTCTTTGTTTAGGTGTCCCTAAGTTATTATGTAAATTATGTCTTGCACGAGCTTATAAAAAGCTCCAGGCGCTAGGAGCCTTCCCAAAACAAGTATAATAGGATTAATATCCTTTTCGCCCAGTGCTTAAAGATTCATACAAATTTAAGAACAGATGATTCACTATGGGAGACATCGTTGGTCCCATCAGCCTTTGTCCAAACGCATCGTCAGTCCTAAAATATTAAAGGCGATGTACCTATATATTCGAATTATTCGAAGCATTCATAAAAATAAATGGATTCAGAACTGAAAATCCCATTTACATGGAGTAACGTTCATCGGGCTTAGCATGCATGCACGAGGTAAAATTTGACAGGTGCCAGGGAAACTAATACATCTATTCCATATTCTAACGTAAGACTGTACGCTTAAGGTTTCAAATAAGTGTGTCATCCTGAATTTTATTACCTTTTATTACTAAGCGATTTTATCCGGTATTGCTAGAGTAATTAAATTTGATGGAAGATTGGACACTGCTCTTAACGCCATCTGACGTCCTTATATGGAAGGACTCCAACTAGACATGTGACTCCTCCGGTGGCACCCTCTACTTCATCTGCCTCGTAACTACTTGTGTGAACATCATTGTTTACTTAATTTAATTAAATCCTTAAAGTAAATAATTTGCCTTTATTATTATTTCAACAGGTTATGGGCCCAGCACGCTTCCACTGCGCAATCGTTCAAGTCTATTAAGAGCCTGTGCACATTAGTGTTTTTGACCGGGAGTCTAAGGGCTAAAAACGCTAGTGTGCACAGGCTTTAAGCTAAGCATGATATTTAATTACTTTAGTAACTTTTTATTCGTGCTGTCACTTTATTCTTGTGATGCATGTTAGGCTCGCATTTTCATCTACAGGCGGGGATCGTTACGTCCTCCATCTTTGTTAAGAACGATTGGCCTCGTTCTGTCGATTCGAGTTGCGTGCGCGATGTGGCAATGAGTCGAAACTGTATCATGTACAGAACATGAAAAATAATATTTTGAAATGATTTTTGCTGTAGTTACTGGGACTACCCATAGAGTCATATTTTATATTTCAAGCTTTTATGTAAATGTTTGTGGTTATGTACAATTTTTATTTCAAACTAGTTGACCCGACAGACGTTGTCCTGCCCAAACGTTGGCTTCGCAGCGCCACCAACTGGCTCCAACTGTGAATCTAAACCATCCAGGGACCCATTCAACACAAAAAAAACATCAAAATCGGTGGAGCCACTCTTGAATTTTTACGTGACTATAAAGGCATGGCAATTGATTTTTATATAATTACCTCTATTAAGATTAGATAAATTGGCCCTTAATTATATTCTTTCCTGCCTGAATATCCTATACCGCAACATTAATTCTTCAGTGACCTCGCACATCGCCGTTAGACGGCTCGTCCCATTTTTCGACATCGATTGTATGGCAGAGTTTACCATGACAATGGATCACGGACGTAAGGTACACGCGCCTTTTTCTAAATCCCTGGAGCGTTGACGGGAAAATGACAATTTTATGAGCATGCGAACATTTTCAATCTAATATCCTTTAACCGTGGAAGGTTTGGGATTTCGATGTGTTTATCATCAGCTGATCTAATTCAATTTTCGCCTGTGAGTCTGACTGCGTCGAATTCTATACCTACTATCTACTTCCTACTAATATTATAAATGTAAAAGTTTGTATGGATGTTTGTGTGTCAATCACGCCTAAACTGCTGAACAGATTGGCATTATGAAAGGCACACTGATTTTATCCCGGATTTTTTTATAGTTGCCGAGGGTTAGGCGATAAACACTATCACTTTCTGACCAGTGAGTAAGTGCGAGAGTGACGGATGTTATATCCACATTTATCCACCGCGATAAAGGCGACCATAATACGAGGGCGAATATATCTGTGTCTTAAGCGGTTTTACACATTGTTTACACAGATATTCTTACCTAATCACCCATATAAAAATTTTATACACTATACTGGCCACAAAGTATCGCCATATGCTTCAGTAAACCTCATACCGGCTGAAGAATGCTTACGAATCCCAACTGTGGATTTATCAGCTGTTTCCAGTCGACTGCTCACGAGACACATAGAGAGGTCGATGGAGTCCACTGCATGTCCGAACCTATTTGTTATTAGTTTATAGGAAAGATTTTACTTGACAGCAGAGCAGGTACAAGTTGGATTCACGACTAAGTTAGGTACTACCGACCTTTTATATTCTACAGTACCTATTACAAGTATTAAAAGTAGTATTTAATTACAAAAGCAAACGAGTTTCACCACTTCTAGTTTCAAACAAGTAAAAGCCGTTAAGACATAACGTATCAAACCCACTATTTCTCACTTTTAAAATTCGAATGCGTCCCACAGATCGCTTCCGGCACAATAAGGCAAGCGCATCACGTATAACAAATTTGTCTCTTTGCAAGTTTTAGACGGTTCCGTATAAAAAGTGCCTGTAATAAAACTGCCGTTTGGGGTTCGCGACTTTGAGAGTGAAGTTTCTGAATTCACGAGACACGTAGCGGTGGAGGTCTGTACTATTGGTGCGAGTTCTGTTCTGTTTTTAAATTCCGACCAAAAGTCGTGGGATGTCATTGTGACTGCCTCTGCAGGCCTCATAGCTCCCAAGCGGTGGGCTGGTTTTATGCATTTTTTCTGGAATTATGCAGATCAACCTTCGGCTCTGAAATCAGAAGTCGCAATTTTATTATAGTTGTGAACTTTCGCGTAGAATACAGTAAATCTTGACTATCAGATAAATGTGTCCCTCGGATCTCATGGTGTTAAGCAGCAAACCAGCAGCAGCAGGGCTGTATTGCATTCACGGGATTATTCGTTGAATCCGAAGAAGGATGGAAAGGCAGTAGGAAGATGGAGAAAGACTATTACATTCATCCCTTTTGTACCGTGACTGATGTAACGAAACAGTTCGGCTCTACCTCACAAAGCACACGAATCCAATTATCCAATCCCCGGGTAAAAATATATGTACGTTAAAGTTATCACTTTCATTTTCTCTGAAAGAAAGGGATAGAGCTACAAATTATGTCGGATACTGTTATCTGGGGATAAAAGAAATCAGCCGTTAATGTGCTTGACGTGATAACTATGACCTCATTAAATTTTTCAATAGGGTTCATTCTATTTCCAAAAGTTATTAGGTACCTACTTACTTATTACTTTCTGAGATTTTTCGTGTTAAATTTTATTACTGTCAACTAAAGGATAGTCCTTACCTATTTAATATCTAGATTTTTCACATTTTGCAGGCTGTAAGACAATCAAATGAACCCAACAAAGGTTCAAGTTTAAGTTTCATTTCCCTAAAAGGCCGGCCACTGATCGACAACTCTTCTTGCTTTCTTACAAAAAAAACAAGACGAACACCACTACTTTCTTATCATCGAGCGAGTTGCTGTCGAGTCACCAATAGTAACCCTTGTAAGGGAGTTGTATCAACTTGTATGTCGCAGAGTGACTTTTGAAGAGTTCCCCACTGACAACTTCAGGCAAGATGTCTGCTTGCGCCCGACATTTTGGTGATTAAGTGTACGCCGTAAATAGCTCATCAAAACAAATTGTTTTCAGGGTCTTGTCGTATAATTGATGTACCTACCTACTGGGGATTTCGTTGTGTTTTGAAGTAGGACAGTTTCAGTGCCGCAAAGTCGATGAGAGGTCCTATTTGAAAGGAAATCTAGAAGGCTGGTTTAGAGCCTCGTTTGTTGGACAAAAGGTAACATTGAGACTGAATTCTTCTTTGCCGTCTATGCATAGGTATTTACGTATCTACCGACTAGCTGTTGCCCGCTACTCCGCCCGATCGGAAGGTTATCATTATACCTCGGGAACTGACAGATTTCCCGCTATTTAACCTTAGGCATAGCTTCAGGCCAAATAAACTTTCACATTGATCAGTTGAGATGGTGAAACTTGAAAGAGTGAAAATGGAACAAACAAACAAAAAAGCTTTCGTATTTATAAATAATAATAATAATCCAGACTATATACGTCCTACTGCTGGGCACAGGCCTCCACTCACAATGAGAGGGTTTGGGCTATAGTTCCCACGCGGGCCCAGTGCGGATTGGGAACTTCGCACACACCGTCAAATTACTTTGCAGGTGTGTGTAGGTTTCCTCACGATGTTTTCATTCACCGAAAAGCTCGTGGTAAATTTACAAATTATATTTCGCACATAAATTCCGAAAAACTTAGAGGTGCAAGCCCGGGTTCGAACCCACGACCCTTTGCTCGAGTCAGCAGGTCAAACCATTAGGCTACCACGGCTTTATAAATAGTAATTACTTACCTATTGAGGAATATCTATTTCTATTTGCTATTTTTAGGGTTCCGTACCAAAATGGTAAAAATGGTTATGGTGAGACTTCGTTGCCTGTCTGTCTCTCTGTATGTCACAGCAGTTTTTCTCAGCAACTACACAAGCTATCAACTTGAAATTTGGCATAGTTGTATAACTTGCGTGCGAGCATCTTTTTTTTAGTAAAAACATGAAATTAATTTTAAAAATAATTGAAAAGGGGTCTAGTATGCCCCCATTCTAGACCCCTTGAAAAAGGAAAGTGATTCGATTATAGCAAGTGGGGTTTCATATTATGAAAGGGCTCAATCTGCACATTTCAAAACCACTTTTTTTATCATTTTCCGTGACGTACTTTTTGATTTATAACCAAAAATGTTCAAGAAAAGGTACTCAATTCAACCCTTGTTTCTTAACGTTCCATTATGCCTTCTTTTTGGAATGCGAAAGTTTAAATCCATTTCTGGAACTCTAGAACTTAAAATATAATATTTATTTATCAAATAATTTAATAATTTTGACACAATTTTTACTGAATTATCAATTTCAATTTAGATCAAATAAATCATAAAACGTAAATATGACACACATAGCTGAACGTATTATTTATTTTAGTTGCTTGAAATGGAGCGCAATCTACGTCAGTCAGTTTGACGTTGACGACTTTGACGTTTGCCCCATCATCCCCCAAATGTGAACGAAAGTTCAACTTAAAATTCCATAACAGGTAGTTTTCCCTGCTAACTGTAAAGTTAACCATGGCATCAACATCTAAGGAAAGTGTTCCTTCCACTAGTGATGTGCAGGAAAACGTGAGCAGTGACTTAGAACCAGGCGCTTGCCCGGAAAGTATACTCAACCCAACCGATTCTTTCGAGGAATTTGCTTCAGAAATGAGCTCCAGTCTTCAGGAAAGGAATTGCTCTTTGACCGCAAAAAGCAGTACGATAAGCGAAATTCAGAGTGAGATTGGCGAGAGCTCGAAAGAAGCGCAAATTAAAGCCGCAAAGTCGAGCGATGATTTGCAGAGCAATGTAAGTGTTTTGTTTTGTTTGGTCTTGTATAATTTGCTGTTTGGTTTTGATTAACTTTCTTGACTTAAATTGGATTAGTTATTGAAGGTTAGAAAAGATAGGCCCCCAATGGATTCGTATTCGTAAAACGAGTGCAGTTAGCATATTTTGCAAAAGATTAACCAGTGATTGGCCTCATTCTAACTTCATTGTAACAATCAAGAATCAAGATTGTGAGTAGGTTAGGTACTACTATCTTTGTAACGCAGAAAACATTGAAATGCTTAACCCATGAAACAATTGACGTAGAGTCATCTCAATCAATAATCAATTTTATGTCATGACAATTCAAAACAAAATAAAAATTGTCTTAATAAGTAAACTTTTATTTTAAAAGTAGCCCCCCGGCGTTTTTATTATACTTGTCATAACCATATTGTTAATGTTATGGAAGCTCTTACCCACTTGACAGTCATGCTGTTTGACCATAAAAAAAGCTTTATAGCTTTGAAAACAAAACAGGTTTAAACTTTTGGTTTGTAGTCTTAATACCGTAAATTTCTATGATTCTCAGATCCCACCATCAAGTAGCCTGTGTGTCTTCCCCGTACCATGAAAAACAAAAAAAATATATCACTTTAATGGGTAATTCTCATATCGTTTCAACCACCCGTCACAGTCATGGCTACAAAATTGTCGATTTTCTAAGGAAAAGCTATTGATAAGAATTGTAAGCGGCGGCTCTGCATTCTACAGAATAGCCGCAAATGACATTCGAATCTACAAGGAAGCCCGAAGCCGTCAATAATGCGACCACGGTTGTGACGGCGGCCGAAACGCTCGTGAGAATGACCCTAATACTTAAACTAAACTGTTACATCTAATCCTTTTATTATCCATATTCCAGGAAACTATGTCAGCCTCAGCCAGTAGTTCCAACCTAACAGAAGAGAATGGTGAAATAGACAGTGAGAAGGATGAGTATCTCCGCTCACCGGAGCTAGTCAATAAGGAAAAACATGTGTTTATACTGAGCTCTGCTGGTAAACCTATATATTCCAGGTACAGAATTTTTGTGGTTCTAGTGAATGCTATATGAAGTCAAAATAGTTCGTAATAAATAAGGGTGTAAATCATATAGAGAGTAAACTAGACTTATACCCTTTTCACTTGTACCATACCTTAGGCCACAGATTGAATTATTGCTATATAAAACCTTTAGTGTATCTGTTATATAATAAACACCCAAACCATGACTCACTATTACTAGATAGTAATGGATGAATTAATTCTTGCTGTGATATTTCTGGTGTCTGTATACAATAAAATTAACCTGTTGTGTTGTTTTTATCATTTTGCTGCTATTAGGTTTTGGGTTTATTTTATTCTCTAGCTAGTTCTTCAGTCTTGAGACAATACCTGAATACTTTAACAAACTCAAGGTGAAATTTAGTACAGTTGTAGATTATATGAATCTAACAGTTTTCAACAGAATATCAATAAGTATCTGCGACTCTTTACATGCAGATGCTTGCTTGAATTTACAAATGTACACAAAAAGTTTTTTTTTTTCAGATACGGAAATGAGGATAAACTAGCAGGCCTGTGTGGGGTGATACAAGCTCTAGTCAGTGTGGTAGAGGACCATAACCAGGATATCTTGAGATGCATCAACACTAAGGACTGCAAGTCTGTGTTCCTGGTCAAGGGTCCGTTGATACTGGTCGCCGTTTCAAAATCCAACGAGAGTGAGACGCAACTCGTTTTACAGTTAACGTAAGTGACAAACGAGTATTTTTGAGGTCTGAAAATTTTGAAAATTTTAATGTGAAAGAATTAACGTAATATTTGTATTAGCAAAATTACAGTAATAGATTAAAAAATGAAAATCTTAGCAACATTTGTGTGGGACCTTTAGCTTACTAGCTACTCTTGAGTCCTTAAAATGAAATATTAAATATTTCTGTTTCAAACATTTCCAGGTACGCATTCAACCAAATAGTATCGGTACTTACTCTAACACAACTAAACAGGATATTCGAACAGCGTCGGAACTATGACCTTCGTAGACTCCTCTCTGGTGCGGAAAGACTGATAGACCATCTACTAATCTTCATGGAGAAAGACCCAGCTTTCTTACTTGGAGCGGTCCGTTGTCTTCCCCTTCCAGAGAAGTCTAGAGAAACCATTACAAACGCAATAATATCTGCTTGCCACAAGATAAGAGATCTAGTGTTCGCTATACTGATTGCTGGTAATCAGTTGATCACTTTAGTGAGGATGAAAAAGTATACATTACATCCGTCTGATATACATTTGCTGTTCAACCTTGTGAGGAGTTCGGAGTCGTTTAAGACGGCGGAAAGTTGGACACCGATTTGTTTGCCGAAGTTTGATGCGACGTAAGTTGAATTGATTTTGTAATGTATGTTATTTTCAAATCCAAGAATGCCCGTCCCACTACCTCATTTAAACAGTCAAGGTCATAAATATGTATACATTTTAGTACCTTGACTTTTTACTGTCATGTTTAAACTGCCATATATGAATGTCACAGCGATTAAAATGACAAGGTAAATGTATATGTGATGGCGATGCGGGCCTTCGTGGATTAAAAACAGTACATTTGTAATTTGTTTTTGATTTTTATGCCAACGCTCCACTCTTATGTCTTTGATAATAATGTCTTTTACAATTCTAAAAAGCTCATTCTATCGAACGGCGTTTAGTCTACACAAAATATTCATTAACCAATTATTTTTAAATTACAGAGGCTTCCTTCACGGCCACGTCTCATACATATCCGACGACTGCCAAGCATGCCTTCTTCTTCTGACCGTACAACGCGACGCCTTCTACCCTCTCTCACAAGCAAAACACACAATATCAGACAAACTACGACAGTCAAAATGCCTGTCAGCGATCAACGACGCTCTGAATAGGCACCCAGACTTACCAACAACAGACCCGCTAAAACATATAGGCATACCGGAAATAAGGCATTTTATGTATAAATGTAGATCGACGGCCCAACTGTTCACGTCAGATCCTATATCCATAGACAAATTGCAGGATTATAGGTTAAGACATAAAGAAGGTGGTGATATTGTGAAAGAGAGAAAGGTGGAGAAGATGAGCGAGATAGATTATGTGAGGAATTACAGGAAATTTTGCAGCCAGATACATTGTACGTCGACGCCGGCTAAGTTGATTTTTAGGTCCAATTCGCAGGATACTATTTTAGCTTGGGTAAGTAGAATTTGATTAGATTCAAAGTAGGGTATGTAATTTACTTGTATTGCAATACCGGAACTGGTAGGTATTACGTACAAACTAATCCCGGGATTGCACGACCTATTTCTAAATTAAAGTAACTATGGAAGGTGAATTTGACGTAATTTTGCCTTGGCAACAACTTGAAAAAGATATATCGAAAAAAACGCTCGGAGAATAATAAAGTAGAGGCCCTATAGCAACTTGAGCTTAATAGCTTATTGAGTGTTAATACACTCAATATGCTCAACAGATTTTTATAAAACTTAGCCAATAATAACCACTTCCTGATCGGGAATACAATCTTTCCTTAAAAGTAAAATCAGAACGTCATTGAAATCGATCCATCTTGGACCTAGGCGACATAATAAACACAATATTACCTCTTTTTATGTCTGATGGTTAAAAAATATGCAATTGACATGGGCAAAGAGTATGCTTTATATCAAGTCGATAGAGGTGATAATTCTACAATCACTAGCTACCATTAACTGGTATTTTGCTGCCAGTAATTGGGTGTTTCAGCTTTGTGACTGATAATTTTTAAGATAAAGTAATTGTAACATAGACAGACATACGGACTCGGCGAAACTATAAGAGTTCCTAGACGAACATGCGGACTACGGAAATGTAAAAAGAAATCGTGTGCTAGTCCCATCATTCATTTATTTTCATAATTTCCTACAGGTAACAAACGGATTTGAACTCTACGTGACCTTCGATCCTTTAATGGAGAAAGACCACGCCATCAAAGCCGTAGACCGTCTCCTCCGGTGGATCAAGCGGGAGGAACAGAGGATATTCATCATGAACGCACCGACCTTCTAGCAGTATACCTTCGGGATGACGGCCCTGAAGAACTCTTTACTACTAAACAGTAAGGAGAAGAAAGAGGAAGAAGAGTATACACTTTAAGCTCGATAGATGTCGCTGTTGTTTGTCAGTTGCGCACGCGCTGGGATATATCGTTTATTTGCGAAAATAACGATATCTACCGTGTAAAATTTTAACTACTATTTCTAGGCTATTTCGGATGTCTATCGCTTTCACACTAGCTTTGACTTTGGCTTCTGTTTTTTTATTCGTGCTCATGTTTCAGAGAAACAAAACACTTAATAGTTTGGAAGTACTGTAACAGTACTGCTGTCTGTACAGTACGAGTAAGTTGAAGATCAATTAGCTTGGCAAAAATGAGTTAGCCGTAGTGAAAGGTGGAACTACATTATTTTCTAATGGCAACCACATTAAGGAACAGTTATTGGGTAAAAACAAGCTATATTTCGTGCGCTATTACGCTTCAAGTTCAAGCTTAGTAAATACTTTTAAAAAAAAGTGGGCCTTCGAGTGTTTACTTCATGTTTCATACCTTGATGCAACCATGCCATGTCAATTTGACTAACTGGACGCGCCGTCACGAATTGAAAACAATAGTTTCGACCATATCGCTACTGCTTGTCGCCACGTGATGGTCACACTCCGGTTTATTTTGAGCTGTCAACCACAATTGATATATCCGTCGTTAGCGTTGATGGGGCTAAATTAGAGAGGTCTTATCTGAACTGAATTAGATCATGTCAAACAAAAATATAGTTAATGCCCAAGTACCTAGATTTAGGCATAGTACTCGAGTAATCGTACCTTATTTTATTAGGTATTTGTGGAATCTAATATTAAATATATTGTGTAAATAAGCATGTAGTTTTAGAAATTAACGAAAACGGAACAAAGTGTTTGTTGAAATAAGGTCATAATAAATAAATATATTTAGAGTTAATATAAAATAAATATTTAAATATTTATACCTCCTCGGTGTGATAAATTAATTGTTTATTTTGTCTTACTTTATTGTAGTGTAATTATAATTTATGTGTATAAAAGTATACACGATTTTATCTGGTTTTTATATTGCGTAGAATATAACGTAATTCAATAAAGGTCTCGGCACACAGGGGGACCGCGTCCGTCGATCCCGCTTTTTGCTGAATCGTTAAATTGTAACAATAATACTTTTTAATTTCGGTCAAATTTCGCATTGTCATGCATGAGGCTATTAGAGCAAATTGTTTAACGCAAAATATTTATTTTCGCACGTTTTCATTAAAATCGTTCATTAGCTGGATTCCCTAAAGCCAGGGATTCACTAGAGGACAAACGTCCGCGACAGCGACACGTGTCGCCAGCGACCTCGGACGAAGTGACGCAACATTGCGGGACTTCGCTCGACGTCTGACAACACCGTCTTAGCTGCCGACGTGTTGCGCGATGTCATCAGATACCTATGTCAAGTGCAGTCGCCCGACATTTGTCCCCTGTTGAAACCCTGACATGAAAAATGAGATATTATGGCACTTCGTAAATTTTAACGTTAAAGATAGTAATATGTGATCATGATTTTCAAGCGTTGTTTTATAATGTTATAAAAGAATTAATATACACTCAATGTTATAAGTGCCAAAATGGTTACAATTTGAACCTAAAATATTGAGACTTGCGTGAAGTGTAGTACAATTCTACTTGCCTAATGTAGTTTTGAGTAATAATAATTATGCGACTCTGCCTTCGCATTCAGCGCGTATTAACGTCATTTGTATTTATTTATAAGAGCGTCTCCAAAAATATTTCTCGATCCGTAGTTAACTGACTCGTCTTATTCTATTGCTATAGCAAAGAAAGTGACAGCAGCAACTTTAACGAAACTTAAAAGTTAATTGACGTCTCTGAGTGCGGCCGTAAGACAACTTATAACAATGAACCTATACAATTTAAACTAGCGAGTCATTACAACAAAATAAACATTGACACGGGTTACTCATGTATTAGTGCAGCGTAACACTACCCTCATGAAGGACTCCCATCAAGTCGAAAACTGTCAGACCGTTTCATGAAGCCTGGCTAATAAGTGAGTAACCCGTAACCGTGTGTGTACTAAGTATGAACCTATTTAAAATGTTATTAGGTAGGTAAGTACTAATTTACTTAATTGGTTGTAATTTGTTCCAAAGTGCAATAAATGTAACATTATTTTAATTCATCACGCATTTATTAAAATGTACCTATAATTAGAAAATAAAATGTGATCAGATTTTGAAGGATAATGGATGAATTTATGAATTCAGTATTGATATTGTCTATGAAATCATGTAGTTATATTTGTTATTATATTATTATATGCATTCAAAATAAAATTGGCAGCTGCCATCATTTTAACCTGGGAGTTTTTTTTAGTACAATCAAGGTTATAAACATAGATACGTCCAAAGCCTCCAACATATGTAACCACGATCTTGTCGCCGTAATAAGGTCGTGGTTACATATTTTTGACACTCTGAATGTATCTATATTTATAACTGTAATGTAGGAATATAAAGAGGGTAGATTGTTTTCTTCAATGGTCAAAAATGCAACTGTCATCTTTCTCTTTCAATAAATGTGTGTTAACGGGCGGACGTGTTTTACTGGCTTTCCTCGGAGTTCGGTGGTTATTGTAGGAGTACGTGCATATTCTTCAGTGGCGACGATAAATAGCGAAACGCGTGTGTATAAACTGTGTTTTTCGTGTAATATACAAGTACAGCGGCAGCGATGTCGATCGGCAAAATCGGACCGTTTGACATCGAGAAGGACAGCTGGGGCTCGTATGTGGATCGTCTCGACCAGTATTTCGTGGCGAACGACGTGAAGGCGGCGGTGCAGGTGGCGACGCTCATCACGGTAATCGGGAGCGATGCTTACGAGTTGATGGTTAATCTGTGTACACCCGACAAACCGTCAAAAAAAACGTACACCGAGCTAGTGGAGGTTATGAAAGGGCATCTACAACCAAAACCTAGTTTACTTGCAGAGAGGTTTAAGTTTCGACAAAAAACGCAGAAAAGTGACGAGAGCATCGCAGAGTATGTGGCGGAACTTAAGAAACTGACAAAAGACTGTAGATTTACTGCGACTAGTTTAACGGAGAACCTAAGAGACCAGTTCGTATGCGGAGTAGCAAATGAAACCATTCGTAAAAGGTTATTTACGGAAGACGACATCACGTTTGAAAGAGCATTCGCGATCGCGGTGGCGGTGGAGGCGGCGGAGAGTCACGCGGCGCTGGTGGAGGACCGTGGCCGGCAGGCCGACGGCGCGCCGGCGGCCCCGGTGCACCAGCTGACGCCGCGCAGGCGGCCGGCGGGCGCGGGCGCAGGCCGTGACGTCACTCGCATTCCACACCGCGCGACGACCGGTGGTCCAAGTTTCACAAGCGGAGCGGGTTTAAATAAAAAAACTTTTAAAAGTGCTTCCAACAGTTCTAACACTAAAGAGTATAGTAGTATACGTTGTTCGGCATGCGGAGAGAAGCACGAGGCTGGAACGTGCAAGTTTAGGAATTATGTTTGCAGAGTCTGCTGCCGGGAAGGCCATCTAAAGAAGATGTGTCCGAATTTGAAGAAGGGCACTTCATTTCATAACATGCTAGAAGAACAGGTTGTGTATTCGGAGGGTGATAGCAGTGGCAGCGAAGAGGTAAATAATTTTTCTATGGACACTTATGCGCTTAAAAAGTTTGGACCATACGTCATAACCTTACAAGTAAATGATGTAAATTTAAGTATGGAGGTAGATACTGGAAGTGCTATCTCTTGTATAAGCAACGATTGTTATAAGGAATATTTTTGTAATTGCGATTTGCAAGAAAGTGAACTTAATTTACGTTATTACACGGGAGAAATTATAAAACCCTTAGGTATGATTCAGCCAATGGTCAGCTATAAGGATAAATGTAAAAAAATGGATTTGTACGTTGTAGATAAGGGCAAAACTAGTTTGGTAGGGAGACAATGGCTGAAGGAAATGGGAATTCAACTGTCGTTTATTGATTGTTACAATGTAAATAGCACGGAAAAGGGGTTCAATTTAGAACATTTCAGTTCCAGATATTGTGAAGTATTTGAAGACGGCCTGGGGAGGTTCACTGGCGGGCGCGTCGGGTTCCGTTTGCGCGAGGGCGCGGCGCCCGTGTTCCTGCGCGCGCGCCCGCTGGCGTACGCGCTGCGCGAGCCGGTGGAGCGCGCGCTGGACCAGCTGGTGCGCGACGGCGTCATCACCCCGGTAAACTCGTCCGACTGGGCCACTCCAATTGTGCCGGTTATGAAAAAAGACGGATCCATTCGGGTATGTGCTGATTATAAATTAACACTTAATAAATGTTTAGAGGTGGACCGTTTTCCGTTACCGAGGGTGGAGGACTTACTCGCAAAATTACACGGGGGCGATAAGTTTACAAAATTGGACTTATCACAGGCATATGCCCAGTTTGAGTTAGACGACTCCAAAAATTTTACAGTCATAAACACGCACCGGGGTTTATTTATGTACAACAGGCTAATCTATGGGTTGGCGTCGAGTCCTGGTATTTTTCAGAGGAAGCTAGAACAGCTATTTGGTGATTTACCAAGAGTAGGTATTTTTCTAGACGATTTAATTATCACCGGCGTGGATGATAAGTCACATTTGGAAACTTTGTATGAAGTGTTTGATAGGTTAAAATCTTATGGTTTGAAGATAAGGAAGGATAAGTGCACGTTTTTAGCGGAATCCGTCACTTATTTAGGTTTCGTCATAAGTAAAAAAGGGGTGCATACCTGCCCTGACAAATTGAAAGCCATAGAAAAGGTCCCAAAGCCAAGTAACGTGTCGGAACTGCGATCATTTTTGGGGTTAGTGATGTATTATGCTAAATTTATTCGTAATATTAGCACTTTACTGTCACCGTTATATAATCTTCTTAAGAAAGAAGTAAGGTTTGAATGGAGCCAGGAATGCGACAGAGCGTTTAAAGAGGTAAAAAGTCTGTTGACGTCCAGTGAGATCTTGGCTCACTACTCACTCGAGCTGCCGGTGGTGCTCACGGCGGACGCCAGCGGCCAGGGCGTCGGCGCCGTGCTGTCCCACGCGACGGCGGAGGGGGAGCGCCCCGTGGCGTACGCCTCGCGCACGCTCAACGCGGCGGAGAAGGGTTACTCGCAGATCGAGCGCGAGGCGTTAGGTATTATATTTGGTGTTAGAAAATTTCACCAGTATCTATATGGAAGGAGATTCACGTTACGAACAGATCATAAGCCGCTAGTGTCCATTTTTGGGGAAAAGAAGGGCATACCGGTGATGGCAGCAAGCAGGTTGCAGCGTTGGGCGGTTATATTGGCGGGCTATGACTTCGATATTGAATACGTTCGTAGTGAGAAAAATTCGGCAGATGCCCTGTCACGTTTACCCTTACCCACTGAAACGTCAGGTAATACGGTAAAAGAAACTACCTATTTAAATTTTATTCAAAACTTTATGCCAGTAGATAGGAAAGCAGTACAAAACAGTACAACCCGAGACGAAATCTTAAGAAAAGTTGTACTGTTTTTACAATCAGGTTGGCCGGGGACCAATAAAGAGGAGGAAATGCAACCGTATTACTCGCGACGACATGAATTGTACTTAGACATGGGTTGCATTGTTTGGGGTTATCGGTTAGTAATTCCTTCCGCATTAAGGGATATGATGCTTAAAGAGCTACATGTGGGTCACATGGGGATCGTGAAAATGAAGGCGATGGCCCGCAGCGTGATGTGGTGGCCGGGCATCGACGCGGACATCGAGCACGCCTGCCGCGGGTGCCGCACGTGCTCCGCGGACGCGCCCGCGCCGCCGCGCGCCGCGCCGCAGCCCTGGCCATACGTGTCGGACCCTTGGTCAAGATTACACGTTGATTTTTTGGGACCTTTCCATGGTCGCACGTTTTTAATTATTTTTGATGCCACTTCTAAATGGCTCGAGGTATTTCTGATGAAATCAACGACAGCGGGTGCTGTTATTAAGGTATTAAGAGAAACCTTCGCGCGGTTCGGTTTGCCTAAAGAAGTCGTTTCAGATAATGGACCCCCCTTTTCTAGCAAAGAATATAATGAATTTATGACACGCAACGGTATTAAAGTAAGTTTTGCGGCCCCATATCATCCATCATCAAATGGGGCAGCAGAGGGGGCAGTCAAACTATGCAAGCGGGCGGTGAGAAAGGCGCTGCGAGACGGCTGTGATGTGGACTGCGCGCTGCAAGCCTACCTGTTAAATTACCGTAACGTAGCTCACAGCACCACAGGCGTATCGCCAGCAACGCTTTTGCAGCGTAGAAATTTAAGGTGTAGATTAGATTTACTGAAGGGCGATCGACAAATCGAAGAGAAGGTAAAAGAAAGGCAGAACAAACAAGTGGAATACGCTGGGGGGACAACAAGAGAGTTTAGGGAGGGGCAAAAAGTGCTTTTTAGGAATTATAGTGGGGGTAGGAAATGGTTAGAGGGAAGCGTGTCACGGAAAACGAGTTCACGTAACTACGTGGTTTTAGCGGAAAACGGTGCACCTGTAAATAGACATGTAGATCAGATCAAACGTAATTGGGCTGATACTCTCGAAGGGCCGTCACAATCGGAAACGTCAGAGACGAGTTTACAGAACACAGGGGGTGGTCACGCCGCCGCGCTCGAGCACACAGCTCGTGCCGCGACCCCCGCGGACACGGCGCCGCAGCCCCACAGCCCCCCGGCGAGCCGTCCCGGGCCGGTTCTTAGACCTAGGGATAAGTTAAAGCCTGTAAACAGATACGGATTCGATTTTGATTAGACTAAGTAATGTTAAGTAGATTTTAGATAGCATGTGTACAAATATTACATGTGTATAATTAAATAATAGTATTATTAGATAACGGTGGAGGTGTAATGTAGGAATATAAAGAGGGTAGATTGTTTTCTTCAATGGTCAAAAATGCAACTGTCATCTTTCTCTTTCAATAAATGTGTGTTAACGGGCGGACGTGTTTTACTGGCTTTCCTCGGAGTTCGGTGGTTATTGTAGGAGTACGTGCATATTCTTCAATAACCTTGACTGTACAATCAAATATAACTATTAAATAGATAAAAAAAAAACAACTAAATCAGGACTCCTACGTTCAGATCTCAAAAAAATGAATGGCTCAATGCTCACAGCATATAGGGCAAACAAACAGTCTCCTATTTTACCTTCCCGATTATTGGCACTATGAACTCTATTTAAGTAAATAAATTCATATCAATAGCAATAGACTTTGATTTCATCCACAAATGGCAAATGGAAAACTTCAAATCTCTGTCAGTGTGTGAAACGTTGCAGATATCCGTTAAATGGCCTTGAAGGGGATCATTTGCCCACACCACACACCATATTTGCAAGCAGATTCAGAAATAATAAAACTTGGATACTCTTAAACAATTTATTACACTAATACCTTCCACCCCTATCTCTGTTCCTCCTCTCAGTTTCATGTCTGTCCCTCCTCTCCCTTTCCTTCTCACGTTCCCTCTCTCTGTCCCGCACGCGTTCTCTGTCTCGTTCTTTCTCGCGTTCTCGGTCCTTTTCTCTTTCCCTCTCTCGCTCACGTCGACGCTCGCGGTCTCTGCTCCGCGAACGCTCCCGTTTGCGGTCTTTGACGCGTCGGTCGCGATCTCTAGATCTGTAATAGAAAGTTATTTTTAAGTCAAGTTTTATGGATGCCATAGAATAACTTTTTCTCACTGTCCTTTATGCACTTGTAGATTCTAGGCTATGTTGGAGGTGAAGTGAACAGAGAACACAAAATCCCTACACCACAAGCCGCAGACTCGCTCAGTCAGTTTGTTTTAATGTTTTTGTTGCTCAACATTTAGATATAGTTGAAGTTTTTTAATTTAATAATATTGGGTTTTGTTTTTTTTTTATTGGTGTTTTATTTTATGTTTTTTGGTTGTGTGACCTGCCGTCGTGTTACCAAATGGTTCCTGTGTATGTGTAAGATCAACTCTGGCCTCAAAACTGGTATTGCGCTGAGATGGGACCATTTTGTGTCATCTGGCACTAGACAGTTTCTTCTTTTTTCTTTTTCTTTTTCATTTTTGTTTTGTTTGTTAATTTGTGTTCTGTGCTTTTGTTAGATGTATGTAAATGAAAATTTTTTCTTCTTTCTTTCTATTTTATGGGTCTGTAATGTGTTTATAAGGTGGCAGGATGTGGACTAAATTGGGGATATATTTTTTCTGATATATATATAAGACACTATAATAAAAAAAACATAATTGAACCAGCAGGGCCAAATTAATATTATTATTATTTATCAGGCAGGCAGTTGTGACAACTGATAGACGCCTGTATCCCGGCTATTCGTTGGTCAAGTATTCTTTGTACTTCTGTGTTGATCTAGTCGGTTTTTAAACTGATTGACATTCAGTGCTGATACTACATGTTCCGGTAGTTTGTTCCATGGTTTGGTCACTCTGTTACATAAGAAATTCTGCGAGGATTGTTGTGGGAAAGCTCATTTAGAAGTTTGAATTGGTGGCCTCGGAGACGAGTATTGTTATTACGCTTGAACAGGTTATGGAACTCCTGTAAATCGTAATGCCCTGCGTAATCGTAATGCGTATTGTAAGCTATGTCACCAGATTTATTTCCACCAGGTAGTTAGCTGACTTGTTCCACAACCTCTAGTAAGTATAATAAAAAAATACTCCATTGGTCTAAAATCATTACCTACCTACACAAATAGAGTACCTATGGTGGGTTAACATTAGACATCTGCCAACTATTGTTTTTGCCAACTACTTGCCGACTCTAAAAAGTGCCGAATAGTCAGTTTTCCCCAATAGTTGGTTAGTTAACATTCAATAATATGAAGCTTACCCTAGTAGATTATTTGCCAATTGGGCAAAGATTCAAGATTTAAGAACAATTCATATACATAAACATTATCTTCTAATGTATTATACCTTTATGGAATATTAGCAAATTAAATATTTAACACACTGTCAAATAGCTTTGCAGGTGTGTGCAGGTTTCCTCACGATGTTTTCCTTCACCAAAAAGCTCATGGTAAATTTACAAATTATATTTCGCACATAAATTCCGAAAAACTTAGAGGTGCGAGCCTGGGTTCGAACCCACGACCCTCTGCTTAAGAGTCGGCAGGTCAAACTATTAGGCTACCACTGCTTTTTTTTTAACAATTTGGAAAGACATCTCAATCAAGTGTGGACTTACTATATATGCTTAATTTCTTTTAACAATATTTACCAAACAAGAAAAGACTGGTTGAAATTAATGTAAAAATTATCAAATCACAAAACAAACCTTTCTCTCCTCTTGTCTCTATCCCGTCTCTCCTTTTCCCTCTTGTTTTCTTTGGCTTCAACGTCATTGTCTTCATCTGACGGCATATCCTCATCCAAATCATCGTCCAAGGCTGACATTTTAGGCTCCAGCTCATTATTCTCTTCAAGCACATGCCTCTTCTGTATCCTGGGGAGTATCACGTCACACAAACGCTCCTCGCGAAGCAATTCATCTATAAACTCGTCTACATGTACAATTTCAAACTGCCCCACACGATTCTGGCGCCTTAGTTTCCGATTATCATTGAACAGCGGTTCCAGATACTTATAACAATCTACAGACGTCCCTGTAAGCCGCATGTAAAAAGCACCCAATGCACGCACATATTTAAACTCCTCGTTCTTTATAAATTCAACGACGATGTCTTTTTCAGGTTGGATTTGGAGCATTTTGAGCACTAAACATAGAAAAGGAGTTGGATAAATAAAACCCCCGTGCACGCCGCCGACATAGCGTAATTCCATGGCTTTGTCCACTAGTAACTCTGCCGTTAACGCGAAACATTCTTCCTTCCAATATTTCGAGTCGTATATACGTGCTCTGATGATCTTTTCTATCAAATATTGCGGATTCGTACCGCGAATCGACTTCGCGTCTTTTACCGTCCTGTTCGCCATCTTTACTGAATTTTGACAGATAGCTTACAGCTCTTTGAGCCCCGTTTGCATAACATGAGCAACTTGTTTGGCAGAATGCTTCACTGAATGTACAGTCTACACACAATCACACACAACACGACAAAGGTAACTTGAAAAAGTATCAAAAATTTTGAAATTAACGCTGAAAACCCTGTGGACAGCTAACTCTGGTCCATACTCACGAATAAATTAAAAAATAAAAACTAAATCTGGTATAACCGAAACAAAAACAACAATTATTTGTTTAACTAGAAACGTAGCTTGACATAAAAGAGTTTGACGTAGTGGCACTAGTGACAGGTGGATCTACAATATTTCAATGAAGCAACCACCACATTGTGCATTAAATTTTAGTAGGATAAAAATGGATTACGTTATTGATTTTAATTCCGAACAGCAACTACCATAATTTTTTCCAAACTATTTTTTGCCATCCTACACACTTCAGTACCTAATTAAAGTAATAAACTGCAAAAATACTTTAATCTGTTTATTACTAGATGTCGTAACTTCTGCAGCGCACAATTTCAGTATAAATTTTGCAAGTAGTATAGGTTTAAGGACACAGTACTTATATTTCTTTATTGAAAACTAACCATTCTGAACTTTACCCTTCTTACAAACGGAAGAAACAAATCAGACAGCAAAAAGGACTTGGAAAAACGAGCGAAGTGCGTCTTAAGTACACATAAATTAAGAATTCACAAACCCAAAGTAAAAAGGAGTATTTTCAAAGTACATTTACAAATACCAAGTTATTTACGTAGAGTTGTAGAGATTGTAATGTGAAATCAGAGGTCTACATTGCTACACGGTAGCTTTAAACAACACTTACCTACTTGATACTACTAAACGCAGCTTAAGCATTAATAAAATGCAATTAGTCAAGGTGTATCGTGTGTCGTGTTCATGTGCAATTAAAACAATAAATAATAGTAAAATAAAGCAGTTGTTGTAAAAAATATAAATATAAATGAATTATTTTGTTAAATTTTTTGTAATATACGAAGGTTAGCCAACAATATTAAGGTTAGATTTAGTAAAATGAAACGTTAATATATTTGTCAACTCAAATGTCATGTCACTGTCAAAGTGACAAACCGGGTTCGCGCTTGGGTATCCCAAACGGTCGTTGTTCAAAACATTTTCATTTTAAACCCTTAATACATTTCCCGTACTGTAATTAAAGATAAGTGATTTAGAAAGTGGCTTAAAATGCAACCTAACAAAAAGAAGAAGGGTGGCGAAGAGCCCATGGAAGTAGACGATAATGCGAGTACTGCCGCAAATGGCGGGACTGGACAAGCAGATCAATTTGATAATAACGGCGACATTGACCATATTTCTGAAGACGAAGACGGCGGTTGCCGTGTGGGCGGCGTTTATATACCACCAGCTCCAAAGCCAGCCTTAACTTTTGATGCTACCGGCCCTAGGTTGATCATAACGCACATCGTTAATGAGAACTTTAAAAGTTATGCTGGTGTACAGGCTCTGGGACCATTTCACAAGGTAACTAAAGCACAACTAACTATTCACAGCCAATGTGTCTAGGAAATACGAATGACATAAATATGATGTGTTATAAAATAACTAGTTATCAGGTAGGCACCCGGTTAAATATCCTATAAGTCTTTAAAAACCCAATCTTTTGGGTAAATTTTACGTACTCCTGGTAAATACTGAGATGGATACCAAGTTTTGGGTATTTGCCTAGATAGTTGCCCATCTCTGGATGCAAGAGTGAGTGTGATAGCAATAGACTACCATGTAAGACATACTGTGTGTAAAATTGATAAATCATTATTTTCCTATAAAATTTGTCACCTGTTTCAGTTCATATGGATCCGAATTCCCTGATTTTGATCTAATAGTACAGGTTGTGTGGAATTAGATTTAAAATAAATTTCCAATTATTACTTTAATTACAGAGTTTTACGGCAATAATTGGCCCAAATGGCAGCGGAAAGAGCAATGTAATAGATTCCATGCTGTTTGTCTTTGGGTACCGAGCCACCAAGATCAGGTCGAAGAAGATCTCGGTCCTTATCCACTCTTCCAGCAAACATCCAAACATCACAAGCGCCAGTGTCGCTGTACACTTCTGTCAGATTATTGATGGGGTAAGTTGATAATTCTATCATGTTTCCTCTCTATGTGGAAGTAAAGCTTGCTAAAACCAATAACATTTTATGGTAGCTTTAAACAATTTAGAACAAATCTGCTACTTGTCTGTTTGTTGTTGCACTTAGTTTTCAAATACTGCAAAATATCCTTTTATTGTTAATAAATATTAGAATAGAATAGAATTAATAAATATATACTTTTTTATTATTCCATGAGAATTAATAAACATTAATTCTCATGGAATAATAAAAAAGTATATATATAATGAAAAAAAAGGTTAACTTTTCCCTTACTAGTGTTTTATGATAATCTGATCATCAAAGAAGGCTCTTCTCGTGAAGGCTGAGAAGGATAAGTTCAGTAACTACCTTGTCTTAATTCAACTATCATCGTTCTGAAAGACGTTTCAGTAAACAGTCTCATAGCAATGAGTTTCAACCAACACCTCAACATACTCTCTCTAGATGACCGAAATAAAAGCCAGATACTGTAACGTGTTCATCCCGTTTACATGCACCTTGTTGTATTTTTAAACTGAAATCATTAAATATTTCACATAAATCTATGTTTGTTTTGGTATCGCACTTTGACAGCCAGGTTCATCTGACAGCTGTCACAGATAAAGGTAACAGAAAGTATTTTGAGCTTGCATTGATCTGTTTTCGATCTTCTTCCATAGATTATCCCAGGCCTCTCGTCGTGTTGGTAGTTCGTTTATGGGTTGACATCTGTCGGAGGTTATGTTGGTAACTCTTATATTAACACCGAAATTGGCGTCATGTTCCAATATTCGTTACCATAGATAATTTGTTTTTTTAAAAGGTTTCTGTGGATTTCCTATGGCAAGGTTTTATGCTCTTTCTCTTCGCTCTGAGACTCCATTAAGGATGGTCGATTTTTGAATCGAGCTTAATCGCTCGAAATTTCCAAACAATTTAATTTGTTTTCTTCTGACACACTCCGGAACATTTCCTGCGAATGTGATCGCTGTTTATTTGGTAGCATCGAGGATGCCTTTCGTCGGCGTGTTCTTCAATATGGCCCGCCACATATTTTAAGGAAAAAAACGCTCCCTGAGCGTTTTTTTTTCAACTTTAATCTTCATGCGGTTTACGTCGCTTTAACATCGAACCTTCGGTTTCTCCAGGGATCGCATATTTTTCCACGTGTCGTCATGCATCACGACCGGGAACTTTTCAACATGGCTTAATTTAACTTCTTTTCAATTTCTTCGTCCCTTTTAACATGACGTTAAACTGTAATTTATTATTTACCTTCTAATCGAATACTAGACTCTTAGTTGGGCTAGTAGGTCAATAATGTAACATAGGACTTTTTGCTACTTAGCTAAAACCTATTTGTTTTACTTTAAAACACCTTTAATTTAAACTTTCCACCTGCTATAGGTTAGGAAAACTTTAGTATTCAATTTGTTTAATTCTGGTTTAGTCCAGTATAATTTCACTTTAGCTTTTCACTTTATTCGTCTAGTTGTCATGACGTTAAAAACCTATTTATTTTGTTGAAGAATTCAAGCATACTTTTTTTACCTGCTTCGAGTTTGAAATACTTATTAAATTAAAATTTTCTTTAATACTGGTTTAGCCCAGTTTAATTAAATTCATTTCCTTTAGTTTTCCACAGGCATATCCTGTAATGAACAATTTTTAATAAGGAAATTTAATTCAGTTTGTTTTGCACACCTTCTTACATCTTAGCGTGACAAGGATCTATCTAAGGAGTAATTTGCTTATTCTTGGAACTGTACTAGCTTTATTTGGTACAGCCTTCTTCTGTTTGATGCTTAATGCTTTGTTTAAGATCTATCTAAGTTATTAAGTAGAATAAGGTAACTTTAACTACTTATAAGTAAACTTAACACCTAACGTTTACATTCTGTACTAGTTAGTATTTAAATTTTTACCAATAGAAGCAAGACTATTAGAAAATCTATCTTTTATTTAATACTCTCCCTCCTTTGAGATTAAAAGGACTTTCCTCCACTGAGGATCCGAGGTACTATTTTTTTATATTTAATATTTCTATCAATTAGTGTCCTGGCGCCCGAGATATTCTCATTTTGTTTCCTTTTCATAAATTTGGACATTAATTAAAACTCCATTTAATTTATTAAAAATTTAATTTTTAAAGTTTATAGTTTATGTTGGTTTGTCTCTCTGACATCTCACCATGGACTAAGATTGGTAAACATTTCATTTGCCATTTTTTAATAATTACACATCTCTCTCTCCCACACACACACATATATTTTTTAAAACATTACAATACATAAGGTAGTTCTCCTTGTCAAGGCGACACGCCTCATTGTCAGAAAGTTCTTTCTGTAGTCCTAACTATAGGTAGCTTGAGGCCGCGTACTTGACGCCAGCGTCGGCGACGGCGGCAGCGGCGAGCAGCTGCTATAACTATTACTTTTGAAAATTATAGTAAAATTTAAATTTGCCCCTGACTACGACTATTCATACCAAATTTCTCATCAATCGTTTAAGGCTTTGAACCGTAAAGATGCATCAAACATACAAACACACTTTTTTGCATTTATATTATTATATAGTGAGGATAAAGATTTATGATACGTGAAAACGTTTACATGCCTTGATTTTACTCGACTACCTAAGAAGGAGGGTATTGCTTTTACCTGACTATCCAAAAAGGAGGGTAATGTTTTTCGGGTGTAATGTATCCATGTTTCTTTGTGACCTATAAGCTGACGTTGACGGATTTAAAAGTGCGGTGTATCGTTGAATTGGTAATTACCCAAGGAGTATCAAAGGCTATATTAGAACCTCCTTAATCCTGATGCTGTAGGGTAGTCGGGTTTCCAAAGCTTGCTTTTTTTAGACTCCAGGTGTATTTTTTATGACGATTTACGTCTGGCAGTGAGACTGGGAGTTGCTCGTCTCAAGACACGTCAAAATAAATGTCGTCTCCCCAAGAGGCAAGCTTACATAGCGCGGTTGCGTCTTCTAACGAAACCGTAAATAATGTAGGTACTTAAGATTAAATTCGACTCAAAAAAGAAAATGATAGGCCAGCCGGGGCAACTACGTCTATGGGGTAAATTAAATACGCTTAAAACAATTTAAAGAAAACGTAAAAATAAATTAAAAACGTAAACTTCTACGCAGTTAACCTTCCCTTTCCTTTTTCGTAAATCCTCACAAAATACACCTTCTAAAGAAGAAAAAAGTAGAAGTAGTTAACGTTTATTTCTTCCAAATCTTTAAAAAAGACATGTACCCCGTAGACGCAATTATCCCCGTTGACCTTACTGTGGAAAAAAACAATTATAACACGTCCTTTTTTTTAAAGCCTCGTCTATTTATAAAACCTCAACGTATCAATGCCTTTTTTATCCAATTATCGATTCTTCTTGATGCGCCCGTCAATTCGTCGCACGTCGAACGCCATAATACGAACAGGTCATGAGAGTCGCAAGCCATGTGGCAGGGAGTTTGGTATGACCTGTAGTTACTGGCACATACTGGTCTGTAGGCTCGCTTATTGCAATGGCATGGCAGGAATCCCATAACACTGGAGAGCCAGAAGGCTGATAGAAAAGCCACTGAAAAAATAGTTAAAATAATTAATGAGTTGTTTTCAACAGAGTTAAATACTTTAAAAAAAAAAAATCATGATTGCGTATTGTGTTGTATTGTGTCCTTTGTGTTGTTTGTTGTTTTGTTAAGAAGGCAAGAGGGTTATTGATATATATATATATATATATATATATATATATATATATATATATATATTATCTCCGTAACGCCTCGCAACTTCAGAGCGAGCTAAATGTTTGGCACGGGCTATAACTATATATATATATATATAGAACACGGGAGCCGAGCTAGCTAGCTAGCTAATAGCTATAGTAGCTTTCATAAGCGCATACCAGACTCGGCTGCCGTGTCCTATTGTTCCGACCCCGACGCGCTAGAGTTGCAACAATGAAACTATTAACTTGCAGTAGGTAATGGGAAAATAATTGTTGATAAACACAACCCTAGCATTCAACGGCTACCGAGTGCTCGGCAGGTAGCAATGATTTCTGAGAGGCTGCGTAAATGAACAGGGCTACAGTCTGATGCATATTACGTTGTAAATATTTGGTATGCAGCGAAACTACTTGATTTGAGCTTGGTTGTGAAAGTGCTAAAATATCAAATACATTTTCGAAATGTCTCTTAAACGGTTGGGGATTGGTACACCCGCCCTAATAGTAAATTTTGATAATGTTTGTGTTCAGCCTTCTTTATAGTAATATGTGTGTGCTCTAACACAATAATACGAATTTTGTTCATAAATTAAACATACCCAAAGTAACTTGAAAATTCATAATGAATCTTGAGATTGCGACTTAATAAACGTTTGAAGCTTATATATGTAGTCGAATTAGTTTCACTGCTTAACACTTTACCTCCTCGTCTCTAAGGTGTTTTTTACCTCCGCCCCGAAAAATAGGATGTGAACCGTGTGAATAAGCCCTGACTTTATACGTGTCTGTGTGCCCGTCCGTCTGTCATCGACTATTGCCCGAACGGTGATCTGATTTCAAAGCGTTTTTGACCAAGCGAGTTCAAAGCGTCTCCGTTTCGGCTCGGGTAAAAATGCTATCGTTCGTATGTCCACATTTCCAGATGTCCAGCTGTTCACCTCTACAGGTACGCATTTCTCAATCGATTCTCGTGAAATTTTGTGAGTACGTTCTATAATTATGTGGAATTCTATTGTCGATTCAGTTTTACGAAATTTTTCAAAACGGCGGAGATATGAGGGTTTTTGCGATTACAAACTCATTTGCGGTGTTGGTAAACTGACCGCGACGTATGTCGATGTATGGGGATAACAGTTTTCCAACGGTAAAGTTAAGTTTGTCGCGAGGTCTACAGCTCACAGAGCTACTACTTTATTCATTTGAAAGCTTGAATTTCAGCGATGGTTCTTAGCTGAGTTTCATGATAATCGGTTGCCCCTTTAAGAATTCCCAGCTCTGAAACTAGGTTGTGTGGGGGTTCTGTCTGTGGTTGACAGTACGATACATTTTTCAAATTAAAGTAAAAAAACGCACCATGCACGATTTTTTCAACAATAGTAACTACATATTAGCCCGTGAGCCCGCTCCAAAATTGCCTACGTCATATGAAATCACGATAAAATGCATGGCCCACGGTCGGCTAAATTGTGCTGAGCGAGGATCAGAAGATTATCGCACCTAAAATTGGCCGGAAGTTTGAGAAAATGCTTCACTTCCGGTCAAAATTTTAAGGTTATATTTACGACATGTGACATCAATGTGACTAAGATGTATTTACTATTGTTGAAAAAAATCGAGTAGGTATTCCTTAGAAACAGACAATTCTATGATGACTCGTGCATGGTACATCGGTAGTGTTGAAAGAAAATGATTGCCGCTTATCTTGTAATTGTTAAGTGTTCATTATGAACTATGAAATTTCTATTTTTACGTCAGTCTTCTATTTCTCACTGGTCGAATGCATTTGGAATCGCAAATCAATAGATCACTATTACGTAGTTCGATCAATGAAAGTGCCGGAAATCAAATGTCCCGTCCTCCTTTTCCAGCCTTACTCCCAATTACCCGACTGTCCAGGAAAAGGGTAATGTTTTCAGGTATATATATGGGTCATTTATAAAGGGGGAGGGGTGTTTGGACTTCCGGTATTTTCAATAATGTATGTATTGGACGCGCATGTCTGACCTCATGTAGGTCAAACAGCTGGACGGATTTTGAAAAGTGAGGTTTTTTTTATATTACGATGGTGGCAAACAAGCGTACGGCCCGCCTGATGGTAAGCGGTTACCGTAGCCTGTGGACGCCTGCAACACCGGAAGTACTATCACATGCGCGTTGCCGACCTTTTAAAAACTTATTTACTCCCCTCTTGAAGAACTCCATGCTGTAGTCCCCAGGGAGAACTTTGGCAGGGAGCTCATTCCACAATCGGAGTGTTCGCGGGAGGAATTTGTTTTTTTTCTTTGTTTGGTCTTTTCCATCGAGTGTTATGCTTACTTCCTTACTAATCCTACTAATATTTTAAATGAGAAAGTTTGTGTGTGTTGTGTGCTAGTGGTTACTCTTTCACGCTGCAACGGCTGGACGGATGTGGATGAAATTTGGAATGGAGATAGCTTATACCCTCGATTAACGCACAGGCTACCTTTCATCTCGCAAAATTTGATAGTTCCCGTGGGATACACAATAAGCGAGTTCTAGTCGCGGGCAAAAGCTAGTATAATAAATGCGGAAGTGAGTTTGTTTGTTTGTTACGCGTTCACGGCTAAACCGCTGAACCGATTTCGATGATATTTGGTATGGACATAGTTTGAGTCCCGGGGAAGGACATAGGATACTTTTTATTCCGGAAAAAATGGACAGTTTGCGGACGCGGACGTATAGTCGTGGGCAACAACTAGTAGGCTATATTTTAACCTTTTATACTGATGCCGTAGAGGCACTGTTACTGTTTGACGACGCGGTTAGCCTAGTTGGTAGTGACCCTGCCTACGAAGCTAACGGTCCCGTATTACGGTTCGAATCCCGGTATGGGCAAATATTTGTGTGATGAGCGCAAGTATTTGTTCTTGAGTCATGGATGTTTTCTATATATTTAAGTATGTATATCGTTGCCTGGTACCCATAGTACAAGCCTAGAGCTTAGTTTGGGCCTAGGTCAATTTGTGTGAGATTGTCTCTGATATTTATTTATTGTACTGTTTTTCTAAGACGTCATGTTTAAAGGATTCCGTTCAGTTTCTTATTGACGACACGAGTATCAACAAAGACTTTCCCACTGAATTTTAAGTTTACTTCCTTACTGATGCTGCACGGGCATTCGTATTCTGCAAAGGTATTCGGGTTTTCAAAGCTTACTTTGTACCCGAATGCCGAAGAAGGAAGGTAATGTTTTTGTGAGATTTCCCAATCGAAAAACGGCTGACTTTATTTGTGTAAACTGTTTTAAAAACTACCTTATTTTATCATTACTTAACAATTTCGTTTGTACAGTCGAAAATAGTAATGCTATTGGTAATGGATGTAATGGTATTCATGGGTAGTAGTGCTTGCTGTCCTTTGACACAATTGGTCGTTCGGTAGCTACATAAAAAACCTGTGAAGTGGACATGATGACGAAATAAAAGACATTTCTTTATTTTATCCTTGTATTTCTCACGTTGATTGTGTATGATGCGCATCACAGCAAATAGTTACAAGAAATACTTGCTTTTTTTAGTCCCGGTCACGATAGGGTGTTATCGGTTTTGGTTTTAAAAACATAATCGGCTAAATAAAGTACCTACGGGAGAAAAAAGGGCATTTTAGTGTTTCAGGATAACGTTAGTTGGCTCGGAATAACATACAACTCCCTCTAGGTTGTTGGCTTCGCGTAAGAGCTGGTTCTCCAGGTTGTTGGTTTGCAGTAGCAACTGGTTCACTAAGTTGTTGGGTCGGGGCAGCAACTGGTTCACTAGGTTGTTGGTTTGAAATTGAAACTGGTTCTCTAGGTTGTTGGTTTGAGACTCTAACAGTTTCTCTAGGTTGTTTGTCCGGGACGAGAACTAGTTCTCTAGGTTGTTGGTTTGGGGTAGGAACTAATTCACTAGGTTGTTGATTTGGGGTTGCAACTGGTTCACTAAGTGGTTTGTTTGGCGTAGTAACTGGCTCACTAGGTTGTTGGTTTAGAATTGCAACTGGTTCTTTAGTTTGTCGCTTTGGGATAACAACTGGTTCTTTAGGTTGTTGATTTAGGGTATCAACTGGGTCACTGGGTGGTTCGTTCGCAATTAAAACTGGTTCTTTGGGTTTTTGGTCCGGGATGCCAACTGATTTTCCAGGTTGTTGGGTCGAGATAACAATTGGTTCGCTGGGCTGTTGGGCCGAATAAAAAGTAGGTTTGCTAGGACGTTGGTCCCGAATAATAAAGAGCTGGTTACGTAGTGGGTTCGTCGTCCCAACGAGTTTTCGTAGATGACTTGGGATAGAATGTTGGTGAGATATAATAAGTGGTCCGTTAGGATGTTGGTTCGGTGTAATAGCGGGTCTGCTGGGATCTTGGTCCGGGGAAACTACGCGTCCGCAAGGTGGTTGTTCCGGGATAATATCTGAGCCGTTAGGATGTTGGTCAGGGATAATGATGTGTGGATGTTGGTTAATAAGTAGGTTAATAACTGGTTCTTTAGGTTGTTGGTTCGGGTTATCAACTGGTTCTCTAGGTTGTTGGTTTGCGATGGCAATTGGTCCTCTGGGTTTTTTATTCGGGCTAACAACTGGTTTTCTAGGTTTTTGGTTCAAGATATCAACTGTTTCTCTAGGTTGTTGGTTTGCGATAGCAACTGGTTCTCTAGGTTGTTGATTTGAGATATCAACTGATTCTCTAGGTTGTTGGTTCCAGAAGACAAATGGTTCTTTAAGTTGATGGTTCGCGATAACAACTGGTTTCGTCGGTTGTGGGTGCGGAATAATCAATGGTTCTCCATGTTTTTGGTTCAGAATAACAAATGGATCTCTAGGATGTTGGTTCGGGATAACAAAAAGTTCGCTAGGTTGTTGGGCCGAAATAACACCTTGGTCCCGGATAATAAATAGTTGGTTAGATAGTTGGTCCGTGGAAACAATAAATCTTCGTAGATGATTCGGGATAGAAACGGGTCCGTTTGATGGTTGGTCCGGGATAATATTCGGTCCGCTTTGCTGTTGATCTGGAGAAGTTATTGGTTTTCTAAATTTATCCGGGGTAAGAACTGATCCGCTAGGATGTTGGTCTTCGCTAGGATGTTGATGCGGGGTCGTAACTGGATCGCTAGGTTGTTGGTCCAGGATTACATCTGGTTCGCTAGGTTGATGGTTCGAAATTATAGGATGTTGGTCCGGGTTAATAACTGTTTCGCTAGGATGTTGGTGCGGGATAATAAAAATTTCGCTAGGTTGTTGGGCCGAAATAACACCATGGTTCCGGATAATAAAGAGTTTTTTAGGTAGTTGGTCCGGGATAATAATCGGTTCGCTTTGCTGTTGGTCTGGTGAAGTATTTGGTTCTCTAGGAAATTTGTCCGGGGTAACAATTGGTCCACTAGTCTGTTGGTCCGGGATAATAATGGGTGGATGTTGATCCGGGTTAATAACTGTTTCGCTAGGATGTTGGTGCGGGGCCGTAACTGGGTCGCTAGGTTGTTGGTCCAGGATTACATCTAGTTCGCTAGGTCGATGATCCAAAATTAAAGGTTCGTTAGGATGATGATACGGGGTTATAATGGGTTGGTTCGGGATAAAAACTGGTACGATCCCTGACTCTCGCTTACAGGGACCGAACCAAAGCACTTGTACATTTGGTTGATCTGAATAGCATTTCATGTCACATGTGGTTCGATAAGTTTTCAAGTCACTGGCGCACACTGGGCGCCATGTCAAATACGAGCAGTTACAATCGAGACTTTTCCCCATGGCCTCCATTGTCAGAACTAAAACAGGCACTGAAAACGAAAAGTTTTTTTTAATCTATTTCTATTATATTCTAGGCTACAAAAAATCCTCCATAAGATTCACATGAATCCATACATATGCTATTCTTAAAAATGCAGCTAATCTACAGGGTGATAACGTATTACATTATTTTCATAACATTGCATAGTTACTAATTTGCAGCAGGAAAGGTCACGTAATGTCTTGTTCAGAAATTAGTAGTTTGATTTTTCATTTAATTTGTATGTTTTTTTTATTGGACTAGATTTGCTGTAAATGCGTTCTACTATGTCTCCCTAGAAAGAATGTATCGAACAACCACTAACCTGTTTATCCTACTTCTTATAGTTTTCCGTAACAAATCTGGTGCCGTGACCAGGAGAATAAATAGGCTTTTATAAGACTTACCCAAGACCAAAACAAGCCCCATCCTTCAGCTTTTTCAACACTATAAAGCGACTCAAAACATCGTTCGTAGTCATATATTGTACCCCATTAGCCATGCTCAATTTTAATAAAAACAATGTAGTTGCATGCGATCGTTAAATAGTAATAGGTTTAGTATAATATCGACCAAACTATAAATTTGTTTCACACTATATAAGATTTTTTTTATGACTTTTCAATTGATACTCATATTATGATATTTTAATATAATGACACACGCAAAATTGACGACCATCACATATTACCTACATTTATTTATTTAATCCGTGGAAAACCAACAGCTTAACATAAATTTAGACATGTAACTAACAACAAATAGGCAATTATGGGTTCTCAGATTTAGCATCGAAGTATTTTAACACGTTCGGCGCCGGTGAAAATAGCAATAGTCGCATAGTAATAAAAGGTAATAAAAGTCAGGACGAGACACTTTTATTTCAAACCTTAAGCGTTAAGTCTTACGTTAGAATATGGAATAGATGTATTCATTTCCCTAGCACCTATCAAATTTTATCTCGTGCATTCATGTTAAGCCCGCAGCGTGATTTTATGTTTGAAACATCTCAGCTAATTCGTAATATTAAAATAAAATATGATTTGAACTCTGCAGTGGTTTCAGATTCTAAAGAGGTTTTAGTAATTTAACAAAAAATAACCCTTATACTCGTACAATGCCGATCACTCGCTGGGCGTGTAATTTTTTTGTACGCTTCAGAGGTTATCGACATTTTATTTTTCTTTTGATATTTTGAATGTTACGTTTAGTAACGTTTATTTTTATGACGTAGGTACACGAAATTAATAAAACCGCTGCTGCTGTTGCATGTTATGGAAGCGGTCTTTAAATTTTTCATTTGCTAAATTGATTGAAGTACTATCTGTATTAAATACATATTAAAAGTTGTGGGAAACCTTGGGGAAGGCCTTTGTCTAGCAGTGGACGTCTTGCGGCTGATGATGATGTATTTAATACAAATTTAATATGTAGTTAATAATTACTCATGGTTATTATTACAATACAATAACTCTTTATTTAACACCGCATACAACAAGGACAAGAAATACAACACAATACAATACATTACATACAATACAATATATTATTATTACGTGCTTGGTATGTTTATGAGATTTTGCATTTACTTTTACAGTAACTTGTAGACACGCACAGATCGGTAAACCGATGTTAAAAAAAATGATAATGGGTTAATTCGGGTAATCGGCCAAGTTTAACATCAACGTAAATATTAAATACCTAAATCCAGACATATTGGATATAAAAAGCCGCTTCTACATTTACTTAGCTTTTATTGAGACTACGTGAACTTTAGGTTAATAAGCGTTCGAATATCCGATCTCTAGTCATCTTATTTTCAAATTGGCATCCCCAAAAGAGTTTATGAAAAATATCGTAACTGCTGCCACTGTCGCTTCGAGTTCCTAGCCTGTTCAGGGTCAATTTACTTTCGTATAGTAGGACACAATTAATATGGCGTGCGGATTAAGCTATAACAGACTCTTGGTTAACGGCGTAAGCGCTTTGACACGCGCCATATTAATTGTGATTTGTGTCCTGTTATACAACTCGTCGATAAACTCCTATCGGTACTAAATTTATAGAGAAGAGGGCCTAGTGTAAGTTTTGCAACATTTTTTACGTCTCGATTGCGTTTGCTTTTAGTCTTAATTAGTATGGAAGTGTGACAGCGCCCTTGCGGCGCGTATTCGAATCATTTGACAGTTCCATACAAAGTGACACTTTTACGAAAGCGCGATCACGTTTTACGAAAAACGTTGCAAAACTTACACTAGGCCCTAAGAATTATACTAGCAGATACCTACCAGGAAGGTGGAAGAGATCCCATAAAGGGCTAAATTCCCCTTCGTACATCCCCTATTTTGAGAAATTGTTTTTTTTACAAATAAAATGGAGTAAGGTGCATTGGGATAATTCCGTCTGCGGGGCAATTCCGTAAACAGGCGTTTGTGCCCATTCATAATGGCGTCACGCAGCCATCTCTTTTAAAACCAAAGAACTAAAAAAATCCCCTGCTTTATTGACAGAGTTAACAACGGTGTGCTGTTCAAGAATGGGCACAAAAGCCTGTTTACGGAATTGCCCCGCAGACGCAATTACCCCAATGTACTATACATTTTATATATTGTATTATACATTTATCCGTATGACAATAACACACAATAGAAATATCCAGGTTTCTTAGCCATTTGTTGGCGTCGGAGGCAAGAATCATGAAGTCATCAGGGTGATCTGCCCCCATTTCACCAAGTTGACGTTGACAGGTGACATGTGACTATTCGATATACATTGCAAATTCGACGAGCTTCTACATGAATGGTTTTCATAATAAATCGCAATGTACAGTCAGCATCAGATAGGAGCAGTGAAAGTGGCCAAATATATCGCAACACATCATTATTACTATAGGAATAAGGATGTGTTGCGATATATTTGGCCATTTTGGCTGCTCCTATCTATTTGACGCTGATTGTACCCCGAATTGTCAAATGTCACCTGTCAATGTCAACTTGGTGAAATAGGGGGCAGGATAAGCCCGCAGTGGGCGTGGTATTTACATGCATACATAAGAGCCCAGTCTTCCAGTACGGCTAGCACAAGTTGTATTTTCTCGCTTGTCGCTCAGTGCGTCTCTTTCGCTACAGACTAGGTAGAGAGAGATTACCGAGCGACAAAAAAGTCACGGGCAACTTGTGCTAGCGGCCCAGGGTCAAGTTAGGCTCCAATGTGTGTTCACAATTGTCACAGTGCTTTAAAAGCCGGTTAAACTCTAACCTACTAAGGTCGGAGTTCACCAACCAATTTAACGGACTGTTAAATCCTAATCGGTTGTTAGTCAATACATTTTGACAGCCGTCAGACCTCTAATCGCCTGTTTAAATGTTGGTGAACTCGCTAAGGCATCGTTCCTATATCCAAACCGCGGATAGATAACGATACCTCGCGTTAAAATTTGACATTTGCCACATACAGCATGCGTCTAATTTGAATTGTAAGTAACCTTATCTATCTGCGGTTTGAATATAGGAACCGGGCATAAATAGGTACTTTTGTTTACCCTACGGCCATACTTCGGCGATTCGGCGTATGTTCGCGTTAGCCTCTCTTTCATTATCCTAGAGAAAGAAAGAGACACCAACTCGAACCTTCGCCCGAATCGCCAAAGTGTGGCCGTAGGGTAATAAAGATCTTCTGCTTATGGTGACTTAATCCAAACTTCGTCTACGTTGAGTACAGCGAAGATAGTGTTGCCACCTGTCTGATCTACAAGTAAAGTTAAAAAAAAAAACTTTTTAGAAATGTAGCGTCGCCTTGTTCACGGGTACCCGATATCCGAACCGAAGTCATCACAGGTAGATATCCTTATTATTGGTACCCGTAATTGTACGGCTCAGTTTTCATGTGGGTACCCTTTTTATATTGAAAGTTAGCGATAGGTACCGCTTAAAAAGGGTACGGTACCCTTAAAATTCGAGTACCTTTAAATTTTATATTCGAATTTAACATTACCGGTTAGTAGCGGTTGTTCAGTCCCTGCCCTGTAGATTTTTAATAAAACTGCGTTGTTTCGAAATATTTATTTATTTTTACCAATTATATGTTCATCAAATCGAAGGTAAATTGTAAGCCAGTAAAATTCAATTTATTTTTAAAGTAATTACACGTCTGAAATTATAACCAGGTAATTGGGCATTATAATACAGAAGGATAAAACTCCACTTGTTTTTGACTACATTATAAATTTAAATGATGCCTTTTAATTGTAAAATAAAGCGGCGAATTTAAAACAACACATGAACTGTAAACCACAACATAAGATTGATGGAAATAAAATATTAACACTTGCTTGCGCATGCTATGCTTTTAGGTTACCTAGTTTTCTAGGCTAAACGGTAGGCTAAGTTTTATGTTAGGTACGGAATCCGGTGGATTAGGCATTGGGGCCGGGGCTTATAAGGGGATGGATACCATCGTTAGGAATAGGACTGGGTCCATTATTTATAAGATAGGGTGGAAGAGGTCCATTATCTATGGGAACGGGTGGGAGCCGTCCGTCTATAGGATAAGGGGGGATAGGGTAATACGGGCCGTTATCTGGGTAATAAGGTGGATAATAGGGGGGGTTATAAGGTGGGTAAGGGGGGTAATATGGTGGGTAGGGTGGGAAAGGGGGGTTCGGCGGTTGATCACAGGTACCTAGCCAAAGTGGTTTTACATTGTCGTCGTCGGAAAAACAGTACATCTCGCATATGTTCTGGTAGGTTCGCATGTCGCTGGCGCACACAGGGCCCGGGAGGTCCGGTGGGCATGTGCAAGGGCCTCTCAGTTTTAGTTTCCCCATCCCCCCCACCGCCATGGCTAACACGGACACTGGAACAAAGATAATAATAGTAGATTGTGTGACAAAGGAGAAAAGGTCTATATTTCAGGCAAGAACGAAGCGAAGTACTCTTCAGAAAAACCCTGACAACATAATTTTGCTACCAAGTGACGCTTTTCACTCTAAGAAAGAATAATCCTACGATAGGGAAGACTGGGTACGTTTGAGAAATTGTGTATATGTCCGAAAGTAAGATTGTGAAAATTTCAAATTTTTAGGGTTCCGTAGTACCAAAATGGTAAAAAAGGAACCCTCATGGTGAGACTTCGTTGTCTGTCTGTATGTCTCAACAGTTTTTCTCAGCAACTACAAATTGAAATTTGGTATAGCTGTATAATTTGCTTGCCCGCATCAATTTTTAGTAAAAAAAATATGGAATTAATTTTATAAATACATATTGATTATCTGTCTAGAATGGGGGGTTGAAAAATTAAAGTGATTTGATGATTTTTTGTGAATGAGGTTTCATATGAAAGGGCTAAATCTGCACATTTCAAAACTATTTTTTTTATAATTTTCCGTGACGCACTTTTTGATTTTTAACCAAAAATGTTCAAAAATGAGTTGATGAACCAAAAATCTGAAAAATTTGTAACTTATAGATAATTACTTTTATTTTACGGGAAAAATAAAACGATGTGTTCAAAATTTATAGTTTTCGAGAAATTGTCAAAAAAACTTTGAAAATTTGCATTAAATTTAGACAACTCAAAATAGACCTTATTGCATACGAATTAAAGTATATTAAAAGGTATATTTTTGAAGTACGGACTTAAACACGAAACCCTCGGTGCGCGAGTCCGACTCGCACTTGACCGGTTTTTTATTTTTCCCGGAAGGGCAGAGAAGGATTCCCACAAAATTGTTTTCACCTTCCCGTTCATACCCAGTCTGTCCTGCCTCGCGTTTCAATATCCGTCAAGACGCCTGGTCCACAGGATGTCGCAAAGAAACGGACATAGATACCCAAATCCCACATACAAACATACTTACATACCTACATGAATGTTTACAATAATGTTTAATAAACATCTAAATACACAAATACACCTGATAAATCTTCTTCTTCCTATTGGACAGTCAGACTGTCAGATTGGACAGACAAGTTTTTTATGCATTTCCCATTTATATTAGTCGCTCAAAACTTACCTAAAATCAACATTAGCCTCATTTCGCGTGCTTTTTCAACACTTAGTGGCGGTTATGGTGTTTTAGCACTCGTCGACTTTATATATCGTACTTCATTGGTCACGCTTAGTATGAAAAGAAAAGCTACACTCGCGGTCTTGAAAAAGTGACCATTCACGTACCTATTTTTTAAATATTATATATTGTTAGTAGGTATTTATTTGATTGTATTTGAGAGGCAGGACTCTGCTTTAATCAGAGAGTCTTTACCCTTTACTAACTCTTGGCCTCGTACCCGTCCGCGCAGTTGTTTGTCGCTGATATCTCGGTGAAGACTACCAGCAATTTTGAGGAGCCTCCACATCACACATCTGTCGAATGCGGCTGTTTACGAAACGCTCGCTTTATTCGCGCGTGCTTTAAGTACGTACATAAGCCGCGAACGCACTGAGAGCGGAGACTGCTGCGATGAGTTCTCAGTTCTCACGCTGCATTAACGCCTTTAGGGCCTGGTCACGACTTTTCGGGAGTTTTCTAATGCGTGTAACGTCAACTAACCGGTGCGCGGTGAGCGTCTCGACCGAGCAATGAAGACAGAATTCGCTCGCCGCTCAAGTGGCCAGGCCGTTAGTACACCGACGCTGCGAACCGCGAAACTAAGGCGGTATCCGCTAACGCAAAGAGTTCAAATTCGCAATTCGTAAACGCAAAGAGTGCAGTGCGCGATCGGCGCATTCCCTTGATGTAGACGTATCTTTGCAATACCTATAAGTTTTGTTGTCAATATCATGTTATATTACCGATACTTATGTTTGCATAAAATAAATCACCATTACACAAATAGAACATAAAGTGTTCATCGAACTACCCATTGTACATTTGACATGACAGCAGAAACGTTCCGAGTACTTATGTACAGTAGAGGACAGAAAGATGTATTCACTTTTGGACCTTATTACAATGGATTAAGGTGAAAAAGTGTAAACATCTTTCTGCCCTCGATTGTACCTACAAATCATAATGCAATAAATAATTTGAAGTTGAGTGTTTGTATTTGAATCTTAAGTCAAGTTTATACTTTTTTTTGCTCGTATGTTGACTTTTTAATATTCTGTGTATCTAATCCCATTTAATCATCACCTCATAAATTTTATACTACGCATAAGAAAACCAATTTAATTTAATTAAAATGCGCGGCGGTGTACGTAATAACAAACATTACGAAATGTGAAAGTGTATCTAGTTGTCAAAATGGGCCTCGAGTCAAAATAATTATATTTTTTGTTGACAGGAAGGCGAAGATTTTACTGTCGTGCCTAACAGCGAGATTGTCGTGTCGCGTACGGCGTTTTCAAACAACTCCTCCTATTACACACTAGATGGCAGGAAAGTACAGTTCAAAGAAGTGGGCAAAATGCTCAATTCACATGGCATCGATTTGGACCACAATCGATTCCTTATCCTTCAGGTAAGTTAAGTCACCTCACGAAATATTCGTTCAGTAGATTCGGAGACAAAGGCGAGTGATCCTTGATTTACCCAGGGGTATTTAATAAGAACACGTAACCCAAGCAGCACAAAAGCTGCATAAGAGCTTATTTATACAGCTCTTAAAATGCTGAAACTAGAGTTATATCGGCTGTATAAGCTCTTATACAGCTTTTGTGCTACTTGGGAAGGCACTAATAAATCCAAACGGCGAAATAACCAAGCAAATCCATATGTGAAAGTAAAGAAAAAAACTAAAAACAACAGATTCGATACACTTCGCATACTTCGTTACGCGTTAACGAAGTTTAAAATTAAATTAAATCTATCTTAATCGGGTTTATTTGTATATTATTTAAGGTACTTATAGTAATAAAGAATTATTTATATTGTTAAATTGTCGTTCAACGCGAATTTTTTTTTATTGTGCAAGTAATGATTTATAAGGAAACCGTGGCGAGTTTAAAAAATTATTTAAATTTCAACTTTATGTGTTTACGTTTAGGTTTATTTGACAGTATACTCTATACAGGGTGGGCAATGCAAATGGAACAGAATTTGAAAGACCGAAACTATGTATAAACAATCGGTACCTATTTTAGAATTAGGAAAAACTGCATTCAAAGATATTAAAAACATAGTACAATCTAACCCGGTAATACTTATCACTCTGAAAAAATATTAAAATCTGGGCATTTTTGTGATTTAGGAAATCTAATTCTAATGCATGCATTATATACAAATCCGGGCAAGATCATGTCGGACCATGCTCCGTATAGGGTTCCGTCGCGTACTAGAAATACAAAAAAAAATCAATCTGCAGAAACCATTAATACTAGCTAATTTTCTATTCAAATTTATCTTAGCCGATTTTCGGTAGGTATAAATATTGTATTCGTCTGTAACACAATAACCAATTTCTACCTCGTGATAGTTTTCCTTTTAAATTCGTTCGTGTGCTTTCATTTAAGATATTTTGCAAATTTTTAGTACTTGTAGTTTGGCTGTATTTTTCAACTTTGTCGACGTTATTAAATACATATTGTATTTAATAACCATGTCAAAGTACAGCTTTGTTGCGGACGGACCGACAGACGGACATGGCGAAAAAATAAGGGTCCCTGGTTGACTAAGGAACCCTAATAATGAGGGGTGTTATACGTTTGAAGCCTTTGTCTGTCATCGGCCAGGGTCCAGAGATAAACCGGTTTCAACGTGGTTTTTGGATAAGTAATCTGATCTGGTGTATAATTGCAGGGTGAGGTGGAACAGATTGCCATGATGAAGCCAAAAGCCGCGACTGAGCATGAGTCAGGAATGCTGGAGTATTTGGAGGATATCATTGGCACGTCTAGGTACAAGGTATGCTATCATTATAAAACTAGAAGACACGTGATCGTGGAATCGTGGAGTAACGGTTGAATGTGTAAAAATATTTCGTCAAGAATCGTTCCTTATCAATTATATTAGGTATCAATAGCTTTTGCCCGCGACTCCGTCCGCGTAGAATTAGTAATTTTGGAATCCTACGGGAACAGTATTGTTTTATCGGGATTAAAGGTAGCCTATGTGTTAATCCAGAATATAAAATATCACCATTCTAAGTTTCTAATTCGTTCCTCCGTTTCAGCGTGGAAAATGAATAAAAGTAAAAAAAAAATCTAAATAAATATCTTCTAAAGTTGGCCATACACACTAGGGTAAGCCTGCGCAGTTTTGCCCGTACAGTTGCACTACACAGGTAAACCGGAGCGTGTATGTGACACAACTGTGCAGGTTTCCACGCCTGTACAAGCAATTCGTGTCACATACACGCTCCGGTTCACCTGTGCAGTTGAACTGCACAGGTGAACTCAAGCTGAATAGAGGACAACCTGCTCAGTTGTGTCACATACTGGCTCCGGTTTACCTGTAAAGTTGAACTGTACAGGCAAACCTGTCAGGTACACCCTAACGTGTATGGCCAGCTTAAGAATAAATCTCTTTTAGTTTTGGACTTCCTCTTACTGGCCCATTTCGATTACTTTGTATATATTTTATTCAAAATTTTATATTAATTACTTCGTTCAGTAGAACGCTGTGTGGTGTCAGTCAGTAAATCAGTAACGACTTACCAAATCCAACAGGATCCAATAGATCAACTATTTGTGAAAGTAGAAGAGTTCAGCGAGATGCGGAAAGAGAAGCTGAATCGCGTGCGATTGGTTGAGCAGGAGAAGATTCGGCTTGAACAGCCAATGAGAGAGGCCGTGGAGCACATGAATCTGACCAATATCGCTGTGAGGACGAGGAATACTCTGCTGCAGAAGTATATGTAAGTTTATTGAATTAAATTTAATAATAAAATATGTGTTATTAACGTTAGTAACGAAAACTGTTATGAACCTAGCTACCTCCGTAACGCCTTGTTTGAGTTATGACTTTTTTCAACTGGGTCACCTGCCTGAGCGTAGGCGAAGGCGGTTGCTGTTCAAATGTAAAAATGTTTTTTAAATCACAACCATACACAAATCCAGTGACAGAAACCTTTTTTTTTTTTAATTTAATATTTTTAGCCATGAAACAACCAAAATTATCGCCACCAAAACGGAGTCCTTGAATGGGCTGAAGAGTATTCTGGCTGAAATTGACGAGAAACTCAACCAAGCACAAGCAGCGTCGACCGAGAAGACTGCCGTCCTACACTCGGGAACTAAGTGAGTAAACACGCAGGGCTCATACAAGCAATAATCTTGTAAATATTCTAAATATAGGACAATTGGTAAGTCTTTATGAATTTTGAATATAGAAAATCTAGTTTTTTTGTGCACTTAACTTACAAGTATTAAATAAGCAAGCGACATTGCGATTTGTGGAATAGCTTCGTATTAACCGTGCTTTCTCTGTAAACTTATCTATGGGTACTGAAGTTAACTGAGAACAAGAGGAGTTAATAAATCTTTCGAGTTCGTGCAAAATCGGTTAGACTCGCATAAGATCGAGTGAGAGAAAAGTACAAGCTCGAAGGCTGTTTTGAGGCCTATCACACTGTATGCACGTTTTGACAAAACTCGATGTTTTATGTCTAAGACGTTTTATGTTCAAACTCATCCTACCATCTGATGAGACTGCAGTCAAATGGATTAAGTAAGCATTATTTTTTCTATTAGAAAATATGACGACCTGTCAAAGAAGAAAGAAGAGTTTACACACAAACTGCAAGTGTGTAAGAAGAAAACGGTGACTGCACAGGCCGATATCACACAGGGCACCAAAAAGAAGAAGAATTTAGAGCAACTCATAGAACAAGAGAGAGGAAAGCTCATTGATTTGGAACTTGTGAGTAATTAATATCAGGAAAATAAGAAAAATACACACTTTAGCTTGTGCAAAAAAACTTCAATTGACAGGTGGTACTTCACAATACTGATATTTATTCAGTAAGTAGGCCGCACGGGCACTTTTACACGTCAAAATCTACCAGCGCTTCCCAAGTTTCTTAAGTGGCATCAACCACATAAAAACTGCACATTTTGAGTAAAAACTGGATCATGTTGCCAGTTTCACTCAAAACAACGCCCTCATTTCTACCCGACTGTGGCGATGCAAAAGGGGTAATGATTTTGACACCCTATGTATTGTATGTTTGTATTTCCAAGTTATTTTTAGCCAATATATACGACAGTGATGTTCTGAATTAGACAAGAGTTAACGATTCTACAAATGCTTTTTTCTTCTCTCAAAGAAAGTCCTGTGATAATTTTAAGATACTTTCTCTAATTCTTAAGTAAAGGGGTTTCGTGCAGACTTATTTGGAATACTAACAAAGTTTTATTTTTAATTATAAATGACTACAAGAAGTAATAATGTTTATAGGTGCCTGAAAAAAATACCAGGGAGATAGAAGATTGTGAGAGACTCTTGGAAAGGCACCAAGAAGGCAAAGCGCAGGCCGAAGATGAGTTGCAAACTGTTATGGCTAGTGTCAGGTAAATATTTTATTAGTTAATATGTGAGTTTGGGGATCTTATTGATATTTATGAATGATATGTTAGACAACTGTCATAAATAAAATATTTTGTCGTCTCTTTTGTATCGTTTGTCCAAAGTAGAATTAAGTGTCCGGTAGGTTACTCTTTCTCTTCCTATCATTTTTATTTGGGACCAAATCTAACGAAAGCGATAACCTAATTGGATGTCTGTGTGTTGCATCTGGATTCGATTCGGTAATACCGATTAAATTAAAAATAAAAGTTGATATCATAGAAATACGGGGAAACTTTTAAGAAAGTGCCCCGCGTCAAAGAGACATTAATTTAATTTAAAATAAAAAAAAACCCGACTGCTTTCAAAAAATCAACTGAAAAGCAAAAAACAAGCCCTCTAATCTAAAGGATATAACTTAAATGTTGGAAAAGGTATTGCAGGCGGGGACAAGCAAATAATTGGAAAAATATGTTGTACAAATTGAAATATTTTTCTCAAAGCAAATATTTCTTTCAGATCGAAAACTCAAGGCCTCCAGGAAACAAAAGACAAACTACAAGCAAAACTCATAGAGTTGAAGCGAATCGTCGACGAAGCGAATAAGAACTTCAAACTAAGAGAGTCCGAACTTAAGTTATATCTCAGTACGGAAGTAAAGGAGAGAGAGAAGTTAGACAAGATGAAAGAGAGCTATGAGAAGGCTGCTAGAGATCTGACGGAGAAGAAAACGTGAGTACCTGTAGGTTTAAATTGTTCAGATTTTTTAAGAAAAGTAATACTGTGACCAATACAAAATAAATAAGGTAACAATAATCCAGCATATTTTGATCTTTGATATCAAACAACCTTTACTGGTCCGTGGGTCTAAGTATGTTGGTACTTTTATTGTTACGATTTTTCGTACATCAAGTGCATAAGTATAGAATCATTAGGGAGCGAGAGCGACTTGCACTTGTTTTTTTTTTACTGAAACTTTAAAACGGTGTTCAGTGTTATAAGGTCGATAATGCAATTGTTTTCAGTTTACAACAAGAATTAGCCTCGACAGTGCCTTCAAGTGAGAGACAACTCACTGAACTACAATCAAGGCTACGCGACATGAAGCAAGAGGAAACTACCGTCGTGACTGAAGCAAGGACTTTGAGGTAAAAAAACGTACAAATAGCTATAGTATGCTTAAAATATGATTATAGTATTATTAGGGTTATTGCGTTTATGAATTAGGGGGTTGGCTTACGAAGCTAGCGGTCATGGGTTCGATTCCCGGTAAGGGAACATATTCCTGGTCCTTGGTGTTTTTTTTATATATTTGTACAAGTTTGAGAACAGGTTATTTTATCTCACATTGTCCCGGCTATTTACCAGTCCCTAATAATTAAAACATTAATTAAATAAATAGTTTTTTCAACAGTTATAATTAAAGATAGGCTGACGGGAGCAATTTATGTCACTTTCACGTCAAACGTAGTGGCTAGTATGGATATGTTAGGTATGGTTTAAATTAAAGTGTAAGTAAACAAGATACATTAAAACTAAAACTCGACTGCGAAAACAACCAGCGATATCACGGTGCCTCTTATTTAAAAATGCGTACATTTATAATTCAAAAATCGTACTCGAAATTTGATCAGAATCATATCCACAATATTCTTTAGTCGGAAAATTGCTACCCGTCGCCGACCATGATGATGATGATGATGATGGATGGGGACGCCCGGCCGGAGCAGGCGGGCGGTCGACCGTTTCCACAGTCATTCCTCCCTGTTCCCCTTGGTTGAGCCGTAGGTTACTGGTCCGGCGACGCTCCCATCCAGCATGGATCCCATCTTCTTGTTTTCCTACAGAACAGAAGTACGTCCTGTAGGTCAATGCTTTTCAATGTCTCCGTCGATAGTTCGTCCTCCCCGAATGTGCGGTATCTCAGTGACGAGTACATTACACATTCGGCTAGAACGTGTTGGCTAGTTTCTTCTTTGCCGCAATGTGGGCACCGAGGATCCTGCTTAATACCTATTATTGTCAGGTGTCTGTTGAGTGGACAGTGTCCTGTTAGTACTCCTGTTAATATGCTAAGATTATACTTACCGAGGTTTATTAGATGTAAATAATGTAGATATAAATAATGGTCGCCGACCATTATTTATAATAAACTGTCAAAATTCATAAAAATCAGTAATTAATCTCTTTATAATAGTACCCTGTGTCAACCCTGATGACTTCATAATGTTGTAGGTAAATAAATATGAGCTTTACTACCGTTTCTCACGCCGGTAGAACACTTCCGCCGCGGAACTGTAGTAGCGAAACTCTGGCAACGAAATAAAGTTCAATTTCGTATTAAATATCACGATTCCGCCACAGTTTCGCGGTTTCGCGGCGGAGGTGTGCTACCGTCGTCAGGGAGTGGAACGTCTGTGCCTGTACGATTTCGTATTGTATTTTTGTCGTGTTACTTTCAGGTCGCAATTAGAAGAGTCGAAGCAAGCGATGAACGCGAACAGGTCGCGGGGGAGGGTTTTAGACGCGCTAATGGGTGAGAAGAGGAAGGGAAACTTGCCTGGAATCTTTGGACGTTTGGTGAGTTTAACCACTGATTACATAAGTATTTTGTCCTTTTTGTAACCATCCTTAGCTATTCTAGATGGTCCCAGCGGAACACCAGAGCTGGCTTGTGTGCCAGTATTATGGAATCATTTCGTGATAACGCCTTCTGCCTTTTTGTTTGGTCTTTTGTTTTTCTTGTCACGAATAAATGGGTTTCAGTACCATTTAACGGTGTTATTTAAAAGAAAATTGACAATATAACTGTTACAAATAGGAACTGGTCGATTTACCGGTATAAAAGCTAACCTATGTCCGTCGCCAGGCTATAAACAATATCTGTACCTAATTTGGCACCGCCTGGTTTTGACGTTGAACCATTAGCACTGAACAAACAAAGACTTTCACATATAAAATATAAATAAGGATATTTTGTTGTTTGTTCCCAGGGCGACCTAGGCGGTATAGACCCTAAATACGACGTCGCTATATCCACATGCTGTGGCTCTCTCGACAATATAGTAGTCGACACAGTAAGCACGGCGCAAGCGGCGCTAGACTATTTGCGGAGGCACGACGTCGGCAGAACCACTTGCATCACGCTCGAGAAGATACAGAACTTGGACTATCAGAGTAGGAGGAGCTTGTGAGTAATTTAAATACTAATTTGATTATAAATAATAATAAAATGTGTTTGTAAAGTTTAAACATAAAAAAGGTAAAAGCGTCAAAATCCATAAAACCACAATAAAATAGTAGATAGGCAATGTGTGTCAACCCTGATGACGTTATACTGTTTGTTAGGGAGTGGAGAGTCTATGCCTGTATCTATTGCCTGTCTATTTAATAGGTTATTACTACTTTTGACTTGTTTCTTTTTTCCAGCCCAGAAAATGTGCCACGCCTCTTCGACCTGGTAAACGTGCGCGACGAGCGAATGCTGCCCGCGTTCTACTTCGCGCTGCGCGACACGCTCGTCGCCGACAACTTGGACCAGGCGCGGCGCATCGCGTACGGGCGGACCCGGTACAGGGTCGTCACGCTGGGCGGGGAGGTCATCGAGATATCCGGTGGGTTTACGAGGCGATAGGGTTTAGGTCTGAATTTGGAAGGCCTCTAAATTGGTTTGGAAGGTGGCAAAATGGGTTTAGAATATCTCAAAATGGGTTTATCAGATCTCAAAATGGGTTTATGAGATCCCTAATGGGTTTATGATATATCAAAATGGTTTTATGAGATCTCAAATGGGTTTTTAATATTCTGGGTTTCTGGGTTTGGGTATGAGAGGTTTCAAAATGGGTTTATAGATCTTAAAATGGGTTTATAAGATCCTAAATCAGGTTTAAATTCAAAACGGGTTAAGGTGGTCTCAAAATAAATGTGCGTCATACTGCCCTCATAAGAAGAAAAGGCACATGTGCAAACGAATTGGTATTGCACATGCGACCTTTATTAACCTACACAGGGTTTAATATGCTTCTGTGAATAATTCGCAGATGTGCCCTTTTTTCTTACGAGGTCAGCATAGTAGTCGTCAGTTGTCTTTCAGTTTTTAAATTGTTACTATTAGGGTCATACACAGTCACAGAAACAAAAGTTGTCTCTCCTGTTCCAGAAAGTGAAGGACTTTGAAACCAAATTTTTCGGGTTAGGATATATCCGCGTAATGGGAGTCTGGTGTAGTTTTGGCCTGTATCGAAATTATATGAGTTAAAAACTCCAACGTCTTTATCGTTTAGGAACAGAAGGGACAATGTTGAACCTAACTCTGTGTATGACCCATTACTACGATACACGCGTTTGTGTAAAGGCCGGAATATAAATAATAAAATAATTGTTACGTTCTATTTCAGGTACGATGTCGGGCGGCGGTCGCACGACGACGCGCGGCCGCATGGGCAGCGCCGCGCAGCAGGACGCGGGCGAGCAGGACCCGCGCGAGATACAGGCCAGCGAGGAGCGGCTGGCCGCGCTAGAGCACAGGTAACCCGCGGACAACAAGGACAGCTATTTACAGGGTGTGTTTTTATTCGTCTAAAAAATTTTGGGGGTTAAATCAGTAAGTCATACTGACCAACTTTCATTACGGGACCAACCGCGAAATCGCGAAAAAAAATTGACCATCCCATACATTTTGGCTAGTCAGCTGACGATGTTTTGTATGGGAGGGTCAAATTTTTTTTCGCGATTTCGGAGTTGGTCCCATAGTGAAAGTTGGTCAGTATGACTTAATGATTTAACCCCCAAAATTTTTTAGACGAATAAAAAAACACCCTGTATATTAAAGAATTTACTGTAATTTAGGTACCTACTAAATGGTTTTCAACAGACTTCAAAAAATAAGATTCCCAATTCAACTGTATGTAGTTTTGGGAAGTTTAAAAAAAATAGCACCCGATTAATTTTTTTTCTTAAGATTTGGGGAAAAAAATTCACGTTGGTAGGGACCATCATTCTGAACAAGAAAAATAGAATTCCTGATTATGTCCCCAAATATTTGTATTTTCTTCGTTAAAGAAAACTTCCTTAAATTTCACAGAGGAGCTCACCAGTTCAAGTATTATGAAAGATCTTTGCTCAAAATAAGTTTATTTTGCATTGTTTTCAGCTTAAGATGTCCAAAACATACCATTTCTCTTTGTATCTTCGAAGCGAAAAATCTAAAAGAATTACAGTTATTTGAGTGTAGAACTTTACTCAGTGGACTGGGCACTTGTATGTTTGTCTAGACTGACGTCCCTCCGAGGCGAGCACAGCGTCATAGAAGAGAACGTCGTCTCGCTCCAGCAAAGCACGCGCGACGGCAAGTCGACGCTTAACAAACTCAGCTTCGAGCTGCGGAGTCTCACCGAGCAGGTTCCTCTTTTGGAGGTACGGGATTTAAATATATCTACGGCCTAGGGCCAAAGCGGCTAGGTGGCGGCTAGGTGGCGGCAGCGGGTGGTGGCACCAGTGTTGGACACTAGCTGACAGGCACCAATAATGGACCTGCGTATCCAGTACAATAACACGCTTAGGATGCTGTTGGGGCTGCCGAAGTACTGCAGTGCCTCGTAATAATGGACCTTAATTCAAAGATCATACGGTTATAAATTTATTGTTGCAAAACAAATGAATAACCCTTATCTTCTTCAAAATAAGAATCATGTGTCCATCATTCTGCCCTCCTAAGCTAAAAAGCAGTATCTCAAAAACAATAGCCAAAGCAGATTCAGTCCTCCCCTGTTAATAATGAGGTTGCAATTGCTACAGGAATTTTGTCTGAGATAGCGCCATTTTGCTTAGCAGGGCAGCATTGGTCCTTGTCAGAAAGGGACTTGGTACTTGTCAGAAAGGGACAGATATTTAACCCAAAGCGTTAAACTGACTGCCACAGAACTACTAAAGTACTTCCAGCTTCTTAATAATGTTCGGGTCTACAGTACTTCCAGCTTCTTAATAATGTTCGGGTGGCTATCGTTATCACGCTTGCACTCGCAACTGACAGTATATTTGTCGCTCGGGTGTCATAGAAAACCGAAGATTGCCGATAGTTTTTTAAAAGCCTGGAATTACTGTAATAAAATGTATTTTTCACCACACCAGCTTGGAATGGCTTTCTTTGTCGGTCAAAATCTGCGCGCAAAAGTCCACTTTAACCGCTAGCGGTGACAGTAATGGCGGTGCGCGGAGGGGGCGCTGCGCGAGCGCGGCCACGGCTGAGCGGCGCGAGTGCAATTGTTTTTCCAACACCAAGCGTTTTCCTCGCTACATTGAGGTGTAATAGTGTGTTTCGCACGGCAGCAAAGTTATTTGGGTCTCGAGGCCTTGAATCTCTCGTTACGCTCTAGGCTCGTGGTTCAATTTTAGAATCCTTCGCTAACTCGGGATTCAATACTGGCTCTCGCGCCAAATAACAACTTTGCAGCCTTGCATAACATATAACTATTGTCTCTTGTACTAGAGCCAAGTGCGTGAACAAGAGAGCAAGGCGGCGGCGGCGCGGGCGGACGCGGCGCAGACGGCGCGCCTGCGCGCGGCGCTCGACGACGCGGCCGCGCGCCTGGAGGCCGCCCGGCTCGGCGCCGGAGAGGTAACCACCAACTAGGATATACACTGGCCCGCAAAACTAAGTATCACACTTTTAAAATTTCATTTGTTTTCTAAACTATAGAAGTTAGAGATTTAAAATAAAAAACGTTTTATAGCAAATTTTATCAGCTTTCTTTCCAACTATAACTAAAATAAACAGTAACATTTTCAACTTAAAAAAAAAGATGAAACAATAATATAGCCATTTTTAGTGATTGCAATTTCAAAAGTGTGTTACTTAGTTTTGCGGGCCAGTGTATTTTCTCCGGCTCGACTCACTCCGCATTTTAGGCGCGAAACTATATATGTCATAATACAAAATTCAAAATATTTATTCAGTAAATTGGCCACATGCCAACGAGTAAAAACGTAACGTAAAAAACGTTTATAAAGTATAAACAAAGTTATATTCTCTTGATTTGCAGATTGTCGGTTACAAAATAGTAATAATAGTTTTTTTTTTTTTTTTTTTTTCCTGAATCATGGATCTTTTCATATTTAAGTATGTAGTTCTCTATATAAGTATGTATATCGTTGCCTAGTACCCATAGTATATGCCTAGAGCTTAGTTTGGGACTAGGTCAACTTGTGTGAGATTGTCCCCGATAAATAAGACTAATAAGAGAAATTCTAGAACGTTCGTTTTACTTCGCTTTCGCTAAGTGACACGCTAGACTCTAGGCGCTAAGCGAGCGTGTCAGTGCGTAAGTAACCCCAATTGCTCATCCCAATTTGAACCTTATCCTCAGGTGGAGAAGGAGGTCCACGGCGTGGACGCTCAGATCGCGGCGGTGGCCGGCGGGCGCGTGCGCGACCTGCAGAAGGGCGTCGACGAGCTCGCCAAGAAGATAGACAAGGTGTCCACGGAGATGACCAAGCTGCGGGTCGCCATTAACACTAGCAAAAGGTCAGTTTAAGATAAATAACTCTTTCATACCCGGCTAACACGATCGTGCGAATTGTTCAAAATATAAAATGGATTTTATTGACCAATCAATAAAATTCAATATTATCTGTCACTTGACAACAACGCGGTTAGCCTAGTTGGTAGTGACCCTGCCTACGAAGCTAGCGGTCCCGGGTTCGAATCCCGGTATGGGCAAATACTTATTTATGTGATGAGCGCGAGTATTTGTTCCTTAGTTATGGATGTTTTCTATGTATTTAAGTATGTATTTCTCTATATAAGTATGTTTATCGTTGTCTAGTACCCATAGTACAAGCCCTTGAGGTTAGTTTGGGACTAGATCAGTGAGTTTGTCCCTGATATTTATTTATTTATTTTATTTATTTATTTACTTGATACTAAGCTGGGTTTGAAAGGGAATAGGTGTATATTGAAATGAAACTTCTTAAGCGGTGATTCTATAATCGATAAGTGGACGAGAATTGAAAGTAAAGTTTTAAGGATGCGTCACGTTTAAGCACGTTTCGTTACATGAGAGAGAAGAAAGATGTGACGTAGAGAGAAAGAGAGCTATATTCGACGCCACGGAAGTGAAGCAAAAGAGCAACGTGTATAACGATGCAAAGCGATATAATAGGATAGTTGGTGCGCATGTGCGCGTTGTTTTAAGAAGTTTCACTTTATCGCGTGTACGGTGCTGAACGCGCAATATTTTCTCTAGAGACATGTTCCGCCCCTCCATTACTATTTCAATGTGTGTAGTATTGAAATAGTGATGGAGGGGCGGGACATATTATCGTGGTTTATCTCTACTAGCCTCTGCCCGCGACTTCGCTCGCGTAGTATTAATAATTCGCTATAATTCTTTTTTTGTTGACCATCCTAAGTGAACTGCGATTTTTCTAAATTTCATCCAGATCTGTCCAGCCGTTTCACAAAAACACAGTCACTGAGATCGTCACAAAAGAAAACTGTATATCACGGAAAATTTTATCGTTCCCAAGGGGATAGCAAAAAGCGACTTTTACTCGGACGGACAAATATTAAAAAAGTCTAAAAGTCAAATAATAAGGGAAGTGAGAAGTCCCCTTAAAAGAAACATTTTTTTTTTCAACGTCCTTTTGTATTTGTTCTATCGTAAAAATGGTAATACTAGCGTCAAATTTGGTATGACTGTAGAACATACCCTATTGAAAAACAATAAAAACTAAATACCGGCCAAATGTGTACGGAACCCTCAATACGCGAGTCCGACTCGCACTTGATCGGTTTTTAGGGTTCCGTAGCTAAAATGGCAAAAACTTAACCCTTATAGTTTCGTCATATCCGCCCGTCCGTGTGTCACAGGCATTTTACTCAAAAACTACAAGATGTATATTGATTAAATTTGGAGTATAGGTGTCTTGTATAAGCCGCTACATAGCTTGGTAGTTAAATAACAAAAATAAATATTTTAGGGGGGCACTCCATACATGTAACAGAGGCTGAATTCAACGTGTGGCACATATTATGACAGTTCTTTTAAAAACAGTTTAAGGTTTCTAAGCAATTTTTATGATTAAGTGAATAATTTCGGAAATAATCGCTCCGAAAGTTTCATAAATTGTGTTGCCCGGTTTTTAACGTTAAGCTACAAATCCTTTAATCAGTCAGTCAGATCATGATTTTATTACAGAAATGCAAAGAAATCCAAAGACAAGATCACTCAAATGGAGGCTGATTTGGCAGAGACAGACAGAAACCTAGAGAATCTCAACGGCCAAAAGAGACAGTTGACTCTAGACAACACAGAGCTGCAGAAGTATATCGAAGAGGTAACTTTAAATATGTTTCTTTTAGTTATTATGCTATAGGTTCACGAAAAATAAATATCATACTTCTTTGAGTGCGATATTGGTTTGCGGCTGTTTTGTTCATACTGTAAATTGTCAAGCATTAACTATTAGTTAACTGTCTAACCTTCAGTGTTTTTCTCTTTCTCTCTCTTTTCTCCTTTTCTTAACGTGTTTAACGCCATCTCAACTTCAAAAGCATTGCGAATTTCAACCGTACTATTTACTTACGTTTACTATTGTGCGCTGTCAACTAACTTTAAAATAAAGAACTTGCAAAGACATAAAGGGATCATTATACTATTTTAGGGCCTATAAAACGTCCCATACTGCGAACGTCTATTTAAAGTCATAATTTTCAACAAAATTGGATAATCTTAATTTTTGAATTCTGATCGACATTCCTAAATAACGTTTTATGGCAGATTATGTTGGGCTGGGTGAAAAAAGGCTATTATGGTAACGCAGTGGTCGTTATTTGCAAGGGGACGCGGGGACTGGTAACGCAGTGGTAATTTGACCAGTAAATTCGTGTTTTATATACAAAAACAACAAAAATATTGGGTAAATTTACAATAAAAAGTGAGATCTGGTTGAGAATTAACGTGGCACTGCTTCAACATTTTCATCATTTTCGCAACATATCTGTGAATTTTTAAAATGGATCATGAACTTAATTTCTATTTTAGGCACTGAAATAAAATAATGGCCCAAAGAACCTATGAGAACAAGAAGAGATATGAATAAAAAAAAATGCGCTCGCAGCCGTACACGTGATAGAAGTGAAACTTCTTAAACACTTCCGTGGCATCGGAATAATTTAGCTCTGTTTCTCTTTCTCTCTACTTCACATCTTTCTTCTCTCTCATGTAACGAAACGTGCCTAAACGTGATGCGCCCTTAAAGTACTCTCAATTCTCGTCCACTGATCAATTGTCTAATCGCCGCCTAAGAAGTTTCACTTTAAAAAAATCTTAATTAACAGTTAGACGAGCAAATAAACGAGGGTGCCGATGAATTTACCGAGCTCAAACAAGAAATAGCCGCGCTACAGACTAAGCTGAACAAGTACAAGAGCGAGAGGATAGAGGCCAACAACAACGTGAGCAAGATGGACAAACTCATCGGCGACATGAAAGGGAAAACGCCGCAGTTGGAGAGAGATGTAAGTAGTTTTGAGGAGCTCATTTGGTTGTCTTATTTTTCTGGGTGTTGACGGTGTTTTAGATTGAAATTGACCAATATTCAGCCATGTGAACGGCATTGCTACACAATTTCAGCGTATGAGGGATCAAATTTAAATTATTATTTTGACTATTAGTTTTAGAAACTCAAAATTTCATAAAAAATGTGTCTGTTGAATAAAAAGCAAATAAATCATACACTACCAACAAAGCACATTGCTATAATGTCTTTTTACTTACATAATGTTCGACAGCTAGCCAACCTAAAACTGGAGGACCCTGGTATCGAAGGAATCGAAGGCATCGAGAGACCAGAGCCACTGGCGACCCACCCTCCCGAAGAGCTAGAAGAGTTACAAGTAGACGAGCTAAGGAATAGACTGACGGCGCAACAGGCCCGGTTAGGCGATAGTAAGCCTAATCTACAGGCCATACAGGTAAGAATTGCTTGCGATAAGTATCTTTACACTGTATATGAGCATCACTTGTAACAATAAACTTCTAATTGTCAGATTGACTTGAAATTTTGCATACTTATGTAATTCCGATGCCAGTATAATACCATCGAGCTGGTATGATGATAGAGAAGGAAGGTGGTCATAGGAACTCCTTAATAATCCGTGTAGTTTGTGCTCCTTGACTCGTCTTTTGATAGAGACATTATTATCAGTAATAAAGGTACAGTCTGAAACAAAGTGCATTACTAAAAATTGAATTTTTGAAAGAACTTATATTGTTTTTAATCCACGACGTCCCGCTCCGCTACTTCATTTTTCATGTATTTGACTGGCGGGGCGTGCCATCATGAATTGAAAATGCTATACCTAACGTCAGTCAGATATAATTGTATGACGAAACTAGCGACCCGTACTCGCTTCGCTTCAGTTAATATAAGTTAAAATATAGCCTATCGGCCGCACTCAGAGACGTCAATTAACTTTTAAGTTTCATTAAAGTAGCTGATGTCACTTTCTTTGCTATAGCAATAGAATAAGACGCAGTAACTTTAATGAAACTTAAAAACTGAATGACGTCTCTGAGTGCGGCAGTATGTCTTTCTGGAATAATTAATCTTTTTAAAGGTGAAAGAATTTTTCAAATTTATGCAGTGCTTTCGGAGATTACCCTCCACATGCTCAAACCCACAAAATTTGCACTCTTCCTTTATAATATTGGTTAAGATTGCCTTAAAGTAAATTCGTGACAATATCATATCATTATTGATTAAGTACTTCCTTTTAGTCGAAATGAAAAATAAACTTGGTTGAAAGTGGGTAAACAAAACGAAATTCTATTTAGTCCGTCAGATTGTCAAAAAATATTGGACATACCTAGTAAAATGCCAAAAAAAACACGGTGTTTATTATTTCTGGTGACCTGTCGTTTCGCCGAGTTTAATTACGCAGATTTTTGTTTCGCAGACAACTACTGGCAGACCTTTCTTTTGGCCGAGTAACGTTTGGTATAATTTCGTTACGCTTATTATTTGTTTCGCCGAGTAGTCGGTAGGAAGAAAAACGATACGCAGAGTTACGTTTAGTCGATTGTTTGTTTCGTAATTGTTAAAGTTTACCGAACACCTATTCGTCGAAACTTGACAAGTAGAGTTATCACATGGCATCATTATTGTTAAGTAGATTTAAGGTTCAGTCGATTTTTGGTTCGGAATTGTTTCAGTAAACCGTACAACTGTTGCATTTGTATACATTAATTTATTATTGCCAACAAAAATTGACTGATTTTAATGACTATACCTACTGTTATCAAAATTTAGTTAGGTGCGACGACGAGCGTCAGCGAGGAGGAGTGTTAGGTAGAACTGCGACCAACAACGCATGAGCCGAGCGAGCGGAGCGAGCGTGCCGCGGCAGCGGCCGGCGAGTGCCAGAACCGAATTGCTAGCGTCGCGACTTGGTTTGTTTTGACTTCAATAAGTAAAATGAACACAAATGACGATCAGAAATAAATTTATTACACCAGGAAAAAATTAAATATGAAAAAAAAAAACAAAGGAAACAGATGAACAGTGCAAAACGAAAAGGCAGCGAAAAGTTGATATGAGCACTGAATAATAGTTCAACCGTTTAAAAGCGAAAGGTTGTTCGAGCAAACATTCAAAATGTGTAGTGATTAATAGCTTAAACGAATTTCTGTCCATAGTTGTTCAGCTTACTGACTCATAAGCCAACTAAATAGTTGCTAAAGGTTGAGTTACGAAACGTTAGTCTGCGAAACAATACATCTACGAACAAATCCATCGGCGTACCGTTACTCGGCGAAACGTTGTCTGCCAATCAATAATCTGCGTAAAAATTGTCGGCGAATCATTAGGTAACCATTATTTCTATTTACCAGGACTACAAAGCGAAAGAGGAGGTATACATCAGACGCGCGGCGGAACTCGATGAGATCACCGCACAGCGAAACGAAATGCGCTCCGTATACGACCAGCTTAAGAAGAGACGCACCACAGACTTCTTGTCTGGTAAGTGGAGGTCTAGAACCACCTAATTACCCCCTTGCGGGTTAAAAAGTTCCAGTGACAATATGGTACCATCGAGCTGGTATGATGATGGAGACTTGTTTCGGCTTTTTATAGCGGCTTTTCGGCTTCATCATCACTGTTACCAGTACAGTTAGCAACAGTGTATTACTTTTTTTTTACCCTGTGTTAGGCTGCCTTTCTATAGAAGCGGAGACGAGCGGTGCGGAGAGGAGCTGTGTAGGAATCGACCAATCACATTGGTTGTAAACCACATCTCGTCTCCGCTCCGCTTCAATAGAAACAGTCAAGCGGAGACGAGATGTGGATTACAACGAATGTGATTGGTCGATTCCTACACAGCTCCTATCCGCACCACTCGTCTCCGCTTCTATGGAAAGGCAGCCTTAGTGTCCCACTACTAGGCAAAGGCTTCCCCTCTTTTCCGCCATTTATTCCTATTGAGCGCATGCTTCCGCCGAAACGCGTCCAAGTCATCCCGCCATCTCTTTGGTCTGGCCTCTGCTCCGGTGTGTTATTATTGGACTTCGTCGTTTGGTTCAGGGTTCAACACGATAACTGGCAAGCTGAAGGAGATGTACCAGATGATCACCCTTGGCGGGGACGCAGAGCTGGAGCTGGTGGACACGCTTGATCCTTTCACTGAGGGCATCACGTTTAGGTATGGCTCGGGGGAAACCATCCTGCTTGTAAAAAATAAAGAGAAATATTATATTTGAAGACCATACGAAAATAATGGTGTGAGTCACCCGATTCACCATTTAAGATAATATAAATTGAATGTTAATGGCCTCATTATTGATTAATTTAGATTTTGAGTAGATTATTTTAGCAAGTAATAGTGCTAAGGATAAGCAATGAAATTATTTTAAAAAGTCACTTAATTTAAAATATACATTACAATTTCCGTGTGGTCTTTATTTGTATTCTTTATTGGTATATTTCAAATGTGTCATCATAAATTCCAAAAAGAAAAGCAAAGTGCGAATGGAACTCACGCACCGAAGATTTCAATGATCATAATATTTTTCCAGTGTCCGCCCCCCAAACAAGTCATGGAAGAACATCTCAAACTTATCTGGCGGAGAAAAAACTTTATCGTCTCTTGCGCTAGTGTTCGCTTTACATTACTACAAGCCGACGCCGCTCTACGTCATGGACGAAATAGACGCCGCATTGGACTTTAAAAATGTGTCCATCGTCGCTAACTATATCAAAGTAAGTGTAGCTTACATTTTCTTAAGTGTTCATGTTTTTAATCCGATTAGTTCCCGATTCGCCGGATTCTTGTTTTGTCGGATTCTTGTTGTGGTTATGTATTGGCATCATAATTGGCTAAGTAAAGTTTTTGGAAGAGATGTAAATATTTTCGTCGTCATCCTAAAGATAAAGGAACTGCGGCTCTTTTATTTTTATTTCACCTAATATTTTATTAATATTTTTTTTAGTTATTAAGTTGACATTTGTAAACTTTAATGACCGACAAACTCGTTGCCTTCGTGCTTCATGAAAAAAAAGAAAAACTCACTTCTATATCTGTCTTAGCCAATATATATATGTTCATGTATTAAAATAAAGTTATGATAATTATAAAAATAAGACTACCTTTAATTTAATACACAAGCAAAGCCACATATTTGATTTTATAGGTAAAATTCCGACGAAAGAAGAATCGGGAACTAGTCTTCAATCCGACTTCTTAATAATTATACCCGTTTTATCTCATTCCAGGAACGCACGAAGAACGCCCAGTTCATAATAATCTCGCTGCGATACAACATGTTCGAGGTATCGAACCGTCTCGTCGGCATCTACAAGACGGAGGATTGCACCAAATCTCTTACCATCGAGAACAAGCTTCCTGAGCCACCCGCCGAAGATATTCCTGTCGCCTGAAATGTGTCATGGTGACATTTTATTGGTAGTGGCAATGACGGTTTCAAAGTAAAAAGTTATATTGATCTTGACAGGCTATTTTCAGTCACAAATATAATTGCTCTCCCATACGCATTGCACGTGTGTGAGCGAGACGGCAATATATTTACATGCGAGCGACAGAGACAAGTAGTCACTGGAAAAAATCCCAGTAGTTCCCAGTTGCAGCAATGGTAACAACAGGTTACGATAACTTTTTATAGCCTGGCAAAAAAGTGGTGACAGCTGGACCTACAATATTTTCAAATAGCAACAGCACCAAGAGTAAACCTTGGGTCATGTTGCCAATTTCATTCCGGAATTTTTTCCAGGCCTATACCTACATTTCAGAATTCCGTAAAATGAATGACCAGTCACTTCTGTTGTCGCTCGCACGTAAATATATTGGCGTCGCGCTCGCATATGTGCAATGTATTAACGCAATATTTGTGGCCGAGCGACAGAAACAAGCAATGACGGGTTATAAAGTTTATAAATGTACTTGTTGCAGACAACAAAGTACGGGTCAAAGTAAATAAGTTAATACATTTATCAGTAATTGTTTGTATAATAATAAGCAAATTAAACACTCCATTCACTATTTCCGCAATTAATAATTCATGTTGACCATATTTTAATTTTGGAACATTTTTGATAGAATAAGCTAATGTAAATAAATGATACAAAGAAATAACGTCGTTTTAATTTTTTATTCGACTAACTTATAAAACACGATATACAAATCGGTAAGTACCATAAATAATATAAATAAATAAGTCACGACAATTTTGTCAAACTACCTTATGGGCCGTATATGTCGTATTGCACTTTAATGCCCTTACTAATAAACGTTGAGTAACCGCTGAGTAGTTATACCATGCTTTGTCCTTATCTGTCGAATTCAAATGTCACAATGACAGATAAGGACAAAGCATGGTATAACTACTCAGCGGTTACTCAACGTATATTAGTAAGGGCATAAATATGCCACGTGCAAGGCTTATAACTTTAAAGCGATTATACTGATTAGCATCAATAATCGTTATCGTATCCGGAACACCACACTGCGCTCCAAAACACGCAAAGCTGATGTCGGCGAAAAAACCGCCAGGCTGAAATGGGATTGGGCCGGTCATGTCTGCCGCATGCACCCAGACCGGTGGGCTAGTGTAGCTACCAAGTGGGTGCCGCAAAATAGGCGACGCAGACGGGGCAGGCCTGAATGGAGATGGCGGGACGACTTGGACGCATTTCTTGGGAACTGGCCGGAAGAAGCACCGAATAGGGTGTCGTGGAGATCAAGAGGAGAGGCCTTTGCCCAGCAGTGGGACACTCAAACAGGCTATTAAAAAAAAAAAAAATTCAGCACGCAATGTATCACAAATTGAGACTTAGATCTTCGTTTCAACATGCATTGCTGCTTGATGGGAGCTAATAATAACCCTCTATGTGTAGAGTTGTAAACGAAATTCCTTCTTTACATGATTTGTAGAGTCCTAACCTACGTCTAGTTTAAATGTTTGCTCGTATTCCATTTACAAACTGTAATTATAAGAAATCACATGCAATGAAAACTGGGAAAGTTCTAAGTTCAAAGTTCTCATTATTATGTTTGGGCATAACATATCAATTACAAGTGTAATCATAATTTAAATGCAATAATTAAAGATTTACTGCCGCACTCAGAGACGACAAAGAAAGTGACAGCAGCTACTTTAATGAAACTTAAAAACTTAATTGACGTCTCTGTGCGGACGTTACCCTTTAACCGGGGACTCTTTAGGGGCCAGTGTCAAAAACCACTTCGATTTCTACACAACGCAGCAAAACCTATTTTGACTTTTCCGCTCATGTGGTAGGTTTCTAGAGGTAAAGTAAAATTTTACGTCTATAATATAGCTCGACCGCTTTGTGCGCGCGTCGCGGGCGACTAATCAATCAGGTTTACGATTTGAATTACTATTAACAATGCCCACGTCAAAATAGTAATGTTGCCAATTATTTTTGCGAGACGTGGCAACACTGTCCTTCGCGCTGCGAACTTGTGAAAATATTGTAGGGGACTCTAGCTAGTTGTCTCTTGCTTTAACATGAAATCGCCCATTTGAGTTAAGTTTAAAAACGGGCGGCGTACTCTCAATGCTAGACCAGAGAGCTTATTGCCTAACGTACTCGCGATCGCGATCGACTTGAAAGTGGAACAATTGTTTTCATTTTGTAGGCAGACTTGCCTTCAACTGTCAACAAAGAAAGCGATCGCGATCGCGAGTGCGTTAGGCAATAAGCCCTCTGGTTGTAAATCAGTCGCTTCGCGTGGAAGGGGTGTAACTTGAAGTGATTAATCGAGCGCCTTCCTCTCCAAACTATGGCCGACATGGCGCAGCAGTCGAGCTATTATAAAAGGTTCGATAGACTCCGTGTGGTCTCCAAAGAGATTTGAAGAAACGTTTAGACTGCACAAGAACGAGTGAAGCGAGCAGTTTATCCTGAAAGGCCCAAATAAGATCTCACGTAGTGCGTGTAAATTCAGGATGCAACACCAGTAGCAGTTATTCGAATTTGCTTGCATTTTCCTGTTATACATTTCACTATTAACTGTTTATAAGAATAACAATTACGCTATATTGTAATTAATAGAGTAAAATAGTGCATTGAGGTGCAGAATAATATTAAAAGCACATTTAATGGATGGAGGGACTACGTTACAGTAATTACTTGTTCATAATATAACATTTTCGTGTTCACCGTGGAACACTTTTAAAACGTTCCCTGAAAAATATACTTTAAAAAATACATTTGAATCATAAGAATAATAAAGCTATAGATGCAAGCTTTAGTGTTATCTACCTATAGTAAAATGAATATTTATTATTCTTACGACCAGCCCCCTAATTCACCAAGTTGACATTGACAGGTGGCATGTGACAATTCGGTATACATTACATACAAATCGCGTTGTACCCCGAATTGTAACATGTCACTTGTCAATGTCAACTTGGTGAAACTATGGGGCTGGATCACGAATAACACCCAAAAACGGCAATTCTGTTTCAAGATTAATGGAATGGTAGTTATTCATACAAGGACAATCTTTTCATTGATCTTTACATTCAAAAATGCATAAAAAATATTTATTTTCAATTAACTTTATTCTGATAATAGTTGCATTAATTACGTTGTAAAATTCTAATGATGTAACTTATTACACGTATATAATTATAATACCAACGCTTCTCCATTATTATTACAACAGAATTGACATCTGCTATATTCGTCTGTTACCTAGACAGTGACAAGCAAAAGTTAACAAAAGTTGTGCAATAAATAATCGACCATTTATTTATTATGGATGACTATTGCTAAAACTTTTGTATATTAATACATTACATTTGGACATCACTGTTTTTATCACATCAAGGGTTACCACAACTTGTCCGCAACTTCTAGGTATGTCTCAGTACATCTTTCTTTGACAAGTTCAAAACGAAAGAGGCACAATGATTGACAACCGCAAAGTCAAGTTGTGCTAGTTTTACACATTCCATATTAAAATATAGCTGTCAAGATTAGAAAGACCATCGTTTATGTTTTTGTAAAGCCATCGTGGTAGATAAATGTTAGGCAACACTTAAAAATATTTACTTAGCACTTTATTTTGTGCACCAAACAATTTTCTTCTTCTAAAGTATTTGATAATATGTAAAAGAACCAAACCACGTGGTTCTGTTAAACAGCTAGTCAAAACTGTTTGCAAACTTTCACGTATCAGCCTTCTTAAATTGAATAATGAAAGTCTAATTCTTTTTTTAAGAATGCACCTAGAAATATACAAAATATTTTTATCAAATATAGCAACATGTTGCTAGACGCTATACATTGCGTATTACAAAACGTGTTGCTCTGTTTCTGGGTAGAAATATTGTGCAGTTTAGAAAAATATTTCGTTAGAAACAAAGAAAGATATATTTACCATGAATACAAGTCTATCGACGGGTTCTTGATCCTTGGTTCGTTGCTCAGATTTTACTATTAATAATGATTTTTAACTATTAGTAAACTACGGATCCAAAAATCCTCCCGAAGTGTCTACTCCAACGAAAACTGAGCCGTCGATGGCACTTTTAAACCAGACCTCGACAGAACTCCGCCACGTAACACACAAATACATAAACAATGTTTATTCAATCGAGATACACCCACACTATTATAGCTCTTTAACCAAAATCATGACATCAGGTTTCAAATACACATCTTTATTGGGATTTTCGCCGATCTCTTCCAAAACGGACGCGTGCCAAGCGAAATTGAGCACAGTTGTTGGTACCAGCTTAAGGTCTACCAGGGTCTTATTGGCATCCTCCTCGAGTATTAACTTGTGTCCTGTGGGAGTGTGGAGTACGAAGGGCAGATCGTATTCGAGGTTTTCGCGAACGAATTCGTGTATGTCGTTGTAACGCTCGTACAGTGAAAAGGTACCCTGAAACGAAAACGAGCAATGATTTTTAGGGTTCCGTACCAAAATGGTAAAAAAGGAACCCTTATGGTGAGACTACCATTTTCAAAGGGAAACTTAAACTAACTTAGTTACCTGCAACAGAATCCCGTCCGGGAATCGAACCCGGATGATGGCGAACTTGTATTTGCGCATCTCGCGGAGCTCTTCCTTTTCGCGCATCGCTTTTGTGCGAAGCATTTGACTCTTTTCCATCGCTTCAGCCCTGAAAATGACATATAGTTTAGAGTTGTTTATTTTTAATTTGAACTACAACTCACCGGCAAATTTAGCGGAACAAAAAAAAAACCTTTTAAAGCTCGGTTTAATTGTTACGTTAAAAATTAAAAACTTTTTTTAATGCTCCGTTCAATATGCTGGTGAGTATTAGTACCTATCGCTCAATCTTCTTTGAGAAACGATCTTCACGATAGTATTTCAATTTCAATTTATTATATAAAATCACAAAATACACAAAACATTAGTTTCAGATACTAAATTTAAAAAAAAAAAGCTTATTAATTAATCCAGGAGTGTCTGAGATCAGTGCGCTCATACAGACAGATGATTTTGGCGTGCTACCGATCCCAATCATCGATATGAATTGATACCACTTCTTCGAGTCATTCCGACACCGCTATGATCAGTAATCGATCTATGATTAATCAATCATGAATCAATTTACATGTCAACAACACCTTGACGGTCAAAGTCAAAGTCAAATATTTATTCAGTAAATTGGCCACATACGGGCTCTTTTACACGTCAGTAATATAGAGTGAATCTACCAGCGCTTCGGACAAGACCATCATTGCGGAGAAGAAGCGCCGCAAGAAACTCCAGCAGAAGGTCATTTTTTCAAATATAAAATACAATAATACTTAAAGGTAAGTTACATTACAAGGTAATAAAGTAACAAATATTAATTATTAGAACTAGCACAAATAAAAACATTACAAATGTAAGGTCAAATACGTTACACTAAATGTAATGACTAGGAGAACAACACGACGAGGTCTCTTCGTCAAAAGCCATAACTGGAATAATTAACTGAACAAGTACTTGCAGACGTGAACAGACCGGACCCCACAAACAGCACCCGTTCACGAGTATGACGCGTATCTCAGCCATCGCCTCCCTCAACCATATGTTCGGGAAGGTGGCGACCCGATCAACGACGCCGCCGTAAGCAAAGACCTTTGAGCGAGCATGACGTGCTCAAGCTGCCGGACAACATAAAAGTAATATTGTGTGAAATAGCTGTCCGGCGAGAAACATCAGTGTGCTCTCATTTAAAAGCGACTTGTATACACAAGAACTAATAGATGATCAATAAAGTCGATGACGTTGTTAATAATAATAGAACCTGCAGAACTACGCAGATATTTTATATTATTTTTACAGTTTTATATTATATAATGCTAGAATACCTCTTAAGTAGTATCACTGTAATAAGTTTTATTTAAAAAGTGACTGTTGAGTTTCTTGCGGCGCTTCTCAGCAGTGGTCTCCTCTCGGGAAGCGCTGGTAGATTTTGACGTGTAAAAGTGCCCATGCGGCCTACTTACTGAATAAATATCTTTTTCACTTCTCATGTTCTAAAAGTTCGTCATTATGTCGTGCGTAGGCGACATAAGGTCGCTTCTTATGCTCTAGTGCATAAAGTAAAATCTTCGTCGAAGACCTAGGCAATCGGTCCAAAACTTTAACTTCATAGAATAACCTCTTTATTTTATTTCGTTTCGTTAGTATTCCAAGATGAAGGCAAGGATACCAACAGCCAAAGTACACAATAAAGCTTCATGAAACAAACTTATAATTTTTATTTCGTTGCATTTATTATTATTATTTTTATCATGTTGCTGTTTCATTTCCTCGCAATCGAAGTGAAAAGTAGAGTGTACAACTCGTCCATAAAACCCATTTAACACTCGACTTTATATCCAATATCCATCCTTGCTCGCAAGCTCGCTTGGATGGATAAACGTCTCGCGTGAAATGGTGCGTTTTATGCACTTGTTGTACAATCTACTATTACGTAGGCGGTTTGATAAGTCAGTGACTTTAAGTAAAAAAAAAAACAATTTAACATATAAACTTTTTTTTTTTCTAATTCTGGACTCTTTGGTAGCTGGCTGTAATTTTTTAAAATAAAATGGTGGGAAAATAAAAAAGTTATCGAGTCATATGTCAGATGAGATCGAAAAATTGTTGGAAAATGGAGAAAAGCGAATTTCGTGTGTGTTAAACATTACTTTTTACGTGGGAAAACTATCAAAAAGACTGAAGACCGGCTCAAAAAATATTATGGGGTATCTGCTCCATCTCATGGAATGGTACACAAGTGGTTTACAGAAACTCGTTCTGGACGTACCACTACCAATGACGCAGAACGCTCTGGAAGGCCGATTGAAGTGACCACTGATGGTGTCGTGAATAAAGTTCACGATATTGTTTTGGATGACCGTCGAGTGAGGATACGTGAGATAGCTGAGACTGTACACATTCCACCTGAACGAGTTTTTCATATCTTGCATAATATTTTGAGTATGAAAAACCTTTCCGCAAGATAGGTGCCGCGTTTGCTGACAGCCGATCAAAAACGACATCGTGCAATAACTTCCGAGCAATGCTTAGCCAAATTCAAGCGTAATCCTAATTAATTTTTACTTCGATTTGTGACTGTAGATGGAACGTGGATTCACCATTATACACCAGAGACGAAAAATCAGTCAAAACAGTGGACTTCTGCTAACGAACGGGCCCCAAAGAAAGAGAAAACCGTTAATTCGGCAGGAAAGGTAATGGCCACTGTTTTTTGGGACAGCCAAGGGGTTATTCATATCGATTATTTAGAGAAAGGTAAAACAATAAATTTTTTTAAATATATAAATAAAAAGCTTTTATTATGCTACTTTGTTGGAAAAAATCAACACAGAAATTGTGAAAAAACGGCCACATCTGGCAAAGAAGAAAATACTTTTGCACCACGACAATGCCCCAGCTCACTCGTCAGCAGTCGCAACAGCCAAATTAGTAGAATTGTGTTACGAAATACTGCCCCACCCACCTTATTCTCCTGATTTGGCCCCATGTGATTTTTTTTTATTCCCAAACATGAAGAAATGGCTCGGTGGGAAAAAAATTTCATCAAATGAGGACGTCATAGCTGAAACTGAAGCATATTTTTCAGGGTTTGACAAAACATTTTTTTTTTGGAGTGATTGCAAATGCTGAAACATCGTTGGGTGAAATGCATTGAATTGAAAGGAGATTATGTAGAAAAATAAAATGAAAAAATGTGAAAGTTTTTTTTTTACTCAAAAGTCTGACTTATCAAACCGCCCTCGTACGTTTATCTTTTTGAATAGAGTTACCTAAGTAGGTGTTCCCTCTTGATCTCGTCGGGCGCGAGCGCGTAGAAGGCGGCGGGCAGCTGGCGCTGCGCCGCGGCCTGCGACGGCAGCAGCACCTGCAGCCCGCGGTCCAGCTCCAGCGGCAGCGGCTCGGCCGAGCGCAGCGCCTCGATCAGGCTCTGCGAGACACTCATCATCATCATCATCATCAGCCGCAAGACGTCCACTGCTGGACAAAGGCCTTCCCCAAGGTTTTCCACAACGACCTGTCCTCTGCTGCTGTCATCCAGCGGTTTCCCGCGACCTTTATCAGATCGTCGGTCCACCTTGTGGAAGGCCTGCCGACACTTCGTCTCCCTGTTAGCGGTCGCCACTCTAGAACCTTTACGCTCCAACGGCCATCGGTTCTACGAGCAATGTGCCCCGCCCACTGCCACTTAAGGTTTGCTATTCGGTGAGCTATATCTGTTACTTTAGTTCTCCTGCGGATCTCCACATTCCTGATTCGATCTCGCAAGGAGACACCCAGCATAGCTCTTTCCATCGCCCTTTGAGTGACCTTGAGCCTTCTTATGAGGCCCATTGTAAGCGACCATGTCTCAGATCTATATGTCATCACTGGCAACACACACTGATCAAAGACTTTTGTCTTGAGGCACTGTGGTATTTGGGACGAGAAGATAGTGCGCAGCTTACCGAACGCTGCCCAGCCGAGTTGGATTCGACGATTGACCTCTTTCTCGAAGTTGGACACTCATGCCGTCAGTATCTAAATATAAACAACTACGTATTTGTCACTAACTACCTGAGCGTCATCGCTCGGGTCGAAACCGAATTTTCATAAATTTTCTAGGGTTCGAACCCGCAGTTTTGGCGTTACTCCAACGCTCTAACCATCTGTCTATACAAACGGCGGCAGCCGCACCGAAATTACGAACCATATTGAGCGAGAACTTTTTTTTGCGTGAAAATACGAGGAAAACGAATTTTCCCAGACATGAGACCAAGCTGGATCGAACTTTCGCCCCCGTATACCGCCATGTCGCAATTTTTCATCGAAATCGTTAGAGCCGTTTTAGAGAACGTGAGAACGTGCGTTTAATAAGAAAGACATAAGAAACGCAAAAGTGTCTCACGCAGATTGGAGTGCAGTCTCTCAGTTATTTTTTAAACTGAAATATTATGTAATATTATGTAAAACTATGTGAGGATGTTTGGATTGTCTTTTCATTATGCATAAACGGCTGAATGGATTTGAATAAGGTTGTTAGTGCATATCCTGGATAATTAAGATATTTTATTCTTGAAAAATTTGATAGTGCTAATAACGGCAAACGAGTTCTATACGGGAAACACTATTTACGTAAAAAAAACTTGTTTGGTTAAAAATTAAAAAGTATATTACTAGTGGCTCTGTGAGCTGTAGACCTCGCGACAAACTTAACTTTGCCTTTGGAAAACTGTTATCCCCATACATCGACATAGGTCGCGGTCAGTTTACCAACACCGCAAATAAGTTGGTAAATCGCGAAAACCCTCATATCACCGCCATTTTGAAAAATTTCTAAAGACTGAATCGTCATAAAAATTCCATATAATTATCGAACCTGCTCACAAAATTTCACGAGAATCGGTTGAGCAATGCGACCTGTAGAGGAGAGAACAGTTGGACATACGAAAGCATTTTTGCCCGAGCTGAAACGGAGACGCTTCGCGCTCGCTCGGCCAAAAAAAGGTGTTCGACCTATTATAAGGATTTTTTTTAATGTTTCAAAAAATCTTACTATATACTTAAACTTAACTTGACTCGGTGGAACGCAGAGCTAAGAGACTCATCGGCCACGACTTTCTTGAAAAAGCTAAGCTTCACAGCCTAGCTCACCGACGGAAAGTTGCCTGCTTGTCGGTGTTCTACAGACTGTACTTCGGGGAGTGTGCACAGGAGCTCCACGAGCTAATACCGCCGTCTCCTTTCTACCATCGGACTTCCAGGCGCACCGCGGGATGCCATCCGTACTTGGTTCAAATTCCGCCTTTTCGAACGAAGCGCTTTGCATCATCTTTCATAATGCGTACTGCAAAGGGGTGGAATGCGCTTCCCGCGTCTGTATTTCCGAGTGCATACAATCTGAACCTATTTAAAGCTAGGGTGAATAGGCATCTTCTGGGTGAGCTCGCTACACCGTAGACTGAATCTTCGTCCTCCAAGGGCGGGAGTTCGTCAAGAGCAAACCCATTATCAATAAAAAATAAAAACTTACCACTAAACTCTCAATGCTGACTACATTCTCTTTGTTGAACACTAAATAGTCTTCATCGACACCCTCAGGGTTGGGCAGCGTTTGCTGGTTGAATCCAGCCGCCATCAGCAGTTCCATGGAACCTTCGATTGGCTGGACGCGATCCGTGAACGCCCTGCGATAATAAATAAATATCACAACCTCATACAAATCTCATACAGTGTTCTCATTCAATTTTGACCTAGTATCAAACTAAGCTCTAGGCTTGCAGATAGTATGTATAAAAGTTGAAGTTGAAGTTGAAACTGAACTGTTTCGAATCGCAATAGCTACTTAAAATTGGTTTAGTTTTGGTATAGATTGATCTAAAAGTACACAAATTAACAAGACAATAAAGAGAAATAAAGAGTGTTAAAGATTCACATTTTCACTGACCTATTAGACATCCGTATCTTCTGATATTTTTCGTCTTCTGGATAAGTGATAATGTTCTCTAAATACTTGCATAGAGTTTCTACACACGTGTCGACCTGAAAAACTTCAAGGTAAAGGTTCGACACGTACGTGTACGACCTGCCTGCGGTAGTCTAAGACCTGACCACGGAAAAAGGTTTGGTTTGGTTTGGTTTGGAAACCCCTCTAATCAGGGTGCCATACCCATCATTATTCATTATTTCGGGAGTCTGGCAGCTGTTCATCGGTAGGGGAGGGCGTGGTGGTAAAAAAAATCTAAATTGCCTTAACAACATGAGGTATGAGGGTTTTAAGAGTCATTGGCGTATATTTTACAAAAATCAAACAGTTTGAAAACGTGTGTTTTAAACAAGTAACTGTAACAATAATGTAATGATGTATTATTTTTTTAGAATCAGCTCATAAAGCGCTTCTAATTGATATCCTACACGATTGGTTTCAAAAATATATATTCAAGTTCATACAAAAAGATTATGACGTAATGCCAGGCTCCCGGAAGAAGAAATAGGTAATGATGGTTTGGCACCCTGATTAGAAGGGTTTTATTGTTCCATAAATTACTAACCTCTTTTTGAGGCCAGCTCTCCGACTATGGGGTGCCAGGCGACAAGGGGGGATCTACCGCGGGCGGGCGATGTAGCGGGGAAGGGAAGTACCATCTCTTCCAAATTAAGTTAAAAATCAATACGGCTAGCAAAACTTGATTTTTCTCCCTAGTCACTGTGTCTTTTTTGTTTTGGACTAGTTAGACAAAGACATACTGCGCGACGGAAAGGTCGTAGGCAAGTTGTGCAAGTACCCTGATAGCTATTATGCGATAATGAATATGAGGGGTACGCTTACCTTTTCCCTGTTGTTATTACAAGACTGTATGATGAGACAGGCTGACAGCCCTCTCTCTTCCTCTAACTGTTCGTACAAGAAAGTCTTTATTTTCCTCTTCCATTCATCTCTACTTAATATTTCACTGCTGATCATTGGACATCTGGAAATTCACAAAAAAAATCAGGTTATTAAACTAATTACGTCAAAGTCAGAAAATAAGTTTACTTTTTATTGGAAAAAAAAACGAACTTTATGCCAAGACCGAGTCTTTATCAACTGGTCATGTCTGGTCTGGTGTCCTTTGAATGCCAGCAGTTTGGGCACGTCGCTAAGACTTGCAAGCAAGCGACCTACGCTGCACTAGAGCAGGTCACTCGGTCAAAGAGTGCACTAAGAAAGAAGAATCCCCAAAATGTGCCACATGCAGACACTTCAAGAAGCCTGACAACCACAACACAGGTGATGTGGAATGTCCTTCTAAAAAATTAGCTTAACATACTTAGGTACATAAATACTATTGATTATGAAGGCGCCTAGAGAGCCATATATAATAGTTAATTAATTGATCTTTTATCTAGTCGACGAACTAAGTAAATCCAGTTTTAGATCATGTCATGCTCAAAACACCTTGAGATTATTATTCTAGTTCTAGTAGTAGTTATTCGTCGTTGTTGACCACCGCGCCGTCCCACTAACCTTAAACCTACAAGTTACTAAGCTGCAACGCATGCAAATATTCATTAAAATGGACTCTTATATTATAAGCATGAAGTATTTGTGATTTGTGATTTGTGTGGCATAGAATATGACCTAGTTTACAATTGCGCTGACGTAGACACTGCAATGTACAGCAACCAAGCCTTGTTTACTTATGTAGATTCTTAAATAGTTAATAATATAATTTAATCTTTAATTACTGCTAAGTGGGAAGTATAATCCAAACCCTCTCATTGTGATTGGAGGCCTGTGCCCAGCAGTGGGACGTATATAGGCTGGATTATTATTATTATTATTAAGTAAAATGAATCCCTTAGTAATAATACAATTTTTTGTCAACGATTTTATGATGAAATTTATAAACATTTATGTATACCTCTCACTGCCTGAGATACAGGATCATCCTAGTTCAGGCAAACGTAATTTTAATGTGAATTTTGTGTATACATAAGCCCTATGTCATTATTATCATTAAGTTTTTATCAATAAAGTTATTCTTATTATCTTATTCTCTTGTATCACGCACCCTTATAATTTTTATATAGCCTATGACACTCGCACGTTTTTGTCGAATCATATGACACCTCATTTATCAAAATTGTTCTGTATAACTTTGATGTATCAGTGTTCTGTTTCTATTTGCTGATGAACTATATCATGTGATTTTGTTTATATTTATTTAAATACCTTACAAATGGAGTAGTGGCGGTCACTACCTCATCATTATTCAGACATTTTTGAGAAAAAACTAACATACATTACACCATAGAGATTACACACACATGCAAAGGCAATTCTAAAGCGATATAAATATGCAATTTCGTACTCACTTAAAGAACACCCCAGCGGCAGCCATGTTGTGAGGCAAATTAGTCTCGCCTTTCTTCTGCAACAGATTGTCTTCCTTCTTTTCCGGTTCTACTGCCTCTGTCGCTTTCGATGTAGACGCCTTTTCATTTTCTAGTTCCTTTTTGACTTGCGCCTTAAAATATAGGAAAGGAAAGGTTTGATGAAAATCAGTTGGGTGGTTCAAGAGTTACCATTATCAGCTCTGAAAGTAATTATGTTAGGGTGTAGCATTATCGCTACATAAAATTTTATATCTTTGTCAACGTAAATATACATGGGTACAACGAATAAAAATACATGGGTAAGCAACATTTTTGCTCCCATTAGACTTATAAAATAAAAATTACTTAAAATATTTTTTAACTTCGCGTTTTTGTTACGCGGTACGTCGCGTATATATTGTGGATTTAAATCTGTAATTTTTTTTCAAATTTACGGATTTATTTATTTATTTTATTTTATTTATTCATTGTTATTTATCTTTTTTTTTTCCCCTTTTTCCAGGGTAGATTGGTCTTTGACGACCAAAAGTTATAAAATAATACTGTTTTATATTATGGTAAAGTGCTACGAGTGAACTTTAGTGGGTTACCTATTCGTGATATTTTACCGTTATTTTTGTGAAGTGTCGCAAGTGAACTCCTGTGTGTTATTTAATAGTGATATCATACTTTCTATTAGTGCGGTGTTTTTTAGTGAAGTGCTGGGTGAAATAATCCGCGATTTCGTACTAGTTATTATAAAAGGTTGCCGATACCTAACTTTTGTTTTATGTGCGGGAATTATTTTTATCAGTGCCGCGTATCGTGTCATGTGAATTGATGTCTTAATACATGGAAAGTTACTATTGCCTGATCTACGTGTCACGTTTTGGTGCATCTATGAGCCGTCGAATTGACATAAAATAAATTATGGTAAATGAATGAATAGAAATGAACTTGTCAATATTGTAACTTTAAACCATCTTTCATTTTAACCTAAAATAAAATAAACCCGTGTCATGATTTCCCATTTCCTTTATTTAGCTCCTCCAAGGTAAGTGAATACAGTTAATTAACAATTATTTCATTTTAACAATATTCTTTTTTCTGTGTTTAGCTGAATGATTTATCGTCCCTCAAGATCAGAAATCTCATGATTTTTTTATTTATCTAATATAGCTAGTGTAGCTACCAAGTGGGTGCCGCAAAATAAGCGACGCAGACGGGGCAGGCCTGAACGGAGATGGCGGGACGACTTGGACGCATTTCTTGGGAACTGGCCGGAAGAAGCACCGAATAGGGAGTCGTGGAGATCAAGAGGAGAGCTTTGCCCAGCAGTGGGACACTCAAACAGGCTTTTAAAAAAAAACATATATTTGTAAAACTGCTCCCAAACCTTTTAGGGTGATTCTGTATAATTTTTTAATTGCGAAAATAACAGCATTAATTTCATCGTTTTTACGAATCGACCTTTGTGTTTTACGGTTCATCTGTACAGTCATAATTTTGTGTGATTGATACTAGCCTCTTTTTTTCGGTAGGTTTCGTTTTTGTTTAGCTCTCCTGCGTCGCTGTGTCAGTCTGTTAAATATTTTTTCTTGTTCCTTATTCTGGAATTATGGACTCTCCGAAATATCCATATTCTTTAACTAATACACCAAGAAGAGAAACACCAAACGATCACCCAGTTCGTAATCCTGACGAGTTCTTTGACACACGTGATGATTTCGCTGCTACACCGCTTCCAAATCCATGTCTTCTTCAATATGTTAAAAAAGAATTTCTCACTAAGTGGAATATTTCATTTGGTGGTGATTCTTGTGTACGCGAGTTTTTTCAGCGTGTTGAAGAAGAAACTTTCGCTCGAGTAATTAATTTCGAGTATGTATTGCGACGCTTCCATGAACTTCTTTCTGGAAGTGCGTGGAAGTATTTTAGGTCTATAAAACAACCTTTTTCAGGACCTTTGATATATCATTGATTTTGAGTTCAAGACTGAACGTGAGCTTAGGTCGTTGAGACAAACCTCGTCGCAAACTGCTAGGGATTTTATTATCAGTCTCAGCAAGAGATTTAAACACAAATGTATAAAAACCTCTAAATGAATCAGAACTATTCACAGTAGTCAAGTATGGACTGAATCCAAAATATCACCCATGCTTAGCTACCAATTTGATTGTTGACTTAGACGCGCTTTTGAATTTGACGTCTAATTTTGAGGCTTTTCAGCCACAAATTGACGTATGTGCTTCTACGTCATCTCATTCAAATATTCCACCACAGTGCCTCAAGTGTGATCACGTCGGTCATCAGTACCGAGCGTGCCCGAATATACCAGGCGCAATTTGTTTCTATTGCAAGCGTCTTGACGTTGTCACTCGCGATTGTATCACTTGTATGTAACCCGTCGACTCAATTCTGGGAACACATGTAATGACTGTAGCGTTCCCGAAATGACTCCAAATGATCGTTCCCGAAATGACGTTTCTGGATAAAGATGCGTGTAATATGAGTATTGGCCATTTTAAACGGGATTGTTTTTATTTAAAACGAAGCAGGTCACATCCATCTTCAAATATTAATTAAAAAACTTAAAGTAACGCTTTATTTTTATTTCGCGTGCAAGTTAGTGTGAACAGTTGTCGGCTTTAACCAATTAAAACCATTTTTCACATTACAAGGGGTTTTAAATTATTAGTTATTAAATTAGTATTATAATCCAGGAACACGGCAGTGTGTCTGCCAAGACCGAAATTAAGCTTTAAAACAACAGTCAGTAAGCCACAACATACTCGTATCTACCTAAGGCCAATTACGAGATAGATTCCCTTATTTACTGTTTACATAACCATTTTTATTGATTTTAGCATATGTACTCGGACTAGATCTTGTTGTTCACAATACAAAACCTAAGTGGGACATTTAAAAAAATTATTTCCTGTAAGAATCTTCCTCAGGTTTCGATTAAATGATAGACAAACAGCATGATGAAAAAATATTTTTCAAGAAAAGAGATTATGGATCATTCAATTCTGATTACATTGGAATTGGATATATGTTTTATTAAGATGGTGAGGTTCATATTTTAAAATTTCTTATCTAACAATACAAGGTATGTTATCTAATCTTGAAATGCAAACAATATGCACATATAAAAAATATAAGCATCATAAACAATACAGTTTTAGAACAAAATATATCACACATTAAATTACCTTTTTGTGTAACATTCAGTTCATTCTATTGAGCTTGCACCAAAAGTCAAAAGTTAAGAAATGACTTACTTTATAGCATAAAGGGGTTTTATCATAGAAAAATTGTGGACAAGTAAATAGAATTAAGTTAAAAACTGTTACAACAGTAGTTTCACATGGGCCAATACAGTGCACAAACAAATAAGGGTGAAATTATATGTGATTTTATCATGGAAAAAAATTAAATAAAGATTTAAGACTTTGTTTTTGACATTGTGCCTTTGATATTTTTATATTATTTACCTGAATCGCAGCATAAGACGTATTGAATGCGCGAGTGGTCTTCTGTTGCATTCGAGCCATAGCAGCCTCTGCAGCAACCTTACTCTCTTCTGTCAACCCCGTACGTTTAACCTTAGGCTCAGATTTTGAAGTGTGCGCGCCTTGATTGTTCAACCCAGACTCGCTTAGTCTATGCCCACGGCCCGCCATCTTAAATTTGGCATCAGTCTTTTTCTGTTTAAAGAAGTTTTTAATTTTGTCCGCCATATTAAATTCTGGGTGTGTGTTCCTTGGGTAGTTTTAACTTGGACACACTTTCCTTCAGCTGTTCTATTGTGTCTAATGTCGCTGAAAGATAAAGTCAATAAGTCATCAGATTGTTTGCATGTTTATTTTGTGATATTATGGAAAGTACTTAACTCTTAAACTGCACATTTTAAAAGGTTGCAATATCAAAACCATTATCGCAAATCCAAATATAATATTTGCCTATATAATATATAGGCAAATGGCTTATGCAAAGAACTCTCTTTACTTTAATATGCAATTTGTTGTGGAGTCAATTGAATGTCAATTCTGTACCTTAATGTAGGGAAAAATGTATATTATTATGTTTTATACACATATACAGGGTTATTGGTTATTGCATCCATTCATGTTAAGAGGTTGTAATAGCATTTAACAATAATTTTGACTTTAAGTGTTACTTTTAACCCATTGTATGCGGGAGATGAAAAAAATACCAAGTTCTAGTCTCTTCAGATTATGGTAAAGACAACAAAAATAAGTAAAAAAAAATACAAAAATATATCCAAATTTTGAGCATGGATCCATGTCTTAAGCATACAATGCTTATCTGACTTACTTAAAAAAGAAATATCTTGTAAATTGTTCACTTTTGCATAATGTATTATAGGGTCAAAATGATTGCAAATTAATGACCTCTACTATAACCTCTTATTGGGAATGTATGGATAACCAATAACCCTGTATAACACAAAATGATGCATGCACTAACGTCAGTTTGTTGTTTGGTCTATAGTTAACTTACATAATAGTTTATTATGGATCAAAAAAACTGTCCTAAATTTACCAATTTTGATGTATCATAAATGTAATTAATGAGTTAGTCTACTAGACAAAACTACTTTTTTTATACCATAGTAAAAAATACATTGTTGTGATGACAAATATATAAACTTAATACACATATTTATTTTAAGAGTAGGTATACTTACTTGTCTGTGACTTAACATTATAAATGCTACATATATTACATCAAACATCAAGCACTTAGTTTCTACAAGCTTAGGAAGAGTATAATAAGGCTCTATATTGCGATACAAGCCTAACCTACCTTAAAAACTTTCTCCCAAGGCCATGCAGTTTATTTGATCTTCTTATTCCTTCTATAGTCTATGTACTTCATGATTCTGAGCCTAAGTTTAACCACAGATATGCCAACAATTTAATATACAACTGGTTTTAATGATGAATTCATAATTAGCCATAACGATTCTTGTTTCAGAAGCATGAATTTAAACAACAATGATAAAAGCATTATTTTTAAGCAGCATCATTGTGGGTATACAAGACTCGCGAATAAAGGAATGTCTAACTTATTCCAAGGTCATCGCGACCGCAATAAACACTAAACTCACCTGGTTTCATAAACCTTTCAGAAATCCGCTTTCCGTAGACGCGCCACGAAATGAAAATCAATAACAAAGTAAACAGCAAAATGAGAATAAAAGTCTTCAGGAGCAGAAATTGAAATTCGTTGAAGTAGAAAACACCAGCAATCTCCTCGTAGAATGAAAGTTCAGTGAAATTCACAAAAGATTTAGATAAATCTTCAATCGGTAGGGATGACACGCATGATTCAAAAAACTCCTTTGCCACTACGAAAGTATCCCCGATCTGAAGGTACAGCGCCTCGTACAGGGTAGAATTAAAAACAGCGTTGTCGAATAACGACATTACACATATGATTTCTATATTTTAACCAGTGAATATTATAAGAAACAAAATCATCTGCACTGAAAACCGGAACGACAAGCATGTGTCATATCATATTGTGTCAGTGTCACGTCACTTTTTGTTGACGTTTATTGGTAATAATTGCCATACAAACAGGCTGTACTGTCCGAGATACTGAAATAACTGCTTTTATTTTATTATTTTAGCGCCGGAGACAAAAATATTGTGAATAATTTGATTAAATGTTATTTGGGCATTTTTTGCAGCAATTTGCCGTTGAACAGCACGTGATATTCAAAATAAATTTAAGATATAAATAAAATCAAAATCGCACAAATCTATTAAATAAAACAGCATTATGTATATTTCAATAATAATAATAATAATGTATAACATTATTATCACTACCTAACTAATGAAAGGAGTGACGTCACACATTAAGCGGCCCGCAACTTAATGACACGGGTGTACCGAGACAGTGACAACAGTGCAATAAATAAATTATGCATACGAAAACAGTATTCTCTCTTTAAATTAATGTAACAAAGATGTCAAAATAAAGTTTGCCACCAAGAAATTAAATTATTTCATCTTGATTATAATCTACATTTTATTTATAGAAAGTTGATTTCTTATAAAATGTGAATACATCAAATGTTTTTTGAAGGTTTAGTTATATTGGACTAAAATTACGAAACGGTAACTTTTCCATTCCGTTATGCTAATACTAACAAGCTAATAATTATAGTCCAGTGGTGAATATTGTACAACAAAGTATATTTTCCAGAGGGCCTAGTGTAAGTTTTGCAACGTTTTTTACGTCTCGATCGCGTTTGCGTAAAAGTGTCACTTAGTATGGAACTGTCAAATGTTTCGAATATGCGCTGCAAGGGGCGCTGTCACACTTCCATACTAATTGAGACTAAACGCAAACGCGATCGAGACGCAAAAAACGTTGCAAAACTTACACTAGGCCCTCAGTTATTTGCTTGATACCCTTTCCAACATTTAAGTTATTTTCTTTAGATTAGATGGCTTGTTTTTAGCTTTTCAGTTGATATTTTTAAAAGCAGTCGGGTTTTTGATTTTTTAATTCCTTCAGTGTAAGAGCATCGGATAATGCACTCAAGTTCAACCCTTAATGCGTGATTATAAGACAATCATCCAAACATTACACAAACTAACGGCCTGGCTACGACTGAGCGGCGGCGGCGGCGAGAGAATTCTCTCTTCATTGCTCGGTCGAGACGCTCACCGCGCATCGGTTAGTTGACGATACACGCAATGTATTAGAAAATTCCTAACAGGCCCTAACAGTTTTGATATTGGTAGGATAGGATATTGGTTTCTCGGAAACAGCTCTGATATTGGTGAAAATAAAAGGTGTTTTTCGGGTCCAGAAATCGATTTGTCAAGTTGTCGTCTTCGGGTGCTTGGATTATCTAATCTACGAAGAAGCGTTTTTTGTAAAACAATAATTGATAAGATTAGACATCTCATTTATCAGTGAAAAGTAAAATGATTGGTATCTCAGTAGTGACAATACGGTGCCACCAACGTGCGGAATGTTATTTAATATTATGTAAAAGAGATTGTCAAACTTGAAGGTCAACGGATTCGTTTGTTCTGTTTTCGGGGATACCAGTGGAGTTCCGGGATTCTTTTTATTGGTAAGTTAGTAGGTAAGGGGTTAGTAGATAACTTACTGACTGAATTTTATTCGAAAAATAAGAAAAATGTCGATTTTAAGCTTTTCTATGATGATAACATTAAATTACCTGTTATTACATATTACCTTTTCTTATTTATTTTCTTACTTAAAACTAATTTTCGCCATGTACCTATCTCGATGTTTTTTTCATGTTGACCAAGTTTCACCTTTATAATGCCGCGTCTCGGTTTTACTTAACGTTTATGAAAAAGACGTCAACACGAATATTCGCCGAATGCCGCGTATGTGGATGCGGTAGTAGACGTGGTATTCGAAAATTCAAACGAAAAAGCGTCCTGGCGACTCCTAAATGTCCTTGTCCCTCTATTATGGAAATTCTTAACTAACTTACTGCCGCACTCAGAGACGTCAATTAATATTAAAGTTTGATTAAAGTTGCTGCGTCTTATTCTATTGCTATAGCAAAGAAAGTGACAGCAGCTACTTTAATGAAACTTAAAACTTAATTGACGTCTCTGAGTGCGGCAGTGAGTGAGGCCGTTAATAACGTAGGTATATAGGTATAATTGACTAGGTAAAGTTTTTGGAAGAGATGTAAATTATATTTTTTTTCGATAGTCGTCACCCTAAAGGTCAAGGAACTGCGGCTCTTTTATTTTTATTTCCTCTAATATTTTAGAAATATTTTTCTTTAGTTATTAAGTTGACATTTTCTTTCGTACTTAATGAAAAAGAAAAAAAACTGTCACATCTATATCTGTCATTGTCAAGTCAAATCAAAGTAAACAAACGATTCAATACCTAATTCATTATTCAAGTCCAAATATCGTGCAAAGGTCGTAGAGCAAGCGGCAAAATCGAAAGTCCGGAGTTCGTTGAACATATTTCTAAAAACACTGATCACATGAAACGCAAGCAAACAGAAAAGAGTAGTTCAATTGAATCGTATGTTTACTTTGATTTGACAATGACAGATATAGAAGTGACAGTTTTTTTTTCTTTTTCATAAGTACGAAGGCAACAAGCTTATCGGTCATCAAAGTATACAAATGTCAACTTAATAACAAAAAAAAATATTTCTAAAATATTAGAGGTAATAAAAATAAAAGAGCCGCAGTTCCTTGATGTTTAGGATGAGGACTATCGTAAAAAAATATAATTTACATCTCTTCCAAAAACTTTACCTAGCCAATTATCAGAAGACATCTCACACATATTAGCCTAATCCCAACCAAGCTCTAGGCTTGTACTATGGGTACCCTAAAATGTGGTTACTGTGATCAATTTTGAATAATAAAATACATTTAAAAAATGGTATTGGTGACTACTGATTTAGAGTAATTTAAAGCAGTAAAGGGTGAACTACGATATATGACTCAGCAGAAAAAAACATTACGTAGCTTGAAACCTCGATTCTTAAATTGGAGTTAGTATGATTATCCCTGTGTTTATAATACAATACCAAATTCACCCCTGAAGCATGTCAAAATGAGTGGTTTTTGGATTTGAACTTTTTATGTCCTTCGTTTATTTAAACTACTTACTTATTTTGCGCTCGCATATGAAACAAATAAAAGTTAAGTCGCGAAATTACTCATTAATAAGTGACACATAGCACACAATCAATTATTTAAAAAAAAACAAAGTCGTCCCCATAAACATACTCATTTAGAGAAGTAAATACACATCATACATAATTCGATAGCATATACATACATAGAAAACATCCAAGATTGAGAAACAAATGCTTTCCTTAACATTTTTTTGCTGTGTGATTTGATTACTGATTAGTCGCACCATATTTGCCATTACCAGGAATGAACCCAGGACCGCTAGCGTCGTAGGCAGGGTCACTACCAACTAGGCTAACTGCGACAAGTTGTCACTTTGGACTCATAAACGAGTAAGATGGATAAATATTGACTTCCCGCTTCGTATCCTTTCAACATTATATACCGCATGCCAGGAATAACGTTATGTTTACTAAATATTACTTTCCTGTTCCATGGGTTTCGCTTTTCTGATTTAGAGCCACTTTTAAAGCGTGTGCTAGACGGTTTGAAACCACTTACGGTTTATGTATATGTTATGGACCAAGTGTGGGCATTGTTCATAATCATAATGCCCGGGCAATTTGATAAAAATACTAAACTTACCTACCTAACCTAACCAGGCAATGTGATAAATAATAAACTTTAGATATTATTATTAATAATTAATTATTTATACTAACTTGACCCGGTATATAAAGCTTACCATTATTCATAATGCCCGGGCATTGTAAACAATGCCCGCATTAATCACTTGGTCCATGACATAGAGCGAAGCGAGGGCGGGGCGGTAGTCGGAAATAAGATGTTATAAGTTTCTCGAATAATATTATCTTAGGCGAAATTGCGCTCAAAACATCTGACGTCTCTATCGTAGAGGCATTAGAATATGTTACATAATTTGAGCGCAATGTCAGCGTAAATGGCTTGTGTCTACCACTGTCAATTCGCAATCAAGTTGACGATAGATGTTTGCTCCGTATGCCTGAGTGCCTGACGCTGTTGACTTGGGGATTTGCTGATGTTTGACTGCACGTAATCAATGTTAATCTTGGTAATTAGCAGCAGCGCTAACAGTATTAGGTACCAAGGTCCAGGAATCGGTACAGGCCGGGTCACTGGCTCCAAAAATTAAATTAAATATCATTTTTGTGGTACGGATCAAAAAGTTGATTTTGGTTGATAAGAATATTATTAATCTCGTAGCAGGGGGGGTCGTGACCCCCATGACCCCCCCTTAATCCACGCTTGTTAGTTACTCGTACTCTGAGTTGGGTCAGACAAGTGAAGAAGGAATGCTTCTTCATTTATTTATGGCCGGATTTTTTTTACCTGATTGTGTATTCGCCGCCGCTTAAGTGTTAGCACGTTGGAGTGAATGTGCTGGAAATATCGTCGTGGCACCGGTAACCGCTGGTGCGTGTTCTGGAAACCACGGTAGGTACATCTTAGTGAGCGTAGGTAGTGTGGGTCGCCCTGCGACCGGATGGAGAAACAATCTAGTTACTAGGACGGCCGAGGGCCGAGTGGATGCGCAAAGGAGAGACGGGGGTTTGTAGCGCTCCTTAGGAGAGGCCTATGTCCAGCAGTGGACTGCTGTGTGCTTGGACGATGATGATGATTTATCCATCGGCTAGGCTGACACCGCAAAGTGTTCAAATCTATAGTTTTCGAGAAATTGACAAAAAACTTTAAAGATCTGTACTAAAATTTAGGCAAGTTAAAATGGAGCTTATTTGCATCAATTAAAGTAAATAAAAAGGTATATTTTTGAAGTACGGACTTAAATACGGAACCCTCTTGACCTTGACCGGTTTTTTTTTGGTTTGAAAGGTTTAAGGAACGGTAAGTTTGAATAGATAGTCTGATGATCTTTAAGCCAGTTTATTTTTGTTATTAAATATATTTTTGTGGTCTATTTATTTTACTTTGTTATGAATATCGTCTCTTCTACTTATACAAGTGTGGCTCAGATACTTGGTTCCAACCACAAAGTTGCAGTAAGCTCAACAAGTGCCTACAAACTATTAATGATAGTACATTAGTGCCGAGAACAAAGACGTTGTAGGCGGTCTAAGTGCACAATAAAATTATTGAACCGTATACCTACGAGGATAGGTATTACTACTCGTATCACAGTCGGGATTTAGTAGAGTGGTTAAAGCGAAAGAATCAGCAACATTTACTTTTGGAGTCCGTTTGTTTTTATTTACCTAAGATATTGCACCGCCTACAACAATTTTCTGCTTGCCCAAAGGTCAACTGGTAGAGAATGCCATTAGGCATTAAGTTCACCTTTTGTACTCAAATTTGTATTTTTGTGCAATAAAGATTAAATAAATAAATATTATTTTTATTTCTTTTGTTATTTACACAACCAAGTGAATCGTTATAAAATGGATTATGGATAAAAATTATTTGGTTTGATTAATTTAAAATAGATGCTGGTGCAGACATTAAATCAGTCATATGATGTCCATTTCTAGTCGTTTCAGTCTGCTTATCCGTGAAATTTGTGCTAAAAAGACCACACAATTTTTTTAAATAATATAGCCATTGATCCTTAATAGTAGAAAGATGTGTGGCGATATCGGGGATGACAAAATCTGCAATGAGTAGGTACAAGCAAGAGGCCTGGACGTTCGCAATATCGCCGATATGCAGAAGAGTAAGCTGCGAACGCTGCAATGGTATCCTGGTCTCCTGACTACGTAGAAAACCTGGTGCAGTCAGCTGCAGAGAAAAGTAACCTCCCTGCTAAGTAAATTGTATGCAGAGGTGGTTACTTTTCTCTGCAGCTGACTGTACTAACTACATCTTTCTATCTCTAGTCATTAACCAGAGGAAGAGTCAAAACAAGGTAGGAATACGTAGTGCTGTAGGGTAATAGTAGTGTTAGGCACCCGAAGACGATGTCAAGGCGAGGAAAGCTGACTCCACAAACATGTAGGATTAATAAATAGGTAGCTGTTTGGTTAACAAGCGCGTCATTTCTGGTCCTAGTCTAGAACCTTGTCATACACACTATGATTATTAACAATAATAATAATAAATCTTTATTCAAAGCACTTTTTTATGTACTAAACAAAACATAAGACACTTATAAATTACATGCCTGAACTAGGATGCTCCTGTATCTCAGAATCTCAGGCGTAAAAGGACTTAAACTAACTTGAAATAATTACATGCACAATGTAACTAGTTAGTTATAGGTTTTATTTTAAAATGTATTATATTTAAAATATCTTTATTATATTATTGAAATCAACAACAAAATAAGTAATACAATAACAACAGAAATATATGGACGCTCATATATGCCTGATGATATGATTATATTAATTTACTTTCTCGATAATCATACGAGTTTTACCAGTTATGTATGATAGGCATTAATGGTGGCTAAACTATTGAATCCTAATCCTAGTGAAAAGGGGTATAAGTCTTCTAAAATCTAGGTGAAAAGGGTATAAGTCTAGTGTACTCTGTACATGATTTATAACCTTTTTTATCACGAGTTAAGTTGCCTTATACCCTTTTTCATTAGGACCCCAGAATTAAGTACTTACTTCTACCTTGACGCTTTGATTTGGCGGATTTATTTGCCGATGAGCCTGTGGAGCGGGAAGTTACATCCATCATTGTTATAAAATTCAAACTACCGCCCGAGAGCAAGAAAGTCAGAACTTATTCATAATGCTTAAATTAACTTTGTTAATGGAGGATAAGTGTTTTATCGAGTTTAATAAAATACAAGATAAATGAGGACGGTTAAACAAAACGTTTTGTGTTCATGATTTTACGTCACGATAATTATACGGATGGAGAACTCTTGGCAAAGCAGATTTCAAATTTACATTAAGATAACTTTGGTTGAGCGTTTACCCGCTCTGTAAACTTCTTCTGACGTCACTAAAGTACATGCCAGAGATACCGGCGACCTGTCATATAGAGCCCTATATTGTATACACGTCTTAAATTATTAAACAGAATATTTGAGGATGGACGAATGAACGACTCGTGAGTTCAGTCGCGTACCGAGACCGCGTGGGTTTAGATGCCACAGACATCGTTACGCACCGACCCAGCCATTACAGGCTAATTTTCCAATAAAAATAAATAATACACAGTAAGGAATGGTCAAAATAGCAGTCCCATTAAACGCTTCCGCTACATACAAGCCGCCATTTTTGTTGAGTGATGCTACTCGTGTTCGGTCGTTCTAATTTTGAAAGTCGCGCGCGAAATTTTTGTCATCGACCATAGTGCAAATGACTTTTTTGGCGGCCAGTGCGGACCACGGAATTATCGGAAAGTGATTTGTAACTGAAGGATTGAATTTAGTTTTCGGGAACTTTGAATTGTGTTGGTAAAAATTTGGCACAGTGGATCCTTTTGTGAAAAGAAAGATGAAAGTTTTTAAAAAGAAACTGCGTTTCTCTATAGCTTGCTGTTACGTTCAAAGTTTATTTTAGTACTTTTATTTAAAGTTGTTTTCCTTGTTAAAATATTTTTAATAGAACAAAGTTAGTTGAATATCACCAGCGTTACCATTGGAGGCAACTGATAAGGTAAGACTTATGAAATCAATGATTGACTTTAAATTTAAACAAATAATGGTAAAATCATTCAATTGTGAATTTTTAGGGTTCTGTTCTGTGCCCAATTGCTGACTCATGTCCGTCTGTTTGTCTGTTTGCGTTGCGTAAGTCTGTACAGTTGATGACAGAAAGATGTATCTACTTTTGGACATTATTACAATGGAACAAGGTGAAAAAGTGTACACATCTTTCTGTCCTCGACTGTACCTATTGGTGGTTGTACCTGTTTACTTTTTACGTCTATATTTTCGTAGAGGATCGTCGTGGTTTAATGTCTCATTCTTAAAAATGATATATGTTTTATGTCTCTCTTTGTCATTAAATAGGTATTCACCTATTATTTTCGTTTCATTGTAATGACGAAACCGTTTGATTACTTTTTTATCATTATAAATCGCTGCAGCAAAAAAAAAATGAAATTTAAGATTTTTACACTATTCTGCAGCACACCCACAATATCACAATGCCACTTGTAGTTTAACCCCCTTATTCATAAACGTACAACAAACCTATTTTAGTAAAAGTATGCTTTGTCACTTTCTGTCATATGCAAATGTCACAATGAAAGATAAGGCCACAACATACTTCAAGCATACTTTAGTTGTTGTGCGATTAAAATACGAATAATGTTTCAAAGTTACCGGACGTTACTAATCGCATATAGGGGAAAAGGATTAAATAGATTTTGAAACGCGACAGATTCTAATTACTTTGAGTAGTAAATATGCACTTTGTAAATCAAAATAACTTTTACTTTTTAAATTAATAAATTTATAAAAAAGCTTGCAGTTTTTAAATTAGATTTAATATTCTTAGCTGGCTAAGTTTATTAGATTTAATTGAAATTTTACTCCTTAATGGATTCTCATTTTCAATATTAAAAAAAACTTAGACGTGAAAGCTTAATTGTTTCGCCAAGGCGATCTTAACAAATTTTAAATAAAAATTAAATAGTTAAGAAAACTTCTGCGTATTTTAATAAACTCGCTTATTCTTAGATGTTTCTTTTAACGAAGTTCTTTTCATTCGAATAAACCACAAAGAATAAAAAATTGCCGAACAACGAGCAAGGAATGTTTTTAAAACTGTGTATCGTGATTAAAAAGTTTACAAAGCAGTAGTATTTATTCGTTAGGAATTCGGACTTGCAACTGCAACTGACATTTTTGCACAAGAACTGGCGTGATGGCGCACCAGTAATGGACAAGAACCAATGATGGACACATGATTCTTATTTTGAAGAAGATAAGGGTTATATTTATTTTGCAAAAATCAATTTATAATCGATATGACCTTTGAATTAAGACTTATAATATAAGTGTCCAATGTGCGTAGGTATCAGCTAAAAGTGTACAACACTACTGGCACTGGTACCATCACCCTACCTATTTATTTTAAAGTCCATCGAATTAAGAATTAATTACAATTTTTGCGGAAAATAAAATGCAAAAATGTTGCCACAGGTATGAGTAATTTGTTTTTCGCTATACGTTGGTTAAGTTATATAGATTCTTTAGATCTAAGTATGAGGATAGCCCTATTTATTGATTCCGACCATTTCAGGCACCATTTTTAAGTTATAAAACATTTTAACATAGACCATTCCTTTTAACTCATCTAAATTAGGTAGGTACCTAAATTCTAAGTTTTCTATCTGCGTTGTTTGCAAAAACCGGGCAAGAGCATGTCGGACCATGCTCAGTGTAGGGTTCCGTCGCCATTCTTAAAAACAATAAACAAAATACAAAAAACAATCTCCAAAAAATACGATGTGTAAAAAAGTGCACCAGCAAAAGAGCGCATCTTCAAGGCACTTACGTCCTTTTGTTGAGAATCGCAGTTTTTCGGCAATAACTAAAAAACGTTATATCCGATAATGTTGAAAAACATTTTCGTTGAAAGTGTTTATTAAGTGTTACCTTTGTAATTTTTTTCATATTTTTTAGACCTACAGTTTAAAAGATATTGGGGGACACAATTTTTGCAACTTTCGGAGCAATTATTTCAGAAAATATACACTTAATTAAAAAATTGCTAAGAAACCTCAAAATGTTTTTAAATGAACTGTCGAAAAAAGTGCCACACGTTGATGTTGACTGAAAAAAAATATTTTCCGTTTCTGTTACATAACTAGAGTGCCCCCCCTAGAAATATTGATTTCTATTATTTAACTACAAAACTAAGTAGCGGCTTATACGAGACACCTATAGTTACTCCAATTTTCATTAATATACATTATGTAGTTTTTGAGTAAAATGCCTGTGACATACGGACGGAGGGAGGGACGGACGGACATGACGAAACTATAAGGGTTCCGTTTTAGCCATTTTGGCTTCGGAACCCTAAAAATGTCACGGCAGGGAACGGTAGGGATTCTTATAGAGAATGAGAAGTCACCAGGGCAGGACGTTTATTTTGCAGCCTACATTAATACGTCTACGTCTTCACCGGATTATCCAAACGAAGAGCACATTTCTGCAACCAGGGCGACCATCCGTCCGGGCTTATCCGGATTTGTACCCTGATCCCCGGATGCTATCCGGGTAGTGTGTTACGCGCTCACTCCGTTCTATATTTTTCATTAGTATTTAAGTTAAGATAGATGTATTACAAGTTAAACTTGTAACAACAAACAGAGGGGCTGTTTTGCGTTGGGGTTATTTATGACTCGTCTTGGGACCGGCATCTCACTTGAGATTTATTAATTCAAATTCACATTCAATCATTTCATTTCGGATTATAAATCCATAGTGTTAGTAACAAACTTATTCTAGTTTTAGTAAGTGTATAATCATAACTAAGCGACGGGGTGCATCGACTGCAGGCGCATGAAGCCGCACGCAGCGCTGCAGCAGGCGCGTCCCGGGGTCAATTTCCCAGCGTTTTAACCGCCGTCATTAGCGTTTTCATTATATTGACGAAATCAATGACACCTACCAGCAAGTTCTGATGTAAACAGAAGCAGAACCGGGGGTAGTTTGATCAGAAGTTGCTGGTAGGTGTCATTTATTTCATAAATATATTGAAAACTCTAATCATGGCGGTTGAAACGCCCGGAAATTTACCCCCCAGCGCTGCGCCAACACGCGCAGGGTGCTGTTGGAGCTGCAGAGGCTGCGACTGAGAAGCGATTTCTCATGATTTCGCAAAGAAGCAGTTTGTGCCTCTGCAAACATTGTTGATGCACTGTAGTGTCACGGCAGACCAAACATCATCCTGTTAATACGAGAGCTAATGAATTAGGCCAATAAGCGTCTGTGAGCGAATGCAAATTCCAATGATTAAGATGTTATCCACATCAGTGCAATCACGTGCATATACATGTATTAGACAAGGAACTCATTGCATCATGTGACATGTTCAGGTGGGTACAATCTTGATTAGATAGCTCCTGTTTGTAACAGATCAGATATTGTTTTTTTTTCGTTTGGTCAATGTCTAAAGCAAAGTGTTGGTAGACCTCCGACAAGGTTACAGTATAAAAAATACGTTATGCACCATCAGGGAAGTAAAAGTAGCTCGTAATTGTGATGTAGAGACTCACTAAGAAGAGATTCTTTTGAAAAAATCCCCATAAGTTGGTTAAACCGGTTGAAGTTTCAATATTATTCTTGAGGTTACAAATACAGAAGTTAATAATAACGATAACAATGCTTAAAATATAAAAAAATACATTCATAATTCTATGAAAAACAATCCCTTCATTTTTATTATCTTGTTACCAGAAGTTTGTCACTTCCGATTGAAATTATATTTGGAGTAACAATGGAAAGAAAATTAAACCTTGACCCAAATAAATACGAATTATGAATGTCCGTAATTTTTTCTAATCCATTTTTTCAATTAAAACCTGTTCTTAAATTTTTCCAAGTTTCATCTTTATTCGATGAGACATTCTAAATTTAAAACTAAAGTATGTTTGTCTGGAGACACGAGCGTACTGGCGAATTGTAATATGGCAGCTTAAATGGCTGTCGAATCACGCTCCCCAGGATTTTTGGTCTATTTGTAATTCGAAGGCAAGTTCAAGTGTGTGAAGGTGTCCAATTGCCAATTGCCGCGATTGACACACAATGCCGCATGACGCGCGCACCTACGCTGGTCTTCTAAGAGCTCAATTGTACCTAGGATCAACCTATTATATTCACAGAACTATGGCTAAATCACTGCCCTTGCATTTTCAAACGTGTACAGGCAACAAGCCGCTCTAGAACCCTGTCGCTGAAAGCAAATGTTTAACTTCCTTGTCGTGATTTCACGCAGACATTATGATAATTAAGGTTCTATGGTAGCTCTGCAATCAAAGTTGCAATAACTGTACCTATTATAATGAACTAGCGACCCACTCTCGTTTCACTTCGGTTAAGTAAGTTAAAATATAGCATATGAAATAAAATATAGCTCAATTTTCTTCTGGATAATGTGGCTTTGTGGTGAAGTAATTATTATAATCGTTTCTGTAGTTCTAGAGTTCACGGATTACAAACAAATCTTTCCTCTTTATAACATTAGTATAGAAAAATTAATGTCCATAGCATTTGTCGTCTACCTACCTATATTATATACATAGACGAGACGACAGATTCTATTGACATCCAATTTATTTATTAGACATCGCGGTTAGTCTAGTTGGTAGTGACCCTGCCTACAAGGCTCGCGAGCCCGGGTTCAATCACCGGGTAAAGGCAAATATTCGTGTGATGAGCGCGATATTATTGGATGTGTTACTATGCGAGTATTTATAACGATTCTCAAAGGGTAATGGAGAGGGGCTATGCTCGGAATCTTGCGTGAACGAATCAGGAATGAGGAGATCCGCAAGAGAACCAAAGTCACCGTCATAGCCCTAAGAATTGATAAACTTAAGTGGCAGTGGGCGGGGCACATCGCTCGCAGAACAGATGGCCGTTGGGGCCGAAGAGTTATCGAGTGGCGTCCGCGTACTGGAAGACAGCGTGGGCAGACTAACAAGGTTGACCGACGACGTGGTTAAGATTGCGGGAAACCGATGGATGCAAGCGGCGCAGGACCGGTCTTTGTGGCAAACCTTACTCATACTCATTTATTTATAATATCAAAATGAGTGACGTCACGGACGGGAGTGACGTCACGGACGGTAACACACCAAGTACACGGTCGCGCTAGTTCGCCTTTTAAAAATCGTTAAACTAATTGTTTCCTCGAAAACGTTTTGTTACGTTGTGCTTCTGCAGTGAATATAGCTGTGGGAGTGTTTGCAAACTGATGTCCAGCGCGCTTGTGTTTGTTTAGTGTAGTTGAAACCGGTCTTATCATAGTGATACTTTATTGATATTTTCCGTGTGTGGGTAGGTTACTTACTTTCACATTTAAAGACTGGATCGGTTTTAATTTTGTTTATTTAACAGAACATTAATTAGTACTCTATGATTTAAAGCTCTGGAGAATATATATTAAGATAAAATTAAAGACATAACTATTCGAAATAATACAAACGGCTTGAACTCTGGCTCTCTGCGCCATCTAGCGTTTAACTTCGGTACTTCATATTTGGTTAGTTGACAAATTACTTTGTGCAAATATGGGTAAATGCACTGCTTGCAACAAGCTGTTGGGTCAATCAACTATTTTTTGTCCCTCGTTGCCATGGTGACGTCTCTTGGACAACTGTTTAAAACTATGATTTTTAAATATATAAATTCACCAAACATCAGTTTCTGTGGGCATTACAAGCCCTTTATTTTATAGGTTTTCATTTAAGCATATTAGAAGTGTATATTAATACAATTTTTCTAAGAAACTCTATCACAGTTGTCCAGGAGACAAGGGGACAGAATAACAACAAGAAAAAGTTGATTCACCCTGTTATTAAAAAAAGAGGCCGTCTCCTGTACCTTATGCCCTTGTCAGTACCACAAGGCCTGCGTTGTTATACCTCCGAGTGCAGCTGTTCCTGAGGGCTGGGTTTGTCCAGAGTGTAAAAAGAAGGAGCGCAGGACAGATAACAGCAACACCCCAGTCAAAGGAGCTTGCGGAACCCAGGGCGAGTTACTTACCCTGTCCCCCTCTTACGCTATGCCCCCCCCGGGTGAAACCGAAGTGAGCGCAATGCGCCGAGAGCTCGCACTTTATATAACTGAGCAGCGTGAGTTCCGCGAGGAGATGCGTACGTCCTTGAAGCGTATGGTCGAGCGCATTGACAGTTTTGAGCGCAGGCTGGAGGCGGTCGAGAGGAGAGAGGCCGAGACTATCTCTCAGAGTAGCGTGGTGGAAGAGCTGCAGAAGACTGTGGCACACCTCCAGTCAGACCTAAATGACAGGGACCAGGACTCTTTGCTGTCAGACCTGGACATAGGTCATCTCCCGGAGGCAAAGGGTGAGAACGTCACTCACACAGTGACTGTCCTCGCTGCCAAACTGGGAGTAACTTTGGACCCCCGGGACGTCGTGTTCGCCGAGCGTGTAGGTGCTATTGGGTCGGGTGGTACTGGAGCTGTGGAGGTCGGGGTACCGGAGGGCCGCCCACGGCGCGTCATCGTGCGCCTGGCTCGTCGGCAGCTGCGGGACGAGTTGCTGCGCGCGGCGCGGGTGCGCCGTGGTTTCACCTCGGCCGACGTCGGCCTGGCCGGCCCGTCGCGTCGCATCTACATCAACGAGCGGCTCACGCGGGTCAACCGCCTGCTGTTCCACCGTGTCCGTGAAGAGTGTCGGAAGCAGGAGTGGAAATTCTCGTGGACCAGGAGGGGCCGAGTCTACGCCAGGCAGTCTGATGGCAAACAGAGTTTCTGTATCCGCTCTGACGCGGACCTCAGGCGTGTTTTTGGAGCAGGCAGTGTTTGAGCCTATGTGTTGTACACTGTTTTTCAACTATCTGTGTTTGTGTTATGTACCTAAAAAAATTCACGGCAATATTTTAACTACAATTTATTCCCGCTTTCTTACCTCACATTATAAAGTAACACTTACATATTTCTTGATGCTCATAATTTTTTACATTTGTCATATTTCTTTACTTTTTACAAGTTTTATTGCGCTCGTTTCATTGCAGTCTGACATATTTTTCTACAATGTTCTTCTAGATTTATCATGGTTAACAAGCAATTAAAGATAGGTTTGTTTAATGCAGGTTCCCTGGGCACAAACCATGATAATCTTATTGCCTCGTGTACCCGGCATGACGTTGATGTACTCGCAATTAACGAGACCTGGCTGAGGGCGGGAGAGGAAGGGCGGGCGCCTGTAATTCCTGGGTACCGATTGCGTCACATTCCAAGGCCACAGGGGGTGCGTACCCGAGGTGGAGGAGTCGGCTTCTACTCTAAGCAAAATGTGAGCGTCCGATCGTGGCCCCACCCCGTGGACCCTCAACACAGGTCGGTTGAGCAAATGTGGGTCACTTTGACCCTCAACGGAAAGAAGCTAGCGATCGGGACGGCATATCGACCACCGTGGATGGACATCGATCTCTTCTTTAATGCTATCACAGATTCTGTGGCTTCTCTTCATAGTCATGATAATATAATATTAATGGGTGATTTCAATATAAACCTACTTGGCAAGGATGAAACAAAAATATCAAAATTTAACATGTTTTTAAGAAGTTTTAGCCTATCTCAAATAGTAACCGCGCCTACGCACTTTACAGAAACTAGCCAGACGCTCCTCGATGTAGTGTGCACGGACTTAAGAGCCAAAACAATTTGTGTGGATCATGTGGGTTCTTTGTATGGCCATGTCCTGGTAACTTGTGAATTCAGCATCAAGCGAGACAAACCTAAGCCCCTCTTAATAACTTACAGGCCTTTAAATAGCATTTGTTTGAACAGGTTCGACGCGGATCTGCAGGGTGTGAGATGGGATTTAATAAGTAGCACAAGTGACGTAAATGATATGGTTAGCGTATTTAACCAGTGCATGGAAACAATTTTCGATCTGCATGCCCCTATCAAGTCTTCGGTAATCAGGGTTCACTCCTACCCTTGGATTACGGATACGGTAAAGCTTATGATGCGTTTACGCGATAATGCTGCAGCTGATTTTCATAAAACAGGTACAGATTCTAAAAAGGAATACTACAAGACCTTAAAATCTACAGTACGACAAGCACTTCATTTCGAAAAAATTGCATACTTCAAACAAAATATAAATAATAAAATAAGTAATCCTAAACTTCTATGGAAAAATCTTAAATCGACCTTATTACCTAAAAATGATGCAGAATTACCTTCTAACCTTAATAATCCGAATATTATAAATACTCATTTTTTAACTTTACCGCCTTCTTTAGATATTACTATTTCCCAAATGACTTACTTTGAATTTAACCGGTTTAGTAATGCAGTCTTTCATATAGAACCAGTCAGCTCGGATCACATTATTAAAATTGTTAAAAGTCTAAAATCTAATGCTGAGGGCTGTGATGCAATTAATTTAAAAATGCTAATGATGACTCTTCTTTACACTTTGGATATAATCAAGGATCTTGTAAATACCTCCATCAGAACATCTACTTTTCCTGACCGTTGGAAGCTGGCAATTGTACGCCCTTTGCCTAAAAAGTCAAACCCAACTGAGCTTCAGGACCTTAGGCCAATCAGTGTTTTGCCATGTATATCGAAGGTTTTGGAAAGAGCAGTATGTACGCAATTAACGGACTATCTCGAGAAAAATAAAATTTTACCTGAAAACCAATCGGGTTTTAGAAAAGGTCGAAGTACAGCAACTGCCCTCCTTGATGTCACTGACAATATACTCTGCGCCCAAGATGAGGGGAAGTGCACTTTATTGGTACTGCTTGACTTTTCTAGGGCATTTGACTCTTTAAATCTTAATTTGCTGCTTTCAAAGTTAAGCTATTATGGTTTTGATAGTGAGGCTTTGCACTGGTTTGAAAGTTACCTTAGTGATCGCTACCAGTTCGTAAAGTTGTTTCAGAATGATGGTTCATCGCAGTGCTCAGACAAAGTAGCTGTCACTAGGGGCGTGCCCCAGGGGTCCATTTTGGGCCCGATTTTATTTATCTTATACTCTGCTGATATTAGATCCCATATCACTCACTGTAGATATCATATTTATGCCGATGACATACAGATTTACATCACTTGTAAACCATCCGAAGTTGATTGTGCAACAAGGAAGCTCAATGAGGATCTCTCACGGATAGCCACTTGGGCCACAAAAAATTGTCTCCTGCTTAATCCAACCAAAACTAAATACCTTATTTTCGGCAGCAAGCACCAACTGGCTAGTCTCAGTCCTACTGTGAATGTCATGCTATCTGGCGAACCTATTGAGCGTGTATATGAGGCCCGTAATTTAGGCCTTTTTATGGATGCTGATCTGCGATTTGAAAAACACATAGCAAGTGCAATTAGAGGCTGCTTTTATAAATTAAAAGTGCTTTATAAAATTAGGCCATACATCAGTGAGGATTTACGTGTGCAGTTGGTGGAATCACTAGTGTTGTCCAAGCTAAACTACATGGATGCAGTGTTTGGTCCACGTCTTTTAGTAAAAACTAAAAAACTGTTACAACGAGTCCAAAATGCCTGTGCTCGTTTTTGTTTTCAAATTCCGTTGAGGGCCCATGTGAGCCCGTTTCTCAACAAACACTCAATGCTAAAGATGCAGCACCGTCGTAAGCTCCACCTGGCATGCTTGCTGTTTGGCGTCTTAAAGAATGAAGCTCCAACATATCTTTTCGGGAAACTGGTGTGGGCGTCTCGTTGCAGGTCAGGTGGGGCTCGCCAGTGCAAGTTGCAACTTTTAACACAGCGACATGCCTCTGCAGCTTTCCGAGGAAGTTTTCGTTACGCAGCAACTAAATGCTGGAATAATATTCCACCGCCTTTAAGGAACCTGCAAAGTATAAATGCCTTTAGGAATAAGCTGAAGATCTTTCTGCAGGGGCACCAAGTGATTCAGGAAACGTTAGTGCATGATACGAGCGCTATATAACAGTCATAAATGTTTCTTTTGTGTCTATTGGTATTCTTTCTTTATTTATTTACATACCTATTATATAGATTCAATGTGCAGTACGGCACTCTATTGTGAGCTTAAAAATAGTACATACCTATGGTTTATGTCCCATCTGCCTGCATTGCCGTGTATATTCATTAGTAATTTGTTGTATCCACCTCTTGTTATATCCACCAATGGAAGCATGTGAGTGTTTTGCATTGGATTGCATTTCACTTCGCCTTAATTTGTAGTTGTTTTTCTATATAAAATCATTAATAATATTACGTACATTTTCTACAAATAATATATGTAAATTCTGTAGGAGAAGTAAATTAAAATGATAGTTTCTGTCTCGCACGCTGCATGTGTTAAAATATTTTCCGGGGTTTGCAAATCAACATCAAGCCGGGATCTTGTACTTGTACTTATACATATAGGCAAACCAACTTACCGTAGCATAACCACGTAGTTTTTAATTCTTTCGATTCATACACTGAATTTATTACCTAGGTTAATTTCTTGTTCGACCTTATATTCAGGTAACTCACTAAATTAGGTATTGTTATGTTAGTATAATCTACTGTAATATGTATTGTTAACTATTTTTTCTGTGTATTTTTGCACCAAAACATTAGATAAGGTTATGATCAAGTTGTGACGTCTGTTTTTGCTTGTTTTTTCTTGCTTAGGGAGGCTAAGGGACTCTTGCCCATACTGCCAAATAAGGCGGGGCATGAAAGGTAGCGTGTGATTTTTAATTTTTTTATGTTCGTTTTCCTTTCTTATTGTTTCGTTTTCCTCCTTCTTGTTTTGTAATTTATGTTTTATGTATCTGTCAAAATTATGTGTGTGTAACCTTCCGTGGTTTCACCTGATGGTTCCAACGGAAGACCAGCGCCGACTTTAATGCCGGCATTACGCTGAGTTGGGACCATTTCGTGACTACATTCTTACTGTGTGTATTTTTTTTTGTCCTTTGCTGATATTGGTCACGAATAAATGTTTTTCTTTCTTTTCTTTTCTTTAAAAATATGACATGTCAAATTATTATGATTATTATTTGTTAGGAGAGGCCTATGTCCAGCAGTGGACGTCTTTCGGCTGAAATGATGAATGGGCGATTCTTCGGCGTTTTAACCGCCGTCATTGTCGTCTTCGCATATTATTCCAAATAAAACTAACAAGTTTATTTTAATTTTGAATGCAATGAGAACTACTCCCGGTGCTTCTTCTATTTACATCGGAAATTGTTGATAGTAATCGTTATTTTCGTCAATATATGCGAAGACGACAATGACGGCTGCCCTGCTAAGGTAAAAAGCAGTATTTTACACAAAGCTACTGTAATAATTGCAACCTCATCACTAGGTAATAAGGTTGCAATTGCTACAGTAGTTTTGTGTAAAATACTGCCTTTTACCTTAGCAGCACCCCACTTTCAGAGCTCATAACTCTTAAATTTCTTAACGGATTAACTTATTTTTCAAATCTTTGACTTGCGACATATTTCTTTAGACAATGTGCCTGTTATCACCTTTTAACTTCTCAAGGTAACCTGTCAAACCAGGCAGGTGACGTACGTTTCGAATTGACTTTTTTTACAGCTACAATACTATTAGATATGGATGTCAGCACGGATTGTCCCGTAACAATAGTAGGTAGTTGTCATTGTTAAATAAATCTTCAGGATATTACTTATGTTTTAAACGCCTACGATTTGCAAAGCGGTTTATTCCGGTCCGATCTCGATCCCTATTCATATTTAAATTCCTGTCAAATCTCTAGATTCCATTGTGAATCAAATCAAGGGATCATCTATGGGAGATCCCATCGGAATAAACCATAAAAGCGTCTCGCTAGCTGTATAAATATCATGGGAAAATGGGAAAATGCCACACAATTTATAGTTCCAAACTAAGCTATGCTTGTCGTTCGTTCAGCTTCTCATTCGATTTCATACATTTTCTTCATAGATTTTCAATCTCGTGTCACGTTGTGGCTGTAACAGTATAATTTATATTATAATCGGTTAACTAACCTTTTTGTTGTTAATTACGACGACATAAACTCATATTTAACTTACCATAACAAAACGCCGTAATTGCACAGATTGTACAAGTTACATCGCAAGTAATTGTACGGTTTTAGCTAACGGGTTTATTTTCATAGTCGGAACGAATCGCCGCCGTAGAAAAGACCGTATTTCACAGGTGTTAAGGAACAGTAAACTGCCCTGCTAAGGTAAAAGGCAGTATTTTACATAAAGCTACTGTAATAATTGCAACCTCATCACTGGGTAATAAGGTTGCAATTGCTACAGTAGTTTTGTGTAAAATACTGCCTTTTACCTTAGCAGGGCAGTAAAGTTGCGATAAAGGACACTCATTAAACTTTTTGTTTTTGGTGTCACGTATTCACTTAATGTTCAGGAAAATGTATGGATGGTAAGAGCTGAAACATGCGCTGTAGTTTATAAACCATCATTATAGATGAAGCACATGAAACTTTGAAAATCTATTTCATCACCACATTTACGACGGAATCTAGGGTCTTACTTATTAAACTCAAATTTATTAAAAAAAAAACCTGACAGAAGGGATTGAAAAATCAGCCTTATGTAAATTGGCCACATCAGAACTTTTTTAGGCTTATCAGACTCTTTTAGAGACGAGCTAATTTTTCTTACTCAGCTATCGATGGCAATTACATTTGAATTGGAGTTAAATTAAACAGACAAGAGATTTAATTTTTAATTTATTTATTAAATTTTAATCAAAGCTATTGTCACTCTACGCCTAATAAACTATGTTCTTTGTCTTAACTGACAATGCAGCTCTGACGAGTGACCATACAGTTAGCATTATTTATTAACTTTTTGTTTTTAATTAACATATTATTATTTGGGAATGAAGTGATTAATACAACACAAGCGTAGTTAACTTTTTTTAAAAGCTTCATAAAAGTTGTCTCAGAATAAGTATTTGTCTACTGTAGTTTGGCTAACAATATCCGTGGTAGGCTTGTTGAGAGCAAATGTGACGTTCTCAATATAAAGGGACCTTATGGAGGAAGGCATATTCTTTCTTGTAACTATACGAATACTATGGTAACAGTTCTAATAACGGCGTAACCGCCTGCCTCCATAAGGTCCCTTCATATTGAGAACGTCACAAATTTTAATAAACTGCGCCGAGATGTAGCCTCTGTGTGAAATATGTCACAGATCATGCGCCCTGCATCACTGACATCTTTGCATTTTCTCTCTTCTGAATCAAGATGTCAAGAGCTTTTCCAATGCAGCCTGCTACCTATTTAACAGTTAAAAGGAATTGAGGTCTCGGTTAAACTTGAACCGTAATTTGGTGTAGAGTAAGAAGAATTGATTCCTGTACCTATACTAATACAAATGTACCATGTAGATACATAGTTACAACTAATCTTTCAAAAAATCTGTGTTATTTAAAATAAACTTAAGTACAGAAATAAAGTAATGTAAGTTAAATATGTGCAACATGTTGATGTTTGCTGAAAAAAAAAATACAGCTGTATGGAGTTTCCCCCTAGAAACATTTTTTTTGTTATTTAACTACCAAACTAAGTAGCAGTTTTAACAAGACACCTATACCTACTCCAAATTTCATCAATATGCATCTCGTAATTTTTGAGTAAAATGCCTGTGACACACGGTAAGATGGACGGACGGACTGACAAAACTATAAGGATTCCATTTTTGCCATTTTGGCTACGGAACCCTAAAAAGGTAGAACGTATTATTGGGATAGGGACACATTCAGGTGATCGAACAAACAATTACCAGCAAGTATCTGTGAGTCACCGAGGAAATACCTGTTATGAGATTTACCGGTGACGACAATACTAGGTAATAGACACTCTACTTTTTTTTAATGTTTGAATTAATTTACGTCATGCTTTGTTAGTGACTGATGCACGCGCAGCAAACCACCGAGGTTCTTTTGCTTTTTAGTTCATGTTTAGGGTTTTAGAATTTCACAAGAAATACTAAAACACGGAACCCTTATAAGATCACTTTGTTGTTCGTCTGTGAGTTCAAATCAAGATCAAATCACCAAAAAATGGTCTAGCTTTCTTGCTTCCTAATCCTTTTTTGGGGCAATAAAACAACAAACTGAAATATAGATTATATACAAATAATAAAATACATATAGATAAAACCAATTTACAAACATATAATGTCAGAATTTTCATAAGTAGTTCAAAATAAAGTAACATTTAAAAATGTATAAATTTAAGACTTAGCCGCGATAAAATCTCTTTAATTCAAATAAATAATATTTATCCTTTCACATCCTATAATGTTGGCGCCAAAACGACCAATTGCGAAATATCACGCCAGCGGCCATTTTGAATTACATTCCGGCTTGAATTTTAATTACCAATGCAAAAAGGGGAAAGAAGTCCAGTGGATTTTCCATCCAAAAATTCATAAAATTCAGTACAGTTTGACCGTTGCTTAGACCTCACGCCTATGTAGCGAGATCTGGTGTCAAAACAAATCGAAACACCCTTGAGATCCTCCTCCTTTTTTGAAATCGGTTAAATACATATTTGTTGCAATAAGGAAAACCAATAAGAAGAATCATCAATCAATAAGATGTGTGAGACGATTCTAACTGTTTGAGATAGGGGATAACCAGATGTACTGTAATATTATTTTTATTTGTTCATATCCGTTTCAATATTGTTGCATAGTTATGAGTACCGTCTCTAGGTTTTTACACGTCGTTAGCAAATTAAATCATTGATTCGCATTCCTGCCCTGCTAAGGTAAAAGGCAGTATTTTACATAAAATATAAATAAAATAATAATAATCCATCCTATATACGTCCCACTGCTGGGCACATGCCTCCACTCACAATGAGAGGGTTTGGGCTATAGTTCCCACGCGGGCCCAGTGCGGATTGAGAACTTCGCACACACCGTCAAATTGCTTTGGAGGTGTGTGCAGGTTTCCTCACGATGTTTTCCTTGAATAAAGGTTACTTTTATTTTTGTACAAAATGTAACGATCGCCTACTGTTTTTTTCTCCCTTTTTGACCCAGTCCCATACCATTAAATAATTGTTGAAATTTAATACGAATTGGCGCCAAAACTTACAGACTCAGCGCCTTGCGTGCCCATAAAGCATGCATTACTGGTTTGTTTATTATATTATAACTGTTTAGTGAAAATAACATTCGATGCCAATAGCTCGATATTGTGCCAATTTTGTATAGAAATGGGAAGGCTTGGCAACGGAACGGTTATGATTTGCGTCATCTTTTACTAAAAATAATGTGTATGGAGTCCAAATGTTTCTGTATTCTCCTTAGTTTATTTATGTGGTTTTTAAGTGCAAGCTTAGTTTTTTAAATTATTAAGTGTCTGTTTCTGTAAAATTATATTTTTCGTTTGTTGATTAAGAAGATCAAATGGCCATTGGCCATTTACTAAGCCATCCTTTTCCTCAACCCTCATAGTATATGTACATACAGTCACGAACGTTCATTTGGGACCATTTCCAAAATGTCAATGTCATTAGAGATGCCAAGTAATTTGTAACTTACAGGAAACTCCACCTTAGGGCCTGCGCAAACCGGCGGCGCGCAGCGCAGATCAATTTAAATTTATCAATGTATATTATTTTCTATTTTAATTACAATAAGGTATAAATTTAGAGCCGCAGCCGCAGAGTAGAAATCCCCCGTAATGCTCCGAGGTCGGTCTCAGAGCATTCAAATTTATACCTTATTGTAATTAAAATAGGGAAGAATATACATTGATAAATTTAAAGTGATCTGCGCTGCGCTCCGCCGGTTTGCGCAGGCCCTTATTGCTGTAGAATATCAGATTGACTTTGGACCTAAAGTGGGTCCCTGTACATAAAGTACGAGTAAGTACCTACTCCAAAAAATCGACTGTCACTCAAGTTTGACGTTGTTTAATTATCTTTCAACTCCAAATTAAAATAAATAACGACTACTTTAGTCGAAATCGAGTTTCAAGGCTCTAAATATAGATTCAAAGACAATACAACAATATCCCAATTCGATTCTGTTGTCAAGTTACACATAAATCGCTCGTGGTGTTATTTTCTGAAGCAGCTAAGTTGAGTTCAAAGACCCTAGTACCTAAGCGTTTATTAGGGTTTGAGGCATTTTACACAAGCTTGCAATTTGAAAACCGGGCAAGTGCGAATCGGCCTCGCGCACTGAGGGTTCCGTACACATTTGGCTAGTTTTTAGTATTGGTTGTTATTCTATAGGGTTTGTTCTATGATCATACGAAATTTGACGCTTGTATGTTTTACCGTTTTTACGATACAACAAAAATAAAAATACGTCGAAAAAAAAACGTTTCCTGTATGAAGACCCCTTTTTTATTTCACTTTTTTTTTATTTGTAAGTAAATCCGCCGCAAAAGTAATAACACATATTCTGAAGAAAAAAAATCAACCCGCTATCTATTACGGTTCAAAAGATACAGCTCTTTATAGTTAGGACAGACGGACAGACGGACGGACGGACAGCGTAGACATATTAATAGGGTCCCGTTAGACACCCTTCGGGTAAAAACTCGATCTGTTGTTGTTTTACATTAGCTAGGAGAAATGAAAGCAAACAACCACTTTTACATTTAAAGTTAGAATACTTAGAATACACTGATAGTGACATTAGAGCGATATAGCATTCGAATCACGTACATCTAAACTTGTTAATGGCTCCAAGTGTCAGTGCAAGTGTGCATTTGCATATGCACTTAAAGTGCAGTCTTTGTTTCGGAGACGAGTTTGACGTAGACTGTTTTGGATTAGCACACTTAAATCGCGACTGACTTTCGTTATTTGTGTGTAAATATGTACAGTCAAGGTTATAAACGTATACGTCCAAAGCCTCATAAATATGTAACCACGATCTTATGTCGCCGTAATAAGGTCGTGGTTACATATTTTTGGTACTCTGAGCGTATCTATATTTATAACCTTGACTGTACCAACAGCGGGCTTAACATGCGCGGACGAGATAAAATTTGACAGTTGCTAGGGAAATGAATACATCTATTCCATATTCTAACGTAAGATTTAACGCTTAAGGTTTAAAATAAAAGTGTCTCGTCCTGACTTTTATTACCTTTTATTACCAAGCGACTATTGCGATTTTCAAATTTTTCAAAGTGTCCCGTCTTGATAAAGTATCAAGACACTTTTATTTTAAACCTTAAGCGTTAAGTCTTACGTTAGAATATGGAATAGATGTATTTATTTCCCTAGCACCTGTCAAATTTATTATCGTGCTTGCATGCTTGGGGGCCAGGAGGCAAGCAAAACACAGTGGTGCAAAGCACAGGTTTTACACACAGCTGTGCAGCGCTATGCATAGCCTAAACTTAACCTAAATTGAAAAATTAAAGAAACAGCATCTGTATTCTGTAGTAAAATTCCAATTAGTTGGAATTCATCTAAACAAAAAATAAAATAAAAATTCTAATAATATATTTAAAAACCCTACAAGAAATTTTAGATATATTACGAGCTCAGCTAAATATACAAAAAGATGAATTCCACCAGTAAAACTGCCTTTCTGCCCGAACCAGTACAGCCAGACTCGAGAGGCTGTTTGCTATCTAACCTAAGCCTGCAGTAAACAACGTCTTTACGACGTTTGTTCTACGGATCTAGATATGCTGGTAACTAGGCTATTCCCTAAAGCCCGTGTTATTTTCAATACATTTCTGTAAAAAAAAATGTTTGAGACAAACTTTTGTCACCTAACTTTTCATTGCGCAGTGGGCAGCTTTTTGTCCTTCGACGTTCCCACCAACGCAGTTCAGCCAAATACTTAAATACCTACTGCCGTATAACGCCTATGAACGCACGGATCAAGTTATGATGGCCTCTAATATCACACCTCACATGACGTAGAGCTCGATGTCGAACTTCGTCGTCGTACATGACGTAAATAATAACAACTGACTGAGGCGTTAATAACTTAATTTTACTGTTTATTCTTGAGTTCACGGAAGGTATTGACCTCAATACAGCGATGAGACACACTGTGAAGTCAGAAGCACGAAGATCCTTCTTTCGTTGCCTTTCTTTCTTTGTACAGCTATCGGTAAAGGGCCTATGCCCTTTCGGAAACATTTCGACCTAGTGGGATACTTTGTGCGACTCCTCTTACACACATCTTTAACTTAGCCAATTGTGGACCGATTTTAAAATGTATTGTTTTATTTCATAAATAAATACTTCACGGGTGGTTCCATTAAAACTTCGTCAAGATCTGGACAATCCATGGAAAATCAACGGAACTCCTTAGTCATTTGGAGTCGGTTGATTGTTTATAGTCGTAAAACGGCCTAAATTTAGGACATTAGTCAAAGTGACTTTAGTTTAAGTGGGCTTTACGAGAACATTTAATTATTATAAAACAAATCTAACATTATCTGAACAGTTAAATTGAGTGCTCTGATAATACAATAAACTAAGTGGGCTATGAAGACTCTTGTCTTAGAGTCTTTAGATTGCAAGGCGTCGCCAATATTTAAGTGTTAAGACAAAGATTGAAAGCCTCTACATACAGTAGTAATTAAATCGTCGGTCTATAATTTTATGGTTCCTTTTTTGCCATAATGTCGTTTGTCATAAAGTCATTTGCCATAACACTTTTATCATAATAGATGTTAGCCATAATGTTTGGTACTCATAATGTTTAGTTCCCATAATGTATCGATTGTCCTAACACATTTTGCGCATAATTTCGGCTGTCCCGATTTTTTTAATCTTAAAAGTTAGGTACGTCGACGAGCGTAGCGAAAAGGAGTGTTAAGTTGAACTGCGACAATTTTGGCACGAGCCGAGCCAGAGTAGCGAGCTGCGAGCATTATATCAAGTTATCGTTAGGACAAATTATTATTAGAAACAAAAACTTTATGTCAAGAGAAAATGGGTAAGATTTTAAAAGTTGGGCATAACTCGCGCAAATAAATTTTGTATGAAGGTTTCCGTTGTGCGATGAAAACTAGCCATACAACTGTAAGGATACTTTTCGTTGCACAACGGAACTTTTTCACCTTCCTTGTTTGTGTGGTTAACTAACGCTTAACTATTTGCTAATTGGGTCCAACTTTTTCAACCTTACCTTAATAGGTCAATAAACATTATGTCAAGTATCATTAAGACAAACGATTATTATTGCCGCAAACGTTATGGCAAGCGAAATTAGGTTTACAATTACCCTACGGTCACACTTTGGCGATTCGGGCGAAGGTTTGAGTTGTTGTCTCTTTCTTTCTCTATGATAATGAAAGAGAGGCTAACGCGAAACTTCGCCGAAGCGTGGTCGTTGGGTTACAAACGTTATGGGAAAAATAGAGAGCCATCATCTTACACCCAAAACACTGCTGTTTAGGCGGGTTAGGGGAGGGGGGGGGGGGGGAGGAGTAGGTAAAGGGCAGCACAGACGAACAGTCCGCCAGCGGTCCTAATGCTGGTTTCACACGGGGGCAGGGCAGTGAGGCAGGACAGTAGATTTCCTTGGGAGTGATGAGGAAAGCAACAGAGTCGTTACTCTACCGACCCATGGAAATCTACTGTCCTGCTTCACTGCCCTGCCCCCGTGTGAAACCACCATAAGCGCTTAGTGTCCATGTTGATAAACAACTTGTCACATGACATTTCACGAAAATTGACACATGACGCACCTCCCCCGCGACCCGCGTAAGGCTTGCCGTTCACTCAAAAAACGAAGGGAAAAGCACATTTTTATTACCGATTCAGTGCTGCCAAAAAAATAACATCGCATTAGTAGAATTTATTCTCCCGCCCGCGAGATAGTTTCTCGCTTGAAGGGAATTTCTCGACACGTCAAGTTGTGCTACCGAAATCGAGAAAACTGACAGCGGAGAGAAAGAATTGACAGCCGCGACAAGGGTTTCTCGCGCTGCGAGCTATGTCGCTTGTGCACATGTGCTAGCAGCGCTGCTATGTTATTCTGTTGACACATCGTCGTTCAGTTCTACTCAGTCGATGAATAGCCGGCGAATTTCCGTCGTCCGTCAAGGTGCGTAAATGACATTCAACTGCCTGCACATTAATTTAGTCGCTGGTTTCACAGACGACCAGCTGTCAAACCAGCGACTTAATGAATGTGCAGGCAGTTGAATGTCATTTACCCACTTTGACGGACGACGTAAATTCGCCGGCTATTCATCGACTGAGTAGAACTGAACGACGATGTGTCAACAGAATAACATAGCTGGTGGCCTGTGTGATAAGATGAACCGACTAGCTGGGACAGGCAAGTCTGTGTTGCCGTTATGATGTAACAGCGTAATATTTTATCATTGAAAATTAGCTTTTAAATTGTGTAACATTTCTCGTATACTTAAGAAATTCAGAAATGACACATGTAAATGTGAAAAGGCATAAGTAAAATTAATATACATGTACTGTAGACTGTGTTAATGTATATTAAAACTCAAATTGGTTCGCTCTGGCACTTGGAGTTATTTCATGTAGAAACAGCGCGGCATAAAGTTCGCTCTTATTAAGGTTTAAATTTATTAAGTGCATTTCATAATTAATGCATAATTGTACCATGGAAATTTGTAATATGTGCCTTGATTACGTATGTATTGGTTAAACAATGTGTTTATACATTAATAGTGTTTTACTGAACATTTACAATTTCGTGTTTGAAATTGTGTTTAGTAGATAAAGTTCAAAGGGTAATAAGAAAACGGTGTTTTTGACGGCGGGTTGACCTAGTTGGTGGTTACCCTGCTTCCGATGCTAGCGGTTCTAGGTTCGATCCCCGGTGAGGGACAATAATTTGTGTTGCGATTTCCTGAAAATACGATCTAAAAAATAAATAAATACATAAAATAAAATAAGAAACGCCTAATTTGTTTATTTATTTAGTTTTTCCAACTTGACAAAATCGTGAAAATTGCTATGGTGGCACTTGGCTATTTATCAGCCGAAAGGCGTCCACTGCTGGACATAGGCCTTCCCCACGGATCTCCACGACGGCCGGTTTTATGCTACTCGCATCCATCAGCTATTATTAGTGAAAGTTTTCGTTGCATCTCTTTCACTCGGTATGTCAAATAAGAGTGAAGTAAGATGAATATTTGGCAAATTCAGCCAAATTTAGTGCCACCATTAAATTGTATAGTGAAACCCGACGTCAGTCTTGATTAGTCGATGTTTAACCGGAGGCCGAAAAACGGACCTCTCACGGCAATGCAAGGTCGCGTGCATTGTTTAGGCCCGCCGCACACGTACGACTGTGACATTGTCCTTGTTTAAAAAATACACACCAATGTTGTGTGATTTATATAGGACAGTGCGTTTTGGCGGTTTATTTGAGTAAAAAGTATGTTTATTGGCACATTTTGGAATTAAGTTATAATTTTTGACTAGCCCTAGAAGCGTTATTAAGACGTGATTAAATTAAAAATAGCAGAACAAAGTTTATTTAGCAAATTTTTAGGAAGTTTTTTTACACTGTAGCGCACTTTTACTGCAACTGAGGCGTGAATCCTAATAGTTTTATTTAAATCTTTTTAATTTTATAATTATTGAGTTAAAAATAAAAGTTATGACACACAATATGTAAGAAAGATATTTAAAAAATATTAATCAATTATAGAGTCATTTATATAATATTAGCGCAGTTAAGCCGATATCTAACTTGGTAGGCTGGTTTCTAAGGGATGGTAAAGGATATAATATTATATCATCCTAAGCCTGAATAAGTATGCAAGCAACTTGCATATTTCCCAGATGCACGGTGTGTTTATAAAATCATATACTTACTTATTATGCAATGAATAGCTTATGGGTCCTTACAACATTATGAACGAGTATTATGGTTTATATATTATGAATATATAGCGTATAATTTAGCTTTTACAACTGATTCTAGTAATTATATTAGTAACACTTAATAAATGCTTTTAATGCTTTCTCAACGTTGATAATTTGTATTCAATAACGTCAATGTATAAAGTACACTAGAAATTATGAATTTGACTGGCATACATGAATAATTACAGAAAATAGAATGGTGAAATTTGGGATAGATATACACTAGAAATTATTTTCCAAACTCACCTGACGGGGAAAAATGGGGATTGGCGGAAATAATCCTACAGGAACGGAGTCACTGGAAGCAGCTAGTGTTAAAATATTCCTTTATAACTCGATAAAGATCTCAATAGATACCACATAATAGATAACACTGTACGTCAATTTTGCAATCGTGAGTGCGCGTGAGATCTAATGTGCACGCTTAGTACGTAAGATGCCACTGGCAGGTGATACGAGCTATAGCCATTTACCGTCCACCAACCACGTGTATCGTTCGCGGGCAAACCGTTTGAAAATCGAACGCGAAATTTAAATTATATTTTTTAAATTAAACATCTAGCCAGTGTCTTGTTTTTTTTTTAATAGTGATGTGATTTTTATGTAAGGATTTATTATCCGGATTCGCGTGAGTATTTTTTATGTTTTTTTTCGGTGGATCATCAACTCTCACTTTAGTGATTAGCATTTTAAATGTTAATTTTTTGTGATGTAATTCCTATGCTGTGTTTAGTTTAAGTTATGTCAAGTGCAATCCGGTTAGCGGTTGCCTAACTGTTGGTATGCCTTGACCGCACTATCTTAAATATATATTCTGCTCTAAACCGCACGTATTTACTCGTACTTAAAGAGTGGAGTGGTGTCCTAAATACAGTTTTTTTTAATCGTTATTTATTTAGACATTAATCCCATTATGTTAACATTTAATTTCACATAACATATCATACAGATACAATATATATAAAAAAACAACAATAATTACAATATAAAAAATATTTTATTTACATACTTAAGTTTTTTTTAAATTATTATTACACTTATAATTACTAACGCTAAAATAAAATTATTTTAAAAACAAATCAACGTACCTATCTGAAGATATGGCATATAAATATAGTTATATTATAAAATAAAAAAATAAACATGCGGTGGCCCTACATATACCACTTAAAACTAAAAAGTGTAGCTCTGTTGAATTCGACGGATTTGATAAAAATTTATATTTTTGTATTCATAAAAAAAATAAACAATTCTAAAAAGTGTAACGACAGAATACAACGCTGTTCTACATCTCTACTAGTTATAATTGTCGTGCATGAGTAACTGATAACATTATCTAAGTAATCTCTGCTTTACCGGGCATTTGTTAACGATTGAAATGTGATATATATATATATTTAGCCAATTTATAACTTTGACGTTCAAGCGTTCTATTTTACAGGGAGATAACAATTTTAATAATGTGTATTTGTTAATTCACGATGCAACATTTTTGCCAATTGCCGATCTAAAATTTGGATTTGCGTTTGTACGAGGCAAAAAATCCAGTTGCGCTTGATTACTAAGCAAATAAAAAAGTTTACAACAGAGACATACAATACTCGTAATCAATTTACCCCTTAATTGGTTTTTAAAAAGCTATCGCCTTACTCTCTAACCTGCTGAAAAGTAATAGTGTTCACACTGTTGTGTTTCGGTGTGAGGGTAAGGCGCCGTTAAAATGACTAGCATAAAAGCATTTTGGCCTCCCACTGACAACAGTATAATTATATAGCGAGAGCGCGGAACTGCATTTGTGGTGGTTTATTTGTAAGTTCGCAGGAATTCCAAATTTGAATTTTCACTTTCCTTAAACTACACGATACACGAGGTTTCATCGCCATTACTACAAATACAAATAAAGTGCACCAGCAAAAGAGCGTATGTTCAGGGCACTTACGTCCTTTTGTTGAGAAGCGCAATTTTTCGGCAATAAGTCAAAAACGGTATATCCGATCATGTTGAAAATAACTTTGATTGAAAGTATTTGTTAAGCGTTACCTTTGTAGGGGACACAATTTATGCAAATTTTGAAACGGTTATTTCCGAAACTTAATTACTCACTTAATCAAAAAAAAATGCTTAAAAACATTAAATTATTTTTAAAGGAACTACCGAAATATGTGCCACGTTGAAGTTTGCTGAAAAAAAATCAGCTTCTGTTACATGTATGGAGTGCCCCCCCCCGTCCCTAGAAATAGTTATTTCTGTTATTATACAAGACTCCAAATTTCATTCGTTTTTGAGTAACATTCACACGGACGGACGGACATGACGAAACTATAAGGATTATTTTTTTGCAGTTTTGACTACGGAACCCTAAAAAGATAAGACAATCAACAATAAGTTTAAAAGTCAAATAAAAATTGTTCATTACTTTTTTTGCTCTATCTTTAACACGATATTGTAATTTTTTTTGTCTTTCTGTGATATCACATCGGCGTAAAAGATTGACGTGATTTTTTTACACAAATACGGGAAAGCGTTAGGGAAAGATTAAAATTTATATAACGAACAGGAAAGTACGTACGTCCGTACCTATACCGGAAAAGAACGAGAATTCTTTGAGACGATGACTTTAGAACAGTGCTGGCCTCGCTATTGTTTCTTTCCTCTATGTGGACACGTCAATGTATCCAACTGAAATATATTTTTCTTAATTACAACTTACAAACAGTACCGTATTTCATTGTAAAGTTTACACTAAACTACTCGCGTTCTAAAAATTTACATTTTTTCATTCGTTACTGTGTCAAAATGCCACTCATAGTGAAACCAAAGCGTTGTCATGGTGATAATTAGTAAGTAAGACTAACCGCCTGTTTCAGAATCGTCAAGTAAAGCATATCTGTCAAATAAATTGAGCCCTTTCCCTTTCCTACACTTGAAAAAAGACAAGAAGGCTATATTTATTTGACAGATATGCTTAACTTGACGATTGTGAAACAGGCCTTAATAAGCTTAAGTGTGTACTGGTGTCTATTATTTAGTTGAGTTGAAGGTTCGGTAGCGCCTCGTCACTCGTGGTCTAACTTTGGCACTCGAATCTCAAGAGGCCTCAATTAGGGCTTGCGGTTCGGTGATTTTCGGGACTGATTTTGAATTGGCTACCCCTGTTCTGGCCAGTAATAATGTATGCATGCAAACTCTTTATTGCACAAAAAGTACAAGTAAATGATACAATGACATCGTAAAACTAAAGTACAAAGGCGAATTTATCTCTAAACGGGATCTCTTCCAGCTAACCCTGAAGTAGATGATTAAGGATGATGCATGGGACACATACAAGTTTTGAACAAAAAGTAACAAAAAGAATTCAAAATGTTAAACTAACATCAATTAGAAATATTTATAATTGATAAAACATGTAAATAGATAAATAAAAACTAAACAAATAGTAATCCCTAGGGCTAGTATGAGACAGTTGCATAACTAACTATTATTGTCTAATCTTACAGGAGATAAAATGAGGTATCTTTCAAAATGACTCGCATAACCAAATTATCAGAAATAGTAATTTTAACTATAAAAGTGTTGTATGTAAAACACGACAAATCACACGTCAGGTCATGCATGTCAAATTAGTTCGGCGCGCATTTTTAATATTGAATACTGCAATAACGACATGATGCAATTCAATAACTGGCCGATGTGATAATATTAAATTGAACCAATTTTACTAGGCTAGCGGCCCGAATGATGAACTTATAGCTCGAGGGTACGTTGCTGACTGTACAATTGAATTATTTGCATTATTTTAAAATAATTGACAACTTTTTACATTTTAAATACGGACTTTTCCGCGTTAAACACTTTGCTTTATTTTAACTATGAGGACAACAACCAAACTATAAGATTAAATATAATTATTTAATTTTCCTTCCTGTCTTTTTTTTGTTTTACGCGCAAGTATAAACGCGTGCGCGCACGCGTTTTAAACGGGGTTAACCCAGTCACCTGACCACGTTTTTTAGCTACGTTACTGATAAGACACAGCCTAAACTAAACCGCTGAATTTAGGGACATGAAAATTGGTGGGAATATTATAGGAGTTAAGATGTTTTTTCGCAAATAAACCCCAATGGGAATACATAGGGGGAGTGGGTAACCAATTGTACGCATACGAAGTCGCTCTCTAATAAAATTTATCGACTGACCAAGATCAAGACACATCCGAACAGGTAAAGTTTACACAATGACGGGTCAACTAGTCTATCTTCGTCGATCAGTTCGATTGTGAACTGTTTACGATAACCTAACCTAACCTTAGAGTTATTCTTAAATGGCTTAACAGATTGTGATCAAACCAAGCTAAGAAAGATCTTGATTAAGTCACCTTTCTAAAAAAGAAACAAAATCGGTCCATCCGTTTAGGAGCTATGATGCCACAGACAGATACACAGATAAACAAACACACAGATACACACATCAAATTATTTTCCGAATACGAAAAATAAAAAAAAGTTATTTTTGATATGTGAACTTAAAGCCTTCAATTATAGCGTGCAAAAAAAATCCAGTGCTTCCCACAGAGCTAAAATTTTTTGTTTTAACTTTTTACTCTAATTGACATAAGTGCGCATCCTAGCAAAAAGTCGGTTAGCTCTGTAGTCGTTTTATGATTATACTATCCGCAAAATGGACCCCTGACCCATCATGGAACCATAGGGCTTATTGCCTAACGCACTCGCGATCGCGATCGCTTTCATTTTTGACAGTTGAAGGCAAGTCTGCCTACAAAATGAAAACAATTGTTCCACTTTCAAGTCGATCGCGATCGCGAGTACGTTAAGCAATAAGCCTGCATGTCACAAATAAATTGTCTTATAATGTCACTGTGACAGTTCTATGGTGGGTCACGGTTTCATTTTGCCAATAGTTTCTATGTGGTTGAATATCTTTTGATTTTTTTATTTCTTCTTGACGTCTATAAAATGTGAAATGTATTTTATAGAACTAACAAAATGAAAACATGTGTTATTATTTATTACAGTTACTCAAAAGCGTTGTTCAGCTAAAAAAATAAATTTAGAAATACATTTTCAATCCCAATCTCAATTCACGAGGTAATTACTTTTAATGGAAAGTGTGAAATAATTTCCCATTCTGTAGTAATCATCGTATTGCAAATTGCTACAGTAATGTAATACAAAACCACATCCTGATAGGTACAAGTGTTAATACGCGGATTTCGACAAGGAACTACATACGTCATGACGTACTACGTCATGACGTACACTCAATGGCATTGAAAATGAACCACGATTCATACAAAAGTACCTGGGAGTTCGCTCGGGTCGAAACCGGATTTTCATCGATTTTCTATACAAATACAAAAAAAAAAAAAACCGGTCCATAGCTGGGGTTCGAACCCACAGTCCTGGCGTAGTAGCCAACGCTCTAACCACCTGTCTATTCAGACGGAGGCAGCCGCCCCGAAATTATGAACCAAATTGCACTGGAAATATTTTTGTGAAAATACGGGGAGAACGAATTTTCCCAGATATGAGACCTAGCTAGATCGATTTTTCGCCCCCGTATACCTTCATACTGCAAATTTCATCGAAATCGTTAGAGCCGTATTCGAGAACGTACCTATATTTATATATATTTGTACTCGCGTTCTCGGATACGGCTCTAATGATTTCGATAAAATTTGCGGTATAAAGGTTTACGGGGGCGAAAAATCGATCTAGCTAAATAGTTCTAATATATTATATAATATATAAATAAATATATACATGTTTCTCGTTTAATAAGGAAGATACGTAGTGACTAGGCTCTCTACTTTGTTCCCTTCTTGCTTTCATATCGTAATGCTTCGTACTCGAAAACTACGACCAAATTCAAAATACACTCACTAAAATGTTTATAATACGCTCAAGAGACAACTCAAGCTCACCGATTAACAATTCACTAACGAATCGAGATGCTAATTTGTTTAAAAGTCGATTGTGCCATCCCCTGATTTTTTAAATTTATTTAATTTATTTATCAACAAGTAAATTGTACAATCTTTTACAATATTTCTCCAAACTAAAAACGTTTATTGGCGAGCACTAACACTATCAGGCTATCATAACACTAACTGTCAGATAAATTTTATCGGGAGATTGGATAAATTTACCGTAAGAGAATAACCTAAGCCTGGAATTACACTTGTAACTTTTACTAACGTAAGTAATCAACTTACGTTAAATTTGCAAAATGTAAAGTAAACACTTTGTGAGTAACTTATTGTAATTTGTCTTTGTGAGTAACATATTGTTAGTTACGTGGGTTACAAGTGTAGGTAATTCCAGCCTACCAGTGTCTATTGCCCTTGATAATTTGTCATCAGATAGTCTCGGACATTAAGAGTGTCCTTGAGAGTAGGTTGAAAACTGGCTTGGTGGGATTCTCGCTATTTAAAAAAAAAATGCGGAACCATTTAACGATGCGATTCATCGAGTAGTTTTTTCGATGATTAATAAGAAATTAATTCATTTAAACTTGAATCCGTTTCGCTAATGTTACTTATTATTTCCTTGAATGATTATATTTGTTTTTAAAAACACGTGTTTTTCCCTTAAAACAATGCGGAGAAAGAGTTGTCAGCTGTCTCGTACAGGATTTATTGAAATTCAACCCCAAATTGAGTGACTTAATCAGAAATCAAAATATTACGCCTGTTAAATAGTTGAAAGCTGAGATACACCAACTCAGCAAGTACCTTGACTTGGGTTATGAGGCGAGTGCCATGTGGGACATTGATTTAAAGATCATTGTCTCTAGTATAGTTGTTTCGGCGATGGTCTCCAAGAATTGCCTATTGGAGGGCTCGGCTTTGTCCGACTTGCACTGCACGGAGTAAAACTTCCGGGGCGTTCCACCTATCGTTTATCAGCAGGGCTAATGGGACGCCAAAACGTAGCCCCCCCCTCCCCCCCCAAATGGCAAATGGCGCGGTTATCTTGCAGGGTCGTCTTTAGCCGGGGGACTCTTCACATTTAAAATATTAGAGACGGATATTGTAAAAAAACTAATATCTCAAATTCAACGCGGACGAAAAGTCACACGTAAAATTAATAAAATCGTTTATTTACCAAAAAAGTGTTGAACAATTAAAGAAACAATTGGTCCCACACTAGGCTTTTCCTGTCCTGTGGTGATCAATTTCTTAAGTATTTACAGTAAAAATAAGATAGATATATATGTTACAAAGTATAAAAAACCTGTTACCACGTTATTAGCAATACCGCAGCCGGACTACTTAATTCGTTACATTAGGTTCTCGGAACTAACGGCCGCACTCAAAGACGTCAATTAAGTTTTAAGTTTCATTAAAGTAGCTGCTGTCACTTTCTTTGCTATAGCAATAGAATAAGACGCAGCCACTTTAATGAAACTTAAAAATTAATTGACGTCTCTGAGTGCGGCAGTAAGGAATGAATTAGCATTAAGGCCATGTTATCACGTAGGTATTTATTATCACGACAAAGTTATGATTAATAAGATGTAAATCTATGTGATTTAAAAGATCAAATTATAGACAAGCCGTATTATAATAATCATCATGCTTTAAACAAGCAAGCACACCTGTTTTTTTTTATTATTATTCAAAACATTGGTACTTTTGTTAAATAACTTTATTTATTCTCATCGTATATTTTATGGATGACCGCATTAAAATAAATCTTATTTATTTAACTAATCTTACTTATAGTACTTTAATAAAATGTAATGATGCGAATCAACTGCAGGTTTACTCCTTCAAAGTTCTTCGAATGAAATATACGAACTTTCATTTTCAAATTTCACGGCTACAAAGGACGTCATTATTTAGAAATGCACGATAATTAAAAGAAAAAATTATGGTAATTAATTACAGGTTAAATTATAAAACGCAATGAATTTTCCAGACAACCGTTTAACAATCAAATACCAATTAAAAAGCTATCTTCCATGATAATCTAGGCATAACAGTTAAAAACTAATAAGTAATAATTAGTTTTTTTAGCACCTTAAGATACTGAGCAAATTATCCACACCTTTGCCTGTTCCCGTTAGCGGCCAGCCGACTGTGCACTGCTTTTTGCATTTTTTTTCCAGAAATCATCGCCCGCGGCAGCGGCTGTTTATGCATAATTATTAATTATACATTGCACGATCTTATTTCAATTAATTTATGATTGTTGGTCACAATGTGAAGTAATTACGTGTACAACTTTAATTGTTGATTAATTATTTATTGGTTTATCTATTTTTTTACACGTCATATTTGACATAAGTAGGTAGGTACAAATACATTACAGTCTATATTAATTAACTTTTTATAGTCTTCTGTCATAATGATTACGCTAAATCACCAAAAAGAAGTCATGTCAAAATTAATAATTTCCTTTCTGCGAAGGTTCCTCAACAATAAATTTATTTGTGACATAAAACTTCATATAAACACCTTTATAAAATGTATGTATGTTAGTAGGGTATTATGGCAGTCCTATATTTTAATATTAGTTTAAAAAAGATCGTTCAACTTGAAATCATAAAATCTAGTAAATCATTAATTATTCAACATAAGACATTGTTATATTCTATTCAGTGTATGCAAAACTGTGTTGGGTTACGTTTACACCAGTTAAGTACTGTATATTTAATACTTGATGTTTCGTCGCCGGTTTAAGATATTGTTAAGTTTATAAATATATGTAGTTAGTCAGTAAGGTATTTACCTATGGGCCTAGTAGCCTGAAAATAAATACATTTGAATTTGAATTAGTGGGTGATTTCAGGGCGTTTCAACCGCCGTCATTAGTGTCACCAAATATATTGACGAAATCAATGACACCTACAAGCAACTCCTGATGTAAACAGAAGCGGAACTGGGGATGTAGTTTCTATCAGCATAAGTTGCTGTAGTGTCATTGATTTCGTCAAAATATTTGGTGACACTAATGACGGCGGTTGAAACGCCCTGAAATTTACCCTAGTAGGTAGGTACCAATTGGTACCTTGGTAGTACCGTGTTATTAACACAATCATTTATGTATACAATGTCGAATATAATATTATTATTATTATTATTATTATTATTAATAGCTCCAGTTATCATTAATCATTGGTAAAAAACTAGAATTAAACTCAAAACTAAATTAAATAAACTCAGGAGCCTTTTTTTTTAAACTCGCATGTCTGTCTATTTAGGAATGTTAGACGGAGTTAGGTACTTACCGCAATGGCAGAGCTGCTTTACCGAGGAAACCTCATAGCAAAGTTAAAATACATGCACTAGAACGTTACCAAAGCGCTGATGGGGCAACCTAAACTTGCCAATAAAAGTCATTAGCGAATTGAGATATGCGTTATTTAAAAGGACAGAAAACAGCTGTGTTATTCTCCTAAATAGTTTACTGATACTGCTTGATCTATAAACTTACTTAGCACGGGTGCAATTAAAAAAAAATCTTTCATACACCTTGTCCTGACATTTACTAACAATGCAAAAAAAATCTAGCCAAGCCCGTTCTCAAGTGATGAGCCGACACATATGCGGCTATTGATTTTTATTTATATAGAAGATACATTTTCTTGAAAGCCTCGATCTTGGAAGATCCTCCATTCAGCTCGACTTGGTTGCGAGACACGCACGCATTGCACTGACGAGCCAACCAGTGAATCTTCATCTACAAATTCAGGCCGTTCCTTGCTTGGGTACTAATTACCATGCAATTGGGTCCATTGAAAATGTTTAAGCTGTTTAAATTTGTCTACTAGGTAGTTACTAATATCGTGTAAACGTGACTTTAGCTTAAATGCGTGACTAAACGGTTTTACATATGTAGTATTTTTTAAATTTTCCATGCTAATTAGTTGTTATTTTCTTTAAATACATTTTTAGGACTACGGCGAATTTGTATTTTTTTTAATTTTTAAGCAGCGTGCCGACTACCTAGTCTAGTTAAGTGACTTAATCGCGCGCCTAATGTTTAGTATTACTTTAATTACTTAATAAGGTTAAATTACAAAACTGGTTTACAATTTTGTACACGGTCGGAACGAAAAAATAAACATTTTATATAAACATATGAGAAATAAGTTCGAGTAGGGATAAGTAGATACATTTAAAATCACAAAGTTCTATAAATGTTTTACAGTTTTATGAGCTGACTGTACCCGTTAACTTACGCCGTTGGCTTACGTCCAATGGAAAGTTATGTAATATTATATAAATACTTACCTAGTAAATAATTTTAAATGCATATCTTAAATCAGTTAATCTATCTGTCTATCTCTATCAGTCTCTTTGATTTTATTATAAAAACAGAAATATGCGAGTATTTTATAGAAAATATTTAGAATGAAAAACGTAACGTTAGGTTAATTAAGTCCAAAAAGCTATTGTTTAATATACAAACAAAACTGGCAACACCGGTGGCATTTTGGGCGTTAGTCTGCACACAGGTGTGAAGTTAGCGGCCAAAAGTTGGCCTCCGATTGGCTCCAACATTTGGCCGCCAACTTTTGGCCGCTAACTTCACACCGTAGTCCACACAACCTAACTAAACTAAAGCCTACGCGTGTGATTGGCAGTTGTCGGAATAGGTAGAGCTAATTTACCTAAACTGGATGCATGTTCATTCAATAATATGTTCCCAACTCATGCATGAATGAACTGGCGTCAAGTTTAGGTAACTTAGCTCTACCTATTCCGACCACTGGTGATTAGTGCCTTTTAATTGCTTTATGCAAATTAACGGTGTATTTCCGATATACAGGGTTTCCCGCGAAAAAGTGCACAAACGATTAGGGTAAGGGTTCCATGATAAAATCACATGTAGTTTTACCCTTATTCGTTTGTGCACTTCACCCTGTATACAAGTTTTTGTTATGTGAACAAGACCCTAGAATTAAACACTTTAATGAGTAAAAATTAATTCTAACAGTCTCAACCACGGTACAAAACTAGTAGTCATTTAAAATAATAAAGCCCTCCTACTCAGGAGCGATTTTCCCGCGTCTAATTGCCATTTTCCTGACTTAAAGGAAGACCAAATTCAATTATCTACTTAATTTTGTCACAATTACTGCCGCACTCAGAGACGTCAATAAATTTTAAAGTTTGATTTAAGTTGCTGCGTCTTATTCTATTGCTATAGCAAAGAAAGTGACAGCAGCAGCTTTAATCAAACTTAAAAGTTAATTGACGTCTCTGAGTGCGGCAGTGAGACCTTTGGGGTTTTTAGGGAGTGAAAAACTCAGATAAGCATTATCTAAATGAGATGGCACAATAATAGTCAACTTAAATTAAAATCATGTTCAAGGACGCGTTATGTTTTATTAGTATAGTCGAGTACAAAGATATGTTTACACTTTTCCATCTTTTTTCATCTTATCCCATTGCAATAAGGAGCAAAAGGGTATACTCGACTGTACTTAATCTAAACGTTATAACTTTTAAAGTGTATACAGGGTAAAATTCGAACGTACCTATATCCAATTTTTCGTGAGTAACGTCAAACAAGATGTAAGGTTAAACACTAATAAACATAGGTTCCATTGTTACTGCATTGTACCTATCAACTTTTTGTGATGTATTTATACATAGGTCTTACCATACGAGCTGTTTTTATTTACGTAAACTTAGTGACATTTAATTAGCATTCATTGTTTCGAGTGTAGAACTTCTTTATCCCGAGTGAATTACTTTACTTAAATAAATTAATCCCGAGTAAGACAGATTTTCTTTTAAATTTGAAGCCGTACGTAATCCCATAGTCTAATTTATAGGCAAAAAAAATATTATGGCAATTAAAAAATACGCGCGTGTTAACAGTTCCCCTTCCCGAACAGTCTGTTATCGATATCAATTTTTACAAAGTTTGGAAACAAAACACAATCGGCCATCAAAATAGTCTGCAGTCTGCGCGGGCCCTAAAGGTTTTTCTGAATCACGGGCCCTCGCAATTAGGCAAATAATCGTCTAAGGACAAAGTAAAAGGAAAACGGAACGGCGACGGCAAAGCCGCAGCCTTCGGGTGCGGTGGTCCGTGAAATGAATGCTATTGTTTATTTCGGCATTTATTTACCCCGACTCTTATCTAACGTTTCTATGTAACGGCATCATCTTCTTTACTTTTTAGAACAAAATAAACACTGATACGGCTTACTGGAAAACGGCCCGACACCATGAACATTATGTGCTTTGCTATAAATTATAATGTAACCATTTAGTAACTTAATAATTTTAATTGTTTTTTGTACGCCGCAAGGCAGAGCATAGAGGCCGCTTAACCTAATCTAAGAACTATTATGTATACTTACCTATGTTCCACAAAATAAATTACTTACTTACTTACATCATTCGGACTCGTTAGGAGCCCTTCATCGAAGGAGTGAGCCGTATCAGTGATTATTTTGTTATTTTTAGTTCTATAATTCTTTACGTATTATTGTTGTTGTTGAATATTATGTAAATGGATAATACACGTGATTTTCGACATTATTGCCAACATTACAGAGCGTATATTGGACATTTCGTGACATAAAAAAGGGCAAACTAGCGCACAGACTATCTTTTCGTAAATTGTCTCTGAGACATACAATTAATTCGTAGCCAACTCTGAAGTAAAATAAGTAGCGAGGCCGGGTACACCTTGTCCGCACTACGACCACAAGCCAGGTACCCTAGCCTCTGCTACCACATCAAGTTAATCTTGTTCGTTATTTAGCCAGTCAATTTGTTTTTATTTTAGTTATATTATTGAATATGGTAGGTAAACAAAAAATTTCGCCAAACTGGGGGCAGTTTGTTGGTGAATAGTATCTAAACCATTTTTGTGTTATACCTACTTATACAAACTAACTTAGGTACTAAGCTAAGTTACTAATCTACTTGAATCTAATCTACTTGAATCTAATTACCCGACTACGGCGTTGCAAAAAGGAGGGTTATGATTTTGATCTGCGACAGGGTTCTATAGTCGCTCAAGAATTGAAGTTTTTGATTGTACTTGAGTTACAAAAAATGATTAACTTTATTTAGCTAATGAAATACTCTGAATTTTATATTTACCGTCGAAATGCCAGTAGTGTACACTATCTTCGATAGGTCGGAATTCCTTCGAAATATTCTAGTCGCTGGAATCTTTGAGTTTGCTTCGGAATTTCCTTTCGGAAGAGAAAAGCTGTTGTGTCACGGTACGTGGACGTCACACTGAATTTAGAATATATAGGGGGATCGAGTATTGGGAATCCGTTCGCCTTTTGAATTTTATATCAGATAGATATATATGTATTCCATTAATAAACAAAAGAAAACTTACTCAACAAAGTAAAAACGTACTCGTACATGCACAAACATAGATAAAATATATTTATTCAGTAAGTAGGCCGCACGGGCACTTTTACACGTCAAAATCTACCAGCGCTTCCCAAGAGGAGACCACTGCTGAGAAGAAGCGCCGCAAGAAACTCAACAGTTAGTCATTTTTTTAATGTAACTTATGACAACGATACTATTTATTCTAGCATTATATAAAAAGTAAAAATTATATAATGGATCTGCATGCATAGTTATGCAGGAAAACATGTGAATTTTATTACGAGAGAAAATAATAATACATAGGTATATACTCGTACTATATATGTTCATTTATATTATAATTAAAATATGGACCTGGTAGCAATAATACCGTCTGTCGTTGGGCTCAAGGAACGTAGTGTAGCACATACAGCGGGCTTAACGTGCAAGCACGAGATAAAATTTGACAGGTGCTAGGGAAATGAACACATCTATTACATATTCTAAGACTTAACGCTTAAGGTATATAATAAAGTGTCTCGTCCTGACTTTTATTACCTTTCATTACTAAGCGACTATAGCGATTTTCACTTTTTATAGCGATTTTATCAATACGGGACACTTATTTTAAACCTGAAGCGTTAAGTCTTACGTTAGAATATTTAATTGATTTCATTTCCCTAGCAGCTATATTCGGTGCTGCACCTGTCAAACTTTTGGCTGATAAGCCAGGCGCGGCGTTCTATGACATGAATGAGTTTTACTGTCATAAATAACCTACCCATTAACTTATTAAAAATTTTGACTAGTTTATTGTTAGTGTTAGGAAACCAGACATTGTAATAAATAACAACAATAACAATAATAACAATAACAATGATATTAATAATAATTATAATTTATAATAACTAACAATAAAAATAATTTTTGACATGTAATATTTTGATACTATTAATAAACGCGTATGAGTATCACGTGCTTGCATGTTAAGCCCGCAGGGGGTAGGTACTTATTCTCTTAAAACATGTGGATTTTTTTATATTAGAGAGGGAGGCAAACGAGCCTGCGGGTTACCTGATGGGAAGTAATCACCACCGCCCATGAACACCGACAACTCAAGAAGTTGTCGGTGCGTTGCCGGCCTTTTAGGGAGATGAACGTGGATTTACCATTTCATTACTGTAGAATGTATGCAGACTTCTTAAGGCTTTCCACTATCCAATAGAGACTCCGAATACTGAATAAACATATTTTAAATTATAATCTTAAACATATCTCTCTCAACCATACGTATCACTAATTTAAAACCACTCCAGTGATGCATTATTTATTACTAGTTCTGAAACGTCAAACGTGCGTAGAAAAATACACGTTTCATCGCAAAAGATCCTTCAAAGAGACAGGCGATTGTGACCACAGGATAGACTTCAGACATACTTACGTCTTTTTCTCTACAATTAATATCAAAATAAGAGTGATAAGGATGGGATACTTATGTGTCGTCCCAAGCAAAAAGGCAATACACGCAAAAGGACGTCATACTCATTAATCATTATGTATTTTTCATTCGGAGGGCAGTAATACTCATAGGCTCTGTAAGGTGTTTTATTCTATTATTATTACAATAAGGTTCTATTTCCAGCCAGCCACTGGTTACTGACCTAGCTCAACTTGTTTAGCAACTTACCAGCTGACAAGTCGACCTGTCAATTGATGCAGTACTAATTGTGTTTGATTGATGCAAATTGATTGGCTGATCTGACTTGCAAATGCTGCAACGGTTTCGTTTTGAATAGTATTTTTATAAACTTCGAATGCGTACGTTGTTCTAGAAAATGTGGCATTTTCATATTTAGAAATGTTTTTTGTTTGTCGCACTTTAATAAAAGGTCAAAAATACAAACAGGATGTTTTCAAATCTCTTCTGGTGTTTCGTGCTCTTTGGTGTTGCAAAATAAGCGATGATTTGTATTTTCTATCAGCTCAGTAGTTTTTTTTAATGATTTTTGTCCAAAAATTATAAAACTAGATAGATAATATATTTATTTATAAATTAATTGCAAAAAAAAACGGACTGGTCCCGTTACATTCTAATTACTTGTGTGATGAGCTTTGTATACAGGGTCACAACCAACTAGGCTAATGCGTCGTCAAGATAGCAAAAATGGCTTAAAATAAAATTGTTGTTGTTACTAGTATAATAAATTCAATTGTTTTATTTGTTACAATTGTTGCACATTTTTCTATATAGGTAAATTTTTCTATCTACCGGCTTCTAATCAACTAGTTTGACGTAGAACTCTTCTATAAATCCTTTAAAGAACGCCGTTGATTGGCTATTGGATGCGGGTGTCGCTATAAACGCCGTTGAATATTTATTACCTAGCACAAAGGCTTGGTAGACTGGTGGAAAAATAAAGGATATACGGGCAAGCACTACAGCCGTAAGCGTAAAACATATTTTCGTCGAAGAGATAACTTTGGGACTTTTTTTTCTGTAGCACACAGGGAACCAAAATGGAAATATTGACCTTTAAATCATTGGAACGTTTTGGATTAATCGTCCTGTGTTTTACTCTAAATTAATGTTTGTGATAAAGTGTGACCAGAACTCCGACATTCAATTGTTTTATTTGTTAGATTTTGGGAACCGATCACTACCACTATTTTGAAAACCAAATGAAAATTACCATTTAGCATTATTAAGGCTTTCAATACCCTCGGGTTAGCCAGCAATGCAGTAACTTGGCAAATGTATTTTTGCTCCAAGATTCATCAATTGAGTGCTTGCTAAAGGTCTTACACGTCTTTTTTTACTTTTCTTTACAAAATAGAACGGTACCCTAAAAGATAACAAAAAAATATTAACGTATTATGCAATGCTTGGTTTACTGAATTAATTGAAACTCAGCCAATTGGAAACGAAGCAAACAGTTAAGAAGCGTGTTAATAGGCCATTAAACTCAAGAATTCATACAAATGGCGAATTAGTGTTTCTTATACATTTACCCCTTTTGTTTTGAACTTTACCAAAGAAAATAAAACTTGAGTGAGGATTTCAAGTAATATATTGGATAAAAATAAGACCTGAGAAATTGTTGTCTAGCTATAAATATTTAAATTGTTGTTAAGTGTAGTCTTTTTTTAATATTACGTAAAAGTCGGTTTATAAATAACTGGTCATTTATTATTAACTTCGAGTACTATTTTAAATAATATATTATATAATAGGATGAAGGCAAATTAGATGCGGCGACAAAAATACTACTTGTTAGGTTTATAATTTTGATGATATTTCCTGGTTATTAATATCGTAATTACTCGTTAAAAGTACATTCTCGCTGAGTTAATCATTACTATTACGTAAATTAACTCTTTTAAAATACCCACATCTAATTGGCATACACCCTGTATATCATGCATGATTAATGTACCTAGACTGCAGCGAATGTTTAACTTAACATTATTTAATGATTATCTTATCTGCACTTAAAATATAGGCTGAACAAAATATGCCAAAGCACACAAAAACAACACCATTTATAAACAACATGCAATGCTAATAAGCATAGGTACAATCTCATTCATAGACAACGTCCGCCCGCTAACGTCTCAATGTCAGATGATTCACTATTACGAAACAATCAGCTGATCGCGACCAACGCATTTGATCCCCCTCCTGCTTTAGCCTGTATAAAAGTCGAGGTCAACGTACGCTGGCGTAGCGCACAAAGCCATAATGGCGGCACGCCATTGACATACATAGCTTGACGTAACGATATGTGACATTAGTATCAAAACGCTTCACCCTTTAGTTTGCATACGTGTGCAAATAAATAAATATCAAGAGACAATCTCACACTAATTAACCTAGTCCCAAACTAAGATTAGGCTTGAACAGTCACCACACGGGATTGTTGAGCCACCATATAACCCTGTCATAATGACAACGTCAAGTCACTCAAAAGAAATTACGTCAAAATTTTCCGTCGACTTTTTGTGAGAGGGTTCTATAGTGGCTCAACAATCCCGTGTGGTGACTGTACTATGGGGACTAGGCAACGACATACTTATATAGAGAAGCCAGCATTTTGTAGAAATTAGAACCACTCGCGTATTATGATGGCACTTCACTTGGCAATTTTGCCAAACATTTTCGTTGCATCTCTTTTTTAATATTCGGTATGTCGAACGAGAAAGATTATACTTGAGATTTTGTAACTCACCATGCACAATTATTATAAAATCAGTATATAAAATGTAATACTTATGTAAATAAGAGCCTTACGTAAATTCAAAATTAGTTCAAAAGTTGCAGAAATACTGTTAAATGTTTATTTTTATCTAAGAAATCTGATGTTAACATGTCAATATTGTGAAGATTAGCATTGTAAGGCGGTTTAGCGCGATAGTGGACAATAGATATTTTGTAAATGAATGTCAACGGCCTCACGAGACAGGTCAAACACAATGTAAATAATGTACCTACCCTACAAAATAAAAAAGATAAAAGATAAAAGATATTTATTCAGTAAGTAGGCCGCACGGGCACTTTTACACGTCAAAATCTACCAGCGCTTCATAGTCAATAATTTATGGCAAATAAGTTCATTTTTATTTTTTATAGACGCGTCGTGAGGCGGGCTTCACACCTAAGATCGGGTTATTAATACGTGCCTAAGAGGACTAAACAAGGATAAACATACGTAGGTTTAAGATCACTTACCGGAAATAGAACTCAGGACCTCTAGTTTAGTAGACAAGGGCTTAGCCAAGATGCATTACGCTAACTAGCGTTTCTATTCGTTTCGTTTTTAAACCAATCGCGTCACTGGTAGATCACGTCATACGAATAGTCACGTGATCTACCAGTAAGGCATCTTGGCTAAGAGACCAGAAACGCTAGTTAGCGTAGTGCATCTTGGCTAAGGGCCCAGGTCACCTTTCAACTAAGCTAATGGCGTTGTCTAACGTTTTAAGGGCTACAAGGACTAACAATCCGCCAGCCAAATCTCGGCCTGTCACTCCTGGTCAGTTTGTCGTATTAGAAACAGACTATTAGTTTCTTGTATGATTTCATACTTCTACTCGAAGATTTTGACAGACTACGGACTAAATACCAGCGGACTATAAGGCCTTTCCATAGAAGCGGAGACGAGCGGTGCGGAGAGGAGCTGTGTAGGAATCGACCAATCACATTGGTTGTAATCCACATCTCGTCTCTGCTTGACTGTTTCCATTGAAGCGGAGCGGAGACGAGACGTGGATTACAACCAATGTGATTGGTCGATTCCTACACAGCTCCTCTCCGCACCGCTCGTTTCCGCTTCTATGGAAAGGCAGCCTAAGTCTGTATTGCCCTTTAAGCGTAGCATCGCAGGCGTAGGGCAATAGCCGCCCTTGTGCGTGCATTTGCGCAGATAATTATGTGGTTGAAGTAATGCGTAGTTTCTATGGCGTGGTACTTCCATTATCCATTTTAATATTGCAAGTCGTTAACATTTAATGACAATAATGACAGGCAATAGTGTTAAAAGTTACTAAAGGTTACGAAACTAGTAGGGTTAGATGATACAATCTGCGGAAGTTAATAATGACTGTAGTTTGTCTGGTGCCCCGGGTAACGAGGTTGTTAATCCTACTTATTAAACGATAAACATTTGTTTAACATATATGTATAATTATAGATATCGATCGAGCAAAAGATCGATCTAGCTAGGTCTCATATCTGGGAAAATTCGTTTTCTCCGTATTTTCACGCAAAAAGATTTACACGCGCAATATGGTTCGTTTAATTTTAATTCTAATATTAGTTAATATATTATATTATATTTTAATATTACGCTGATAAGACTAATGGTTAAAGCGTTGGCCTACTATGTCATGACTGCGGGTTCGTACCCCAGCTAAGGACCGGTTATTTTATGATTCCGTAGCCAAAATGGCAAAAACGGAACCATCATAGTTTCGTCATGTCCGTCCGTCCCTCCGTCCGTCCGTGTGTCACAAGCATTTTACTCAAAAACTACAAGATGTATATTGATTAAATTTGGAGTATAGGTGTCTTGTATAAGCCGCTACTTAGTTTGGTAGTTAAATAACAAAAATAAATATTTCTAGGGAGCGCACTCCATAATATAGATTCTATCTCGACTAGATATCCGGAGCATTGTTCTCTCCATTGCTTTTTGGTAAACTTTTTCTCATAAAGTAGTCAGTTTTCTAGGATCCACATCCATAAGCCAGCTGTTAAAAATACATTGACCTATTAAGTATGGTTTACACTACAAAAGTCATCCTACAGGGTGGTCAAATTTGTAGCTAACATTTTTAGCGTCATCGTTTTTGGCAGCTTAAATGTCAAATGTGTGTATGATCAATTTTTTTGTTGTTGTTATTCTATCCCGTAAGCCAGGAGACAACAGTGATATTGTTTTTTAGAAATATGTTTATAATTATATTATTCTAATAACATGCTCAGAAGAAAGCCCACAAAAGAATGGGCTTGTAATTTCTACAAAAAAACATGCTACATAGATTTATATGCTTTAAAATCATAGTTTTAAAGTGTGACCGAAGAGACGTATCCATGGCAACGAGGTATAAAAAAAAGTTAATTGACCCAACAAATATTAGGTACGGACATGGCAAAATCTCACTCTATTTCAGATAACCTGTAGGTATTCTAATAGTAAGCTCTGAGTTTTGCGTTGAATAGGTACCTAATTATATTTTGCCTTTGTGGAGCGACGTCGTCTTGTTGGGAAATCACGTTACTGGCCTTAACGCACCTGTAGCTACGTGAGAAACATCATGTTTTATACATTATAGTTACGTAAACTTGAGCTTAAAACAACGTACGAAAAGTGTCAAGTATTTATTAAATGTACCATCTTACCTCAAACAATTGATCGTATTTAAGCATTAAAATACACTAGTGCTTATTCATTATTAAATTTAATAAAATGATAATTTAAAAAGGGGTTTTTGACTTACCGTACCCTGATTCTAAATTAAACAGTCCACTCGACATCACGTGATATCGCTTAGTTCAATGGAAATTTGGTAATGGAATGCCATTACTAAATCATACCGTTTTGATTATACCTTAATTAATGAATTAAGGTATAATTAAAACGTCTATTATTAATCAGTTTTCAAATTTAGATATTTCAGATTTATCTCAAAATATCATGCTATACCTATTACAAAGTAGTATAATTATGTCAAATTATTACTTTAAATATGGTTATAATGTTTGCATTAAAATTATTGGTTTAAAAATTAGACAGATAACGTTATGAGACAATTTTTCTGGACCGTATATCCCGATTGCCCAAAATGGAGGGTAATGTTATTATGTGTGTATGTATGTATATTCATGACCTCCTTTTTATGTGCTCTTTTATCCCAGGAGTGTTTTAGATAATTTTCGATATTAACATGATCAGTTACATGAACATTTCTGGCAGTATCTCTGTCAGTCGAGTTCTTAAAGATTTTTTTTAAATTGCAATGTTACCTTATGAATAAAAATGGCGGCTAACCTATCAGTTGATATAAGCAGGCGTGACTTCAACTAACCTCGATTTAAAGTATTTTGCATAATTTTGTTAAGTAACTCGGTAATGAGAATTATCAGACGACCTACAGGTTTACCTTTTAGGTTACATATAGATAATAACCTGCATTTAAATGAACGCTGTATACTGCGCATGATTCAAACTATCCTCCTAATCACTACATATTTAGTATAAAACAAAGTCGCTTCCCGCCGTCTGTCTGTCCCTTTGTATGTATGTAGTGTACGCTTAGATCTTTCAAACTACTCACCGGATTTCAATGCAGTTTTCACCATCAGGTAGATAATTTTTCATGAAAGGTTTATGTATAAAATAATAGTACTCTGAGCGAAGCGAGGGCGGGTCGCTAGTATTATACATTTATATGTCAAAGTTTGTATGGATGTTTGCATGTTTGTGTTTCATTCACGCCGAAACGGTTGAACTGATTTGGCACACGTTAATAATCCTAACGAATAACTTTGTATTTTTGTTCGGTTTTACGGTTCAACAGTTTAAACCGATAGATGGCGTTAAATTTGGTACAAAACTAGATATAGGACTTTCCCTATGATCGCATCAATTTAATTTCGGCTACTCGCATGTATAAATATAAAAAAAAAAAAAAAGTAGAACGTGCCGACAATCAAAAGCTATATAAAATCATAAAATGCGTCATGATAGTCGCCAACCGGATAAAAAAACCATATCTTCGAATATTAACTTTTGGAACACTAAAGTTTATCATGCATCACCCATCTCAAACAGGATACAATTTATAGGTAAATTTTATTTAAGGAAATCCCCGGCCAACGTCTTCATACGAGTTTTTTTTAATGAAGTAGACCTGGGATTCCCACCACACAGCTTTTATGAGTACAATATCAATTTACAGTCACATTACATCAGCAACACGCCGTTTTCTTTTGTTATTGTTATTGGTTCCATTTTACTATGTACCTAACGGTTTTTTAAAAGCTTTTAAACATTGATTATGGTATCACGTGCATTGATTTGCATGAGGTTACAAATTTTTAAACACAATGCTGTTAAGTGAAAGCGAAATTTCCTGACACAGGTTTATTTGTAAACTACATTGGAAATCTCACATTTTGTATAAGATGTTGTGATTTATGACAATAAACAATTTACAAAATCACATAACACATACTTATACACATTTATTTAAACAAGATCGAACGAGTTTTGCTATAACATCCGTTGCAAACAACACTAAAGAAACTAAATCAAATAAAAAATCAGTCTATGTATGTTTCACATGTTGATCTTTATTGAACAAATGAATTCTCCCTTTTTTCCTCGTACACTCGTGGAATAACATTGTTCCAGATTATTTTCCTTTCACGGACTCTGCGACTGACCCAAAGAATACTTTGATCAGGAAGTCATTCTATTCGACAAAACCTTTTTGTGTTCGAAATTATTACAGTCCAAGTTTCCACTTAAATGAGAAAAAAACAGAGTGCATGAAAGCATTTTTGTGCTTTAACAAAAAATGGACGTTCTTTTTTACGCTCTGCTTGTGTCCTACACTTTGACAAATAATTATACTAAAGTGTTTAGTGCGTTTCATTATTCTTTTCTCTTTTTTTAATTTTAAAGTCGGAAAAATTCTAGCTGGGACTAAGTACTCGATTTTCAATCGTTGATGAATTTTTAACTGACGAGTTTATATTGATAGATTGTTAGTTGATACTTTTACGATTCTCCAGCAGGCCTATATCTAAGGTTCATTTCGATAAGTTTTAACTGGGTGAAATATTTTAACACTACGGCTAGCACAAGTTGTATTTTGTCTCTTGACGTTCATTGCTTCTCTTTAATTTTAGACTAGTTAGAGAGGAACCCAGCGACAAACAAGTCATGGGTAAGATGTGCTAGACGCTCTAAAATGATTTTTTCTATTATTCGCCCAATCGCTCTGTAGATTTTAATAAAAAAAACATTGTGTAAGGTTACCACGTCATATAAATTATTCCCTTGTATAATAACTGTGCAATCAACTAGACCGTGAAGATGTCTATTATAAGCAATAAAAAATAATAACAATCCAGCTAATTAGCCGTGAGTGGGCATGCAATACCGATGGGAGATAAGAATGCAGTACTTAGACATACTTATTGATACGGTACTTACAGTGAGATTAATATATTGATGGTCATTTGTTTTCTTTGTGGTTTCTTGAAACACGAATTATTGTAAGTTGGGATCCTAAAAATATTTTAAAAATATTGGATGGAACTGTCGTGTTTTAATGTTTTTTGTTTCGTGATGTACGTTGGGTACGCGAAGTTCGGAAATATTAGGGATGTCTTTTCTGTATAAAAACTTAAAGGTCAAATAAAAATGTCCAAAGTCGATATACAATACATAGAATTCCCAATGACTGTGACAATGTATTATGTTAATTATTACTAATATTAAAAATTCATATCTACAACACATTTGAAAATCGTAAAAATTGGACTAGGTTTAAGGGTAAAGAAACGTTACCGCATTTTGTATGGACATTTTTAAAATTATAATCATCTTAATCACCACTTTAACACTTCGATAAAGGATGTATTTTATAAGTAGGTACTAGTACTAATTGATTATTTTTTGTTACAGATTCTTTACAATGTATCACCAGAGGAGTTGGAATGCCTGTTTGGTGGCCCTAGTGACATACCTAATAATATGTAAGTATTCATTATAACGAGATGAAAACTATTTCAAACTTTAGATGAAAATTACAAATCATCGTTGGAAAATTGGAATAAACCGACGACGAAATTTATCTGTCGTCCCAAAACTTGCCCAAATATACGAAAATTTACTTCAGCAGTTTATCGAGTTACTGCTTAAATATTTGAAACAGCTTTTTGTAATTTACAGTAGAAATTATATGAATTATGGATTTATTCAAAATATAATTTGCAGGCGATTCAATATTCGTTTTTTTTAATAAACAGCTTTATTGTAACTAGCATCACCATGTCAACTATATCTGTAAAAATATTAATTCATTAAAATTATTAATATTTATAAATTTTACAACCACAAACAATTTTATTTATCGTGTGTTATAGTTACCTATATTACTTTGTTTTTAATTTATGTAGGTACATTTATTAATTATAAGCACGATTGAACTGTGAATAAATAAACGTATAATTAATAGAAAAACGCACGATAACGTTACTACCTACCACAGGTTACTATTTTGTGTAATGTGCCGAAATTCAATCTGCGGGTAGACAAGGTAACATCAACGAAACATTTTATTGCATGTGGCAATTGTCAAAATTGTAATGTATACAGGGTGTTTGGCACATGGCAACGAAAAGAGGTGGGGCCATATGCTACATGGTTATTAAACTATAAAATAATTAACTGGCGTTTTTTTATTCCTTTTGTCAATTGCTCTTTTCAATTTTACTATCATCTTTGCACTTTTACTTCTTTGTAGGTACTTTAATTTTGTTTTTTCTTAAACTTTGCAGCCCTAGGCCAGATTTATATGGCTAAGTAACATATGCCCCCACCTCTTCGCTGTTTTCGTTTGTCCAACCATGTGCCAAACACCCTGTATATTCATCTATCCATCCGAGGTTTGAAATTATAGGGAATGGATACAAGAGTATCGATACATTTGGTACCCGAGTGGCATATTAGCACGAATATGCCAATTGAATTCTTATCGTCATTAATTTGTCTTTGTGTTGCAAATAACAGCATATAAAACTGGGTTTTGCACGTTAGTCTATTTTATGATTTAAAAATGATTGTATAATTTTCCTCAATATATCATATTTAAATAACTGGCTATTCCAAACTCATATTGCACAAGAAGGCCATCCACTATACCTCTCTAAATTCCTGTTCTTAAACACCTATCGTAAGCTTTGCACGCATATTCTATATGGGTACTATTAATTAGGACTATTAGATATTGGTACCTTTAGTTACTTTTTCATGTCAAATGTCATAGTCACCTACATCTATGTAGAATAAGCCCACGACCAAAAACAAAAAAAAAACCTTTAATTCGGATAAAAAATATTAAAACACAATGAATTCAGAATAAAAAATAAAAAACGAAAGACGTGTATATAAATAAATAAATAAATATCAGGGGATAATCTCACACAAATTGACCTAGTCCCAAACTAAGATCTAGGCTTGTACTATGGGTACTAGGCAACGATATACATACTTATTTAGAGAAATACATAGGTACTTAATTAAATACCTATATAGAAAACATCCATGAATCATGAACAAATACTCGTGCTCATCACACAAATATTTTCCCATACTAGGATTCGAACCCGGGACCGCTAGGTCACTATAGGGTCACTACCAACAGGCTAACCACATAACAACATAAATTACATAAATTAAAAAGTGGCTCTTTAACATCACTTCGAGGGTCATAAGCTTAAAAGTTGAAGTCATCAAGTCTAGGGGCTGTGTAAATAAATTCATCTTGACCGAGATGCATGTCTCAAGACATCATGACAAAGTAAACGTCAACTCATACAAAACTATAATTTTTAACACATCTCGAGACGGGCATCTCAGTCAAGATGAGTTTATTAATATGGCCCTTTATCTAATAACTTAAATTACTGATTAGCCGCACTATTTTATATGCTAAACATATAACCAAAAAACCGGAAAAATCGGTTAAAATTGATTAAAAGAGAACGTATACTTCATGCTGATACCTTTATTCTGAATAAATGTCCGGACAGATGCGGTTTATCAATAAAAGATTCATCGATGATTTTAGCCCATCCATTTCAATAATGGGAGCTACACATTCAACATTAAATTACAGTACCGTAAAATCTGACAACTTTGCCAAGGGATGTTATATAGCTTTGCCATCTGCAGTGTGCTTAGACCATTTAATACCAGGACGGGCCTTACCCAGACTTTCCGCTGTATGATATAATCTGCGAATTAAATCCTTCAAAAAAAGGAATGAAAGCCTTTGTGCACACCACTTTTTAACTCATTATTAAAGGCATAAATAAGAAAAGGTCAAATATAATATGTTTTCGGTTGCTATTTTTTGCATGTGTAATTGTAATTCGTGTACGCACGTGTTGATTACATATTTTGTTTCTTTGTGTGCGTGATTTCAAGTTAGCACTTATGTTTTTAGTGGTGTAAGTGCGTAGAAATAAGAGCAGTTTTAGCATTTGTGTGTTAGCGATTAATATGTGTGTTACCTCTCGCCTCTCTCAAAAAACGACTGACTTTTGTGGTTAGGGAGGAAATTGCGCGTAAGGCATCTCGTGGTGTATGTACTCAATGGTAGTGTGCTATCACAAATCCTTATTTACCATCAAATTGTTTAACTTTTTAAGTTTATACCCGTATATGGGTACGTATAGATGACAAAGCTAACATGAATAAAATAAATTAATAAAAGCAAATTGGGTAAATAATTCATGTAGATATATAATTTACGTTGGGAATTACGTATATAAGGATCTTTCACCAATTTTATTTATTTATTAAGCCACACCGATAATATACAAATCACACTTAGTAGAAAAACAAGCTTTACATGATTCTTGGCTTGGTTTTTTGCTTTTCTTTGCATGATGCTTTTAGAATAGAATAGAACAGTATTTATTGCCTTTTGTTACTAATTCTAAAGTTACGGTTAAGTTTTTAAACAAACTCCGTGACTAATTGAAAAACGACAACCAAACATGATAGCCCAGTATAAAGTCTTATACATAATTATAAAGAACTACGAGAACCACGATTTAATTCAACGGTGATTAAAATAAATAATTAAAACATATCTATTTTAAGTTATTGATGGGATGAATAATCAGTTTTGACTTGTCTTAACCTATATCAGAGGCTGTATTGTGAACTCTCAAAATCTACAAGTTACAAGCAGTGATATAGGTACTACAGTATTGTATTTTGTTGCAATATTGCTGCATGCAAACTTCACTACTGTTATTAGTATGTGTACTGTGGGCATGAATAAGTGATTAATAGTGAAATGTATTCCGGAGTATTGATGGATGCTATTTACGTAGTTATACGCGACTGCTCAAGAACAAGGTTATTTTTCTATCTGTTTGTATGTATTGATGATTGTATGGTCCTTTGTTTTATCGTAGATACTAAACGGATGGGCTGAATTTTTGATCAATAAAATTCCAAATCCAAATTATTTATTTAGTGATTTCTTTACTAGGTATCAGGGCTCTTTTACATGTCTAATTACCTGAGTAATTACAAGTATCAAGTACTTACTCTCCTTCCAATTAAAAAGAGTTTGTGTCCAATCATGTTGCTTAAATGTTCTTTTTTGTTTTCTAAGATGTTAAAACTGTGAAGTTCCGGACAGGGAAAGGGACAGAGTTATGGCAGTCATATAGCTGCATCTCTTTCGCTTCTTGGAACTTGGTAGTTCATAAATTTCATAATACGGCATGTAGTCTGTACAGTCGTTCAAAGATTATATTTAATACGGGTTGTATATAATTCCATTACACCTTAAAGTACGGGTAAACCTGTATTCTGTCTTTATTGGGACCGGAATGGGATGGCGTGCCGCGATCTAGCAGATTTTGGGGATAGAGTAGTCTTGATACTTGACTTGAGGGTGTCAATCCTGGTCTCAAAGTACAGAGTACTTCAGTAGCCATTATACCAATGATTAATAACCGATATCCTTAAGGCACGGCCACGATGAGCGAAGGCGAAGGCCAGCGAATTCTCTCTTCATTCTTCATTTCTCGTCGCTCAGCCGGTCGTGCAAAGTCATGGCCCAAACTGTGAAAGGAAGACATCGTTAGGAAACCTTCACAATCATCACAAGTGTAGGAATAGTAATTGCAAAAAAGATCCTATTATAAAGTGTAACCAAGAGGGATCACCTGAATAAAATAAAATAAGATATTCTGCACATAAATTCCGAAAAACAAGAAGGTGCGAGCCGGTTTTCAACCAACGACCTTTTGCTTGATAGGCATTATGTACTCAAATCAATAGGCTAGGTTATTTTCATTATAATTTAATTAAGTATTAATAATTATAAGTATGTCTCAAAATATAAAATGAGGCTATGTGAGATAACCAATCCCAAGGATAACGACATTAAACTAATCATATATAATGTCATACATCCTCTTTTATTTCGACCTTATGTAGCTTATAATCAAATTAACTTTGGCTATGTCGAAACAAGCTATAAAAACATTGACCTTATGTTTGAAGTGCTTGTAACGTGTTTGCGTAATTGTTTATGTTTTGTACTCATAAACAATTTCAACTTAATTAAATAAAGTTTTACGATATGAACACTCGAATGAAATGTGTTGATTTGTGTACCTACTTTTGTGAAAGTGTGGCTATTTATTAATCTTTAGTAAAAACAAATGCTGTAAAGGTGCGTGCTTTGAACCGATAATTAATAAATCAATTCTCAAAATATACTACCCGATTAAATACAAACTATCAGAACTGCTCGTTCGCCCTACACGTCGTCAGATAAATGGGCCGATTAAGTCGAGCGTCCTAGCACAATCTTGATTAGTTGGGCGACGCCGTCGGTGCGACTGTCGCGATTGAATCCAACTAAGGGTGAAACACATTGTCGTGTAGAATACCCAAGAGCAATGAAAACGGGTCATAATGTACGTCAATTTGTACGTTCAGTGACCCGTTTCCGTTGATGTTTAGTGTGTTTGAGCCGCAAATTTATGGGGATAGGGGTGAGATTACACGCATTGTAGGTGTTTGCGTAAAATATGCTGTGTAATGGCTTAAAAATTGGATCAGGCTTGTTGTGTTGAGAGGTGTTTTGAATGTTATTGTCGGAAAGAAGAAAAGAAACAGAAGGCTTAGCCAAAAAAAGGTTTTATAAGTTTGAATTATTTGTTTGTCTATTTGTGACATTGTGATTATGTCGAGGTGGTCCTAGATTTGGAGATCGGTGCAGTCCAATCTCAAACTTACTATTAACGTTAAGGTGTTCTATTGATAACGTTCCGTCATCATTACCATACCATCTTGATAGCTATATCATTTTTCTTCCGAGTTACATACAAAAAAAAGTCAATTCGACGATCATAAGTAGTTTAACACTTTTTAGGTAGGTTTTCGTACAAAAACAAGCTTTGAAGAGCCGACTGCCAGTTATTTATATTAACTATAAACTATTTATATTTATATCCTAAAACATCCCTGGGATAAAAAACCTATTCAACTATGCCCATACACCAAATAAACGTTCAAAATAACATGATGGAAACTTGAGATGGATCAGGAAAGGCAGTTACTGGAGCTCTTGCCGCCACGTGAAAATTATATGAGACACTCACTAAGTTTATAATTTATGTCATTTGACAATCAAAGATTTTTGGAAAAATGTAGTCGGTTCCAGCTGCCCTGACTGACCCATTTCACCTTTCCACCCAGTATATACCTACATAAATTCATAAACCCGAAAAACATTTTTCTTTACTTAGATAGTCGGAGAAAAAAGTCAAGAGATGATCAACTCAGTCAAAGTTGACGTTATCAATAAAACCCGTGATTTTTCACACACTTTTTGTTAAACAAAATCCGGTTTAATAACCCCGTGATGTAATTACAACAGCAAAAACTAATATCGTTAGCGAGAACATGTCGTAATTGCTGTGCGGATTTTAACATATCTAGCAGCAAACTTCTTAATTCCCATGTAAAATAAGCCAGTTAATTTTAATACTAATGTACAACAACATTTGGTATCAAGGATTAAATGGATAAAAACCCCCGACAAAATTAGGACCTCTAATTTCAGAGCTCGTTACTCTTAAATGGCCCAACGGATTATGATCAAACTTAGCTGGGCTCTCATTAAAATCATATTTCAAACAAAAAAACATCGGCTCATCCGTTTGGGAGCTACGATGTCACAGATAAATACACAGATCTTATAACTTACTTTTGCCCGCGACTGGCGTCCACGTAGAAGTCTTTTATCGGTTTTCCCTTGAGAACTACCAAATTTTCCGGGGTTAAAAGTATCCTTTATGTTAATCCAGGGTATAAGCTATCTCCATTCCGAATTTTATCCAAATCCGTCCAGCCGTTGCAGCGTGAAACAGTAACAAACTAACACACACATACATACAAACTTTCACACTTTCACATTATAATATTAGTACGATAACATTTTAGTATCATTTTATTCATTATTTTTATATTGACGATCTTATTGTGAATTCATTATAATAATATGACATAGAATAATGTAATGTCCAATATAAGATAAATACCCCGATTCGTTTTTAACGCACCACTCTTTGGTGTCGAATTTAACGGCGATTTAATATATTTTAAAAAGTTTTGTTTACCTTGTATTGTCGGTTTTTTTAAAACTACGGTATTACATATTCGGAAAATTCATGCATATTTAAGGAAAAACGAAATTTTCCAGAATTGAACAAAGCAGCGTGATCTCTTTAATTTGCAATTCAAATCATTCTTAAACGCCGAGTGAAATAAATCTACCAGATTTGAGTAATCAAATAGATGGATACCCAGATTAGCTTAACAATATATATTCTAAATAGATTAAATTGTCGAGTACTCTTTAAAAGATTTTTAATCATTACAGAGACAATGCATTGATGCCATTTTCTATTTTGGCACAAATATAGCTTAATGTAAAGTAGTGATAGCATTTAACGTCGTCCAGTGACAAAATGTGATAAGAAATGTGTTATAAATTAAAAATTAAGAAGATAATTTACGTAACTAACCGCCTGTTTCACAATCGTCAAGTAAAGCATATCTGTCAAATTAATGAAGCCCTTTCTCTTTTTTACACTTGAAAATAGACAAGGAGAGGGCTATCTTTATTTGACAGATGAATTTACTTTTCGATTGTGAAACAGGCCCTAAGCATAACACTTTAACTCTTGTAAATTTAAAACATCTTTTGTTTCAGGTGTCACGGGCATCATCAGTCAGTCAAATTTTGAAACCACCACTGAATTAATAGAAGAAACGACATTACTTAATCAAAATATAAATATCGCTAATAACATTAATGTAAGGCAGTCAAGAAGTCAAAGCAATGAGAGCTTAGAAAATTTCGCTACAGAATTAGATCAAAAGCCGGAACCACAAGCACCACATACGAAATCAGTAAACATAGAAACAGTCAAAAAACCCGAGAGCGCCTCCAAAGTCAACCTACCTCAAGAATCCAATCAATCAACCAACGAGAATGATATAGCAAAAACTGTTATAAGAAAAGCAACTAAGCACTCGGTTAAGGAACTAAATGATGAAGATTTAAAGAATCTGAGAGTAAAAAAGGTTAGCAAGAAATCTGAACAAAGAGCGCATGTGAAATATGATGAAGTCACTGGCGAATTAATAGGTGGGGATCACCCGTGTAACAGAGAATGCAGAGAGGGCGAGGCACCTATGATTTGCTATTACATGTTTCATTTGGAATGGTATCAAACTATGAGCAAGGCTTGCTACGATTGCCCTTTCAACGAAAAAGATTGTCAGAGACTTGACTGCATACCAGCAGATGGAATGAGCAGACCACTTAATGTTATTAACAGAAAAATGCCAGGTACTGCTATTGAGGTACGTTCCTACTTTGAGTTTGCGAATTTAATTTGAAATTTTCGGAATACTGCTCTCCTAAGAGATGTCGGGAAGTATTTTTCGGTCGTTGTTCATTCGCCCTTAAAAATTGTTTGCTCGACGTAGATATTCCGAACTCGAAAAGTTAAGCAAACTTTGTTTTGTCCAGTCGTTTTAAATGAGATTTAATATTTTATGTATTTAGGCACTTCCGGAGGGATCACATAAAACATTATTTCTTGTTGAATTATACAAAGGCACAATAGGAGGTTAGGGTTCCGTAGTCAAACTAGGAACCCTTTTAGTTTCGCCATGTCATTTGGCCATATTTGACGCTGACTGTACTCCATTTGTTGTGTTGCTTATGTTATGCGCCTAACCAAAGAGTCTGCGACGTAACTGCCAGCAAGTCGTCTTGTAGCTAAATTACTAATATCTGAGTATACTCGTATAATAATGTTTTGTTGAATGTTGCACAATCACGAGTCCAGAATTAAAAATTTGATCAAAAGCCCAATAAGTAGCTCGACGTCTTTCGACAGATTAGATGATTATGATGTTGACGATATAGTAACATATTTTTTTACATTAAAACGGTTACTTTTTATTTATATTAACTTTCATTAACAGCTAAAAGAATTATAACATGAATAAAATAAATAAATAATAAATAAATATCAGGGACAATCTCACACAAATTGACCTAGTCCCAAACTAAGCTCTAGGCTTGTACTATGGGTACCAGGCAACGATATACATTACTTATATAGAGAAATAGATACTTAAATACATAGAAAACATTAATTATATCGAGTAACTTTACTGCCATTGATATTTCCTGATAACGTTTAAAATTTGATTATTATTTTATCACATAGGTATTTATTAGAAAACGTTTTCAGTTATAATGAGTTCATGTCGGATTGCTACATCAAAATTTTAAAAACTTTTGTCTTGAAAATTGCGAAACGAATTTTAATAGCAAAAAGTTTCATACACATTAACGAAAATATTTAATCTAGTTCTCTAAATTCTGAGTAAAAGTACTAATTATCAAAAATAAATCTACTTTCTCTATTTTATTTACACAGTTAAGCTAAAACAAACATTTGTGTAGATAAAACCAATACAGATACCTACGGACATTTTCCAGATACATTTCAAGTTCTCCAAGGAAATAGATGAAGTTGCATTGCAGGCTAGACTTCGCTTAAAGTAGGATATAACAAGAGATTTTATTGCGAGCTAGTAAACGTCTTTGGTTTAAATGAAGACTTGTTTCTTTGTTGTTTTCTTCTTGGCTTGTTTAAGACTAATAGGTGAATCAAGCCACACGTAAAATGCAAATAAATTAGACACTAGTTGACCTGCGGTGATTCTAGCCAACTTACAATAGGTGAATCTATATCTATCTACGGGTAATGTACTTAAATTAGAAAATCTTTAAAATTGTACACGGTGACCAGGGTTCGAACCTGCTGGTACCTTACTGTTACGTGTCGATACCCTTAACCACTAAGCCACCGACGCTGAGACTTAACTATTATATAAGATCGGTGACGAGATTCCACAATAAATTTTGCTTTCTCTCATAGATTTAAACCTCCCCGTACTGACTAATTCAAAATTCTCACCCTATAAGCTACACCATGTAGATTGACTGCTTGATGATTCTAGGTATGCAAACACGACAGAGTAATCGTAGATGTGGAGAATGATCTGATGACTGAGGGTACCACGGTGCATTGGCATGGACAGCATCAGAAAGGAACACCGTATATGGACGGCACACCATACGTCACACAGTGTCCTATACCACCCGATACGACCTTTAGGTAAGGTTTAAGATTGAGATTTAATAAACATCTGTGAATAATTGAATAATATTATGGGCAGTGCGTCGACTTCAGGATTCAGGTCGTATCTGAATTTGGAATACGTGTTTCTGTTCAGAATTTCATTTTTGAGACAAGTTTTTGTCGCGGACTGTACTTTTTGTAACTACTTATCATAATTAAGTATGATTCTCGAGACCAAATTATGGAGTTCAAACTCGGTGGGTCTATGTTATGTTTTATGGATATCCGGTTGCCACCATCCTACTTGATCATCAGGCCCTTTAGCCAAGATGCATTACGCTAACTAGCGTTTCTATTCGTTGCTTTTTTAAACCAATAGCGTCACTGGTAGATCACGTGACTCTTCGTATCACGTGATCTACTAGTGACGCGATTGGCTTAAAAACGAAACGAACAGAGACGCTCGTTAGCGTAATGCATCTTGGCCAAAGGCCCTGATGATTAAGTTGGATCGATCAAGCATCTTGGCTAAGGGCCGTTCGGCTCGAAGGCACTAGAATATTGCATTGTCATCGGGTTTACAATTATATTTTACATTGAAGGCCATTCCAATAACGGGAACGGTAAACGTCTCATAACGGTAGCGAGCTTGTTGCTCGTATTGCTAAAGGGAAAGCTATAGCAAAAGGGAAGTGTTTATAACATTGGAAAGAATCATCTGCCATATAGGTACCTACGTCATTAGCCATGTCACACATAGTGTAAAGACGCAAGGCTGATATGATTGAGCTGACCAGGAACGTCTCCAAACCCACAGATATCAGTTCAACGCGTCTCACGATGGCACCCACTTCTGGCACTCTCACTCTGGTATGCAGCGGGCGGACGGGGCTGCGGGGGCCCTCATCATCAGAAGACCCAAGTCCCAGGATCCGCATGGAGCTTTGTATGATTACGACAGGTAAGGTAAACTGTTTAAACAAAGGTTGATTTATTTATAATGGCGACTCGCCCTGAATTCACCCGGGTGCAATTAAAAAAAAATCTCGGATACAAACCTTGTACTGACAATTACGAATACAAAAAAAAACAGCCGAATCGGTCGAGCTGTTCTCAAGTGATGATTGGTCATCATGGTCATCATACATACGGCAATTGATATTTAATGTGAATGTATGTATACATAATATATTTTTAATTGACTCATCAATTAGTGTTAGTGGTTTAAATTAAATATATAAATTGACTTTTATTTACATAGATTTACAGGTCCTAGCTTTTGTCCGTGCAGAACTTATAATCGCTATTTCTCCGGGAACTCCGGCTGACTCTTTAAATTCTAAACTGTACTAAATACATCGATTGTATGAGGTGTTAAACCGCGGAGAAAGAACAAAAAAAACCCGGGATATATTTCTTCGAGCAAATTAAGTGCCCGCGACTCCCCCGGTGTGTTACAATCTTGTGCATTTGCTAGTTTGTGGCAGATAACGGTTTTCGTTAAGTGGTTTGCTGTGTCCATTCTGTCCGTCCGCGCTGCTACACATTCCAAATGCTCTTTGAGTCTTTTTCCTTTCCTGAATCCCTGCTAGTACTTCGAATGCGAAACGTATTGTTCTAGTATTAAAAAAAAAAAATGGAAAGTCTTGAGTTACACATGCATTTTTTATTCTGTTTTTTTTTTTAATTGTGCTAGTCTCTTTTTTTAAAATAATAATCACACTTTTGGTAAGTGACTAGTGCAGCAAAACCTAAATGATTTATGGTTTATTTTTAATTCAAGAACACCGGAAACTGGATATTTTATCCTTTTCGCACCCCAATATCCGGAAGCTCCGGTTGGTAACATTTCCCGAGGGAACTATTTATCTTCGTACCTTTGAAAACATATGATACATTACCAGGAAATAAACTAAGGATAAACACGCCCTACCAGTAACTAATTTCGAAATTGACTAAATTTTACCCGCGACGATTTGGTATGGAGATAACCTTAGTTCTAGGGAAGGACATAGGTTACTTTTAATCCCGGAAAATTAAACAGTCCCCGAGGGAGCAAGGATAAACGATTTCTACGCGGACGGAGTCACGGACAATAAAAACAATATTTAAAAAATATTCTGCGGCAGAGACAAGCCATTGTTGAAAAAAAACCGATCTATTAGACTTAAGACATTAAAAAATACATCATTTGCCATAATGAAATATATTAGTCTAGATGAGAACGAACTAACAAACATACATAGAGTGCTAAAGTCATCACATCCTTTTTGTTTTACCGTAGTCAGGATGTGTTAGTCATCTACTCGTAATAAGAAAAGGCACGCAGACAGACGAACCAATTACCTGTTTGTTTGTCAAGATTGCGTCTGAGAGCGCAGAATATTAAACCACCTAACTCTCAAGTCTCTGCAGCAACTTGTCATGCGGGCTTCGTTCTTAGACTTGTTGTGCGCGATATGTACCGTACATAAGCGCCATTGTCTTTGTTAATACACTCAGGAGCAATGAAAACGGATCAATTTTTATGGAAATTCTATTCATAGTGACCCGTTTTCATTGCTCTGGACTAATGATGTGTCGTTGCCGGCAGTATTGCCTAGAATGAAAACATTGCCGTCAGCATTGCCGGCAATTACCGGCAATATTATTGGCAAAAATAGGCCTCGACTGGTCTTCTAACAATAGTGTTTCAATCGGTCTTACAGTATTAAGCAAATTAATATGGTATACAAGTACCCCAGGTTCCCAAGATACAGGCTGTGCCTAGTTTGGGACCGTAGGACACAGACATTGTCAATTTATAAACTACATTTAAAAAAGTATTACGTCGAAGTAAATTGTGATTTTTGTTACTTACACTAAGCTAATCTGTTAAGTCTGTGGCATATCAACTATTACGACATGTTACTTTAACCGACTTCAAAAAAAGGGGGAGGTTTTCAATTCGACTGAATGTTTTTTTAAGTACCAATATAACACTTCCTTAATGATTTTTCTCTGGTAAATAAACATTATTTATTACTATATTGCTGGTAAATTCCCTATGTTACCGGCAATACTGCCGGGGTGGCAGTATTCAGGGAATTTGGAAAATTGGCAACGGCACATAACTACTCTTGACTACAGTTATTTAAGTAATAAACTAGATAAACTTGTTGGAAACGTTGGAGCAGTCTATAAAAATGGAGAGCATTTAAAAGCATTTAAAATAATTCTCTTACCTTAGTGTTTCCACAGAACTAATGGCCTTTGTATTATAAAATGTATGACCAAAAAAGTGATGAATGGACTGTGTGAAGACAGAAAAGAGAGAGTGAATAATGAGATGACGTATGGATGTATGGATGATGTATAATGTTGAAAAAACCTATCTTACCTACAGTAAGTTTCCTCACCGTTCCTCGTCGACGCTACGCAAGGTCGTGGCCAAGCCATATCTTTATTTTGACTCCACCTATCCGGGAAAAATGATTGATCCCTCAAAAAAGGAATCAAATTATTCAAAACGTTGTACAGTTTTTAGAAGGTGGAGTGAAAATCAGTATAATGTCATTTGATAGTAAAATATTTTTATCTTGGGCGTCCCCGCTTGAATCTCCTACGTTCTGAATTCTACTTTAGAATCTCGCTGCACTCAGAATTCTACTTAAGCCCGTCGTGCTCTGGATTTAATATATTATCCTCATTCGATACATCATCTTGCTCTTTCGTGACTATATATACTCTTTCAGATCAGAGCACGTCATGATTGTAACGGACTGGATCCACGAGCTCTCCGTGTCCATGTTCACGGACCACCACCACTCGGAGGGCGACAACAAGCCTCCGACCCTCCTCATCAACGGAGTCGGCCGGTTCAAGATTTGGATGAACGAGACCGTCAAACCTTTCTATATGAAGACAGCCAAGTTTAATGTGGAACAGGTCAGTTTTATGGCATAAGAGCGATTCGTGATACCAAGTTTAAGCCCCAGCGGTGGCAATTTCAATTTTTGTTTCTTGTTCTTATTGGGCTCAATTTCGTGGTTGGTGTAAAATGACTCTTATTGTTGTCATTATGACAGCACTTGCTGTCAATGAAGTGCTTACGTCATAAGTGGGTACGTCATAATACGTATTCTCTGGGGTACCTATCTGCCGTTTGGGCGAAATATGTTTGGTTGAATGTATCATATGCCAAATTTTCATTTGCCAAAAAGGTTTTTCCCGCCGCAGCAATTGGCATTTTACGGTGCTCACAACTCTAAATTCTCTCTAAATTCAAGTAACTTAAATAGCAGTTTTGGTATCCTACAAATAAAACAAAAATAATACTTAGCTTTTTCGGAAATGAAAATTTGGGAAATGATACATTAGACCAAACATATTTTGCCGAAACAGCAGGCACCGCTCTTTAAGGTTTCCAAAAAAATAAAAATCTTAAAGAACACAAAAATAAGTTCTAACATGATCATCATCATCATCATCTCAGCCGAAAGACGTCCACTGCTGGACATAGGCCTCCCCCAAGGTTTGCCACAAGGACCGGTCCTGCGCCACACATCTAACATGATATTTTAGTGTATTTGGTTGGGTTACATTTCGTGGTCAGTATAATTAATCTGTACTAGGCACAGTCCGGTACCCTATATCGATATCGAATCAAGATGGGCTTGATAAGCCCTATATTACCTTTAACATCTCTAAATGATTGAACCTTTGTTCTCTTGTTTCAGGGCTACAAGTACCGTTTCCGGATAATTAACGCGGAGTTCCTCAACTGCCCCATAGAGATGTCTGTGGACGGCCACAACATCACTGTCATCGCTTCTGACGGATACGACCTGGAACCTATCACCGGTAAGTAACAGTAGCTTTCTTCGGTTTAAAGATCTTTATTTCTCAACAAGAATTACATAATTCACTTATTCTTCACAAAAGTTACTAGGATTTCGCAATATCCTTATCTTTTACAATGGTTTTAAAACAGATTTAACAACTAGTAAACTAAGATTATACAATATGCTTGCTATATTTATTTAAAGAAAAACAAATTCAAATAACTGAAATTATAAAATAAATAAAAAAAAGTAACTACTGATTTTCAGACAAAACCTTTTTTGCTGCAAATGACCCCCCTAAAAAGAACGGACAGCAGATAAATCGGCCGATTGTGAGATTGTCCTTGTCCATTTCTATAAAAATTGTGGAGACAAAACATCGGTCAGTGATTTAGTCCACAATAGTCTGCAATTTAAGGAGGACGGTTAATGCTCGCGCAGACTGCAGATTTAATCGTCGACCAATTGTGTTTTGTCTCTACAAATTTTGTAAAAACGGATAAAGACTGACATACAACCGTCGAATAGACAGTCTGTATGTAATCTGCGGGGGCTCTTATAAGTCTTATTATGAGATCCGAAACAGTAAAGCTCTTCAAACAAAAGAACAGTAATTTTACCGCTTTTCCTAAAGGACCTGTCACTACCGTCCGTTTATCTTTATGAAAAAGATTTTTTTATGACAAAAGGCCCAGCGCATGATCTACATCACAATTAAGTGTACTAAAGTTACAAAGGTCACAAATTACAAAAAACAACCTTCAAAGCAGGGACATAAAACATTTTGTGCCTCTGTGCAAATAGCGTTACCCGGGAGCGCAGAACTGGTAACAACAGAGGAACCAGTTTCATTGCAACATCACGATAATTATTATCTGTAATGCGAAAGTTACGCTCTTTGATAAAATATATTTATTCAGTAAGTAGGCCGCACGGGCACTTTTACACGTCAAAATCTACCAGCGCTTCCCAAGAGGAAACCACTGCTGAGAAGAAGCGCCGCAAGAAACTCAACATTTAGTCATTTTTTTAAATATATATATATAGGTATAAGTATATATATAGGTATATAAGTATACACATACATATGTAACCATATAAAAGAGTTTCGACATGTCTTCCTACATAAACCGTGTCCCCTAGACAATATACAGTGTTTACTTGATTTTTGTGAGGTAGTAAGCAGCTATTAGTTAATTTTCTGGTTTAGGCCAAGCATTTTTGTCCGTTAGATAGTCCTCGACCCTATAGTACGCTTTAGACATTAACGACTTTTTCAAGTAATTTTTAAGTGCTGGAAGGGGTAACTCTAAAACTACGTCGGGTAATTTGACTAATTGATATCGCAAACCATTACTGTTTAATTTTGGTATCTATGTGTGTTGCCATTCTTTTCATGGTCTTTTTATTTCTAAATTATATTGTTACGATATGGTAGCTTTTTGAAACTTGATACCATGAATCATTGTTTTCGTTTCTGTTATTTTGCCAGCTGTACTTTTTTGCACCTTTATTTGCTAATCTAGACTAAAATAAAAAATCTGATGTCTTCCAAAAAGTTTTTAACTCGGTTTTACAGGATTAAAAGCAGTAAGGGTAAAAGTAGTATAACTAAACATTACAATAAATACTAAACGAGACTGTCGACGGTCTTCATGTATATATTCTGTAGAGACTTCCAAATTTACGACGTAATTCCTGAGAAAAAAACATGCTTCGCCAACAAAGCGAGAAAACACGAAGGAACTTAATTGAAACTCTTGTCTCGTTATAAAATGTAGCGTTTGAAGTTTACGTGTGAATGTGTGAGTGGGTTCACGGAAAAATGTGTTTTGAAATGTTTTGGGGGAATAGATAATAACTCGTTACTAATTAAACTTTGAGCATTTTCAGCCGGGTGTGAAATTAAACCAAAATTAGCTCACCAGCCTCCGTATTACGGTATTTAGCCTTTATCGCGGTGGATAGACATGGATAAAGCATCCTTCACTCTCGCACTTACGTAGTTAGAAAGGGACAGATGTTTTTCCACGTTTATCCACATGATAAAACCACTATGGGGGCCTGCTGGAATAAAATTTGCCCTGACCTTATTATTTGCCGATTTAAATATCTGGTGTTTGTAGCATTTTTTCTGGTGTTAGAAGGACAGTGTTTGTTGTCTATGTATGTTTGTATGTAATGTGTATGGTTCTTAATAGCCTCGTAGATGCTGAACGTTACGTACGTTAGACATTTTGTAATCTCAGGTTTTGTCAGACCTTTTTGTAATATCGTTTAGAGTATTTTCTGTGAACTGTTGAGTCTATTATTCAAACTCAATGGAGTAAACATTAAAAAGGCAAAGAAATGTGGAAAAGAATTCCAGGGATTGCGGAATTTCATACTGTCTCACGATTTCTGAGAAAAGTCTTACCTTTATTTCAACAATGAAGAGTTGTAGCTTATATTTTTGACCATTTTTACGAAAAAACGTGCCAAAAAAATTTTCATGATTTTTTTTGTAATTACCTATTAATTATTTTATAAATAATGAGCGTATTACGCGTGGGTAAAGATTAGAGATGTGCCGTTCTCGGAAACTTTCCTCATTTTGTATGGGAAATATTCCCGGTAGAAAATGTTCTCCATACTTAATGAGGAAAGTTTTCGATAATTTCCTAGTGCGGCACATCTCTAGTAAATATTGTATCCTAATTTAAATTGCATATATCCTTACAATATGGGTACCCACGAGAAAAGTAAAGGGGTCCGTTGTATTGAAATTCTTTTCAAACTTGACCCGTTATTTTGATTCGTCAGTGAATTATAAAATGCGAAAGTGTTTGTTTGTTTGTCCCATCTTCACGGCTCAACAGCCCATCCGATTGGTGTGAAAGATAGATAGTTTATAGCACGTATAGGTTATAATTTTTATTCCTTAAAATCTGACATTTTCCAAGGGAGTAGGGCTGTACAACTTCGGAGTCGCGGGCAAAAGCAAATAATACATTAATCTCGAAAATTGCTGATAAGATAATATTACGGTCGCACTCAGAGACGTCAATAATTATTTAAGTTTATTTAAGTTACTGCTGTCACTTTCTTTGTTAGCAATATAAAAAGACAACACGTCACTTTGACAAGCATTAAATTTAATTGACGTCTCTGAGTGCACCTCTGATTTAGATCTGAAGTCCATTTGTAACGCCTGAATATTTCATTTGCAATGGATACCAGAGATTATTTGAATGCAGACTGTAAAAGTTTGAGAGCATTAGGCTGCCTTTCCATTGAGGTGGAGACGAGCGGAGTGGTGCGAAAAGGACCAATCACCTTTTACAGTACTCACACAACGATTAGCACACAGAAACTAGAGGAATCTGATTTGTCCTTTTCGCACCGCTCCACTCGTCGCCGCATCTATGGAAAGGCAGCCTTTTTTATATCGTCGGGCGTGGAGTTAGATTCATTTTGTGAATTTTATATTAGCTGCTTTGTATATTTCACGAGTTAATGTAGCAGTAGCTAAAGCTACCTGGGACATTATTCTCAGAGGGTGAAGCTAAGAGTGAATCAACTTAGTTTTTTTTTTTTAACTGAATCAATTGAAAACTTTACAACCCCGAAGAGATGCAATAAGTGCTCGTTTTTTTTTTTAATCACGTTAAAAAATGTAAATAACATATCAACCCGCCCCGGCTTCGCACAGGTGAAGTTAAAAAAAAAACAACTTCCCTATAATATGTTCAATTACAAATTGTGAGTATATGCCACTAAATCTCACAAAGATGTACCTACAAAAATGTATTTATATGGTGTATAAATTTGCAACTTAGTGCAAATATCTATTTTTTACCTTGACATAATTTAATGGTACCTTGCAGGAAAAAGTTAAATCGAGTTTCAGTCATAAATCTGGATTTAAGTCTGACGTTTCCATGTATTTTGACACAACTAAACTATGCTTAAGACTAAACCTAGATTTATCATTTTGCTGGCCCTAAGTAGTGTAACAAAGAACACGTATAAAATTGACCAAAATCCACAATTCTGTACTTCATTTTAATTCCAAAATAAATTTTCGTGAAGTTACAAAACTGCATTACAGTCACAGGTGCAACGTGCACAGCTTACATTGTCTATATTGTTAATTTTGACCTGAAAACGTCTAAAAATTTGGTTGGATAGCAAAATCAACTGTTTTATTGTAATAAAATTATGGCTAATGTAAAATCGCAATTACTCTGCAAATAAACCGTCTATATTTAGGAAGAAAAAAAGAAGTAAGTTTCTGATCAAAAAAATTGCATTTAGAACTGGAGAAAGCTAACGAGCTAACACACCACCATGATAAGTGAGTTCTGAAGCCTAAGGAATTGGCAATCTCAAGATTGCAACTGCCTTGCCAATCCTCAAGGCTGAGATGAAATGCCTTATCTAGTCATTTGGCTTTCGTATTTACTCTCACACTAGAGCACAGCGGCATCACTCGACCTAAACGTCTAACACTATTAATACCGACCCGTTCTCGTTTAGCTTCGGTTGATATAAGTAAAAATATAGCCTATGCCCACCTTGCAAGTCCATTCTTAATATTGATGAAAGAATTTTTGAAATTGGATGAGTATTTTCGGAGATTACCTCCTTCATCCAAACTTACAAATATTAACTCTACAAAATATTATATTTATACTAGCTTTCCGGCCGCGAATTTGCCTATGTTCACTCTAAAAGTTTATTCTAAATGATGGTGAGAGAATTTTTGAAATCGGATGCGGAATTATACACCTAAACCTTCCTCATGAATCATTGGTGAAAACCGTATGAAATTCCGTTTAGTAGTTTTTGAGTTCATCGCGTTCAGACAGACAGACGCGGCGCTTTGTTTTATAATTTGTGGTAATAATAGTAATAGTGATAATTATATAGTGTAGAAATATGTCATTGCTAATATGTGGAGCTGTCCCTTATGCAGACCCTTCATGATACGCCGTTTTAAACCCATCGTTTTGTTTGTCTCAGTGAACAATCTTACGTACAAAATATATGCTATTAGTCATGTAGTTAAAATAATTCGCTTTGTCCGGCTTTCATGTTGCAAAATAATTGACTCTCAAAGTGTTGTTAAAGCGACGGAAACTGTTTTATCATATCCACCTTTTAATTAATGGAGACTAGTACTATATAGCGCGTTGGGGTAATACCGTCTGCGGGGCAATTCCGTAAACAGGCTTTTGCGCCCATTCTAGAACAGCACACCGTTGTTAACTCTGTCAATAAAGCAGGGGACTTTTTTAGTTCTATGGTTTTAAAAGAGATGGCGGCGTGACGCCGTTAAGAATGGGCACAAACGCCTGTTTACGGAATTGCCCCGCAGACGTTATGACCCCAATGCACCTTAGATCTATTTCGTTAAGTGTAATGGTGGTGACTCTGCTTTCTATATGTGAAAATATTTGTGTGATGTGGATCCAATTAAAAAATATACACGGTAAAATTTGAATAGTGACGTCACACAGCATGAATCATTAATAAGTAATAACTGAGGCCAAAACTTTGTCAAGTTCCATGCAGTAAACGGGACAGCAATGGAACGTGGCGGGTTTCAAGTTTATAACGCCCTCTGATGTATTTACGATTATTTTTCTTCACGTAAAAGTGTAAAAATACTGAAGGCAGGCTACTTGCTGAAGTTTCTGTACAAAGGTGCACACATTCAGTTTTGTTTTCACATTTCTTTTCACAAATTACGAGCGTCTTAATGAGTGTTTATGGCCTCAGTTACTCATGCTTTTAAACGGAGAAAGGTTTTTAATCCGTTCCTTTTTTGCATAGTTTGCACGTGAAGGTTTTATGGTTTAGAAACTCACTTATTCTTCACTAGCGACCCGCCCCGGCTTTGCTCGGGTAGCAATAAATTAATAAGTTATAGTTAACCTTCCTAGATAATCCATCTAATATTTATAGGGCAAGTATTTGTGTGATGAGCGCGAGTTTGTTCCTGAGTCATGGATGTTTTCTAAATATTTAAGTATGTATTTCACTATATAAGTATGTATATCGTTGCCTAGTAGCCATGTAGTATCAGCCTAGAGCTTAGTTTGGGACTTGGTAAATTTTTGTGAGATTGTCCCCTGATTTATTTATTATTTATTTATTTTTGTTGGTAAAAACCGTAAATATTTACCTGTCCTGTTTACTAGAATATTTCTACAAACAGTATAAACGACCATTATTTAATAAATATAACACTAGGAGGGTTAGAGAGGGAAAGCTGATGCAACCGCTAGCAGTCAATTATTCCGGGAAAAGATTAAATAATGCTTTAGTGCCCAGGGTATTTAATAATGAAGCAGCGTGGCTGAGGAAAAATATAAAATTAAGTAAACCAACCCTCAAAAGGAGATTGAAAAATGCCTTTTGGAAATATCGATAAATCTTATTGTTATTGTATTTTCTAAAACATTACTGTAAGATGTAAGATGCAATTTCATTGTTGATAGGAGTTGTACCTACTTTGCCCAGGTGCATGATTAGCTTGTGTCTGAGCGCTTCACTCGCAAACAAACTGGGTAACAGTTTGACAAGCATTTGTTTAAATAATAAGGTGTCCCTTTAAAAAAAAAAGAAATCCGTACTGAAGTTTCTAGGCTTAGCCCAAACAAACACAAACTCAGCGCGGCAGGACTTTATAAACATGTGATGATAGTGATAGTGATGATAATTATGAAAGTTTAAACAATTACTTACATTAGTTTTAATTAAATTCTACATGAGCATTGCTATCATATGGTAACTGATACCTAATACTGATAGCTGGAACCAACTTCGTAAGACAAATATACTCGGTCGCAACTTTACGTATCCGATTGCTGTCTTTTAGATGATACGTGACGATTACGTCATAATAACAAAATTATATAATATAGAGTAGGTAAGTAACGCTTGTAGCTACCAGCTTCATTTTTGTCTATTTGAGTTTATATATATACTATGTAATGAATCTAGATATCGATTTATTATTTGCTTGTTTATCTTCTAATTATACTCTAAATATACTATACTATGTAAAGTATCTAGATATCAATTTATTATTTGCTTGTTTATCTTCTAATTGAAAATAACCTGGAATACTCGTTCGTCAAAACCCGTGCCAAAACATTAAGCGTTCTCAGAGTGTTTTAAGTATTGCAATATTGTAAGAAATAAAATATCAGGGTGAAACAGAAGAGTGGCTGTAATACAGAGTGCTTAGTTATTCGATATGTCCCCGTATGATTGTGAACACCGTTAGTTTATAATCTATCTCGCAAAATTGTTAACTGTCGATATTATGTGAGCTATAATACTGCTTACAATAAATAACGTATAAATTTTCGATAGTTTATATATATATATATATATATATATATATATATATATATATATATATATATATATATATATATATATATATATATATATATATATATATATATATATATATATATATATATATATATAGTTAATCTATCTATGTCAAACCGTCAAATTGTGTGCAAAGATAGACCAATCAAGGACGGTTCACAATTTAACGAGAGGGATAAAATCGTTTTTGCGTTTTTTACAATAAAGTTTTTAAGTACATTCTTACGTACTTCCCTAAAAGGAATGTATCGAAAATCCATTACCTACCTGTCTTTTTTATGTCGATATCGTTTCCGTCCCGTATCCGCCACGTATGGTATAACCAGGTCTACAGGGTGCGAGCAACTTATATCAATTTAGTTTGTGCCATTCAATGTATGCTAATTCAGTTGTTCTGTTCGTTGTGAGAGATATTCAATTATGAAACTGCTTTAGCGCTGCCGTCAAAATGTTTTAGTTTGTAGACGTATCTGGAAATTTACAGATATGTCTAGATAAGTGACTCGATATTGTTACTGAGAGAAACCACACAGGTTTGCGTAAAAACACCATCAATATATATTCAAGAAATACTAAAATAAAATCGGTTGAATAGAAATATCTGCCAGACTAAGTACTGGCAGACCAAGGAAAAACATGAAAGGATGGTCCAGGCCACAATAACACGTTGGTGGCTTGATAAACGACTCCCAAATATAATTAATCGGACGGACTAAAACTGCCAAGACCGACTTAGACTAAGGGCCGTATCCATAAACTCATTTTGACTAAGTTGCCCGTCTTGAGAAGTGTCAAAGTAATCGTCTACCTATAAAAACTTAGGGCCGTATTAATAAACTCATCTCAATTATGATCCCCGTCACAAAATGCGTCAAAAATAACAGTTCTCTATGGATTGACGTTTACTTTGACGTATCTTGAAACGGGGATCACAGTTGAGATGAGTTTATTAATACGGCCCTTAAGCTTTGGCGCGTTTTAAAAGGGGGATCTCGAACAAAATTTGCTTATTAATACTCTAAGTATTTCTAGCCATTCCTATCGAGTTTAATCGTAAGAATACGTACAATGCTTAGCAGCAGCAACAATTTTAAAACGTCATGTGGTAATCAATGAAACGTTGCTAGCTCAGTTTTTGTAAGAACCCTCTTATCAGACTGAATCTAGATTTGCAATTTAGCCAAACATTTGGACAAACAGAAATCCCTCACTTCCTACTTACTTCAATTTAGCAAATGCATACCGAATTTAACATTTTCAGCGACTGCACGACTGGTGACCGGATTCTGCTCTTTGATCCTTCCTGGTCATTTGAATATGTAAATTTCAGGAAACTGGCTGAAACGAGGCATTAAAGAAGTTGATATCTGAATAGCGTGCGAGTTCTGGATTTTAATTTAATTAGCCAATTTCCTATGTTTTTTGTAGAACTTTGGACTGGATTATTAATCCGTTTATGTTAATTCTCTTTATGCTTTGTGTTTGAACAAGCGGGGACTGAAATAGCACTTCACAATTCACATCCATAGTATGTTGTTCTTTTAACACATTTGTGATTGCTTATGCGGTCATTTTTAAGCTTCCAATAAGGATTAATTTTGGATGAGAATAAAGTGTTTTGATATGTAACTTTGGCGCTAGCTGCTGCTGTATATAAGGATACTGATGTTTTTGCGGATAAGTGGCATGTGTATTTACGCAAAATAGATTTATTTTAAAGTTTAACATTGTGAGTGCTTTGGTATATACTATAAACTCATTGAGTTCTAAATAAATAAATATAATCAATCTCACAGACACAGCCACATCGCCTCACACTTATGTATAATTTATTACATATTATTGTCAAATAAAATTTAGGTAACTTGCAACACTTGCTGTAGAATTGTCAACGCAACCTAGAAATTACAGCAAAACCTCAGCGAGCTTAGCATGCATGCACGAGATAAAATTTGACAAGTGCCAGGGAAATTAATACATCTATTCCATATTCTAACGTAAGACTGTACGCTTAAGGTTAAAATATTATTATTAGCTTTTATTAGCTTTTATTACTAAGCGATTTTATCCAGTATGGCTAGAGTAATTAAATAAATCGTTCAAATTTATTAAGTGGCTGTGCACACTAGCGTTTTTGAGCGGAGGGTCTAAGGGCTAAAACGTTAGTGTGCACAGGTTCTAAGCTAGCATGATATTTAATTACTCTAGCAACTTTTTATTCGTGCTATCACTATTCTTGTGATGCATGTTAGGCTCGCATGCGGCCTAAATGCTCGTTTGCCATCCTGCATACAACCATAAAATGCAATTATGGTTAATTTCAAACGGAGAATTTTCTCGACGCGTCGAGAATATTAAAATCTATGTTGATTTTAAAATTAAAGCAGTGCAAATTAAAAGTTGGACAGTATAAAAAGCTCAAAAGAAATTCGAATCATTCAACCCGAGAGGACAAAAGTTGTAATCTTCTTGTTACAAGTCTAAAAAAAAACAAAATGATGTCTCAGATGTTATTATTGTCGAGAGAAAACATTGTAGTTTACGTAGCGCTGAGTGCTTCGCTTTCAAAACACTGACTGTTTGCTCGTACATTCAAGCGAGCTAGTCGAGACATTATGCCACTATCAAAACAATTCTTTAAATCGAGTAGCATTGGCTGGTAATTTGAGTGTTAGCAACTATTTGACTACGGAACCCTAAAAAAGTTGGAAAATTTACAAAAAACCGTTTGATAAAGCTACAAAATTGTAAAAATAACTGTTAACGTAAATACATTTTTTTAAATTATCGGCTTCCCGCCGTCTGTTCTCTGTATGTACGCTTAGATTTTTCAAACTACGCAACGGATTTTAATGCGGTTTTCACCATCAGTTAGATGATTTTCCATGGAAGGTTTATGTATATAATATTACCCGGAGCGAAGCGAGGGCGGGTCGTTAGTAATTATGAAATTGTAAATTGTTATGTTAATTAAGGGCCCTGATTGAAGGGTATTGGGCTCTGAGACTCAAGCCCGTTTCCAAATCTTGAGATTGCGATAGGTTTGTAATCCTAAAGACAAAATCGAATGTATTCCAGTTTTCTCCGTTTATTTCCGTTTATCACTAGGTACAGTCACCACACGGGATTGTTGAGCCACCATAGAACCCTGTCATAATGACAACGTCAAGTCACTCAAAAGAAATTACGTCAAAATTTTCCGTCGACTTTCTGTGAGAGGGTTCTATAGTGGCTCAACAATCCCGTGTGGTGACTGTACGTGAACAATGGTGCTTGTCGAAAATTTAAGGGGTTATAGGGTAGCGATTAGGACGAACCGATTAGGTCCAACTACTCGCAAAAACAAGTGAACAGGGTATATTGTAAGATACAAATAACGAAAACATTCGACTAATACAGGACATAATTAAAATGGTGTAAGTCAAAGCGGGTACGCTGTTGATCAAGAGTCTATTATTGCTTAACCCGCGCGCATTATTAATTGTGCCCGTTAACTTACAATTTAAACAAAACTCTCCAGCTTCATTCTATTATACTTAACGTAAATTATGTTAATACTAAAGTATCACGGTCTTCATCCCAACAAACTACAGCTTCAACTTGCGAATGAGCGCTAACTAGTATAAAACTAATTTACAAAGTAGCTAATGTTCAATTTTAACGGATTTTGTTATTACGCAATTTTGTTTTATTACTTACTCAGAATTATTGTGGAAAGTTGTTGTCTAGGTGCTAATTTGTATGTTTCGTTGTTATTTCTTGGATTTTAGTAAATAAAATCAAGCTCTATTTAAATTTTAAATTATGTTACATTACATAATTCGCACCCCCAGTACAACAGAGTATTATGTCGTAAAATCTCAAAATCGACTTTTTAAGTTGTAATAACTTTAATATAACATATTTAATATTTAATATACGAGTAACATGAGAGAACATGAGGTTTTTCGTCGATTCGCCGCTCTCGACTCGCATTCCACGCATCGTTTTTAAACATTATCACGTCGGGACGCAACAAACTATTTTGACTTAGTGCAGTGTTGTAATGGGGGTGCGAATATTACTCTACTATAATTTAGCTTGTGCAAAAACCAAATATTGTTAAGTTTGTTGCAAAATGTACTGGCACAAATTGAACAAATACACTTAAAATAATATTTTTGTTTTTGGAACATCCTTTATAATCACGCTAGTCTCCACCTATACAAAAATATGTCACATAGCGACTTAAGCCCTTTACTTTTCTACAGCTAAAATAATTTTAACCCTTTAACAATCTGGTCTTAGACGACGTGCCTTAAAACTTGATCCTTTAATGCCTCAAACTTGCGAATGGCGCTCTCGGTTAGTTAGAGCCTTGATCTTCGAACAATGCCGACAACTTTTAATTGCCATAATTAAGACATGCTGTGCTGTAAAAGGGTTAAGAGCAGCAGGATGTTTTAAGTAACGACGCTGTAGTCACAATGACTAAAAATCTATCTTCTTCCTTAAAAAAAAATAACACTGAAGTTTTGTAAGTGTCTATCTTTTTGTCGTGACTCTTTGGTCTCGTCTCAGTGTCGAAATAAACCTCATATTATATGAAAAAAAAAACGGTCAAGTGCAAGTCGGACTCCCGCACCGAGGGTTCCGTACCGCTCAACTCGCATTTGGCCGGTTTTTATTATTTCTTATTTTTTTAATCGCACCAAATTTGACGTTAGTATGTTTTACCGTTTTTACGATGGAACAAAATTACATTTTATTTTATTTTATTTTTATTATTTGTTGTTGTAGCGGCAATAGAACACACGAAAATTTCAACTGTTTACCAATTGCGGTTTATGAGATACAGCCCGCTGACAGACAGGGACGGACAGCGGAGGCTTAGTAATAGGGTCCCTTTGGGTACGGAACCCTAAAAAAGATCTCTTCAACTGTGGCGATGTCTGTCCAGTTCATGTATGTGTTTTGGACTAATTATTTATATCAAATAACTTGTGTTTGGAGAGAATTTCGGCGAACACTGTCAGTTCCGAACAAACTGTCCGAGCGCTGAGCAGGTACGTTGGCAAACGTGCTCGTAGTTAAACTAGTCCAAAGCGGTTCCAGTTTCCTCTGAAATTGGATTTGGCTGTATTTGGTTGGGATAAAAACATTGTTGGAATTTCGTATTGCAAAATTATTTGCTGTGAATTTTAAAAAGCCACATGTCTCATTTTCGATTGGAAGTTTTCAAATGCGTTATTATACATTAAACGCATTGAAATTGATGTACCTACTTAAATAATTTACTTATTTAACTATATATAGTCAGAGAATTTACTTATTTAACTATATATGGTTGAGACGTGCATCTGAGTGAGTGTGCGTTTCGAACGTTTGTTCGTAGTTTCTTTACTGCTCTAGCTATATTTATACTGTGGTAAAGTGATTAGCGTTTTAGTAAGCTAATTGAAAATATTATCTCAATGAACGCCATTCAAATTGCCATTGCAGATCTACGTCGATGTAACTACCGTCAACTGTGGCAACTTTGCCTAACCGTGGTAATTCCCCCGTCGCGATAACTTGCACATGCATCGATGTTAATTGATTCTTGTCGGATACTTTAATTAAAACCCATTCAAAGCGTTTCCTTTTACTTTAATAACATAGTTGGGATGTATGTATGTTTTGCGAGTAATTGCGACGGGGGAATAACCACGGTTACGTAAGTTATAGTTGATGGCACGTGAAATGGATAATGATTAAAAAAAAATACATTTCAACAGGACAAGCAGATGCAAATTGACCTAGTCCTAAACTAAGCTCTAGGCTTGTACTATCGATATAGACAGAGATAAAAATACTTACATAGAGAAGTAAGTACTTTATATATATAAAAAACATCTAAGACAGGAACACATTTTGGCGCTCATCGCACAAATATTTGCCCTAACCAGGAATCGAACCCGGGACCGCTAGCCTCGTAGGCTTCACAACCAACAAGGCTAAACGTGTCGTCAAATACATCGAAACGTCATTTTGAAAGACGTTTTCCTAGTTATTGTACAGAATAACCATAGGTTTATCATAGCTTAGTCAGCTCGAATCAATGACTCGGTATAATCGCGATTAGACAGGATGCATCCGCCATATTATATTCAGCCGTGTCCATTGAGAGCAGTTAATAACTTTAGTGGGCTTCGGTCGTAATTTAGTGCAGGAATTACATGCATCTATTTAGTAATTTGACAGCTTATAACTATGTTACAGTCTGCTTGTCGAATTTGTCCACGATACGATGTCGCACCGTGCCACGATGCAGCGTCGTATCGTGTTATGGGCGTCGTGATATTTGTTTTTGTTTGTTGTATAATGTTAATGATTTAATCACTACAGGGTTCTTCAAAAACGGCCTACTGTGCCCTTTACTCTTGTTTCCCTTTAGCAATATAATTAAACTAACCGCTCTGATTTACGCTTACGAATCGTTGACTCGGTACTTCAGAATTTATTTAAAATTGTTAAGGTCGGCTTTTGATAAATTTTCTGTTAGAAATATTTTGGATATTTAGCTGACTGCTGGTCAAATCAGCAACTTTTATTGAAACGTCAAAACGATCCGGTAGTATGAAGTTATAGTATGAAAATAGTAACGTGACAAGCTAGGTTTTTCCGTGTTATTTTCGAAAGCTTGATATAGTGGTAATGTGAAAAATTTTTTTTTTGACATTAGTCACATAGCCTATTCAATTTTTTTTCAAAATAACAGACCATTTTAAGTTACCACTTTAATTTCAGGTCAGGGGTAAGTGCGTCTAAGGGGCAAGTGGGCCAAACCATACAATAAAATTTGAGGAGAAATTGGATGGTTTGTCGCACTTGCTCCATAGACGGACTTGCTATTGTGTATTTGGTGTAGTAGTTTTTTTTTATAGTTTGTGTAACATGTATTTAATTACCTATGACTTTAAAGTTTTAGATTTTGTAGGATGATAACTAATGAATTAAAGGAATTTAATTATATTAAATGAAGGCTAGTGATATCTTATTCCTCGTACCTATCCCTCTGCTACTCGGGTAAAGCAGCGTCGCTAGTCTAACCTATTTATACTCTTAATTTCAATCCAAACGAACTCGCCTTCATCTCAAGCCTTTTACTAGGGTCTTAGTAAAAAAGGGTATAAGTCTCCTAAAATTAATGTGAATAAAAGTGTAACCCAAGCAGGACACAAGCTGTGTAAGAGCTTATACAACCCTTAAAATACTGAAATTATAGTTATAATGGCTGAATAAGCTCTTATACAGATTTTGTGCTACTTGGGAGTCCACTGTAGTCCGTAAATGATTTAAACCCTTTTTTATTACGAGTTAAAGTCGACTTATACCCCTTTTCACTAGGACTCCAGCACTACACAACAACAGGATGATCTCAAAGGAATGAATAAAACTACATTTCAAAGTTCCCTTAGGACGATGAGAAACAGATCTCGTAAATGTACTAAACTGCATTTACCAAGAATTCATCCTTACCTTGTCTTTTGTCAAACAACTCCCAAGTTACTGTCGTTCGAGCTGCTGGAAGCGAGCGACTAACAAGAGCACTTGCCTGTTTAGCTTGCTTGTTTTATTCTCAAGAGTAAGCCTGTAATTAGTCTGGAAAATTTAAATTCTAAAGAGGTCCTAGATCAAATTAGGGACAGAAAAAATAGAAGTCTAAATCTTATTAACATACTCGTTTTAGGAACTTCGGCTTTTTATATTTAAACTTTTTATTTGGTGGTAGTTTAACAAACATTATTTTGTTTTTTTGCGGTCAATTTCTACTTGGCGAAGGGCTGGTTTTTCAATTGAGGTATCTTTCAGTCACAATTTTGTTCACTCTTTCTTACTCTTTGCGGTGAAAAATGAAAGTGCAGACCTTTATTTCTGTAAGTACCACTTTCACATGTCTGCGGTGCTTCTATCAGCGGGAAGCGCTGACCTCTTTAAATAAATCTCTTATAATTCAAAAGAGCGTTTCAGTTACCAATTAACTAAATGAAGTGATAGATAAAGAGCTAAATTATAACTGACAGATATCTTTTTTTAACCATTAAAGATCGGTTTAGTCAAATAGCTTATGCAATTAATTAAAAATATAATTACAAATAAGTCACAATACAAGTATATAGTAAGAAAATAGCGTCTTAGGAAATTATTTAATAAAAAAACTCATTTTTAATAATGGCTGTCCATATTGTTCTCGAAAAAAATAAGAGTATAGATAAGTTTGAAATATACTCGTACAGTCAAGGTTATAAATATAGATACGTTCAGATTGTTAAAAATATGTAACCACGACCTTATTACGGCGACATAAGACCGTGGTTACATATTTCTGAGGCTTACTTATCGCGGATTAAATAAATCGTTTGTTTCAGCAACATCGTTGGTGACGTACGCCGGTGAGCGCTACGACTTCATCGTGGAAGCGAACAACGAGATCGACAACTACTGGATACGGTTCAGAGGACTCATGGACTGCGATGAAAGGTAACGTTTCACCAAATGGTGGTTACACCAAATGGTGGTTATATTAAATGGCGGTTACACCAATTGGTGGTTACACCAAATGGTGGATACATCATATGGTGCTTACACCAAATGGTGGTTACACCAAATGGTGGATACATCAAATGGTGGTTACACCAAATGGTGAATACATCATATGGTGCTTACACCAAATGGTGGTTACACCAAATGGTGAATACATCACATGGTGGTTACACCAAATGGTGGATACATCATATGGTGCTTACACCAAATGGTGGTTACACCAAATGGTGAATACATCACATGGTGGTTACACCAAATGGTGGTTACGTCAAATACTTTACTACAAACCAGCCAAATACGTACGGAACCCTCAGTGCGCGAGTCCGACTCGCATTTGCCCGGTTTTGACGTATCTTGTGACATCTCAGCCAAGATCAGTTTATTAATACGGCCCTAAGACTGCGATTGCGTTACCAATTCAGTGAACTAAGATGGGATATACGTCTATTTTTAAAAGACTACATTTAAAAATTGTTTATTCTTAAAACGCCAGAGACACTAATATTGAGACTTGTGTCTCTTGTCTGCGTGGCAGTATCCACTTACCTTTATACTTTAAACAGTTTAAACAAAGTTCCCAGAGTTAAAAGTCAACTTGACTTTTCTTACAGTTTTAAGTTAGATGTACTGAAACTTGGTGCCGATTCATTATGTGTTCAAATTTCTACTTGTTATATTTTATACTTATGTAGATATTTATACTATATATTATAATATTATACAGAGGAAAGTTTTTTTTTGTTAAATTGTTTTTAATCGATAAATTCTTAAACTGAATCGATTTTAATAATTATTTCACCATTATTTTATTTTTCGTAATAATTCTGACATGATTTCCTGCAGGACTACGCAGATATTTTATATAATTTTTATAGTTTTATATAATGCTACAATAAGTAGTATTATTGTCTTAAGTTTTATTTAAAAAAATGACTAACTGTTGAGTTTCTTGCGGCGCTTCTTCTCAGCAGTGGTCTCCTCTTGGGAAGCGCTGTCGTGTGGCCTACTTACTGAATAAATATCTTTTATCTTTTTCTTTTATCTTAGAACGCTACATTATCTAGAAGGAGCATAGGCTATATTTTAATTTATAGGCTATACCTATTTGAATATATTTTACCAAAGCGAAGCGAGGACGGGTCGCTTGTATATACAGGGAGCGTTAGCTAGTTATGTTTCATTTCGACTCCCGTCATTTTAACACGAAATATTTAGCACTTTTTAGTAGGTAGGTATTTGCAGAAGCTTCATCGTGGTCAGTCCGTTCAGTAGTAATGTTAAACCAAACAGCGGGCTTAAAGCTGGCTATACACACTAGCGTATGCCTGCGCAGTTATGCTGGTGACACAACTGTGCAGGTTTCCACGCCTGTACTTGTGTCACAGACACGCTCCGGTTTACCTGTGCAGTTCAACTGTACTCGCAAAACTGCGCAGGCATACCCTAGTGTGTATGGTCAGCTTAACATGCATGCAAGAGATTAAATTTGACAGGTGCTAGGAAAATTAATACATCTATTCCATATTCAAACGTAAGACTTAACGTTTATGCTTTAAAATAAAAGTATCTCATCATGACTTTTACTACCTTTTATTAAGCGACTATAGCGATTTTATTCACAGCGTTCGCAGAATGTTCAAAAATTGAAGTATTTTAAATAAATAATAATCCAGCCTATATACGTCCCACTGCTGGGCACAGGCCTCCACTCACAATGAGAGGGTTTGGGCTATAGTTCCCACGCGGGCCCAGTGCGGATTGGGAACTTCGCACACACCGTCAAATTGCTTTGCAGGTGTGTGCGGGTTTCCTCACGATGTTTTCCTTCACCGAAAAGCACATGGTAAATTTACAAATTATATTTCGCACATAAATTCCGAAAAACTTAGAGGTGCGAGCCCGGGTTCGAACCCACCCTCTGCTTATGAGTCGGCAGGTCAAACCATTAAATAAAATAATAATCCAGCCTATATACGTCCCACTGCTGGGCACAGGCCTCCACTCACAATGAGAGGGGTTTGGGCTATAGTTCCCACGCGGGCCCAGTGCGGATTGGGAACTTCGCACACACCGTCAAATTGCTTTGCAGGTGTATGCAGGTTTCCTCACGATGTTTTCCTTCACCGAAAAGCTCATGGTAAATTACAAATTATATTTCGCACATAAATTCCGAAAAACTTAGAGGTGCGCAAACCATTAGGCTACCACGGTATTATTATATTATAGTATTTTACTTTATATTAAATAACTTGTATTGTTTTACTGTTTTTCAAATCAATCTGCGAAATAATTACGTTTTAGCAATTCCCCTGCGAATCTTCTCAGTTTTGATCATTTTATCAATCAATCAGGTTTCGAGATGTAAGTGGATTGCCGGGAAATACTGTTTCAAACACAGTTTAGAGTTTCTACAAGCCCAGTCGGGTTAATTGATTCAATTGTTGCGAAAAGGCGGTGAAGTAATTTACTTAAAAGTTTAATGGTATTCTTGTTCGTTTATATAATACTAAGGCCACTCCTTGATTTGCTTGCGCAATAATTAAATGAACCAAACGTAACATCAAATATGTAATTCTTATTTGATATTGTTTCGAATCAGTGATGATAGTCACATAACAGGATTGTTCTGCCATAGAACCCTGTCATAATGACAACGTCAAGTTACGCAAAAGAAATTACGTCAAATTTTACCGTCGACTTTCTGTGAGAGGGTTCTGTAGTGGCTCAATAATCCCGTGTTGTGACTATACACATTATTTGTGACGTTCTCAATATAAAGGGAGCTTATGGAGGCAGGCGGTTACGCCTTTTTTAGAACTGTTACCGTAGTATTCGTATAGTAATACAAGAATAAGAAGAGCGTAACTGCCTTCCTCCATAAGGTCCCTTTATATTGAGAACGTCACATTTTATTTATTCTATTATTATAAAATAGCGTGAGTGAGTGCATAAACAAAATAAACACTGACACGGCTTACTCATTATACTCTTCCTATTGCCAGATTCACGAAAGCCAAGCAAGTGGCCGTGCTGCACTATGAAGGAGCGATGGAGTCAGAGCCTTCTGGAAACCCTATATGGGAGGAGCTGCATAACGAAGGATTGGTAAGTCCTTTTTAAAACCTTTGTAACTGACTTCAAAAATAGGAGGGGGTTCTCAATTCGTCGGGATCTTTTTTTATGGCATTAAGGCATAAACGAGCTCACCAGGCCTTTTGATGGTAAGTGCAATCTCTCTCTCTCTCTCTTCAAGACTACAACCTCATTATTGCAGTAAGGGGTCATCTATTCTATTATTATTATTATTCTATTCAATAATAATGTAGTTTAATAGCAATAAACTATGGGTGCTTGTAATACCTGGAATAAATGATATTTAATTTTAATTTTAAATTAATAAAATAAAGTTTAATTGACATTAAAATTTAGCAATGTTGTAGGGTACATCATCTTCATTACATTACGTTTTAATTTTTAATTTCTATTCCTATCAATAAATTACGTCACGCGATTTTCAAGATTTCTAGACTCCCCCTCCCCTATGGGTGAGCGAGCGAGCGCGCGAAGGTTTGGATGGATGGATGTTTGTTACTCAATCCCGCCAGACCGGCTGAACGGATCTGGATGGAATTTATCACAAAGATAGATTATAGTTTGGAATAGCACATAGGCTACATTCTATCTCGAAAAAAGGACAGTTCCCGAGGGAACAGCGAAAAACCACTTCTACGCGGACGGAGTCACGGGCAATTGCTATGTGTGTATTTCGCTACTACGTATTAGCGTACTAGCTTTAACCCGCGACTCCATCCGCATAGTACCAAATTTTCCGGGATAAAAGTATCCTGTATGTTATTCCAGGGTAAAAGCTATCTCCATTCCAAATTTCATCCAAGTCCAGCCGTTGCAGCGTGAAAGAGTAACAAACTAACACACTTACACACAAACTTTCGCATTTGTGACGTTCTCAATATAAAGGGACCTTATGGAGGAAGGCAGTGACGCTCTTCTTATTCTTGTAACTATAGGAATACTATGGTAACAGTTCTAAAAACGGCGTAACCGCCTGCTTCCATAATGTCCCTCTTTACATTGAAAACGTCACAAACTTTCGCATTTATAATATTGTTAGGATTAGCTACCCAACCCCGCGATTATTCGGTCACTAGTCGACGATTATCTTGCGCCGTATCACTAATCCCGGCTCCGCCTCTCGCCAGCTGACCGACGCTGCACAACTTACTCAGAGTGCCTCGTTACTTTTTATTATACTGTTACGGGTTTTATTTGAATATAAACTGCAGAATGCAATTTTTAAAATTGGTTAGGTTTGGTTAGAATTGACGGTGAATTTGCTTTTTCTAGAACTACACGTATCAATTCAGTATCAATTGGTTCGGGGTTTACTTTTTATTGTTCAAAGACGCGAAACAGAGAAAATATCGAATGGAGTTTCTGATTACATTATATTGACAAACCTTTTTTACACTTGTTACTTTGAATGTTTTAACATATTTTATGTTAATGTCGAAAAATAGAAAAAAAAAATCGAATAGAAAATCGTTTATTCAGCAGACACATCAACATATTATGGGTACAGAGTAAAAAACACAATAACATCATAAAACTGGTTCATATTTTTATCACCTAACACGGACACTTTTTTACTAAGGTTGAAACAATGATGATGTGCGCCGAATTGGTCTCCACTCAGCAATATGGTTGACATGAAGTTGTCAGCCTAGCTGGTTTTCAGGGGAGCCAGGAGGTAGTTTGGGACAGCATACTATGATTTACGTATTAAGATTACAATTACAATTATATTATACTAAGACAGGAGATTCAATAAAGACGTATCATATAACCTTTATAAGTAAATAACATAAATTGCAGGAAATAAAAATGATTAAGTACTAAGAGATACTGTTAAATAAAAACAATGACAAATGAAGGGAAATAAATGGAGCAGATAAAGATAAATAAATATTAATATATATAATGTATAAAGGAAGCGCTTGTTTGTTATGCCCTAGACTTTATGCCCTTTGTTGGTCTAAAAGATGCTGTTTTAACCTATGTTTGAAGCTGCTAACAGATTTGCAATTTTTTATCGGCGGTGGGAGATTATTCCGCAGCATTTCGTGGCAGCGTAGCGAAAGCTGCCACGAAACGCGGCAGTACTGTGTCGAGGGCATATAAGTCTTGCAAACAATTCTTTGTCGCTGAGAGATGGCGAGCTTGTAATATAGGTATAGTATACCGGCTTTTTATTTTAAAAAATTCCAAAAAGAAGCGTGGCGAAATGCAACGACCGTCGAGCATTCATGTTTAGCAATTTATTATTGTTAAGATATAGAGTAATGTGAGAACGGCGAGGTATAGGAAAACAAAAACGCGCACACGCGTTTTGAATGCGCTGGATTACCTTTTTAGTTCGTACTAATATACACTCTCCATACACAGAATCTCCAAATATATATTATTATCATGGCAGGAATTAAAACTTAATATTTAGCCTTCGTTTGGATACTTTAAGGACAAAAATGAAAGGGACAGAGTTATACAAGTCATATAGCTGCGTCTCTTTTGCTGCCTGAAACTTCATAATAACCCCGTGGCACCTGAACCAAATATAACCCGTTAACTTAGTTTTATTCTAACGAGATTGATCCCATTCCAAATATCTTTTATTTGCCTTATTGTTTTCAGTTTGTGTGTATTTAGCCTTTCATGTCTTCTATTTATTTTACTTATTCATTATAGTATAATTTTATCTTTTTCATTTCGAAGTTAGCTAAATAAGCTGAGCATAACCTAAAAACTTCGCGTCGATAAGGCAACGACAAAGCTTTACGATCGTCGCGGGTATCATCCTGTATTGGCTCGATATGTCTTATCGAACTTTTTTCGTGGCCTTGATAAAATATATTATTCCTCCCAAGTTAAAAATAAATACCTCTTAAAAATCCTATAGCATAAGCAACTCTAATAATAACACGTCATGGTTGAATAATATTCAGCTTGAGAATTTACGTTACGTTAATCATAATATTGGCTTACAATGACCGTATTTTACCCACACTCGCCTACAGCTTTATATAATTTGTCATTTCAGTAGGCATTTTTGTGATGTTAGAAGGTGGATTTAATGTTGTCACGATTTTATACTTAACAGATGATAAACTATAATAAGTAGGTACGAGTGTTTTTGAAAATACTATGCAATGAGAGTTTAATTGAATCGTTGAATATTAATGGGATGACGGATCTTACTCCACCGTGATACAGTTTATAACTAGTACGGGGAGTAAGGAACATTATCACACTCATGTATTTTAAGATAACACACAATGATTAGATATAAACTAAAATGTTATACATGCTCCTGTATTCTGTTGTGTTTATGATAAATAAATTATTTGTATTTGCATTTGTAATTACGATTTATAAGACATTTTAAGATCAAAGTTTAAAAAATATAACATATTGGGACAACACTATATTACGAGTATCATGCCTTAAGATTTTTGTATTATTATAATATAAATCGCAATTAGATTAAAAGCAATCAGCCCTTATTTATTAGCACAAAAGGTCGAAAGTAGATTGTTAAATTTTTACCCGGCTAATGCCCAACTGCGGGCTTAACATGCATGGACGAGATAAAATTTTACGGGTAGGTACACTATATAAGTCAGAAGAGTCATAATTCCGAATTGATTGAAATCCCGAATTTTCATAATATTATTAATAAAGGCTTTTTTTTTTGATATTGCACATAAATCAAACCTAACCTAACCAACGTATAGCAGTTCAAATATGTTTTAAATTTTAAATAGCGCCAGCATAACATAGATTTAGGAAAATTTAAAATCCGGAAAAAAAATTCGGAGTATTTGGGTGTTCCGCACAGATAATAATATGCAGTTACACAGATACACTCGTTAAACCATGTACCACCCCTTTGTATCTACTGAGTAATAGCTTTAAAGTTCAAGTTTTAACTAGTTTTGTGGTATTAACGTCAATAATCATTTGTTAGAGAAAGCAATATACCTCTTTGGGCATTGGATGTTTGTACAGCTATATTGTTATTAAACTTTCAGAGGCTGCATCATAAGCTTTTTAAAACCTGCCAAATTCTAGTAAATAAATATCAGGAGGGACAGTATCACAAACTGACCTAGTCTCAAGCTAAGCTCTAGGCTTGTACTATATACTTACCTATATAGCGAAATACATACTTAAATATATAAGTGAAAAACATCCATGACTCACGCTCATCACACAAATATTTGCCCATACCGGGATTCGAAGCCGGGACCGCTAGCTTCGTAGGCAGGGTCACTACCAACTAGGCTAATCGCGTCGTCAAAAAATGAAAGAGATAGAGTTATAATTGTTATAAAATCCCTGTCCCTTTCACCGCATGGAACTTATCAGGTTTTAAACAATCATAATACAACTGTAGGGCTGATAACTCTTAAATGGACTAGGAAATTATTTCTATTTAACTAGCTTTCTTTTAAAAAAGACCCGGCCAAGATTCATCATCAATGGCCCGACATGGTTCCGTTACCGTTATATAAAAAAATATGGCATTTTTAACCAACTATGAGTAATTTGCTTCTTTTTAACTGCTATTTGACGCTAACAAAACACCCAATAATACAAAAGTTCGGTTACTCTCTCTAGTTACTGTCCAATAATAGCAACCAGATGTAATCAAGTCTTTGAATTGGCAATTTAACACAATCGTATTATCCATTATGGGATAACCATTGTCTCGAGCTGTAAGTCGTGTTGTAAACGACCTAGCTAAACATCTCATAGTGTAACATTGCAGATCCGTCTGATATTATCTCATCCGTAACACCACTGCCTGGCTGTATGCCAGACAGATTATCCGCCTACACCAGATTAAATACTATCGGGTAATGTCTTGCACGTGGAAACACTGATAGTAAATTCGGGGATAAATTGTGAGTCAGAATAGTGTTTTGTTTCGATTATATTATGTCGTCAATGTAAGGAGGGTATAAAAGGTATTATATTATATTGCTATCCAAATGGGTCAGTGTGGGGAAACCTAAAACTATAACAGATAGGAAGTTGGTTCGTAGGAACCAAGGCCTAAAACTTTTTAATTGTGAAGAACTGTATTAAATATTTCATAAAAACTCTTACAAAACCAGGAATCAAACCAGGTCAAATCTCTGTAAATAATCGCAATTCCTAATTACAAATTTCCCTACCTTATTCAGTTTTTTTTTCACTAGCACCTCAGCTATCATTATCATGGCAAAAATTGTGAATATTTCGTTAAGGATCGGAAATGAGATTGTGTTTTGTTAGAGCAAGCACTAGACTAGATTGAGTTACAGGGTGCATCGGAAATAAGCGAGACTCGAGAAGCGATCGTGCGGGTGCAAAGGGTGATCGGATGTGACTTTTATCTGATCATAACTTTTAAAGGAATTGCATTTTCGCAATGTAGTTTGTATCATCCTGTAGCATAACCTATTTTATAAGGGTTTGAATAATGTTCGCATTTCAACATCTGGCAGATTCTTTAATGTAAGAAATATAGGAGAACTAAAACAAAGTGACTAAAATAAATAAAAGTGATTTAATACTTTATTCACATGCACATACATTTTGTGTTTTGTTTAAAAAATACTATGTACTTTGTACATTTTATTATACTAGCAACCCGCGTCTTTGCATGGGTAGCACTAAATTAATTTATTATAGCCTATAACCTCCCTAGGTAATCCGTTTGATAAACCATATGAAAATCCGCACAGCAGTTTCTGAGATTAACTCGAACAAGAACAAACTCAGCGTGGCGGGAATTAAAATTTAAAAATGAAGTGAAGATGTAGTCCGTTCGCGTAAAAATCGTTTTTCGCTAGTCTATACGCTATCTCTGTGCAAAAAAACGTCGATCCGATGTTGTTGCATAAAAAAGACAAACGCTTTTTAGTTTCTAATATTAGAAAAGACAAATGCCTGTTTCAAGATACGTTCAATTTCTGTACCTGATCTACATTTTTCAGACAAAAAAGTAAAAACTTTAAAGTTTTGCTATAATTTCATATAGTACATTATTCATCGATAGGTGAACTTGGCTCTTCATACTTAGAACTTAGTCCAGAAGAGCAAAAAATGTTTAACGGTCTAGACTTCCTGAGGCCTGAGGTTCGGGGTCAGTATTTTAAGAGCCAGCAGCCCTATCCAAGTGTTAATCGCTGCGGTAAACCACTTACACTTCCTCTCCGTTATATCCGTTAATTGCTTCATATCCTTCCTTGAGGTTCAGTCGTTAAATTTAACTGTCTTTTCGAAACTTTACCTGTATGTACTATAAGTATCTAGAGAGTTGAATCTATTAGTGTTTCCATCACGCTCTAACTTTATGTGTGTAAGTGAAAGAGAATAAAACTTAGGTTGGCTTTGAAGGGTGTACGAAATGTAGATGAAGAGATGAAGCCGATATTGACTTAAAATAAAATATACGCACTCACGTCACAGTGCTTTTAAGTGCACAGTAAGATAAAGTACCTATCTATGACTTAGTGACCATGAGCCTACTCTTTTCTACAAGACCGCAAACGCATCTGCCAGTCCTCTCCTGGTGTTGCAGGTGTCCATAGGCATAGGTGATTACTTTTCATCAGGTGACTCACTGGCTTGTCTGCCTCTTCTAGCATTAGAAAGACGTGGGAGCTCATTATCGTCCTAACATCTGTCATCCTAATTTGGGGTCATCCACCGTTTTTCCTAAACTGGTTTCCTGAAGAGTCGAAAAGCATTTTAGGTTTTCCAAAAATGCCTGCGGCTAGGCTAAGTGTTAACAATACTCATTTGAAAAGTAAAATAAGATATTCATGGATAAATTGCTTTCGGATAAACGATCATTTGGACTAACAACGGGTAAGGATTACTGACTCAGTACACATACGCAAAAGCAAAGCTAAAGTAATTTGGATTCACATCAACTCTCGTGCCTACGCCATCTTATCGACAGTTCGAAATTACGAGTGTTAAAGTTTCTTCATATAGGAAAACCGATAGGCCTTCTAAATTGCGTTATCAATAAGTTATTTGGTGCCATTACATACTCATTCTGCTAACAGAAGGAATATTTCATCTTGTTCCTATTCTAAGATTGGAATAGTGTTTCTAATTTTGCATCACCATTTAACAATTTCTTTGTCTCGGGAATCCTAGTTTTGAGTCAAATACTTATGCTTATTAGAATTACCATGCCAGTGTCTTTGTTTGTTTGTTAAGTATTTTAGGTTCAATGTCTTAATTAATCGATGTGAAATTTGGTACCAAGAGCGACCGGGTTTTTTTTACCCGAAAAACCATAATAGTACGGTCAGCTGAAGAGAAAAGTAACCCCCCCTGCTAAGTAAAATGTATGCAGGGGTGGTTACTTTTCTCTGCAGCTGACTTTACCTACCCAAGGAAATAGCGATAAACAACAAGTTTTGAATCAATGTGTTTTTTTTTCCAGCAACTGAATGCTCTTAACAAGGGGGAAGAAGATGAAGAAACCATCAGTGTTGCGGACATGAGGAGTCTGGCTGGGTACGACGACAGTCTGAAGGAGGTGGCTGATTACCAGTTCTTCGTGGCCTATGACTTCTACGCCAAAAACAATTCTCACTTCCATAAGTCGCCTTACTATGGATATTACCAAGGTAAGGACAAATATATAGTATAAGTTGGCTGAATGAAAATAGCTAAAGTTATTTGAAATTTTAAATTATTATTTTTTCCGGCAAAAATCTTTAAGTACCTACGTAATGAATTGTCATTATTAATTTCTAAATTTAATGCTAGACTGCAGTGCAATTGGGACTATAGATAGATATCAATAATAAAATTTAAGTATATAAATTTTTTTTTTTTATTTGTTTCAGTTCCAAAAAAGACCAATCGTCTATATACGCCACAACTGAATCACATCAGCATGAAAATGCCTCCAAGCCCCTTGATGCTTTCGCGGCCCTCCCCAGAGACCTTCTGTAACATGTCCAGCATAGACGAAGATTGCTTAGAAGGCTACTGCGAGTGCTCCCACGTCCTGTCAGTCAGACTGAACTCCGTCGTAGAAATTATCATCCTAGACGAAGGAGTAACTTTCGACGCCAATCATCCTTTCCATTTACACGGACACAGTTTCAGAGTAGTTGGAATGAGACGGCTAGCTAACGAAACTACTATAGAAGAAGTCAAAGCGTTTGATGAAGCTGGTCTTCTGAAGCGTAATCTAAAGAATCCACCTATTAAAGACACTGTTACTGTACCCGATGGAGGGTATACAGTTCTAAGATTCAAAGCGGATAATCCGGGATATTGGCTGTTCCATTGTCATATAGAGTTCCACGTTGAAATTGGTATGGCGCTCGTTTTCAAAGTCGGTGAGCATAAAGATATGCCACCAATTCCGCGATACTTCCCAACTTGTGGTAATTATATGCCTGATAATATGCTGGAACACGAGACAACTCAGAAACCTGATGATAGTCATATTTCTATATCACATTGGTGGCCAGTAATCATTTTCAATGGAACAGCGCCGTCTTTTGCCGTTAGTGTTATAAGTAGTTTAACATTGATTATATCGAGTTCAGGATTCCTAATTTTAAAGTTCAGTTTAACGTAAAATATGTAAAATTTAGCTGTTTTTAGGACAAGGTCGTACAATTGTGCAATTATAATATCCTTTAAGTATTAGGAGTGAAATTATGCATGATTTAGCTGAGACGTGTCAATACGAATTTTGTACTTACTGATTTTATACCTATGTAGAACTTGACAAAGAACCTAAAACTCTGTGTCATGTCTACGAGGACAGTACTTACAAGTATTTATTTTTAGTGTGCAGTTATTTAAGCAGTTATGAATACCTATACTCGTTTCAGAATAAGATATTTTAAATCTGTGATCAGGGCCTATACTCAACATGGTTTAAAAATATTGCTCCTGAATGTTATTAAAACTTGTAAAATACGGAGTAAAAAAAGAAAACATGATGTTCATAACGTTTTCTGTGGCCATTACTTTCCATCAGGCTGGTTGGCCTCCTTTAGCATAAAAAATATTTAATATAGGTCCAGATATCTTACTTGCCAAAAATAAGGAGCATCTAAAATGTCAACTTCGTTTTAGATGAGGTATTTCGCTGGTGATATGTGATATTATTAAGTTAATAATAGATTAATTATAATAAGGATATTATGTTATTACTAAGAGATCCATAACGAAAGAAGTAAACGCAGTTCAAGCACGGCCATATTTATTTCCCTTTCCCTTCAAATTTTAAAGTTCCGAGTGATGACAAAAGCTTGCAATGGAATAAGTTTGTACATAACTATTACTGATGATACTATCACGGGTGATACAAATGTTGGAAGAAAGGCATCTGGTAGTAGGTAGTAGTGCTGTAGAATACTTGAGTTCTGAAGTCTTAATTTTGTAGACTTGACTCATCTTCACTAAACTTATAAAGAGGAAAGTTTTGTATTTTTTGCATTTTTGTATGTTTGTAACGCATAAACTCAAAAAGTAATGGACCGATTTCAAAGACTCTTTCACCAATATTTAGAATGAACTTTCAGAGTATATTTTAACTAACGAAAGTACTGACTCTCCGCAGGCGAAGTCGCGGGCGGAAAGCTATGTAATATAATTTAGGGCACGGTGAACTCAAAAATTTCGAGTTTGGAGGGTTGAGCGTGAGTCGTACAATGACAAGACTCTGTATAAATAGCGAGCTAAATAACAATTATTATGGCAATAAAAGATCAATAGACAGTATTTATAATCGTTGGTGGGGTTGTCATATTTTTGCATAGCAGCATCAGATCTAGTTAAACCCGTCTTTGATAAATTACAGTACAATACAAAAATGTTGATTGAATATTATTACATCTATCTAGCCTGATCTTTCACAAGCATCGGACTTTATTCAAGTCTAAACAATCAAAAGCAAGATAATAAATCAAAGAGAAAGGAAAAAAATATCTTCACTGAATTTGGTTTCAATTTCCCTAAATAGTCGTTTAAGCAGTTCTTTTCAGGATTCTCTCGTTATTTTCTAATATGCTATTTATTATCTCAGAATGGACTTTTCTATTGAGATCGTAACTTCAGCGTTTGCGGTAAAATGGTCACATCAATCATTGTACTAAAAAACGTTAAGCCTGTTTGTGTATAGTTAAAACGGGGGTTCCATAAATAGAGCGTAGAGCTCTGGCTAAAGATTTGATTTTGATGAATATTCAACATCAAATTATTAATAAGTTTGCTTACCTACTTACTGCTTGATAAGATGCTAATACTAAGTGAAGGGGGATGAATGGATTTGCTATTAGGTATGGTTATTTATTAACATGTTATTCGTCAGTCACGAATATTAAGGTATTAATTTCTTATTTAGAAAGTTTGCATATTAGTATCAAGGTGACAAAACAACGTGGTCCTGATTGGTCAAAGTTGACGTCATTGGTGATATAATGGTGTCTATGACGTGATCTGATGATGAAGTTAAGAGGTGGCCGCAGGATCCCCCCGTACCTTTTTAACCGAGACCTACTGAAATTGAACTCGTAAGAAGTCTCGACAAGCTGCAATTAAGAACGGCGAAAGTTCATGTCGAAAATATTTTTTTGACAAAACCATCCAACACAACTCTAAAAATCAAACGCTTCCTTATACATCGCTATAAAGGAGAGAGAATTTTACCAATTAAGATAGCACCGAGGGATGCCCCTAAATCAAGGGAAAGAAAGGTTGAAGTAATAAATATCGCGGGGCGGGAAACAGATGCTTCTTTGGGGTAAATGGGAGAAAAATAGGCACTGTTACCAGTTATCTGGGATCTCTGCTCGCGTATTGCACTGTGTACGGCAAAGACGGGAAGCTGTTACACGGAAAACCGAGCTGTGTTAGTAGGAAAAAAACGTCGTTATAGCCGTTTGGTTCCCAATATTCAAACCGCATTAATTAGGTTACTTAAAAAGTCAAATGGCAAAAAAATACAAATTTTAACCCGAAATAACCAAATCTATCCGTGGTGTGAATAATAGATACAAGCATTAAGGTGTTGACTCGTGATAGTCGTGACCTCGATACACAACCAAGTTCGATTGTAAGTTGTCATAAAACTTACCCGATGCTCTTACGGTTAAGGAAAAACATCGTAAGGTTATCTGCACATTCCAACAGCAGAATATGTTAGAGGGTTAAATGTACAAAAGATAATTTTAGGCTAAATTGTGTATTGAAATGACCTATCTGTTCAAAGAAGAAATAAAGTAATAAAAGTTGATTTTTTGAACCATGGTCGCAGCGGCGTTTACAAATATACACCATCATGCCACGAATCGCCGCACCTTCAGTAGAAATTGTGAAAGTATTCCAAGTCATTCCGATTGCATCATATATTGCTAATTTGGCTTTTAAATTACACATTTATACCATAATAATACCTTTCTTTGGATTTTCTCGACTAAAAATATATCAGCATTTTATTTGCAACGGTGTGTACGAAGGATTTTTTTATGCGACCCAAGTTCCCAACGCGATTGGTAAATGTACAAGCATTAGCATTGATGGAATTGGTTGCTATTGATTCGGAAGGATTTATTACTCCTTAGCGCTATAAATACTTTTATTGCTGCGTTATTTACTCTTGCTCAGACTTTTCTGAATATATAAGTGATTGGGAATTTTCGTAGTTTATTGTAAGTTAACACATTACTGCCGGCTTATGCTGATTTATCCACAAGTAAAGTGTGTTTTTAAATGCTGTATCTTTAACTTGGTTATTGGAATGTGACTCATCTTATACAGATGGGCTCTTTCCGATACATTTCAACATTTATTTATTTATTTATAAATATGTTTACATGGCATTACAGTCGGTGCACTAGTGCACCGTGAAACTAAATTAACTATACTGTATAAGCTTAATGAAATAGGTATAATTTAAATTAGGACACTCGATTGTCTAGCATCCATCAACTCACAAAATCTCAGGCATTCATGATCCTGCAGGGTCACTTACAGGAAGGTAATAATCTACTGGATATTTTGTGTAAATACCCGCCTTAAAGTGCTTTTTCACCAGCGAGGCGAAGCGAGACGGGAATGCTAGGAAATGGAAATGTGTTTAGAAAAATTCCCGCTCGGCTGCGGTGGAAATAGTCTGGATGGGCGAGACGAGAATTGATATATTTTGTTGTTAATGTTGAACCGTATAACTATAACATAGAGTATTTATTAACACTGCAACGGAAAAAAGCGTCGCGATTTTCCCGCCTCGCCTCGCCTCGCCGGTGGAAAAGCACCATTACATTCGAATGTGCTAGTTATTTCACCGTAAGGGCATCGGTTTCCACAAGCAGTTAAAGTTTTTTAAATCAGAAATCTCATTGATATACAGTGACCGCCGGGATTCAAACTTGCTATCTTACGATCACGATACGATCGTAAGATAGCAAGTTTGAATCCCAGCGATACGATCACGACGGACTTAATCGCGTAAAAATGACATAGACACCTCGACGTTTTGACCGTGTTGCAAACGGTCGTGGTCACGAGTATTATGTGAACATCGCGAAAGTTTTAAACAACCAAGTAAACCTGGGTAAAGTGGTGTCTATCAAATAAAGTGCCTTGGGCAAGCACAGACAAGCATACAAATAGATAAAGGCTTCAAACATTTTTTCGTTGTTGGAGGTAAAAAATTACGTATTCCTTAAAAACGTCTCCAGTAAACCAGTCCCGGCGCGGCCATAAACAACGCTAATTAATTGTCAGCACTAATGAACCTTCGGAATATGCGGTGAGTTTGTTTCACGAAATTAAATCATGTTGCTCTGATTTATAGTGAGCTGAGATTTCTTATTTAAATTACACAATAACTAAAGGAGTCTGTTTGATTATTCAATGAGTTCTTGATATTTTTTTAATTTCTGTTGCTAAGTCGAAACGTCATTAGCTTTATGCTTTATGTCAAAACACGCACATACGGCCTCCAACAATTAATTATTAACCAACGTGTGTTGCGATGTGCATTACTGATACGATACATAATCACTGCATCCGAATCTGCTTGAATTGTGTGTTTTACGAGTATACTTATGCATGAGTTATATTATAACCCAAGTCGCAAAAAAGCTGTATACGAGCTTGTACAGCCATTATAACTCTAGTTTCACCAATATAAGGGGTGTATAAGCTCTTATACAGCTTGTGTGCTGCTTGGGAAGCCGGAATATTTCCAAAGAACTACCCAGGAACAGTGTTCCTTGGAAGATCGGGACGGGCTGCCTAAAGCGTAGTAGCAGCGAATCTTCAGTCGCCTAGATAATCTAGACTCAAAGGAGTCCTATCTCAGGCCTAACGGCCGCACTCAGAGACGTCAATTAAGTTTTAAGTTTCATTAAAGTAGCTGCTGTCACTTTCTTTGCTATAGCAATAGAATAAGACGCAGCAACTTTAATGAAACTTAAAACTTAATTGACGTCTTTGAGTGCGGCAGTAAGAGCTAGTTCAGACTCGGCGGAATCCGCGCGAAAGCAAACGGATGTTATTTACAGTGGCATCGTACTAGACGTTCACACTAGACCTTGCCGTGATGATCCCGCCGTGTCTGAACTAGCTATAACCTCCTGAGGCCTAACTTCCTACATATAGGACAATTGTCAAAATGACTTTCAACTTTTGTTGACTGACATAAGATTCTGTTTCGAACTAGCAAAATTTTGACGTAGGCCTCAGGAGGCTAAAACGGTTTGGGGTAAGGGTCATCCCTTTACTGACAGAGCCTTCCTAACTCAATCTGAGGGATTATAATGATGCATCCATGATAGAATAGAGGTAGACGTTTTGGGTACAAACGGCCCACTTCAACAATAGGGAATATATGCATGAATTCATTAAAAAGTCATTCATTTAAGAAAGAGTAGAAAAAATATTTTTCGAATAACTATAAAAATAACCAAGATATAAGCCATTAAAGATTTGTTTCTATCTCTTTCTTGCTAAACATAATTTAACATTGAGTTTTATGGCCGTAGTGCCCGCTGACGTCACAGTACATGTCGGATCTCTCTGTCTAAGTAGTAGTTTTAAATGTTTATATTATCCGTATTTTTGTCCGATTCTAATTTTAATTTCATTTTTTGCTATCTCTTTTACGGTATTTTCATATTTTGTTAAGAAATGTGATAAAAAACTCATCTTATTCCCAATTACGTTTCAGAGCTGTGACCGCACTCCATTCAAACTACCAAATAACTTTCTTTTCCCTCAACGATTACTTATAAGATATTCCAACCGTATAATCCATATTGGACTTTATCATTGGGCTAATAAGATTTTTATAAGGAACTCTGTGCGATGAGGAATCGAACAATACAAGCCAAGTTCTTTTGTTGTATTGTCGGCGAGTTGTCCTTTGAACCTCTTTAATAGAGATATCGTTCATAATTCTATTTTATCTTAAGCTGTTTGTAAGTAACTTTTCCTTGTTTTAACTTGAATTATGAGCTTAAGGGACTTTGGGTAATTACAAATGTTTGCCTTTACCGAATATCGAACCGGGGACCACCAGCTTAGTGAGCAAGGTCACTACCAACTAGGCTAACCGCGGCGTCGTTAACCTGGAACCTAGCTAAGTAAATCTATATCATGTACACCTTCATTTCAAAACCCATTTTCATGAAATCAAGCTAATATGAACATCGATGGTCAAAGGTGTTTCAAAGAAGAAAAAAAAACTAAATCAAAATCGGTCCATCCGTTTGGAGCTACGATGCCACAGGCAGATACACTTACAATATTTATAACACCCCTCTTTTTGCGTCGTAGGTTAGAAATATGAATAAAGACATGTGTTTTTAGGGTCCGTACCTCAAATGAAACAAACGGAACCCTTATAGGATCACTTTGTTGTCCGTCTGTCTGTCTGTCTGTCTGTGTGTCTGTCAAGACCCTTTTTCTCAGGAATGCGTGGAGGTATAAGTTGAAATTAATATCAAATACTAAGGTCTACAATAAGTCAACGCTATCAAAAGATACGGCCGTTTATGCCGCATATTTAAGGGAATCCCAAAGGAATCAAAACCTATAGGGTACTTCCCGTTGACTTAGAACCATGAAATTTGGCAAGAATGTCTTATAGCACAAGTAAAGGAAACAATCCGAAAACCGTTAATTTGTAGTTACTTCACATAAAAAATAAGTCCAGTATAAACAGACACTCACTAAGTACGAAAGTGCATACTTATTGCGTGTCAGTTTATACTGAATTTTTTTATATTGTACCTATTCCCGTGATTTACGAACTATTTACATACCTACAAGTTTGAGCGGAACCCTCGGTGCGCGAGTCCGACTCGCACTTGACCGGTTTTTTTAAAGCCAGTTCGGTTTAAGTTTTTTCTTTTCCCGACGGGGCTGTGTCCGAATTGGATCCGTCCACTCCACACTAAAGTGTGCTAGTTATTTTAATATTCATTACGAATTTTTACGAATAATTATGTCATATTTAACGAATTTTGTTTCAGTAATTAATAAAAAAAAAGCCGTGGTAGCAAAAAAAAAGCCGTGGTAACCTAATGGTTTGACCTGCTGACTCTTAAGCAGAGGGTCGTGGGTTCGAACCTGGGCTCGCACCTCTTAGTTTTTCGGAATTTATGTGCGAAATACAATTTGTAAATTTGCCATGAGCTTTTCGGTGAAGGAAAACATCGTGAGGAAACCTGCACACACCTGCAAAGCAATTTGACGGTGTGTGCGAAGTTCCCAATCCGCACTGGGCCGCATGGGACCCAAACCCTCTCATTGTGAGTGGAGGCCTGTGCCCAGCAGTGGGACGTATATATAGGCTGGATTATTATATTATTATTATAATTAACACATTTAAAAAAATCCGGATAATATAAATATTAACAATTATTAAGTGTAAAAAAATTACCTGTGAAATATTTAAATTCAAAGGAATGATACAATTATTTCCTTGATTTGTTCTCAAGGTTTGTCGAATTCAGATTCATTAATAATCCAGGACAATTAATGAAGTTTTAGCAATTCTAATAACCTCTGAAAGACGAACACAAACTTTGGTCAGGATTCAAAGTGGAACTCAGGTAATATTATTTTGTTTACTTTACTCAAACTAGGGTAATATGGGCTAATTGACAAGTCAGTCATACATAATAAGTCTGTGTACTTGTAAATAAGAAGAGTAAAGAGGCCTCTTACAAAAGCTATGTTGACAACGTCACATTTTTTTGGTTTTTCTTGAATATTGAAATGAACTGGCCCCCTAGCATGCATGCAAGAGATACAATTTGACAGGTGAAATGAATATTCTATTGCATATTCTAACGTTAACGCTTAAGGTTTAGAATAAAAGAGTCCCGTCTTGATAATATCGCTATAAAAATGCCAAAATCGCAATAGTCGCTTAGTAATAAAAGGTTATGAAAGTCAGGACGAGACACTTTTATTTTAAACCTTAAGCGTTAAGTCTTACGTTAGAATATGGAATAAATGTATTCATTTCCCTAGAACCTGTCAAATTTTATCTCCTGCATGCATGATAAGCCCGCTGAGAGAAATTCTCAAATCCTAATCCTTAAACTCTGTTGTATATTTTTTAATCCGTGTAATACTTTTGAAATCATGAGGCTTGTATTTATATATAAATAATAAAAATGTGTTCACGTTTTAAATTATTCGGTTGAACCTCCACGCCGAAAAAGAAGGACTATCCAATCTTACCTTAGTTTTCTGTCGAGCGATCACATCAAAAAGGCAAAGGGTTTTATAAATAATATAAAACGATAAATCTTTTACGTAATAAAATCAACATTTTTCTTCATGAAACTTGACCGAGCGTCTCGGTCAAGTTGAAAACAAATATTCTCAAAGGCGAAACCTACATATATCGATTGATTTTCCATCCTCAGATTTTTTTTAAAAGTAAAACGATACTATAACTGCTCTGTTTTAGACTGACTGACCATTTAACCGTCTGACAATGCACAGTAAACTACTAAACACGAAAATAAATAGTAATATGAAACAAATACATTATTTTTAAATTTATTCCAAAGTAATGGCACCCATTACTTCACAGTCCCTTTGGTAATTCGTGAATGATAACTTGCACGAAACTTTGTAACTTTGGAGAATGTTCCAACTTTCATTCAATATTTTTCACTTTTCCAGTAATTGATGGATATTCAATAGGCCCGGCCAAATTATTATATCACCCTTAGCAATAAGTAAATAGAAGCTAACTTTTTAATGACTTTGACTGCTTAATTAAATAATTTTTAAGGTTAAATAATTTACTCGAAACTAGTCATGTTTTGGTGATTGACTAGTAACTGGTAAGTTTTAAATATTGATCAGAAATATTTCCTAATCGTGAAATTTTCGTATCGATATATTTATTTACTGGAAATTGCAATTGGCCGTCCCTAGTACAAGTATCTCTCTCTGTCTTAATTTAAGAGCTCTGCTCTTTGTCGGTGGAGCAATTTAATGATTATATATTTTTTATTTTTTGATAAGCGGACCGCAGGGCTAGACAAGTTGCATTCGGTGTACGTTACCGTTTACGTTACGTAAGAAAAATGTGGTACTCATGTGGTACCTAACTTGTGAGCGGGATGGGAATCATGCCCGGTGCTATCAGATATTCTGCTGACTAACACATAATAGGAATAAAAAAATAAAAGATCCCGACGAATTGAGATCCTCCTCCTTTTTTTGAAGTCACTTAATTTTTTTTTGGAGACGTAAATGTAAATATCATTGTATTATCCACATTAATAAACAATATAAAAACTAGATAAAACAGCGAACACAGTACCTGGAATTCCTTTGAATGCCAATCCAGTTTTTGCAACGGAAATTGACGCGAATTCCAAACGAATTCATTATGAATATAGATTTTAATTAAAAAAGGGACCGTTGGAATTTTTAATATTGAACATGATTGATGTGCTAATGTGCCAGAAGTGGGAGAAGTGTAATAAGAATGATTAAAGCACCGTTTGGAATGATATTAAAGGGACACCGAGGGATGAAAATACGGGAAATTACGCATACTTATGTGACAGGTTTGATTCAGGTTATAATGAGATTTTTGTGATGCGAATGACTAATTAGATGTTCTGGATGGGGCATATTAAACTATCAATATTGCCTACTGACAATATTGTAGTTTGAGTCGTGTCATGTGACATGAGAGCTTCTGGTAGACGTGTATTTTTTTTTTCAAGTATTATGGAGTATTTTTTAATTTTAAAAAGAGTGAGATGGTTTCAAAGCATCAAAGAAAAATTTCCATTTTTTTTTAAGTTGTAGACTTGTTTTTCCACAATTTAAACGATCCTTACTAATTTTATTAATGAAAAAAGTGTTTGTTTTTTTTTTTTTCGGTCTTCATGGTTATCCAAATGTTAAGATATTAGTAAGACCACTCTCAAAGGAAAAGCAATATACAAATTATTTGAGGACGGAGTCGCGGGCGGGTTTTTAAATGCAGTACCTACTCGGGTGGGAGCTCAAGCATCGCTCGGGTTAAAAAAGAATTTTCTCGGAAAACTAGAAAGACCGATTTTTGGACACGAGAAACCACTTTTAATTTTTTGATGTGAAATTTGGAATGTGTATTGCAGCGATGTGGAGATGAAGAATAATATAATTCTTCTTCTTTTATTAACTAAAATGGCATCTGTCCAGGTATGCGACAAGTTTGCCAATGTCGATGTATGTTTGTCGATGTTCGGTTGTTTATATGGTATTGTTCAGTATTTGCTTATTTGGAGAACTGTGGCGAAAGTGTCAATCGCCTCACGCTCCGACCACTCCGCCGCGCTCCACTCCGCCACGCTTCACTTCTCTAAAGAGAAGCCCAAGATGGCGGCCGGCTCAGCAGAAACGATCGACACGTGAAGCAACACTCCCACCACAGGACTCCAGATAATAATTTATCAAACGGAAAAATAAGATACAGCAGAGAGAAATAAATCAAATCATGCGTGTAAAGTATAAAGTCGGAGAAGCATTAGGTATTAATAATAGGTAAAAGACAAACTCAATTTTTTGGTCCACTGCATTTTAAACTAGGTACTCGTAAATGAATATGTATTAAGAATGTCCTTAAAAGTATCGAGCCACGTATGTGCTCTTTCCTTTTATAAACAATTGAATCGTCGCTTTTGGTTTCACAAAACTTTATTATGGTAAGAATTTCTCGACGAAAGCAAAGTTTGTTTTAATCAATTTAAAAATGCTCTTTGTCAAGTTTAATGTAGGAAGGAAAATTCAAAATTATTAAGTTATATTTGTGTTACAGTAATATTAAACGTTGCTTTGCGAGATTCGGCTAAAAGTTTCCTCTTATTAAGTAAGTTATTAAAGAGCATTTTATTTGTTGTTTTTTTTTTTGTTTCTTCTAATCTTGCTTTGACCTCAAATTACATGTTAACTTTTACCTTATCATTTTGGGTAGGTACAAATAGGGAAAATCTAGCATTTCTCTTCCCACATCTTGCACCTATAAACGGTTTGAAAAATATTACGCCTTTTTTATGCGAGGGATGAGAGAGGGAGGACGGGGTGCAAGATACTAGTTCGAAAGATGTGTGAGAGATTATAATTATAATACATTTCAACAGTTTCGTTACACATTCCCACCAGTTTTACTAAAAAGAGTCGCATCATATAGTATTTATATTATACCCCCCCATACGTGGCACCAGTACTACTACTACCTACAGTATGACTCACATTATGTGCTGTTCATTACACCTCTAAATATTAGTGTATTAATTAGTGTTATTTGTCACTGAATTTCTATTTTGTATCATATCTTTCTTAGCACCAACCTTAAATTGTCTCTGTTTGGCCCATTGGTTGACTGTTAGAGAGCGCCTTAAGGCATTAAGTCCGCCATTTGTACTTTGTGTATTGTGCATTAAAGTTTAAATAAGTAAATAAATAAATAAATAATACCCGCCCGTACTTACGAATCTTCCTTAAGACGTCGTTTCCTCATGGCACAGGGCCGTGACCACCATAAGACCACTTACCACCACAAACACTACCATCACCATCACCACCACTATTAGATAGTGCTCTCCATGATGTTTTTTGTGGAGCCTAATAAAGTGCGGCCTGGGTGCTGCAATTGAGGGTTTCAAGTAAGCGATCAGTCCAACGGATTGGTGCCCTCACGGTTGCCGTCTATTCGCAAGTAGCCCAAGACCTTGGGCTACTTGCGGATAGACAGGGAAACTCTTCTTTCTGCTTTTGCAAGACCAGCCACCAAAACAGGCCTGCTTGTATGACTTATTAAGATTAAACATTTTTTTATATAATGTTAACGAGACGGCACTAACTTGCCTTTGCTTTCAATTCCAAAATACGGTTGAACTAAATTCACCATCAATATTTCAAAATGACTGACCTAAACTACCGAATGTTCGCTCGCCCGTAACTCCACCAACAAAAGTCCGTTGCGACAAATGGTACCCCGGGACATTCGGACACTTAAACATAAATATTCCATCACTTAGGAACGCAAGTCATATTGCCTGTCCTTCGAAGGCTTAAGGCTATTAAGAGGGTCCTACACAAACGCAATCATGTGTAATTCAGTTAAGTAAGGACCCTTTCTTTGCTCGGGCAGATACGAGGGTGGGATGCCATTTGATTCATTTTAAAGAGGTATTTAGGACGTTTCCGGAAAGTGCTTTGTAAGGAAAAGGTACACTAACTCCTGATAGTTCATGATTTTGCCATTAGTTAGGAGTTGTTGAAGCGATTTAAAGACTTCCAAGAGACCATTAAGTTACTCGTATAAAAGACAGCAGTGACGTGACCTGTGATACCTTCCTCGTAGTGGGGAATACCCGCTGTCGCTTGTTAGTACCGTAAAATCACTTCAGCCTAGGGTGATGGCGCCAGTAATGGACAAGGACTAATGATGGACACATGATTCTTATTTTGAAGAATATAAGGGTTATTGTATTATTTTGCAACGATCAATTTATAAGTCTAAGATCTTTGAATTAAGAGTTAAGTGTCCATTAATGGTGCCTGTCAGCTTAAAGTATCCATCACGTGCAGACACACACACACACACGCACACACGTTCATTCCGTACCTACTTTATTCGTAGTCTTGTTTCTTAGTCAGTCCTGCTATTAAATTACGTCTGTTTCCATTTATTCCAAAATGTCTGTTTGTTATTTGCTTTCTTCTCTATTTTCCATACTGTGTGAATGTAATGTTTGGTATTTTATTTAACAGTTACAAGTATAAAATGTTAATCCGCAATTGGCCAATGATGTGTAAACATAATACCTTTCTTTAAATTGCTGTACTTTGTGCTGTGGATTTTGTATCAATAAATAAATAAATAAATAAACACTGGTGCCGTCACCCTACGTTTCGTTTGTATACGCGTTTAAGCATGCACGATCGCACAAAAAAATGTTTCCATGTAAAATACTGACACTGTTGTCTTACAAAGTCAAGCAAAATATGTCACAGTTGGACATTAAAAGAGTTAAGTTTTACCTCATTTATTTTGACTTTGCACAATGTATGACTGACCTAATTAAAGAGATTTAAGTAAGTAGGTAATCAAAAGTGCCTAATGATCTCTTTGTATACATTGTCGTATCACAGTTTAAAACAATGTTGACTCACTTGATCACGAGTGTCAGCGGTGAAAGAAAATAATATTAATACAGTAAAAATTATAACTAGAATAATCTTTTCACAACACTGCTCGGAAATATCACCAAATATTATCTTTTTGAGGCCACAAAGCACCACTTATATGAACAGGCTGTTTTTATAGGTACTTATACTTAGCGACCGGGAATCTTCCGGGAATTATTTTTTTTTAACCTAAGACTGAACAGTGATTGACGCCGATCTCACCTGATGGAAAGTGCAGATGAGGCCAAAGATGTAGCTCACTCCGGGTAATATTATATACATAAACCTTCCGTGAAAAATTATGTAGCTGATAGTGTAAACCGCATTAAAATCCGTTGTGTAGTTTGAAAGATCTAAGCGTTTAAATACATACCTACAAAGGGACGGACGGCGGGAAGCGACTTTGTTTTATACTCTGTAGCAAACAGGCCGGCAAAATATTCTTGACGTATTTCATACTTAACCCTATTTACTAATTGATCTTTTTACATGAATATTTTTGTTTTATTTCCTCCAGTACTTGTGCATATTTGTTCTGACTCGGCGGAAAGGGCTCTTGAAGGACTCGTATAGGTACTCTAGAGGGCTTCAACTTTTTTTCTGCTCTACATAACTTCCATCAATAGGGAACATGCAAAATTTTTTTTGCTTAAATAAAAAGTCATTAATGTAAGAAACAGTAGAGAAAAAATAATTTTCGAATAACCAAGATTGTTTTTTCTTTATTTATTTAGAAGTTTTGTTCAACCTTGAGCATGTCAGCTCCAGCTGGCCTAAATTACAACAACACTTACATAATAATCACACATAAAAATACCGCAAAAAAAGGCGAACAAAATACAATCAAGATTTAAGCCATTCAATATTTGTTTCTATCTCTTTCTAGCAAAACAGAATTTAACATGGAGTTTATATGGCCATAGTGCACGTTGACGTCACAGTTCATGTCGGATCTCTCTGTCTAATTTGTAGTTATTAAATGCTTATATTATCGGTATTTTCTGGCAAATTTTAATTTTAATTTCACTTTGTGCCGTCTCTTTTACGGTATTTTAATATTTTGTTGAATGCGATAAAATTTTTTGCATATTCCCTGTTTCATAATCGCCACTGCAACAATGTTCTATTTAAGCCTGGGCCACACCGGATGCGTTGCGTAGACGTGCACGTGCGCGTTCGCGTTCCACTGCGTTGTATAGCTGCGTCCTCATGTGAGGATTCATACTATACAACGCAGTGGAACGCGAACGCGCACGTGCCCATTCTTCCGCATAAAAATGCGCCAAGTTACAGGTAGTATTTATTGTAAACACACAAGTGTGTGTTTGGATGACGAAAATAAAGCCAATTAACTTGTAAACATTGGAGAGCAAATTGAATGTAAATAAAGCCACGCGAAAATAACCAATAAAGCTACGCAAGCTATCGCTGAAATACCCATGGGAGTATAATATTGTCAGCCTTTGGTTCAGTGTTTAGCACCATCCGGCTTAACATACATGGACGAGATAATATTTACAGGTGCTAGGGACATTATACATCTATTCAATATTATAACGTAAGATTTAACGCTTTAGGTTAGGTTTTTATCTCGGAAAATCTGCCAGTTCCAAAAATGCGATAAGCGACTTCTAACGTGAGCCATTAAACAAAATAAACACTGATACGTCTTACTCACGTGTTAGTCAGGAACCGGTCGAAACATGTCAAACTGACTAACGCGTGAGTAAGCCGTATCAGTATTTATTTTGTTTTAACAACAACATTAAACATTGAACATTTAAACTAGGACCTATTTACTGAACCGTTTCCAATTCGGATTGCGAGATCCTTTGACCATGATACCAATTTGTAGTAGTTAATAGAAGTTAGCGGTAGTTGGAGGTAGTTAGATGCATTTACAGATGAGCGCGGAAAATATGGCTCGTGGATTAAGCAATAATAAATCTTATGTCATTGTATTAAGAAGTGCCTTTTGACTGTGGATTCCGCTTTGGGGTTACTAGATGTCAGGGTTTCCTCTAATATATCTAAAATTAAGGTTTTTGTCAGGGTAACAGGAGACAAAAGTATCAATCTCGCTGTCGAATCTGCAAGCCAGCATGCCGCCCTCGCCAATAACTGAGTCTAACTATCCCGGCTCCTTCCGGACTTGAGGCCGCAAATTCGGAACGGCGGCGCGTGCAGCAGGGCGTGTCGTTGTTTGCGTGCACACTGGTCGCTGACTATGAAGACTTCTATACTTCCAGTAGGTGAGCGACCAATGTGCACGCAAAAAACGCCTCGCAGCACGCGCCCCCGTTCAAAATTTGCGGCCTGAGTGGTATGCGATAAAGCATTTTCCCAGCATCAAAAAAGGGATGACCCCTGTGACTGTTATAAAGCTTATAAACCAAGTATAATGCGTAATTTTACTTAGAAAACTTTCTACACGCGCGTGATGCAAACCCATCCACATACAAAGTGCTTAAAGCTTGGCTTTTGTCAAGAAATTCACCAATTCCTTAAATTCGTCAGGAAAATTTATTTTTTGGTGTGAGAACCCTACTCTGCTGGTGACGTAATATCATAGGGCGTGCAGTCGCCACGAATATTTTGCAGAAAGTTCTACAACTTTGGCTATAAAGCGTGCATAATGGGGGACTAGTTGCGACAAAATGGTGTAGTAAATTAGAGCTTGATGGGGATTAGGTATACAGTTTGTAATGTTTACAGTTTGTTTTTAATAATAAATGTTATATAAATAGGTAATAACGTATTATTATGTTGTCCATTTGCCCAGGTAGTTCCCCAGCTGCCGCGTTGTTTGTGCAAAGGAGCGTCCTCACTGAGAGCATTCTTACCCGAGCATTTGTAAACGAGCAATAATTTCAATAATTTGTAAGCTTTGTACGCTCAGCTCAACGTCCACACCACTCGAATATTACACGCGAATGCTCTCAGTGGGGACGCTCCTCTATAGGAACTAGAGTGCTGTAAAAACGCATACGAGTCATAGCACTTTTAAGTTAGCATAGCATAGCACAGTTAAGGTACTTTTCCACCGGCGAGGCGAGGCCAGGCGGGGATGGGAGGGAATTGAAATTTGTTGAGGAAAACTTCCGACTCGGCTGCGGTGAAAATAGTCTGGATGGGCGAGACGAGAATTAAAATATTTGTTGTTAATATTCAAACGTATTACTGTAACATAGAGTGTTTATTAACACTGCAACAAAAACAAAAGCTTCGCCTCGCTGCCGGTGGAAAATTTCCATTTGATTAATCTTCTTCGGAGATCTATTCTACTTCTAAGCAAAAGACTTCTTATAAGCAAAAGTTATTATACGATAAATATGTACTTGGAAGACCAAATTTAATGTAAATCTCAACTTACACGTAAAAATAATAAACAGAGACATTGATCAATATTATATTAATAATATATACCTATACCTAAGATTAAAAGCCCTCTTCTCTCCTAATGTTGCTGTGCCCAACAGGGTCCATAATTAAGTTATAATGAGTGATAATGTTATTATTGTTTCAATTAATCCTTCTTTATTACACTAGAAATAAAATCTGAATAAATATTATTTTTTACTTTATTTCATTAAAACACGTATGATCAGGTACGCCTTTGTCTGCGACTTGCGTAGATACCACTTTTCCCATCCCAGGGAGCGATTTTATTTTCGATAGCATTTTCTGGGATAAATGCATCTTATACTTTAATCCAAGAACAGCTATGTTATTCTGTTGACACATCGTCGTTTAGTTCTACGCAGTCGACGAATAGCCGGCGAATTTACGTCGTCCGTCAAGGTCTGGTGGGTTAATGACATTCAACAGCCTGCACATTCATTTAGTCGCTGTGACTAGAACTGAACGACGATGACGTGTCAACAGAATAACATAACAGGAATTAAATTTCATCCGAATATCTTCACTCCTTTTAACCAGCTTTTATTTGTTTATTTAGGTGAAATCTTGCAACTGATTTTTGAACCACTTCCCTGTGTCGGACTGAGCTAATTTGTTATAACTTTGTAACTTCCGTGATAATACGGTGTACCATGGAGCTGGTTTGATGATGCATTCGGAAGGTGGTCATAGGAACAAGAACTCTGCCACGAAACAAGATAGCCTTGCCGTGTTTGGGCTCGTTCAATGTATCTTGATAACCAGATTATGACTTGGAAAAAAAAAGTGCAGTCGGCAAGAAGCTTGCCCCAAATGAAATTTTTGACAGAAACTTATTTATGTCTCATTGAGAAACAAGCTACCAAACATCCTGATAGGAGTATATAGGAAAGATTAGTAAAATATACGGTTCAGTATCATTACAAAATTCTCTCACGTTTCAAGGGTCAGGTTTATTTCACATAAATTTTAGAGCAGTTTCCAAAAAGATTAAGTTTAAAGGCGATACAGCCCTAAATTTAATGTTCCGGGATTATGCAGGCTTAACTGATCTTAGGGCCTTAATGGCGAAGTAAGAGGCCCCATAAAGATGTAACTTTGGGAGTTTCGCGAGATTCCTGGTACCTGGTGTTATCTTTTTTACTCAATTACGGTAAATTTTGTTTTATCTTTATATGCGCAGTAGTTAATTTTGTCTTCATGTTTTTTTACAAGACAATCTAGCGGTTTCTATTCCGTAGTCTTAAACCGTATCGCTGTCATATTGTTAACGTTATGAGAGCTCTTATTATCTTGACAACAAAGGCAGTCGTTTCGTAAACAATATGGGCACAATAATAAAAATAGTGGAATCGACACCCAGGGTCATTAAAATATATATAAAACCCCCAATAGTAGATTGTATTACAAGGGAGCAAAATGCAATATTTCATCGAGGGTTAGCGTGTTTAATCCCGAACAAAGCGATGGATTTTAATATGGAATTTTGCACCCGGTCGGCAGGTCTACCCTGCCATGAAACATTAAATGAAACATTAAAAATATATATTAAGAGGGAGAAAAAACGAGTTTCGCTCCCTCAAATCAGGCTAGAAAAGCCTTTTTTCGAAAAGGAGAAGTGAAAAAATTATTTTGCGTGCGATTTTAGAATTTCGAATAAATAATACCTAAGGATGGTTATGTTTGTGTTGGGTATTAAATGCTAAGATCTTATTGAAAATTGGTTATGGGCTATTAGGAAGTGGATAGCGAGAATAAGTTGATAACGTAAGATGTATATAACAGACTAGCTTTTACATCGTATCGCGCTCAATGGACGGCACGACATCGTCGATACGACGCTAAACAAACTATGACCCTATTTATACTACGATTACGTGTTTATTGTGACAATACTCACATTACGACGTTGTGCCGTGCATCGTACGTTGCGACGTCGTAACGTGATTTTTTACGATGTGCGGCGTAGATTTCCACGACATATTTTAACTTTACACGGTGTCGCTACGTGCCACGTCACGACATCGTAACGCCACGTCATGACGTCGTAATGAACACTTTACGGCGTCATGGCCGCCCTTAGTCAAAGCATACGCGCAAAAATGTAATGAATAGTTACGCTCTGACGGCCCATCTTCAGCTTGCCGGTTAGTAATTCGCTAACGATTTGAGAAGTGAGTTGTTTAAAAGAATAAACTAATATAACAGTTAAATTAAAGAACCATGTAAACGGAATAAAAGTTTTCCATTTCGAATTTCTGCTGCAGGCGGCTGACACGGTAAGCGAAAAAAGAAAAACTTATTTCTAGAGGAATGTGTCTTATTGCATTAACACTGATGATAAAGTACAGTGTCCCTCTTATAATATAAATCCCACTTACATTATAAATGCGAAAGTTTGTGTGTTAGTTTGTTACTCCTTCACTCTGCAACGGCTGGCCGAATTTAAATGAAATTTGGAATGGAGATACTCTTATACCCTGGATTAACACATATATTACTTTTAATCTCGGGAAATGTGATAGTTCTCAAGGGAGCAGTGATAAACAACTTCTATGCTGACGGAGTCGCGGTCAGAAGCTAGTATAAAATATACTTATAAAAGACTAGCTTTCCGCCCGCGACTTTGTCTACGGTGCGTCAGTACTTTCGCAAGTTAAAATATAGCCTATATCCACCCTGAAACTCCATTCTAAATGGTGGTGAAATAATTTTTGAAATTGGTCCAGTAGTTTTTGAGTTTATTCTTTACAAACATACAAAAATAAAAATCTTTCCTCTTTATAATATTAGTGTAGATAAATGCAAAAACGAGTCTATCTGTCTGTCTTCTTGTTATAGGTAGGTAGTTATAAGTTATGCTTTGGGGTGAAACTGTTAATAGGATATTTATGAAAAGATTCTTATCTTAGAAAAAACATATAGTTTCCGGGATTGAGACAATAAATGAAGTCAACGTGGACTACGTCAAGGTCAAACGTTAAATAAACCCTGATGAAAAAGTACTTGTGGTTGGTAATTGTTTTCCTGGCAAACTCAACAATTAAAAAGTTATAAGGCGGCCACTTTTAATAATTTTAATTACCGGTTTGTATCCGGGGACCGCAAGAACCCTCATTTAATATATCGATTTTGAAAGCAATTAAGTAACTAATAAATTCAAGATAACCGCCATTTTTAGGGTTCCGTACCAAAATGGTAAAAAAGGAACCCTTATGGTGAGACTTCGTTATCAGCCTGCCTGTCGGTCTGTATGTCACAGCAGTCTTTCTCAACAACTACACAAGCTATCAACTTGAAATTTGGCATTGTTGTATAACTTGCTTGCCCGCATCTGTTGTAAGTAAAAAAAATATGAAATTAATTTTATAAATAATTAAAATGGGGTCTAGAATGGGGGGTTGAAAAATGAAAGTGACTTAATTATAGCAAGTGGGGTGTCATATAAAAGGGCTCAATCTGCACATTTCAAAACTTTTTATATAATTTTCCGTGACGCACTTTTTGATTTATAACCAAAAATATTCAAAAATTAACCATCCCCCAAATCTCCGAAGTTTATGAACCGAAAAATTTGAAAAAATCGTTACTTATAGATAATTGCTTATATTTTACGGGAAAAATAAAACGAAGTGTTCAAAAATTATAGTTTTCGAGAAATTGACAAAAAAACTTCGAAAATTTGTGTTAAACAAATTAAAATATGTAGACCTTATTGCGTACGAATTAAAGTACATATTCAAAAAAAAAAATTTCGGAAACAGCTGGCACAAAAATAAAACTCTAAGAAGTAAATAGTTAATATGGCCCTGAAAGCTTAATATAGCAGTACCTAGTAATATTTTGATTCAAGCGTCATTACGTCCGACAAAGTCTTAAACGGGCTCCGAGCACGTATATCACAGGACGGACTTCGTCACTACAAGATTTCAAGTATTAAAAACTGCCGACAAAATCGTTTTCAGAACTCATAACGATTAAACGACTTATCGGAAAGAATACACACGTCACACGTAAAAATTATAACACCCCTATTTTTGCGTCGGGGGTTAAAAAGGTATTTTTGAAGTACGGACTTAAATATGGAACCCTCGGTGCGCGGGTCCGACTCGCACTTGAGCGGTTTTATTTTCAACTCCTTTCGATAAGAAGTCTTACCTTTTTTAAGCCACGAACAATATGTTATGAACTTTTAACGTAAAAAGAAACCACTCGTCTTCAACAAAGTACCTACATGCTTAGATGTTGTGTCAGTGCGTCGTTTCGGACGTTTGATTGAAGTTGTTCTACAGAACCCTTAGCCAAGATGCCCATCGATAACTAGCGTTTCTATTCGTTTCGTTTTTAAACCAATCGCGTCACTGGTGGATCACGTGACTCTCCGTATGACGTGATCTACCAATGACGCGATTGGTTTAAAAACTAAACGAATAGAAACGCTAGTTAGCGATGGGCATCTTGGCTAAGGGCTCTGGTATAGAATTATTATGGTATTGTGCCAAAAGGCACGTGATTATTATACGGGCATAACTAGTACCCATTAGCAGGGAATACTGTAGCATTTATCATTTTACTATTGAAATCATAGACCCAAGGAACCACATCCCACAAACGATCAGAGGCATAAATCGTGGTGATATAGTAGACCTAATTTAAGCTTAACCTTAAGCTGCACACTTAACTTGTTCCAAGAAGCTCGGGGAACTTGTCCAGCAGTTGTCGTCTTTCCGCTGAACTGATAATGATGAATTATATAAAAGCGAACAAAGTGATATAAAATTATTAAAAATAAGCTTTGGCCCGCGAGCCCGTCCGCGTAGAAGTCGTTTATCGCTATTCCCTAGGAAACTAACAAATTTTCCGGGAAAAAAAGTATCCCAAGTGTCAATCCAGGATAAGGACTATTTGTGTGCCAAATTTCATCTATATCCGTTCAGCCATTCAGGCGTGGTTAAATACACATACTTTTACACAAACTTTCACATTTAAATATGATATGAGTAATCCTTCTATATTATTATAAATGCGAAAGTTTGTGTGTGTTACTGTTACTCTTTCACGCTGCAACGGCAGGACGGATTTAGATTAAATTTCGAATGGAGATAGCTTATACACAGGATTAAAATATAAAATACTTTTTATCCCGGAAAATTTGGTAGTTCAAAAGGGAAAACCGAAAACGACTTCTACGCGGTCGGAGTCGCGGACAAAAGCTATAACTAGTAACTAACGTTAGAAGAAAATGAGCATTAGTAACAAGAGTTAAATTCCTAATCAGGGCTCAGAAAAGAACATTTCTGCGCAGGTGTTCATAAATAGCGGTGATAAAACTCAATGTGACCCGCTTTGCCCTTTTTATCATTATACTTACTTTTAAAAGTAGCTTAAAATTCCCCAGACCATCATACCTTCCGAGGTCCAGTTTATAAAGGGTTCTAGTATGACTTCGGTCTTAAACGGCACTCGTAAATTCACCAAATTAACTAAAGGCTGGCAACATTTCGCACTCAAGGTTTATTCCCGTAAGGCACCCTTTTATCAGGCTCCATCAGCCGGCACATGTCGCTGTTTTAAATTAACACACACCGACATACAAATGTTTGCTTAGGAATGACCCGAACATGGAGTAGGAAAGTGTAGAGGACATTTAAGGGTGTTCTTACAGCATTTGTTATTTGCACAAAATCATATGCCGGCACTTCACTTGGTTGATATTTGTCAAATATTGTAGTTGCATCTCTTTCATTCGATATATCTAAATGTAAGATGCAAGATAAATATTTGGCAAATGTGGCCAAGTGAAGTGCCGGCAGTAAGGTGATCCCTCACCGGGAGAGTTTGTTTGCAATGTAACAATTATTAATTTTCGAGCATTACATCAAAATACGATATTGTATCATTACATTTTTTTAGCCGGTTTTGGTGTCCCAAATTCTGTGTCAAAATATTTGACGTCGCGGTTAGCCTAGTTGGTATTGACCTTGCCTACGAAGTTAGCGGTTCTGGGTTCGAATCCCCGGTAAGTATGGGCAAACATTTGTGTGATGAGCGCGAGTATATTTTGTTTCCGAGTCTTATATTGATTTCTCTTTATATAACTTCGTTATCGTTGTCTAGTACCTATAGTTCAAACCCAGAGCTTAGGTTTAGGACTAGGTCAATTTGTGTGAGATGGTCCAATAATAATGATTTGTTATTTTATATTAATTAAAACAAGTTTATAGTACCACACCCATTTTCACCTTAACCTTGGCATGACCTTGACTGTGTAGGTCAAGCATTTGGAATTAATATTTAGACAGAAACACTTCAATAACCACAACCATTAGTCACGTCTAGGTCAGACTGATGTAACGACAATTTGATTATGGGCCTGCGCACGTTAAAACATTAGCAACGCGACCGGCGCAAGATTAATGATCGGGTCTGGATCAAGCTTTGTCACGATACTTTCTACGTCTGTTTTTAGAATACAACCTGTATATGTAACATATACATCTGAGTTTGTAGCACTTCGTTTTGTCGGTGTGACGTGTAGATAAATTATGTTAGGTTAAAGGGTGATACTTTTTTAATGTGATTAATTTTTACGTTAAATTTAAAGATTATATTAATAATGAGATATCAAAAAAAAGCCCTGGTAGCCTAATGGTTTGACCTGCCGACTCTTAAGCAGAGGGTCGTGGGTTCGAACCCTGGCTGCACCTCTAAGTTTTTCGGAATTTATGTGCGAAATATAATTTGCTCAATTAGCTTTTCAGTGAAGGAAAACTTCGTGAAGAAACCTGCACACACCTGCAAAGCAATTTGACGGTGTGTGCTAAGTTCCCAATCCGCACGGGGCCCGCGTGGGAACTATAGCCCAAACCCTCTCATTATGAGGTGGAGGCCTGTGCCCAGCAGTGGGACGTATATAGGCTGGATTATTATATTATTATTATTATTATCACACGATTTGTGTAGAAGTGTGAATTTTATACGTTAACATTCAAGGGAGCGTTGTACACGTCGCAACTCGGCTTTTAGTTATTTTAAATTCTTATTTCTTTATGCATTGCAGTTGTTGTATAATCATATATTGTGTGTATATTGAAGTATTAATTTAACGATTTTACTAAAAATAATGGTTATAAAAGCTATCTAGAAAAAAATAACCAAAGAACTTGAGAAAAAAACCGTTGATCATCCATCACATTGTGACTAAATAAATTGCCAGTAACTGTTTCGTGTCCCGTTGATATAAGCGTGAAAATATCCCAAAATGACAGTCACATTTTTCCGTCGGTCGTTCTCTTCGCTACAGTACTAGAATATTTATCGTGGAGGTCTTATATGTGAGGCCCTTGACGAATACCACATGCTGTCAAGTGCCGTTTGGTTTCGTGTATTGTTTGTCCATGTTTATTTTCTTTGAATTGTTTGCACAATATATTTACTGCTTCTCCGCAAATAAATCAGCTTAACAATTGTAATAATTTAAAGAACATTTAATTTAGCTTCATATTTTCGTTTCTGTTTTAGGATTTAATTAATAAAAGTAATGCTTGCTCGGCTCAATAAAGTCACATAACCGCTCCTCCCGGTTCGCTCGTCGTCGCACCTAACTTTGATAGTGGGAGAGATGCTTAGATTTTCTGTAATATTTGCCTGAATAATTTAGTTCAACATTATGTCAAACGAAGTCGAATAATTGTTTAAATAAAAAGTTCGGCTTTTTGTTAGTTGCACAATGACATTGCGGAATATTTTTAGGAATTGATTCAAATATCGAGAAATGACAAATGAAAAAAAAATTGACTCTTAAACTGTTAATCAAATTCTTAAATTATGTATGTATAAGTATTTTTATACAAAAATTGAGATACATTTTTTGAAGCGTATCCCAACGACCACTGTTCACTTTTTTTATTTCAGCCAGCGGTAAATAATCGCAAATGCATTGCCGGTCTTTGAGACAAATCTAAACTTTATTAAAGAAAACATACGACGCATTGAAACAAAATTCTTCGCTTCGTAGCTCCTGAAACCGGTCCGACCTTTGTATCTACTGCAACTGCCGGATGATTGTTTAAATAATTCGCGATAAAGCGGGCCGAGCGAGAAGCGCCGTGTTTTAAACGTGTTAACTGTACCAGAAACTCCACGGCGGGTCTGTTTTATATAGTAATTGGGAAACCTGGCATTCATTGGGCTGAACAGCAAATATTTTATAAAGCATAAACGGGTCACTTTTTAAGCAATAATTGCCCGTCATTAAAAGCTCTCTAATACTTTATAAAGCTACTCTAATTTCGTGAGGTAGAACGAGATGCCCATTAGATAAATAGTTTCGGACTCACATTTGCATATTATGTAAACAGTTCTCTATTATAATCACCCCTTATTAATATATAATCAGCCCCTTTTAATAACTCTGATTGGTCACTTTATTATTTCGAATATTGTATAGGATTCCGAATAACGAAACGCTCCTTAATTTTAATAGGAAGACGGTATGTCAAAAAATTACATGTCATTGTCAAGATTGCGTTCCTGACGATTAGTCGGACGCTGCCGCGGCACGGTCACTACGGTCGCTTGGCTCAATTCGCCCAACCACTCCTCCCGCTTCGCTCGTCGTCGCACCTAACTTTGATAATGTAATCAGAAATAGATGCCTCGAGGTTAAGTAATATTCGCTAGAATTATTTAGCTCAACGTAATGTCAATCGCGGATAAACGATAATGGTGCAAATGAAAATTTGGCGTTTTGTTAGTTGCGAAATGAAAGATCAAACATTTATAGCCGAAAGACGGCGGCATTAATTTTTTATCGCACAATAAAGTACCTACTTATTCACACTTCGTCGGTTAATAAAAAGGGTTCCGATCCGTATCACCAAAACAAATGACGGTCTGATTACCACCCCTTAAACAACCTAAAACGGTCTTTAATTACCGGTTAAAAAAGAAAAGCTGGATCCGGATAATCATCTCGATAATGGATGAATATTTAAAGTAGCGCGGTTCGGATTAACTGAGTGCTGCGAGGACTTGGATCCCTGTGGGTATTATAGCCCCGATTTGTCACCGGATTTTGAAAGTAATCGATAACGAGCAGTTACGGGATGTTATCTTTTTGGTTTTAAAAATAATAGGTAGAGATAGTGATAAACGGGCAGTAACTGTGGAACTGCATAAACGTGCCAAAAGCATGCTTTCACTTTGTATCTCGGTGAATTAGAAAGTGACAGAAGGTGTCCCATTAAGACACATTGGTGCTAATGAAGTTTATGGGTGAAAATTCGGGCGATAACGATGTTTATTTTAAATACGAGTAAGTACGTAACAGCAGTTTTAGATAAGATACATTCTACGATGGCTAACAACTTTCAAAAAATTATAAAATGTATGGAAATGACATCCGGTGCGCCCAGCAGCTTACAAACGTCAATTTCAGCAATGCCAGCTAATGTCATCTATGATTGTGTGGGCCGTCCCTTTAAAGGGACGGCCCACATTGACATTTAAATGTCATTCGGATTTTAAGCCGAAAAGCTGTATTTATTTTACACACATGTAAACTTTCATTCATTTGTTCGATCCATTCGTGCCAGCCCTTGTGAATTGATCTGTGTACTTGAACCTATTCTTAATAATGTTTTTAAAGGCGAATATCATACAAATCTCCAATTAAGCTAAGGACCAAAGTCCTCAATTCAAAGCTACGCTAGCACATCTTCTAAAGTTATAAAAAAAATCTTAATACCAAAGGCTATGATCAAAGGAAACTTTATGAAAATATCAATTAAAAAGTTCGGAACTCCAGCCCCGGAGATTATAATGCGTCTTACTTGTTCCGTCGATTTATTTTATTACTCTCTGGGAGTTACAGCTCTTCATATAAATTACTTGCTGTTGCTGTATCTTTTATGGTATGGAGTAGAGGAGACTAAAGGTGGACATTCACGGTCAATTAAACTGATCAGTTAACTGACGTACAGTTCGCCATCAGATTGGTCAAAAGTGGGCATATCAGAGTGGTCAAAAATATCTGAACATGCACTCTAACGCCTTGACAATAGAGTCGTGTTCAGATATTTGTGAGCACCTTGTTTGCTGCAATATATATGCAATATATATGATGGCGACTGTACATCCAGAAGCTGACCTTGAGTTCGTATAATTTTAACTTAAGATTTCACATTCACGGTCAGTTTTTGGATGTACGTCAGTTCAACTGATCAGTTTAACTGACCGTGAATGTCCACCTTATCAAGCAACAGGCTACCTACCCCCTCCCTCCCCCTATCCCCTACCTACCTATGAAAGTATGCTGAGGTCTATGGATATATCTCAAGATTGTATGCAGCGTCACTAACAAGTTTATCGCGTCGCCGCTATAAAAAATATATGGCAAAATTTGCAATCCCGTGACTGCAATTCGAATACTGAAATCGAGCTGCTAGCCCTGAGGATAATGGTTAACTACTTAGGTACAGGATATTACAGGAATCGCATTCATAAAAAATCCATTTCTAAGGTAAACGTAAAGGTTTTATATAATACTAGATAAGTAGTACCATTCATTGTCATAAGTTTTAAATTTAAAAATTGAGTACTTAACTGTTAAGTTTCTTGCGGCGCTTCTTCTCAGCAGTGAACTCCTCTTGGGAAGCGCTGGTAGATTTTGACGTGTAAATGTGCCCGTGCGGCCTACTTACTGAATAAATAACTTTTATCTTTTTTATCTTTTTAAACCTAGCACGACGCAAGAGGAAAACTTCAAAATATAAAAAAATGAGTCACCTATACAGTATGGATTCACTTATTATAAGAATTGTTTTTCTCCATACAGCACGAAATATAATATTTTTTATTTTCAAAGTTTTTTTCACTTGTTTTTTGCTAGGAGTCAGTAACTATACAAACGGTTTTTTGTAGACCGGGGTTTTTGTTACACCCCGTATGTTATATTTATTAGTAAGTATTGAGCCTTTCAGTCGATACAGGGTGTCTCCGACTATTCTTAACTGGCACAATTCGAGCGAAACAATAAATCCTTCTTCAGTCGCTCTCTCGGCAACATGCGTTTGTCTAGGATGGCTTCAAAGCGGTCATATATTTTTTTATCAGGATTCCTTTGGGATCCATGCAATTTTTCCAGCTAGACAGTTTAAGTATTACATAAAGTTGAGGCGTCGAAGCGTAAAAACAGAACAAGTAAACAAATAACAAGCGTACTTTCGTATCTATAACAAGCAAGGATAAGGATAAACATATATACGTATATACCATTAACTTTATAACAACCAATTTTTTATCCGACATGATAGCTTCATAGCTTAATTGCTTACGTTGTTATTGTTGTATTACAGTCGACGTTAAAAATAATGTTTACATTTTTTAACCTCATTTCAATGAAGTATGGTGAAAAAATGTGAATATATCTTTGACATCGACCGTACACTAATTATAAACAATAGCCCACAATATGTATATAGGCCACAATTAATGCAAAAAAATGTTATTTCTTTTTTCAGTTCCCTCAGGCCTTGCCGCGATAACGTACACAGCCGCATTGCGGAAACCGAAACGGCTTGTCTTTTCCACAATTTGTAAGAATTAAACTAGAATCTGGCTTCCACGCTGGAACGTCTGCAACTCCTTAATACCGGCACTTACCGGCACTTACTGGCACTTCTCGACACTTCCCAACACTTTCCGACACTTTCATCTTTGCACTGATTAATTTACTCAAGGGGATTAAATAAGGAATGTTTGAGCCCTGTTTTATGACGTCAGAGATTTGATGTTCCAGACGCGTGGTGAATGTTTAAACAGCTGTGTTTTCATTGAAAGAGGAAATGTACGAAAAACATTTTTTTTTTTGCTTTACTGACTACATTATACGTTGATGTAGACTCTAAAACTTGATAGTTGAAGTTGGGAGTCATATAATATTTTCAATGAAAAACTTGGTCCTCTCAATAAATGAACGTAAATTTAAAGTCAAAAGCAATATTTTTTATTTAAGGACCTTTTTTTGTTTCCCAGTCTAAATGTAAGTTTAAAAAAAGAGGGCGATATTTTTCATTTCATAATTGATGACATGGTTCTTATTCGCAAACTTCCCAATCACTTCTACTTAGCAGACTACAAGCAGACGCAGTCGCAAGCAAATGTTAGTGAATATTTAATAATAGCTGTGTCTGTGCGATTCACGATTGCAAGCGACCGAGAAATCTATCCATAATCGTTATCGGTGCGCCAACAGACGGTCGAAGATTTATAACTTGCATGCCGTTAATCGTTAATCCTATAGAATACGATTTATTACTACGTGCGGGTAGTATTACTACGAGTAGATCACTGAGTTTCATGACAAATTAATCCAATAACGTCTTTTTGGAATTAATAATCCGATTGTATGTTTTGACAATTTCGTCTAACTTATGTCTTATACAGGGCGTTCCACAGCTGTGCCTCTTGTAGGGGTTTTTCAAATATCCTACTAATATTATTTAAAGTGCAAGTTTGGATGGATATAAGTTTGTTACTCAATCACACCAGAACGGCTGAACGGATCTGTATGAAATTTGGCACTGATATAGATTATAATCTGGAATAGCACATAAGCTACTTTTTATCTCGAAAAAATGGACAGTTTTCGAGGGAGCAGCGATAAACTACTTCCTCGTGGACGAAGTCGGGGTTAAAATTTAGTATTTAAATATATTGTAGATAAGACGTGTTACATGTTTTGGCTGTGCGCATTAAATCTCTCTCGAAGCGCTTTTGTTCTGATTCTTAAGGAATAAATGATAAATAAGTCCCAGACTAAAAGCACTACTTAAATTTTTCGCAAGTACTCATTGCCTTTCTGTCATTGTAGACTGTTAGAGGAAGTCAACTGTGCAAGAGGAAAGTCGTGTCACTAACAATCTAAGTGGGCTTCAGTTTATTTGGAAACTGTCCCATCAAATGTCATCCTAATAGCTATCGAGGCTTTTAACATCATGGCCACCTGTCATTCCTGAACCAATTTCCGATGTTCCAACAAAGAATCGTCACAGTGGATTTACGTCAGCGTAAACGTTACGTTTTCGGTTAGCTAAATCAAAGGTTGGAATATCACGCAATTTCTGTTGGCACAGGCGATTGAAATTGAAAATATGAAGACAACTTTGATGAGGCACGTGGAATGGAAATATTACATTTGAGAATGCAAGAAGGTTTATTTTTTTTTTGCGTTTTAAATTCTTATTTTAGACAAAGAAAAAAATAAAAATAACACCATTTTTTAAATCGAAGATTTGAATTTACGTCGGCGTCTTACATTTTTTTAACCAAAAGCCACTAAAGTCTTATATTTTTTACCTTTTGCTGACATTTACTAAAGGTACGGTCGCAAATTACGCTAACTAGCATTTCTATTCGTTTCGTTTTTAAACCAATCGCGTCACTAGTAGATCACGTGAAACGAAGTGTCACGTAATCTACTAGTGACGTTGCTAGTTAGCGTAATGCACCATGGCTAAGGGCCAAGGTCGTAAATATGTGTACATTTTAGTACCTTGTCTATTTAATGTCATGTTTAAACTGCCATATATGAATGTCACAGCGATTAAAGTGACATAAGGTACTAAACGTGTACACATATTTATAATCATGACTGTACATTATACAGGTTAAGCAAGGCTTTGGTAAATCCTGATTTTACTGTGTTACAAAGTTTATTTTCATGCGTTTTTTTTCTGCCGCTGTAACCATCTTATAAGGTAAACGAAAGAAAAAGCGGTGAGTGTACATCAATATTGACAGTTGACTATTTTATCTGATCCGCTCTCAGTGAGTGAGAAAAAGAATCGGGGCAAACGTAAACATTACTTTAAAAGGAACGCGGGGTTAGGACGCATGCCAAAGAAAACCAATGCTTAAATATTTTATGACAAGGTTTGCTTTTGTTTTAGATCTAATAAACAGTATAAAACAAAACACAAATAATAAATATTACCAAGCAGAGCAGAATACAACAGCGAAGGTACAGTTTAATTGCGAAAAGCAGATTAGATAAATACTTATAAATAAATAAATAATGGTTTTAACAAGTCGGTATAAAATAGTTAAAATAATGAATAAATGTATATATCCTCCTGAGGCCTAAGGTCCTACATATAGGACAATTGTCAAAATTACTTTTAACTTTTGTTGACTGACATAAGATTCTGTTTCGAACTAGCGAAATTTTGACGTAGGCCTATTAGATACAGCAGCATACAACAGTAATTTATATCGTCGCCTAAGCAGAGGACATTTGTTCCACTAGCAAGGGGATTTTTATTTTGCTTTTAAAAGTTACCAGATAACTAGAATTACTTATTGTTGGTGGAATGTTGTTCGATTTGATTTGATTTGTAAAGAATAGCAACGGAACCCTTCACTGAGCATGGTCTGCATGCTCTTGCCCGGTTTTTTGTTCATAGCTTCTTCATTAACAACTTTTTAACTAATACTTTTATTTTATCTCGTTCCTAAAGTGCCAGAGACAAAGCTGAGTTCACAGCGCGGGTGTAACAAGGCTTTTTATCCGGGGGACTAAGTGCTTAATTAATTCTTTACCACTATGCATGGAAGCCGAGTGCTAGTTGTAATTGACACAGGGGTAGTATATGTTAAAAACAAAGCCCTTCTTGCATGTAAGTAGTAGCGAAGTGTTCGGATAGACATTCCAAATTTGAATTTTGTAATATAACATACAGTTTGCAATATCATTATTTACTTAGATAAGAAGTTTGATTAATCATGTCCACTTATAATTTAATCGTCATGATAAGATTAAGCATAAATAGTTGTCAATCTTCGCATTCTACGCGTTGTTCTTATTTATATTCAATTCAAATTTAAAAATATCGCATTTGAATTCAACTAAGCAAATTATTATTTTAATATGACTTTCCTGAAATTGGTAGAGGTTGACAAGTGCATGTCAGTGACACTGAAATTGTTCTGCAGTCCACGGATTAAAATGAGGATGATGAAATAACGAGTGATTGAGGTAAAAAATGTTGCAGAATTTGGTGATTAATAAAAGTCCCGAAATTAATTAAATGTTTTATAATTAACTAGCTTTTTAGTAGTAATTTTATTTTTCGCTTATCCTTCGGGAACTATAAAATTTTCCAAGACAAAAAGTACATTTTGTGTTAATCCGGGTAATAATCTATTTGTGTGCCAAATTACATAAAAATCGGTCGAGCCGTTAAATGGTGTAAATGACTAACCCGACTTTGTTTCAAAAAAAGTAGATTATATGCGTTTTTGTAAACTATACAAAAACTACATGCAACCCTCTTACATGTATGTTTTAATTATTTCTTTTACCTATAAGTTGGAATAAATTGGGGTGAATATTAACATGGAAAGCTCACCGCGAATCAATATCATAAATGTGTGTGTTTGATAGTGTATGTGTGTGTGATTTTGTTACTTCACGCTGAAACGGCCGGACGGATTTGGATGAAAGGTACTGAACCAATTTTAACAAGGCTATATTTTAACTTAATTCATCGAAGTGATCGGGTCGGTAGTTATGTATAAATATAACTTTGATACACTGAAGAAGACGGAACATGTCCAAAAATAAATCAATCCACAGAACTACACGTAAAACTACTAGATAGTAGTTTAAGCGGAGATAGTGTCTTATAGATATAAGACACTATCTCCTCTTAATAGTAGGTATCTAAGTGAAAGTATAAAGCCACCATTCATCTTGGCGACTACAATCGCGCTTAACAAGATTTCAGGGGAGGGGAGTCCCTTTGTAAAAAAACCAAGCCCAGGATAAAATCCCCTAAGTTATGTCCGTGATAAATTGTCCCGTCTTCGGCCACGGACAAAGCGACCATTTATGAAAGTGAAGAAAGTTAAAGATTTTCGAAATTTGTATGCATCGCGTTAATAAAGTCTTTCAATTTGGCGTGAGCAAAAATATTTGCAAAATAAAAGAAAATTTTAAGATATTGAGAATAATTTTAAAAACATTTTGTGAACACAAAAAATAAGAATATTCGTAGCATAGATTCATATTTGAGAGTTTTTAGATTCGTAGAAATTTTCCATTAAAGTCACACTATTCTCTAAAAAGAACTCGTTACGGTTTTGGTGCTTGGCGGCAGGAGTACACCGATTCGCTAAGATTGTCTTTAACAGGCAGCATTTCCTATCCTATCAAGGTACGCGCCATTTTAAAGAGTAAAGTTTGCCAGTGTTTAAGTTACTCAAACATTTTCCACATTTAAGAGAGCAAAAGAAACAACTCCAAATTAAACAATAACTTACTTAAATCCTTGCATAAAAGGTTCAATTTTGGATAGCTTTGCTCTTCGACATGTTCTTTTTCGTTTTTAAACATGCATTTGTCAATAAGTTGCTAGTTTGTCCGACTTCAGCTCACAGCCTCAGGGGATGTTTTAAACTTTTTTCTGAGAACCTATCCAAGATGCATTACGCTAAATTAACTATTTGAAAATCGCCTAAAATATAGAACAAGCGTCAAATTCGGTATGATTATAGAACTAACCCTATAGGAAAACAAAAAATACTAAAAACTGGCCAAATGTGTATGGAACCCTCAGTGCGCGAGTCCGACTCGCACTTGACCGGTTTTTTGAACGTTTCAACGTCATTGACGGACAGGTTGCCGGTTGCCGGTTACCGTAATGGTTGATACCGCAAAATAGAACCAAGTGTCTTTGGTTTTGAGCTGTCGTCAGCACGTGATTAACGTCTTCTGTATTTGAAATGGCGTTAAAAATGTTAAATAAGATTGAAATACTTTCACAATAGAATAATGATAATTGTTATTATCGTACGGCCGGGGAAAACTATCCTGCGTTAATTATAAGGCTAAATCTAAATTTTGCAGCCAGTCCACAGCCTCAGAACACTCGCTGAGCTCCACAAAACCACCAGCAAAACGTCGGTTTGGGTAATTAAGTATATTTTATTACTGGAAGGTAATTCTATTTTAAATCGTATGCATTTTAAACCTAGAAACCCGTGCGATAACAGTGATATTTATAATATTTATGCAAAACCATACTATATATGTATCTGTAACAAGTAAAAACCTAGTTTAAACACGTTTCATGAAGGAACGACCGTGCGGAATACTTTGTCACCCCTTCTTTAACAAGAATACTTGCATTTTTATTAAAGCAAGGAAGGGAATATTCATGTTATTATAAATATATCTTTACAAAATAATCTTTTGTGTTTTAGCAGCAGATGAGAAAAAAGTGTATACGTGTGCGTTTTTAGGGTTCCGTACCTCAAATGAAAAAAAAACGGAACCCTTATAGGATCACTTTGTTGTCCGTCTGTCTGTCTGTCTGTGTGTCTGCCAAGACCCTTTTTCTCAGGAACGCGTGAAGGTATCAAGTTGAAATTAATATCAAATACTTAGGTCTGCAATTCCTTGAATCAGTGAAAAATTCAAACATCTAAGTCAACGCAATCAAAAGATACGGCCGTTTATGCCGCATATTGAAGGGAATCTCAAGGGAATCAAAACCTATAGGGTACTTCCCATTGCCTTAGAATTATGAAATTTGGCAAGAAGCAATGTCTTATAGCACAAGTAAAGGAAAAAATCGGAAACCGTTAATTTGTAGTTACATCACATAAAAAATAGGTCCAGTATAAACTGACACTCACTAAGTATGAAAGTGCATACTTATTGCGTGTCAGTTTATACTGGTTGTGTTTATATTGTATTCCCGTGATTTACGAACTATTTACATGCCTACATATTTGTGCGGAACCCTCGGTGCGCGAGTCCGTCTCGCACTTGACCGGCTTTTTTTTACTTATTGGCTGTTCACGTCAACGTGAACTGGCCAGAGTCCAAGTTTCGGGTGAACTAATAAAAAAAGTATGAAACAACGGCGCAGTTTCGGTAACTTCGCGGCCGCTGCGGCTACTCTGCCGTATTCTGAGTCACTAGTATTTATTCAAGAAATATTTTCGGATACTTTTTCACTGATATAACCAGTGATTGGAATAGGTAGAGCTAATTTACCTAAACCTGATGCATGTTCATTCACTAATGTGTTCCCATCTCACTCACGCATGAATGAACATGCGTCAAGTTTAGGTAAATTAGCTCTACCTATTCCAACCACTAGATATAACCTAAGAGAAACTTGGCAGTTAGTGTACCTATATTTCGATCCGATATATTTTGTTTGCGAATAATCGTTTGTCCAAATTTTAATATATTCGAAAGAATATCACGTTGGAGCTACTTAAACTCGTAAAATACATAATTTATATTGCTATACGTAGGTTAGGTTAGTTCTTTAGAATTACCTTATTGAATATGAAGATAACTTTTTTCATGGTGCGCAACTTCTACCTATTAATTTTTTCTGTAGACTTGGACACTCAGGCAGTTAAGTGTGAAAAATCTCAACAGATCCTACTGTAGGCTTAACATGCATGCACGAGATAAAATTTGACAGGTGCTAAGGAAATGAATAAATCTATTTTATATTCTAACGTAAGACTTAACGCTTAAGGTTGAAAATAAGAGTGTCTCGTCCTGACTTTTATTACCTTTTATTACTGAGTGACCATAGCGATTTTATCAAGACGGGACCCTTTTATTTTAAGGCTTAAGTGTTTACTCTTACATTACAGTATGGAATTGTATTAATTCCCCTGACACCTGTCAAATTGTATCTGTTGCACGCATGCTAAGCCCGCTGGATCGTAATGAAACACGCTGAGAAAACTATATCACAAAAATATAAACGTATACAATTATTAATTATTAAGTGTAATCAGTAATATAAGTATTTTTGAATTTTTTTTTAAGTTTCCGTAACAACTGTGTCAGAATATGGACGTTGTTTGAAAAATATTCCCGAGTAGTTATTGGTAAATTTTGAAGTAGCCAGTTTCCAGTTTGTGGAAATATGACTTGTGAACAAAGTTTACTCTAACTGAATATAGATTACTTGGCGGGGTGATAACTTGGCGATACTGGGAAATTGATAGACTCCAACTTTGAGATGCTACAGCGTCGTGCCACTGTAAGAAAATGTGTTTAGAATTTTGTAAAGGATACGGCACATTTTAGGGTTATATAGTTGCATAGTTTTGCTAGAAAGATATACTTAGAAACGAATCTTTGATGGCTTATATCTTGATTTTTTTAATAGTTATTCGGGAAATATTTTTTCTCTACTGTTTGTTACATGAATAAATTTTTAATAAAGCAAAAAAAAATCATGCATGTTCCCTATTCTCGGCTTAAATCCGAGTTGATAATTAACAAAAAAATCTCGAACTAGGTCGGCGAAATACGCAAACGGAATAGACCAAGCAATTGAATTTTCCCCAATTAAGGCTTTTACAGTGTCCGACGGGCGGACTGTAAATAGATTAAGATAGAAACCATAGATAGGTTAGTTTCTTTTAAAGGCAATACAGATTAGAAAATACACGTTAATTTCAGTACACCTTTAATTTAGTCCACAGGTGTTTTTCGTGTTGTGAGCTCGTTAGTTTTCATCATACCTCAAACAAAATGTTTAATAAAAAATTGTGCCTGCAGCACCGTATACTTAATAGAAGTGAAACTTCTTAGATAACACAACGTATGCGTGGTGCCTCATCTGTTCATTATACGTACCGTAGCTATCTTATTCTATCGCTTTGTATCGTTGTGTATACGTTGGTCTCTTTTGCTCCACTTCCGTGGCATGCCGTAGATAATGCCTTTACAACGTAGGTAACAACAAAGGTGGGACAAAATATAAACGATTTGTGGTTTTATTTGTATGTAAGTAAGTGTAACGCATCTAGAATTCAGTGGTCATCTACGGCGAGATAACTAAATTGAACTAAGTTAACTTGTTGCTTTTTTTATTTAGTTTTAGATAAACTTTCCTTAAGTATTTTAGATAATATGTATCTCGGAGAATTGTTTACTTAGAGCTTACTTACTTTACTTACTTAAAACTGATCAGTTTTTCCTGAAAAAATAATATGGTGAATGCAAAAGGGGGTTCGTCTGTTTGCTTTGATAATGATAACGCAGATAGCTTGTCTTGGGGGATGATACTTTTATCCCGGAAAATTTTATAGTTCTCGAGGAAAAACGAAAATAAGGTTTAGAAAAACATGACGGCCGAAAGGCGCCCACTGCTGGACATGGTTCTTCCCTAAGGATCTCAGCGATGGTTGGTGTTGTGCTCGCATCCATCGGCTTCGGCGATTCTTGATAGATCAAAGGTCAAAAAATCAACTGCCGAAGTTAGGTTTTAGACCCGGGGGACAACGTCAGTAACTCTACCTGATCAAGCACCAGCAGAGTATAGCTAAATACAGTATGGGAAGGACAATACGTTGCTGATAAACTGGTCTGTTTAGGCGAAATCTGGCAGGTTGTGTACAGTCATGAAAAAAGTGGAAGAAAGAAAGAAATTAAAAAAATGTCTGCATATACAGCTTTTATTTATATATTTGCCCATAACTATGTATGTACATCGACGTTTAGTACTTAGTACAATACTTAGCTTAGGACAAGGAAATTCATGTAAGATTGTTCCCTAAATAAGATATTTCAAACTACTCCACATGATATTCTTAAACTCACACACACCATCAATAACATTGACGTCAATCAATAAACAAATAAAACGAGAAGGTAAAGCGAACGATAAACAAGTCGACGTTACTGTAAATTGATTAAATAAATACATTCCAAAAGGTCATCAATCTTTAGTATGAAACTGAGGCAGGAAATATCGCCTGTATCAACGCCCCGTTCACTTTTCCTTCATATTTCTTCGGATACTGACATACGGGCGTCAAGTTTAACAACCGAGAACCTTGTAGGGCGGATTTCAGAAAGATTGACGCAGTTAAGAACCTGATGTAAAAAACGCTAACTTTTTCCATTACGTTACGAAAATTAACCATATTTAAGTGTATGACTAAATTTCGTTACGTAATGGAAAAAGTTAGCGTTTTTTAATTAGGTTTTTAACTGCGACAATCTTTCTGAAATCCGCCCTGTAACGTCATTAACGCCTTAATAATTTCGAACACGTTGGGCAACATGCCCATCGATTCCTCCGTCTGTAAATCACCTTGTTACCAAAAGCCTGTTCCGTTTTTATTATAAATCGCCCCCTCTCTCATTTCTCGATCGATCAGGCTTCAACGGACTCCAGCTCAATGGATTGAGATAAATGTTAGGTACTTTATTCATAGCTGCATGGAAATATAATCTATGGAAGTTGTTGAGAATTGAGACGGTATTTCAACGCGGCAAGTCTCTAAGATAAATTTACTTCACTTAATAGTAGCTTGGCGCGCAACAGACGTTGAGACACAGCTGTCTTGAAAATCTTTTAAGAGTTTTATGTTAAATGTGCGTTTATATTATTTTGGCCGCAGTTAGCTTGAAGAATTATATTTAATGTTAGAAATTTTCGACTTATTATATGTATAAAGTGAAACAGTAACACTGCAATAAAACAGGTGGATAATATTGCAGTTTACAGTTACTTTGAATTTTTAAAACACGTGTAGGTACAAAGCAAGAAACATAATATGAGAGCTAACAAGGGACAATGTGGAGACTTGAAGACGAATTGAATTTTCTCTGTAGTGTAACAGGCCAATAGACCCCTGTCCATTTTAGTCTATTAACAGCTGACATTTATTTGGAACTAAAATATTTGTTTAATTTTATAGGAAGAGACGGAAATTATTTTCATATAAAACTCTTGATGAAAATAATATGATATTAGTTTGGAGGGTTTTGAGATTGATACAGATGAACATACAAGATAGGGACTCTTTATAATATAATGTATATTAATAAAAAGAGGAAAATCAAAAATATGAAACTTAATGAATAATACAGGCTACCTATAAATAGTACATTGAACAAAGCAAATGTAATTTACTTTAAAAGTTAATAAGAATAAAATTCTAGCTTATTCTTTCTCAAAATATTAGTTTAAAGTTATTAGAAATAATCATGAGAGCAGAAATAAACGTTAAAATAAGACATATAAAATAAGTAAATAAAATTCTATACAGAAAGTTACATACTTAAATATGGCCGCCACGTCTAAAATGTCAGTTTGGTTGTTAAAGGCTTTTACTGAGCTAACGTCGATTGTGTCACGAATGTCCGCGAAAACCTGACCTACGCCACTATTACGAACGTCAAGAGGTAGGGTTATAAATAGGGGTGTCGAGTGAAGGCAAAGGTCTTTTGTTGAGATAAGCTTCTAGGAGTAGGTCGCATATACAGAGGTTGAATTTAAAAATAATTTTTCATAGTAATGTCGCGTTAATTGTTTGAATGTTTTAAATATGTTTTGGGGTTTATAGAAGTTTTATAATTTGTTCGTATTAATAATTAATTAATGTTTGCGAGTTTTTCGAGTTATTAATGGCGCTTCTTTTATGATTGAATATTAAGATATTAATTGATAATTTAACAATTTTAATTATAATTTGGAAGTTCATGGGTTACAGAACCTATAGTTTATTAGTGTTTTGTTTGAAATAATTTTACAGTTTAAATGAAATTGAGATTTCTTTACCGCGAAATAACTGAATTTAGTTTGAAGTTTATAGATTGATTTATAGTTTGTTTAAGAGAATATTATGGGGTTAGATGGGTATAGGAAGCTTAATCTCAATAATTATCTTCGCATAAGGGTGATTTAGCTGTGATCGAGTGCTTAATGTTGATATGTAGTTCTAAATGGGGTTTTGTTAAATCACGAGTTTAAAAGAGCTGTTTGGGTGACTTGCGAGTATTGTTCGCCGGTGGCGATGGTATTCCTGTTATCTAAATTGCTCACTCGTTAGATTTGGGTTAATTTTTTAAGGGAAGTTTATTATAGAATATTTCAGTCAGCAGACGAATCATTAAGACTTTTTCACCGTGACTCTGATTTTTACCTATGATCAGTGTTCATGACGATACAAACGAGCCTTGCGGTGTTAAATTCGTTTGAATTGGAGCTAAATTCTCGGATAAGCCGAGGCTTTTTCATGGCGAACATAAGACATGGAAAAGTGCTAACTCACAGAGCAAGAGCCCAACAGAGGTTAAAACAATGGAAGGCTCCAGAACATAAGTTTAGTAAGCGGGCTACACCAAATTCCAAAGTCCTCTGAATTGCTTTGTGATCCCCATAAAATAATATATTTATATGTCATGAGGAAAACCTATGAACACAATAGGGAGTTTCGACCTCAAACTGGCTAATTTAGTCCGAGGAAGAAACATTACACCAGGTTTAGATAGTCTCCCTTTGGCTTACCTGACCAAACGATAGAGCTAGATAAGGATACGCAATTAAAGTAAATGTGGACCGGTCCTAGTATTGAAACTGATTAGAAGCTGTTAGAGTAAGGTACACAAGTTAAGGTATAGCTTTGGAATAAACAAGTATATTTCATAAGTTCCAAAACTTGCCAAAAATTCATAATAAGTAGAATGTCTTTCATAAATTTAATGAGAGATTAAATAGGGAATATCTTCATTAACTAACAGGTTAAATTGCCTGAAAACATTCTTAACCATATACCTTAATAAATTAACTTACTGCTTTGGAAAGCTTGTCAGTTCATTTCTGAAGTATGTAATCGAATTGACGGAATCTGATAAACAATATTTAAAATAAAATGATACTATAAATACGAAATATCTAGTTAAAAATATTACAAAATAAAACTAGATGGCCTACAAGAAACAAGAAACCTATATTCTAGTTAACAACAGAATAAAACAAAATTGGAATATAGAAGTTAATCATTTTATTATAAATATATATTCTAGCTAAACATTAAATAAAATAAAGCTAGAGATATATAGAAAATATTATATTTGATCATATTCCTGGATCTTGAATTAAACAAGATGCTGTAAATACTATAAGCAATATAAAATCAACATAAAGTGGCTTTATTGAATTACATACTTAATTCATCATACCATGAAAACTATCATGAGGTTTCAATCTATCTATAAGACGAAACCACGTCTTGTTTCTTACCACATTGACAATATACAATCAATGAAGAAACATAGAGAAAGTTGAATATTTCATAATGGATACATATAATGCTAGATCTAAAACATGATCGACGCATTAAAACTCTATTAATGTTAGAATGGAGTCACTTATGTAATGATAAGAATATTACAGATATGAATATTAGCATATTAATGAGAGATCCTAAAGGGAATTATGAATCGAATATTAATATTATTTTGTGTCCTCTTTTGTTACCAAATTTGACAGACATACAGACAAACTTACATATGACTTGTTCGGAAATTAGTAAATCTATTTTTTTTATGGCAAGGAGTCTGCCCGATTCTATTGGATGGTGACTATTATTCGTTAGCGGAGGAGGGGCTAGCGAATCTCTCTATTTAGAGAGGCCAATATCAAGCTAATAAAGCTAGAACAAAATAAAATCATAATAACATAACATTCTATGAAATTAAAAATGCAAATCTATCAAAAGCAAACTTTATTATAAGTTAATAATGGGAAACAGTTAATTATAATTTACAATTGAACTGAAACTTCTCCAACAAAAAGCTAAACCAATTTTGATGAACTATTGACCAAATGTGTATCCAATCCAAAAGGGAAAAATCTGCTAACCTTTGGTTATGTAACTTACCTATTTCTATTCTATTATATTCTATCTTATTTAGTAGATAAGAGATCTATCATAGAAACAATCCATATCAGTGTGAGGAATTGATTAAAACAAAGACTTAAAGAATTTTAGTGGTATTACGGTTCACAACGAAAGGTCCATTTTTGTTATTATCTAGACGATCACATGCCAAAGTTAGTTTTCATTTGTTATCAAGTAATTGAATTCATGCTAAGCTCATTTCAATTAATATCATTTATACCAGGTTATACGCAAGTAAACTCTGGATTGACAATTAGTTTAACTAGAGCTGTTTTAGTCGGATACATTCAGTGATCGCGACCACAATAGAGTTTATTAAGTGCATTAGGCTAGTCACAAATGGATGGATTTTAGAGTATAGAGTATATATGGGGGGGGGGGGCTTTTACAATTGGTTCGCGTGACCATGATATGAGTGAATTCTTTATGTATGTAGGTTAGGACTCTTTACAATTGGTTCGCGTGACCATGATATGAGTGAATTCTTTATGTATGTAGGTTAGGACTCTTTACAATTGGTGCCGGTTACCATGATTTAGAACTGTTTAGAATTGTTGCCTTAGTGATCAACATATACTTGACTAATAACAGCTGTTGCATGTTATCAGGTATTATTAGTAATAGGAAAGCAACTCCTAAAGTTGCAATTGTTGTTTGTGAAAATGGAGGTCTTTGTTTTAATTAATTTCTTACATCTTGGTTTCAAACAGGTCTACTTGTTAATATTAAATACAGTTCTGTTTACAGTTTTATAACTGAAGGCAGGTAAAAGTTAATTAATCTTTAATATGACTAAATAACATTATAAAGGAAATCTTATGATATTGACACATATAGTTTATGTTTACACATAACTAATAGTATAAAAGACTAAGGCAGGCGGAAGTCTTAGTCTTAAATTAAAAGATTCAATTATAGTGATTACTAAATGAAATTATTGTTGCTAAATGGAGTTAAATAAAAGGCAAATTGTTCACTTATTTAATATCAATGTTGAAATACTCTGGAATGCTAAAAGCTAAAAGTAGCCAAGAATTGTATAATCTAAGGCAGGTGAATTAAACAACTAAAATGTTAATTAATTTATTGTAGGTATAACGGGATTAAAAACTAAAGTAAATCACGGATTTTTCAATTAGTCGTAGGTTATAATATGCATATGAATGACATTGGCTTGATGGACGTCAACATGTGTTGTTTATTTGAGGCTCTTGTTATCCTTGCAAGCTGAAACAAAACATAAAATATAAAATTTGGGAAGTAACAATTCAAATAGATAAATAAATAAATATCGGGGAACAGTCTCGCACGGATTGACCTGGTCCTGGACTGAGCTCTGGGCTTGTACTGTGGGTGCTGGACAGCGATAAACATACTTATATAGAAAAGTACATGCTTGGGTACATGGGAGGCATCCATGACTCGGGAACGGATGCTCGCGCTCATCACGCTAATGTTTGTCCATGTCGGGAATCGAACCCGGGATCGCTGGTCTCGTGGACAGATTCACTACCAACCGCGTTGTCAAATACTTAAATATTGTTAAGAAGAAATCAACGCTAGTATAAAGAGAACGTGATTCAATAGTATTGTCGTTAACAACAATTTTGTTTTAATTTATTTAACAGTAGTATGTATGTATGTAAACTCTTTACTGCACAAATAATAGATTTACAATTAATATTAATAAAATAAAATGATAGTAATAGTAGTTAAAGTCTAATGATAATAAATCAAATTTATAAAACTATTTTGACTAAAATTTGAGTTTGAAACATAAAAACAAGTGTTGTACCTGTAATTTCCTTCTGAGATTTTATTGTTATTCAAACAAATGTGGTGTTGTTATTTTAAATATAGCCAATAACAATAACATATAGAAGTTTAATCAGTTTGCTAGACTTTCAGATGTTAGAGTCACTTCTGTTTGCAAATATTGTTTTGAATGTTAATCTGAAAAGGAAAATTAACAAATATTAATATTCGTTATAAATCAAATCACATAAGTATACATAACATCAATACGTTTTTGCAGTTTTGTCATAATTGGTCATAACAAGTGAATTTGTAAGTTGTTAATTTCATTATACAAAAATTTAACAAAAATAGGTTATGTTCTCATATAAATAAATAAGGAAGTAGAAGGTTTGAACTAAACATATATCTAGAATCACTGATTATGAGTTACAAAGGAAAAACAAAATAAGTAAATAAAAGTTACCTTGTATTTTGGTTCAGGTTTCATGATTTGAGGTTATACCGGTAGTGTTGGTTGTTGACGGAAACTTTATTACTGCCATCGCAATTCAAAACAGTATATCAATGTACAAAACTGTTGGTCATCAACATTTGTAGTTTTACTAGGGTTCTTCATAAAACTTGTTAAGCTGAAATAAAAGTAAAGCTAATTACTAAAGTTCATTGGTTCAAAAGTCTAAGAATTCTAATAGAAAAAGGTATTTAAAGCTTAAATTTTGGAAATCACTAGGTGTAATGATGGCAACAATGTACTAAACTTTTACTAATTAACAATAGTAGAATGTTAACGTTATATTGGAATTAAGAATATGAAATCATTTTATAAACAAAGAAATTTGTATACTTAAAATGCAAAAGTCAAACGAATTACCAAGAAAATATTCATATAGAATCGATTCTTCCAATTCCTAGTAAAGTTGGGTTCAATCAAAGCATTAGTTGTTAAACAGGTTTGAGATTATAAATTTTGTCTTCGGAGGGTTACATTAAACTTATTCGGTGATACAACATTCCTGTGTTTCGTGATCAATTTTAGTCTTCAATCTGAAAATAAAGCAATTAAGATTCATAAAAGGAATTGATGGATAAGCATTAGAATCTTGAAATTTTATTAGTAAACAAAATAAGTATCGAGAATTGTTAAAACAGTTTGACTTTGAACGAAATTAATGCAAGTGGGGTTAACAAAATCTAGATATTTGAAGACAACTCAAAGTATTAAAATGTTGTTCATATACTTACTTAATAGAATAGAATAAACTCTGTTTTCTCATGAATGCAATCAAGAGTTTCAAATTATTTGCTAGTGACACAGAGAGATGTTATTCTTAAATAGTCAAACAAAGATTACATCATATAGGAGGATGAAGATATCACTCTATTCAGCAACACGACGCCATCTAACGCAAAGTCCCGTAACTTCTGTTAGGACCATCTGTTACCATGCCTATTGTATCAAGGATCAATAATCCCGCGTGTAAATATCATTCCTACTGAACCACTGTCCATGGCCACTGCCACAGCTTTTTGAAACTAGAATTTGAAGTTCTTTTCATCTATTATAGCCCTACTAAATGTCGCCATCTAGTGCAAAATAACGGAACTATGGCGTCCATACGAAACGGATTGTTGAAAGTGTTGTCAAGTCAGTGGGGCACAGACAAGATAATAATTGTGGTTTAGCTGTGATACGAAACACAAAATGGATGATTTATCGGTATAAAAGAATAGTCAATAGTAATTTAGTCAGTATGAAGACTAATTAACAAATTCAAGTTAAGATATCAATTATTATTAAAGGTACAAAAGCGATAACATGATTGAGACACACGTACATTTGAAGTCGTGAAAATTTCATAAAGTCATCCATAAAGCCTAGATGTTAAAGTGTATTTGGCAATATTACACTTGAACATTTAGTGTTGCTATAACAAAATTATATTTCGATTCATAAATGTATGGTTTTAAAAATACAGTCGTGATATTTCATTATGTAAAAGATATTAAAAGGTTTGGATTTTAAAACAAAAAGAGAACCAAAGTAAACAATCAAAATAAAATAGTACTTTTGGTTAGATAATAAAATGAAGAGTTTAATTTACATTTCTTAATGAAGAAATTAGTAAATTTTGTTTTCGTTAAAACAAATGGTGAACGAAACAGAAATACACTCTGTGTTGCTAGTAGGAAAAAAATTAGGTCTCTGCAAATATGATCTCATAAAAATCGGTGTTTTATAGTAATTTGCCTTTTACTAATTTAATTATTGTCACTGTTAATTACTTCATTTAATCACTATTTATGTAGTTTTAGGTAGTTAATAAAAAGGACAGGCATTATGCGGGGCTGTCACACACTTAGTGTAACTGTACCTTAACGCTTATTTAACTTGAGATTCTAGTTACGGTGATACAAAATGGACATTTGCGTTTATAAATATAGCTGAACGTTATCAATATGACTTATGGTAGGGAGCGTAAGGGGAAACTTTGCTAAACGTTAAACGATTCATAACTATTGGGCAAAAGATAAAGGAATCATAAAGAGACAATCTTATTTACTATCTCGACTTTGTAAATTAATCATTTTATAATCTTAACATATGTAGTACATATGGAGGGTTGAAATAACTTTTAGGAAAGGGAACAAACCATGTTTTTCTATTTATATTAGGATAAAAATAAGAAAAAAAAAACTCAATTTAAACATTGTGTAATCCAAAATAAGTACATAATAAACAATGGAAAGGGAAATTAGTACAAGGAAGAGTTTGGAGAAAATTTTGATTGTTAATCTAACTAAATAAGGTACACTTCACTTTTTATCACTTCACTTGGCAGTTTGGGGCAGGTGGTTGACCTTTTTTTAGCCGGTTTCTTGGAGTTTGTCGTTGTATGGCTGCATATGTGTTGAGGATTATTGATATTTTCTTATAAACGCTTGCCTTCATAAATTGCATAATTTCATCAGGCCGATGTGTATTAATATGTTAATAGAGGTATCCTTCCTCAAATTTAACAAAGAGAGAATCTGAAACAAAACAGAAAAATCTATTTAATAACGAAAACTAACATGCACCTGTGTATAGAAAGAATCAGTTTTCGACAATAACTTTTATTACTTCAGATGAATAAGTCATTAGAACTTCAGAATCATGTTTAATATCAATTGTTATCAATACTATAATTTAATACAAATACATTTAGGAAGGTTTCGAATATCATAAATAGTTGATAATAGGTAACTTACTTGAAGAGATTAACTGAGATGCCCAAGGAAATGACTTGTTCTAATCGTTAACAATTAGTAGTGCGTATTAATAGCTGTTTATGCGAGGTACCAGTTAAAACAGATATCCATTTTCCTTTTTCTTCTTTGTATTGATAATAATAACCAATGACAGGTTATAATTTTAAGTTATAATTCTAGTGTTGTCCGCTCCACAGATTATTACGATATGCCAAATGCGTACAAGCGAAAACATAAATTGAGAGATTAAATCTAGTATAATTATTAATGTTATAAACATTATATTTTGAACATTCAAAATAGATAAGTATTTTGTAATTTGAAATCACAAAATTTTCAATGTGACAATCATAGTATTATGTATTGATCAGTTTTATTTATGAAAAATTGGTTCGTGTTGTCAATTTTATTCCGAACAACTATCATTGTTCTGAATTATTAAATTCGTTAACATATTAAAACTATACAACGTAATATTGTTAGTACGAAAAGGAAAACTAAATATTTGACGTCTTTTCTTATATTGGAAATTGTTAATTTTTCAAAGTTCTGTACATAGTTTTGTGTCGACAGTCTCTTAATAAGGACTTTTCACACTGTTTGATAGTACACGATCATCATAAATGGTACAAATACGATAGATAATTATTTATTGAAGTATCAAATTTAAAATGAAACATTAATTAATTTATCATTTTACAGATAAATAATCGTTGATAGCAATAGAGTAAAGAAAATTGAATTAGATAAAATAAAATGAAAAATCAAGGATCACGTTAAAATATTAAAACTATAAAAGTCAACAAAAACAAATTAACACGTTTGTGATACTGTAAGATACGGAAAAATTAAAAAAAAAAAAATTGCAGACGATAGAGAACGAAAATGAAATGTCAGTTGAGTAATAAAATTATTATGGACAGTAAATATTTGTAAATATGTTAAGAAAATTTTGTTAAAAGCATCTGTGAGAGTTCTAAAATTGTTGAATAATAGTTAAAGTTGAATTTGTTGTAATAAGTTATTACCAGACTGTATTTAAAGGGGTGTATTTAAAGTTAGTACTGGTGAAAAAGTTGCATGTGATAAGTTATAACCGGGATATTTTGTGTGAGTACAATTTTCATAAAACTTATTTGTTTTTTTTATGAATCTGTAGCGAGGGGTATAACTCTCAATATACTTCATAAATAGCAGGCTGGGTTTATTGATATTAAACCTGGAGGCACAACTTTTTACAAAAGGTTTGTTAGAATTGACTTCGGTGTTAGGTTAAATCTTAGTTTTCATGAATAGCATGGAAACAGGTCAGCTTTTATGCAGGTTCTGATGAACTCATACTCTACCCGCAGGACAGACTATGTTTGTACACTATACATACTCCAGGTCTGAATTGTTTTCAAGGTGGGAAATAATGTGTTGATAAAATGTAATGAAATACAATGTTATGATGTTTGGGAGTAGAAGGGTTTGTATAGCTCTCTGGGAGGTGTGATCGGTGACGTCATATCAAATCATACATACAAAAGATTCGTTATTGATTAGCTGGTCATATACTGGTAGAAGTCGTGGAGGATTCACAACCCTTCATTTTCCACAGAGAGAAGGAAGATCCTACCGGTGTCATAATATTTTATGTCAGGACATTTGAAGTTAATGGGTTATGACTAACTTTTGTTTTCAGTTCAGACAGGTATAAAAACACATAACATCAAGAACGAGAAGGGTTTAATATTGATAAATTTTTAGTTGTAAAATTATGATAAATTAATAATAGTTGGGTAGAAATCTCGTCAGATGCTAGATTATTGATTTAATATCATCTTTAAGATTTCTAAAGGCAGGGATTGTAACAGGCCAATAGACCCCTGTCCATTTTAGTCTATTAACAGCTGACATTTATTTGGAACTAAAATATTTGTTTAATTTTATAGGAAGAGACGGAAATTATTTTCATATAAAACTCTTGATGAAAATAATATGATATTAGTTTGGAGGGTTTTGAGATTGATACAGATGAACATACAAGATAGGGACTCTTTATAATATAATGTATATTAATAAAAAGAGGAAAATCAAAAATATGAAACTTAATGAATAATACAGGCTACCTATAAATAGTACATTGAACAAAGCAAATGTAATTTACTTTAAAAGTTAATAAGAATAAAATTCTAGCTTATTCTTTCTCAAAATATTAGTTTAAAGTTATTAGAAATAATCATGAGAGCAGAAATAAACGTTAAAATAAGACATATAAAATAAGTAAATAAAATTCTATACAGAAAGTTACATACTTAAATATGGCCGCCACGTCTAAAATGTCAGTTTGGTTGTTAAAGGCTTTTACTGAGCTAACGTCGATTGTGTCACGAATGTCCGCGAAAACCTGACCTACGCCACTATTACGAACGTCAAGAGGTAGGGTTATAAATAGGGGTGTCGAGTGAAGGCAAAGGTCTTTTGTTGAGATAAGCTTCTAGGAGTAGGTCGCATATACAGAGGTTGAATTTAAAAATAATTTTTCATAGTAATGTCGCGTTAATTGTTTGAATGTTTTAAATATGTTTTGGGGTTTATAGAAGTTTTATAATTTGTTCGTATTAATAATTAATTAATGTTTGCGAGTTTTTCGAGTTATTAATGGCGCTTCTTTTATGATTGAATATTAAGATATTAATTGATAATTTAACAATTTTAATTATAATTTGGAAGTTCATGGGTTACAGAACCTATAGTTTATTAGTGTTTTGTTTGAAATAATTTTACAGTTTAAATGAAATTGAGATTTCTTTACCGCGAAATAACTGAATTTAGTTTGAAGTTTATAGATTGATTTATAGTTTGTTTAAGAGAATATTATGGGGTTAGATGGGTATAGGAAGCTTAATCTCAATAATTATCTTCGCATAAGGGTGATTTAGCTGTGATCGAGTGCTTAATGTTGATATGTAGTTCTAAATGGGGTTTTGTTAAATCACGAGTTTAAAAGAGCTGTTTGGGTGACTTGCGAGTATTGTTCGCCGGTGGCGATGGTATTCCTGTTATCTAAATTGCTCACTCGTTAGATTTGGGTTAATTTTTTAAGGGAAGTTTATTATAGAATATTTCAGTCAGCAGACGAATCATTAAGACTTTTTCACCGTGACTCTGATTTTTACCTATGATCAGTGTTCATGACGATACAAACGAGCCTTGCGGTGTTAAATTCGTTTGAATTGGAGCTAAATTCTCGGATAAGCCGAGGCTTTTTCATGGCGAACATAAGACATGGAAAAGTGCTAACTCACAGAGCAAGAGCCCAACAGAGGTTAAAACAATGGAAGGCTCCAGAACATAAGTTTAGTAAGCGGGCTACACCAAATTCCAAAGTCCTCTGAATTGCTTTGTGATCCCCATAAAATAATATATTTATATGTCATGAGGAAAACCTATGAACACAATAGGGAGTTTCGACCTCAAACTGGCTAATTTAGTCCGAGGAAGAAACATTACACCAGGTTTAGATAGTCTCCCTTTGGCTTACCTGACCAAACGATAGAGCTAGATAAGGATACGCAATTAAAGTAAATGTGGACCGGTCCTAGTATTGAAACTGATTAGAAGCTGTTAGAGTAAGGTACACAAGTTAAGGTATAGCTTTGGAATAAACAAGTATATTTCATAAGTTCCAAAACTTGCCAAAAATTCATAATAAGTAGAATGTCTTTCATAAATTTAATGAGAGATTAAATAGGGAATATCTTCATTAACTAACAGGTTAAATTGCCTGAAAACATTCTTAACCATATACCTTAATAAATTAACTTACTGCTTTGGAAAGCTTGTCAGTTCATTTCTGAAGTATGTAATCGAATTGACGGAATCTGATAAACAATATTTAAAATAAAATGATACTATAAATACGAAATATCTAGTTAAAAATATTACAAAATAAAACTAGATGGCCTACAAGAAACAAGAAACCTATATTCTAGTTAACAACAGAATAAAACAAAATTGGAATATAGAAGTTAATCATTTTATTATAAATATATATTCTAGCTAAACATTAAATAAAATAAAGCTAGAGATATATAGAAAATATTATATTTGATCATATTCCTGGATCTTGAATTAAACAAGATGCTGTAAATACTATAAGCAATATAAAATCAACATAAAGTGGCTTTATTGAATTACATACTTAATTCATCATACCATGAAAACTATCATGAGGTTTCAATCTATCTATAAGACGAAACCACGTCTTGTTTCTTACCACATTGACAATATACAATCAATGAAGAAACATAGAGAAAGTTGAATATTTCATAATGGATACATATAATGCTAGATCTAAAACATGATCGACGCATTAAAACTCTATTAATGTTAGAATGGAGTCACTTATGTAATGATAAGAATATTACAGATATGAATATTAGCATATTAATGAGAGATCCTAAAGGGAATTATGAATCGAATATTAATATTATTTTGTGTCCTCTTTTGTTACCAAATTTGACAGACATACAGACAAACTTACATATGACTTGTTCGGAAATTAGTAAATCTATTTTTTTTATGGCAAGGAGTCTGCCCGATTCTATTGGATGGTGACTATTATTCGTTAGCGGAGGAGGGGCTAGCGAATCTCTCTATTTAGAGAGGCCAATATCAAGCTAATAAAGCTAGAACAAAATAAAATCATAATAACATAACATTCTATGAAATTAAAAATGCAAATCTATCAAAAGCAAACTTTATTATAAGTTAATAATGGGAAACAGTTAATTATAATTTACAATTGAACTGAAACTTCTCCAACAAAAAGCTAAACCAATTTTGATGAACTATTGACCAAATGTGTATCCAATCCAAAAGGGAAAAATCTGCTAACCTTTGGTTATGTAACTTACCTATTTCTATTCTATTATATTCTATCTTATTTAGTAGATAAGAGATCTATCATAGAAACAATCCATATCAGTGTGAGGAATTGATTAAAACAAAGACTTAAAGAATTTTAGTGGTATTACGGTTCACAACGAAAGGTCCATTTTTGTTATTATCTAGACGATCACATGCCAAAGTTAGTTTTCATTTGTTATCAAGTAATTGAATTCATGCTAAGCTCATTTCAATTAATATCATTTATACCAGGTTATACGCAAGTAAACTCTGGATTGACAATTAGTTTAACTAGAGCTGTTTTAGTCGGATACATTCAGTGATCGCGACCACAATAGAGTTTATTAAGTGCATTAGGCTAGTCACAAATGGATGGATTTTAGAGTATAGAGTATATATGGGGGGGGGGGGCTTTTACAATTGGTTCGCGTGACCATGATATGAGTGAATTCTTTATGTATGTAGGTTAGGACTCTTTACAATTGGTTCGCGTGACCATGATATGAGTGAATTCTTTATGTATGTAGGTTAGGACTCTTTACAGTAGTTTTGCATCACTGTTTGTAAAAAAAAAGAAGAAAGAACAAATTCACGCAGAAACAAATAATTATCGTGGGACAATATGGTTACAGTCTAAAAATACCCATTGCTTTGTTTTTTGTTCAGTTGATTATAAAATCGTAATTTTTATGTTGTGTAAAATCAGACACAAGCTATATGTTGTAATAACTTAAATATTTGCTCAGATAGGGCTACGTGGTAGGAAAGGAGGGAAGCTTTTGCCCAGCAGTGGGGCATTGCAGGCTATTAAATAAAAATAAATATTTAACATTATAATCATGAAGATTTTAGAACATTGTTCATTTCATGTTAAATTGTAGCAGTGATTGTTTTATTTTTAAAATTAATAATTAAGTGTCATATATCATATTTGAATAAATTAAAAAGTGTGAACTTATTAGAGATACTCGTATATATTATATAAGATATTTTATTATAATCTTTGGTTGTCAAATTTAAAGACATCAAATTTCCCAAAAATCACACGCTAAACCAAAGTATCTTAATACAACGATTAAAAAAACCAATTCCTCCAGCGAATCTTCCAGAAAAACAAGCTCCTTAACGCATAACTGATGCAGTCACCTTAACTGTTGCCGAAATCTTCCTGATTGATGACGCATTTTGTAATTGAGATGCTGCAATGATTAATGCAGAGAGTAATAAAGGTGTGAATGATATTATAAGCATTCTGTGCCGAAAATTCAAAGGAAGAGCAATTTTCTATGGAATTAGGTACCTTTGGCATTGAAATTGTTAAGAGGTAAATTGCCGTCATTAGAGCACGATAGCCTTTTTACGATGAAGTCTTAGGGAATCTTGTGTAAGGATATTTTTGGGCATGCGCTGAATTTATGAACGTGTTTTCTTTTGGTGACCGAAAAAGGTATCGCTTTAAGTAATATTTCAGAAATAAGTAACTAGAGAACGCCAGAAACTTCGTATGTGTAGAATTGGGGATCACTGAAAAAAAAAAGCTACTTGTTTTTATTTTTCTATTCGAAAGAATAGACTTTTATAAGCAAATAAAAAAAAATCAGATTTTTTGGTTTGGTCATATAATTATAAAAAATAAAAACAGTTTATTAAATCTGGGACGGACTAAGATGGACACTAACCTTAGTCCGTCACATAATTAAAAAAACAGTGACAGATGTGTCATTGACAGCTACCTTGTCATGAAATAAACAACATTTAGAATGGTTACCATTTTCATTGACGGCAGCGACCTCTGGAGTGTTGATGAAAATACAAAACGTCAACGTCAAACATGTGTCAGTCAAATGTCAGTCAGTCAAGCGTTGTCTGTGTGGAAATGCGTTTCTCTGAGTTCTCTCAATATTAAAATGTATTGCTGAATACTTTGTTATTGTGACACCATAGAACCGCGTCATAATAAAGTGACATACTGAGAGGCGCAAAATGGATGTCACTTTATTATGAAACGGTTCTATGGAGAGTCTCATTATAATGTTTCCGTGGTAAACTCTACGACACATGCCTAGGTAAGTATATGTGGCAGCACTTATGATACATGCAAGTTTGGCCATAGAGTTGCCACTCTTTTCTTCTATAGTTACTTTACTCTTTGTGTCAATGGCACATCTGTCACTGTTTTTTTTATTATGTGACGGACTAAGGTTAGTGTCCATCTTAATCCGTCCCAGATTTAATAAACTGTTTTTATTTTTTATAGTTATATGACGCAACAAAAAAATCTGATATTTTTTATATTTGCTTATAAAAGTCTATTCTTTCGAATAAAAAAATAAAAACAAGTAGTTTTGTTTTAGGTGATCCCCAATTAGCTTCCCACTACTGCCTTTATTCCTTCCTGTTGGGGGCCGATTTTCGAAAAATCATTTCTTAGTATGCGATTAAGTCACCTTTGTAACAAAAAAAAAGTTAATAAAAAATGGTATATTTGTTTAGGAGCTACGATGCCACAGACAGATACACACGTAAAACTTATAACACCCTTATTTTTGAGTCGGGGGTTAAAAACATTACCCTCCTTCTGAGACAGGCAGGGAAAAATGTTTTTGATGTTCTGCAGTTTTAACAAGGTTTTAGAGCGTTTTCCAAAAAAAGTACGCATAGTTAAGGACTAAAATTATCAACGGTAATTGCTTCCATTACGTCACGAAAATTAACAAACACGAAAACAAGACAGTGGTATCTCAATCAAAACTCCTGTAGCAAGTGCAACCATATTACTAACGGGCGAGGATTGAATCTGCTTTGGTTATTGAATTATTGTATAGTATATAGTATATAAATGTTGTATTTATTTATTGCTATTGTACGCCCGAAATGGGCAAGCTGTTGGACCTTTATAATATGACATGATCTAATGTACACAGTTTCAATCTTATCTTATCTTATCTTATCTTATCTGAATGTATGACTAATTTTCGTGACGTAATGGAAACAATTACCGCTGTTAATTTTAGTCCTTAACTATGAGTACTTTTTTTCAAAACGCCCTTTAACCTACAAAAGGCTTTGCTTCTCTACGTGTTATTAATCAATGCGGGTATAATTGATTTTTCTCCGATTTTGTGCTTATTGCACTGAATCTAACCGTCTTCACTGATAAGACTAAGACTAAGCAATTAAAATCTGCTTGTGACAGTTCACTTATATCTGGGTACTGCAAACACGGCGTCATTATGGGGGATCCAAAGTTTTATATATGTGAGTTATCATTTAAAATGTTGAAAAAACAGATAAATTGCAAGTATAAAAAGTCTTTCGCCTTTGTCACGGTGGATAAAAGCAGATAAAGCATCCATCGCTCTCAAACTTACATACTGGTCAGTCGAGGACAGAAAGATGTTTACACTTTTGGACCTTATTACAATGGAATAAGGTGAAAAGGTGTAAAAATCTTTCTGTCCTCGACTGGTCAAAAAGTGACTATCTTGTATCAACCTCGACATTGCTAAATATAACCATAAATAGGCCTGCTGAGCGCTAATTTATCCTCCCCCATTTTTCACCCCTTCACTTTCAAATAGTCTGTAGTGCGGCTGTTTTGGTAGGTCTCGAGGCACCTAAGGTGCCTCTCACCATAAGTCTTCTCAGGTAGAGGCGACCACAATATGGCGCCTATTTATGTAGCCCTCTAAAAGAAAGTGGCACCTATTGAGGCTTCGGCACCTCTGCCTCCCGTCACAAGCAAGGTCTTAGGCTGCCTTTCCATAGAAGCGGAGACGAGCGGAGCGGAGAGGAGCTGTGTAGGAATCGACCAATCACATTTGTTGTAATCCACATCTCATCTCCGCTCCGCTTCAATGGAAACAGTCAAGCGGAGACGAGCGGTGCGGAGAGGAGCCGTGTAGGAATCGACCATTCACATTGGTTGTAATCCTCCTCTCCGCTCCGCTCGTCTCTGCTTCTATGGAAAGGCAGCCTTAGACAAGAGGATGACAACCAGTACTCCAAACAGTTTTGAACAATATAATGTCGAAAAGTAAAAATCATAAATTGTTAAAGGCTGTGATGGAAATGCCGCTTATTACTTTTTTCTTCATTATTGATGTAATATTTAGTGAAATCCTCAAATGTCACCTTATGTATATTAAATATGTGCATCCTGTGCATTGGACTACCCACAGTCCAATTTTTGTCGCAATTGTACTCGTAGTTGTTTCGAATAATTTCAAACGATAAAAATATTTATTATAATTATGTATTAAGTGTATTACAATTAAAAGCCACATTATGACAGAATAGTGCATAACATAAATTAACATATAAATTACAGTATTATAAGAATTTCACTCAATTTCATTTTAATTCTCAATTTAATTTTTACGCCTGAAACACAGGATCAATGTTCAGGCATAAGAGTTATTAAATAACTCTTATGCCTGAACTATGAACTCTAGGATATCATAACACAAGTGACAAAATTTGTCTCTTGTGTTATGATATCCTAGAGTTATATATATTGTAAAATAAGTATTCTGAATAAAGATTTATTATTATTTATTATTATTAATATCAAGAAAAACTTGAATAATGCGATGCTGTTTGTGACAAAATTTGTCTCTTGTGTTATGATATCCTAGAGTTATATATATTGTAAAATAAGTATTCTGAATAAAGATTTATTATTATTTATTATTATTAATATCAAGAAAAACTTGAATAATGCGATGCTGTTTGTTGTCCTTAATTAAAACACTTTTTTGATCCCCAGATATAATAATGCTGTGTGCCGTCGGTAGCTCCAAACTGATAAAGGTTCCGTCAATCGCAAAGATCCTGAGACAAGGGTAATGTCATCTTTGTAAATCTTTGGAAGGTACAGTTGGCAAGGTTATGATCAATATAATTTTGGCTTTGATCATAATTGTTTTAGTAGGTAATATTAATTTTTCCAACTTCAAAAAAGGAGGAGGTTCTCAATTCGTCTGAATATTTTTTTTCTTCATTTTTTTGTATGTTTTTTACGCGATTACTCCGTCAATTGTGGACCGAGCACCGTGAGCACTTAGAATAGGATTCGGGTTTGTACTTCTTTCTCACTCGCTCTCATACGTTCTTATGCGAGATTTTACCCGAAGCCAAATCCTATTCTAAAACGCCTTCCACACGATACAATTTGATACCCAATCAGATTTGCCAAATGAATTGATTACAATCTGATTGTCCGTCCACACGTATATTGAAGATCGCCAATTTTAGTTTTATTTGGTTGCCTCTGCTGAACGGACGTGTGTCAAGATGCCTCTTAACAAGTGTCAATAGTTTTCCATTTAGTGAACAATATCTCTAGAGAATTATGTTTTGCTCGCTTATTTTTATATAACTGATTTGACACATCTCTAAGGCATGTCAAATCTTTATAAAGATCTAAAATATCCTCCATTATTTGCCGTTCGGTACGAATTGAACATCAGCGTAACGTTGCCGTTATCCTCGTCCATCTTGAAACCATAATAGAGAATATGTATGATTTTTCTTATCGCATTTCTTAACAAAATATGGAAATACCGTAAAAGAGATGGCTAACAGTGAAATTAAAATTAAAATCGGCCTAAAAAATACGGATAATATAATCATTTAAAAACTACAAATTAGACAGAGAGATCTGACATGAACAGTGACGTCAGCGTGCATTACGGTCATATAAACTCCATGTTAAATTCTGTTTTGCTAGAAAGAGGTACAAATAAATTTTTAATGGCGTATATCTTGGTTATTTTTATAGTTATTCGAAAAACATTATTTCTCTACTGTTTGTTACGTGAAAGATTATTTATTAAAGCAAAAAAAATAATCATGCATATTCCTTATTAAAATTCAAAATACACAACGCACTGCATACACCCGATCTGCACGCGCCGCTTGCATGGTGACTACGTCAAAAAAAATCCCAAATAAGCGCCCACACCACCCGATTTGATTGGACACGATCAAGTCCAGCGGTCCCGACCAACCGGTGACCTTTGATTTCATATTGCTATCCAGACTACACAATTCGATTGCCAATCTAGTCAATTAGTCGTAAGATTGTGTCGTATGGAAGGGGTTTAAGTGCTCACGGGCTGTACGTTCTTTCTCTTGACACGAATAAAACAGATAAGTACAACTTACACGTTCGTTAATAGCATTTTTTTATAGTTACAGTAGACACTGATATCGTTTTACCCGTGCTTATCAGTACAACGGATAATTCGATACTAATTCTAAGAAAACCTGTCACAAAAATAATTTCGAAGCATTAAAAATAGCATTTAATTAGCCCACACGTTTTGCTGCCTGTGTTCTCGTTTTCTTTTTCTGTGCTAGAGAAAAAATGCTAGAAATATTTTGTCAGTTTAATAAACTAATGCCGACTGTACTACACGGGAGGAAAACCGGTAAAGTTTTAAAGGAGACGTGATATGGGGTTTATAAGTTTCCAGAATCAATGAGTTTTGTTTTAGTTTTAATAGGACAAAGAGTAGGTATACTTTGAGTTCTATAGTCATCATGTGGATAACTGTCACTTTTTGAGCATGTTGTAAGTGCAAGAGTGACGGATGCTTTATCCACATTTTCTTATCCACCGCGATAAAGGGGACCATAATAATTAAAAAAATATATGAAATACCAGTTTTTAATGGGACGAGGAAGTAAAGTGCGCTCTGGCTCGCATGGTCATTTGCAATCTCAAGACAGGAAAATCTTGCGGAGCGGACAAGACGCGTCAGAAATCACGTCAAACGTCACGTCACGTCACGTCGCGTCACGTCACGTCACATCGCGTCACGTGGTCGTGTCAGTTTTATATTACCTGAAATTTACTTTGATTAATCTTGAGACTTGAATCTAACTCAAGATCAGCTTATTAATACGGCCCTAAAACTCTTTGTACTAAGTTAAATTGCCTCAAGTCTAATTTCCTCAGCAGTTTTACATAGTGTGAACACTACTTAGCGATAGGTTTAGGAGGTATCTTGATTATTTAAGGTCGATACTGTTTTGAAATCATTCAGCAAACATGATTGTCTTCTTTTGCAAACATGAGCACAGTATCATTTTTATTGAACGTCATCTATTAATAGTTATTGGCGGAACAAGTAACCAGAGGAACAATTACACAGACATGGACACCAACTGTCAGTAACATCCATTGGACTAATCTACTTAGATATCAGTGGAGAATTACACGATGTAACGACAGCCATATCCTGAGGCATTATCGTTTTGTACACTCCGTAGCATTTGTAAACAGACAAGACTTCGATAAACCTATTTCATGTACCTACTAGGCACTAAATAGGCAATTCCTAGGAGACTGGTCATTATTTAACCCTTTTCAGTGGGGTTTTAAGACGGTTTTTTTGTGTTAAAATTTATTTTTTCGCTTTTTTTGATGTATTTAATATTATTGTAAGATTAACTATAACACATCACATTAAGAAACCATAGCCTAATACCAATTTCTCATCACCCTTAACAAAATGTCGCTGTCCAAGACACAGCTTAGAGCCGTTAATCATTGAGGAGTTCTCCCGGTACCTACTTCATCATCGCACTTTACCACTTGCATTATGATGAGTAAAAGTAGCTTCATATTTTTAGTAAATAAATCTTATCGCTGCCCCTGAATCACTTACGACTAAGGAGTTCCGGGGTTCATCTCTGGTCATCATCATCAGTTCCTCTTCACCAAATGGTGCTTTTAGAATGCAAATTCTTAGGGTCTTACAGGACCTCTTATACTAAAATCGCTATATATGTCCCTATAACTTTTGAGGAGCTCCCTTGATTTCTCATGGACCCCATCATCGGATCCTTAACCTTATGAAAATGGGATCAAGTTAAAAGTATATTCTTTGAGGAAAAAAAAAATTAGAAATCGGTTCATAAATGACGGAGTTCTGAGGTAACAAACATTTAAAAAATATTTCAACCGCATTGAGAACCTCCTTCTTTATTGAATTACGTTAAAAACAAACAGAAATAAGTGACAAAAGTGTTTTGGTCTCTTGGCAAATAAAGTTTAGAATAGGATCGTACGAGGAGATTCACTCAAACACGGCCAGAGCCGACTGTACGCTACAAGGTTGTGAACTGAGATGCTAGAATATTCTATGACTACACGCAATGTTCAGAGAGTAGTCCTCAAGACAGGGAGAGGGTTTCAGGTAGGTACTAGCTTCGATGCGATTAACCTTTATTCCACTTTGGTTTAGCCCATCTCCCCATCTCGCTTCGAAATCCTTTTCATACAGGATGAGTCTTTATAAAATGCATAAATTAAAATGAGGGACATTAAATTAAATATTATCGACGAAAGAAATGTTATTTTTTTTTATTTTCACTCTTGACGTGTTATACCACATCTAAACAAAAAAAAATTTTTTTCGTTGATAAAATTTAATTTAATATCCCCCATTTTATAGTTTACGTTAAATAATAATATTAATTTGACAGTAAGAACAGACTGTTATAACGTGAACAGTGTAATTACGATATTGAAGCAAGATGGTCTAAACGAAAGTAGAATAAATGCCAAGTTAATTTTGATTTGAGTTATAGTTTTTGATAATCATCCAATCATCCCTGGATGTTTAAATGAATTGCCCTTTCTGTACCATATTATAGCTCTACGCCTGTCTTCAAGCAAATCGCTGCTTATTACATATTCACATGTCACAACGCGAACGTCCTTACTGTTTACAAGCAAGAAATAGTAAATTTTACTTGACTATTGAGTTGCTTACGACTTGAGTTTTACTCTCTCAAGAAAGTGTTTTTTTTTATTTACTAGCTTTTGCCCTCGACTCCTTCCGCGTAGAAGTCGTTTATCGCTGCTCCTTCGGGAACTCCAATTTTCCGGAATAAAAAGTATCCTATGCCCTTCCCCAGGACTCAAACTATCTATCTATCTACCTTACTTAAGAAATGATTGATTCCCCATACAAACTTCCAGCCCCCTTTTCTCCCCCTTAAGGAATGAATTCCGGAATAAAAAGTATTCTATGTCCTTCCCCGGGACTCAAACTATCTCCATACCAAATTTCATCTAAATCAGTTTAGCGGTTTAAGCGTGAAACGGTAACAGACAGACAGAGAGACAGACAGAGTTACTTTCGCGTTTATAATATTATAGTACGGATTATGGATTAACAACAGATAATACAATGCTTTTGTGTAGAAAAATGGATACAAGTTATATTTTTACATATAATTGTTTCCTCGTAAATAAAGGTAACCTCAGCGTGCTTTTTGGGGTTCCGTAGCCAAAATGGCATAAACGGAACCCTTATAGCTTCGTCATGTCATCTTACCCAAAAACTACGAGATGTATATTGATGAAATGTGGAGTATAGGTGTCTTGTATAGGTCTGTTGTAGTTTGTATTTAAATAACAGAAATAAATCGTACATATTTTCACAGTTCTTTTAAAAACACTTTTCAGGTTTCTTAGCAATTGTTTTGATTAAATGAAATAATCACTCCGAAAGTTGCATAAATTGTGTCCCCTTTATGTTTTAAACTTTATGCCCAAAAAATATTATGAAAAAAATACAAAGGTACTTAATAAATACTTTCAACCAAAATTATTTTCAACATGGTCGGATATACCGTTTTTAAGTTATTGCCGAAAAACTGCGATTCTCAACAAAAGGAAGTAAGGGTCGTGAAGATACGCACTTTTGCTGGTGCACTTTTTCAGATTGTTTTTTGTATTTGTAGTAATGTCAACGGAACCCAACACTGGGCATGGCCCGACATGCTCTTGCCCGGTTTTTTCTTAGTTATTACTACTGTGAAAATGTTTATGGATTAACCGCTAAACAGATTTGGGTGAAATGTGGCCCGCAAACAGTCCTTATTCTGGATTGACGCATAGAATACTTTTTATTCCTGAAAATTCGATATTTCCTGCGAATAGCCATAAACGACTGCTATGCGGACGCAGTCGCGGGCAAAAGCTAGTGGCAACATAAACGCTAAAAGACGTATTCACTATTTGATTGATACGAGTAAAAGAAAAAATAAGCTTTTAAAAAAAAATAGAACCGTCTTCAAAAAAAACCCACTAAACAAGACGAAATAATGACCGGCTTCCTAGGAATTGCCTATTTGATGGGTGCCTAATAGGTACATGGAATATATCTAAGCCGGTGTCAAGTAGGTTTACACAATAGCAATGTCACATGATTCTTGCCACCGACTTCGATATATTCCATGTACCTATTAGGCACCCATCAAATAGGCAATTCCTAGGAAGCCGGTCATTATTTCGTCTTGTTTAGTGGGGTTTTTTTGAAGACGGTTCTATTTTTTATTAAAAAATTTTTTTCGTCTTTTTTTATTACATTTTCTTTTCGCCTTTTAGTGATACGAGTATAACTATCACTAAAAAAATCGCGTCAACACAAAATCGGTCGAGTTGAACTAATATATCGCTTAATAACGGATCCATGCGGATGACGTCACGTGGTATCCATTATTCTTGTATACCAAAACCTTCTCCAGAATGTAACAAATACTTTGCTGAAAACCCCATCTAAATCGGTTCAGCCAAACGCGAGATAATCGTGGACAAACATACATACATACATACATACATACATACATACATACATACATACATACAGGTCAAACTGAGAGCCTCCTTTTTTTTTGAAGTCGGTTAAAAAACCGACTTTATTATAAGCCCGCCATTGTGGTATTTTTAAACAAATGTATCCATGTGATCCATCATCTGTAGCACCCTATAATATGAAACATATTTTTTCCAGGCCAAACGACACCGATCCGCTAGATCTGCCACCGCCTGATTTAGTGGCTTGTGGGTGCTCGAAGATCTATGCTCCTATTTGCGCCTCTAATTCCAGGTCTTACTACAGCCCATGTGCCATGGAGTGCGAGGTCGGCCAGCAGCCAAATGTCACCGTATTGCATGTAGGGAACTGTCTACCGTATTAAATACAGTACAGTTCGAAAACCATCCGCTATGCTCGCAGTCGCACCGGATAGTATATTTGTCAGTCGTGTTTCGTAGAATACGCAACCACCGCAATATGTCAGAATAAAAGCTCTAGATATTAAAAAAAAAAACTAAGTAATTTAATAAAAATATAAAAAATCTGTTGTTCGTTGTTGTTGTTTTTGTTTAGTGATATATGTACAGATTGTGTCATAATTATTGGACATAAATACGAAATTATTACAGTGCAACACTATGACTGACTTTCAATGCTCTGAGATTTGTGATCCAGTTTGTGCCTCGAATGGGAAAGCACCAACTTAACAGTAGTGGATGCTCCAAGATTTATGAACCAGTTTGTGCCTCGAATGCCAAAGTCATATATACTTCAATCCACGCGCTATGGAATGCGACATAGGCCACAATGACACAGTCTTCGTTATTTACTCCGGAAACTGCGTACAATATAAAATACTCTTAAGTGTTTTTATATTTATTACATACTATATACATTAAAAGTTACCGGTTTTAAAGTGAAAATTTCGTAACAGGCGTTTCAGTTGAATATTGTTTTAGTTCACTAGTCCAATTTCGTTTGCCATCACTCCTTTCTATCACGCCATTTCTTGAAAATATTGACAAAAATGGTTTGAAATGCCAAACAAAGTGGCTCTTCTCGGTGGTATAATTACGACTTCTCTTCCGCCAACCTTTTCAGTTTTTGATACTACACGTACTACACTACAGCTAAAGTAACTAATCTTTGGCTTTGCCTTCTAGGATATTTATTAAGAAACTTTCGAGCCGTATCTGGCGCCTCATCGTCTGCGCTCTTCTACATTCTATTCGTTTTTAGGGTTCCGTACCTCAAAAGGAAAAAAGGAACCCTTATAGGATCACTTTGTTGTCCGTCTGTCTGTCTGTCTGTGTGTGTGTCTGTCAAAACCCTTTTTCTCAGGAACGCGTGAAGGTATCAAGTTGAAATTCATATCAAATACTTAGGTCTGCAATCCCTTGGATTAGTGAAAAAATCAAACATCTAAGGCAACGTAATCAAAAGATACGGCCGCTTACGCCGCATATTGAAGGGAATCTCAAGGGAATCAAAACCTATAGGGTACTTCCCGCTGACTTAGAATCATTTAATTTGGCAAGAAGCAATGTCTTATAGCACAAGTAGAGGAAAAAATCCGAAAACCGATAATTTGTAGTTACATCACATAAAAAACAAGTCCAGTATAAACTGACACTCACTAAGTACGAAAATGGATACTTATTGCGTGTCAGTTTATACTGGACTTTGTTTATATTGTATTCCCGTGATTTACGAACTATTGACATGCCTACAAGTTTGTGCGGATCCCTCGTTGCGCGAGTCCGACTCGCACTTGACCGGATTTTTTAATAAGTATACATCACTTTCTTCCTCACCACCTCTAAAGCCTCCTAGTTTCGTCCATCCTGCTAACCTCTTCCATTAAAACGTAATCTTTTATAGTATTATGTAATTCGAAGTCTTTTTATAATGCATTGTTGTTGTTACCTACACAATTTCGATAGCGCTCACATTTTGCCAACTAACCCAATTTTAAACGCCTTCGCTAGATGGCGCTGCAGTATAACCACACTCACTTTAACAGCTAATGCAATAAACAGAGTGACTCTTAACAAACTGAAGCAATATCACCGCGGACCGCTGAACCCACCACATTTAATTACGGCCTAACACGAACAGGAACAGGAATGGAAATAATAACGCAAATCCACGGGTTGATTCGTAGCTTGCCGCGTTCGGGGTAAGTTACAAGTGGAAGGCGTTGAAATAATTTTATCATCTCTCCTGTTCGGAAGGTAAGGAATTTATGGCTTTTCTATCCCTAGGAAGGAAAAGGATTTAAATAAAAATAATAGTGAATATGCATGATTTTTTTTTTGCTTTATAAAAAGTCATTCATACAACAAAGAGTAAAAAATAATAATTTACGAATAACTAATAAAAATGAACAGGAATATAAATAAACGATTAAAGATTTGTTTCTATCTCTTTCTAGCAAAACAGAATTTAACATGGAGTTTAAATGGCCGTAGTGCACGCTGACGTCACAGTAAATGTCGGATCTCTCTGTCTAATTAGTAGTTTTTAATGATTATTATTATCCGTATTGTTTGGCCGATTTTAATTTAAATTTCACTTTTTGCCATCTCTTTTACGGTTATTTCATATTTTGTTAAAAAATGCATATTCCCAATTGGTCAAACAATCGGCTATTTTTGATTTTTGGTAACAGACCATGGAAGAATCGTTAATGGACACTACGAAATATATCTGATAATGAAAAAAAGTTTCAAAAATAAAATATGTCTCGTATATTTTTTTTGACAATAATTAAAACAAATTAAACTCGTGACAAAAGAAAATATACAATTATTAGCTACTTTCTTCTCAGTCAAAATAAAAAGTAGAGCGTTTAACTCAGTTGAAAGGATCAATCGCACCCTCAAACTATAGGTATTCATCGACTGAGTAGAACTGAATGACGTAGCGTTAACAGAATAACATAGCTGCTCATAGTTTTTAAAATCGTTAATCATGTAAAATAAAGTTCAAAGTCTATCCCTTGAGCCGACCCACAAACCCTTGGAGAGTTGCATCGTCGAGATCACTCGAATAACCTTATTTGCCCCTGTACCTAATAACTCTAAACACCCCACAACATAAATTCAGTTACAAAGTTTTACTTTACCAAATTATGACAGAGTTTCATAACAAAATTGATGTGAATCTTTGCAAGGAGGATTGAGTGCGCTAAGTAACAAAATTATGGTTTTATAAGTTCAAAAGTTATAAATTCTTTAGTATTATTTTATTGAATAATTGTTTTTTTCATCCGACATTTCATTCTCAATTTCAGAGAATAGTAAAGTTATTTAGTTAACCCTTTACTTTGTTTCGCTGACCGGTAACCAGTTACTAGTCCAAAGTTTAGTTTCCGTTCCGTTCCGTTTTCAATGGATGATGGTGTAAAAGTGTATGATTTTGTCGTCAACTTATAAATAAATAAATATCTGCAACAATCTCACACAAATTGACCTAGTCCCAAACTAAGTTCTACGCTTGTACTATGGGTACTAGGCAACGATATACATACTTTTATAAAGAAATACATACTTAAATATATAAAAAACATCCACGACTCAGGACAAATACTCGCGCTCATCACACAAATATCTTCCCATATCGGGATTCAAACCCAGGACCGCTAACTTCGTAGGCAGGGTACCAACTAGGCTAACCGAGTCGTCGAAAAAGTTAAGAAACTTTCTGAAAATGAAGGTACATTCGACAAAAAGCGTGTCATAAAACTGCCAGCCTGTTATTTACTAGACAGTCCGGCTCTCAAAGGACTGTAGGTGTGTAATTAGAAATTATTTCTGGACCTCATGGTCTCCCAACCATCACCACCAACCTCCAACGTTTGAGACCAACGTTTGTCCTAACGAATCGCAAGTCCGAATTATCATTTGTCGTAACTGTTTTTCAGCTAATAAGGCGCGATTTATAGCGTCCCCAAGTAGCACTAAAGCTGTATAAGAGCTTATACAGCCAATATAACTCTAGTTTCGGCATTTTATGGTCTGTATAAGCTCTTATACAGCTCGTGAGCTGCTAGGTCACTCCGTGAGCTGTTAAAAGACCTTCGGGTTTGTACATCGCTCTCACTCGCTCTTATACGCTTTTACGCGAGTCTAGCCGACTTTACCCGAACCCGACTCCTATTCTAAGTGCTCATGGGCTGGACATTAAATTGGATGAACTTTTGTGAAAATGAGCATAAGTATTGCAAAATAAATCAAGCTACGATTGGTCGCCGCGTCCCACTTACTCAGGCTTCCACCCCATCTCTTAAGTAACTTCTCAGGGCTCATTTCCTTCCGGCTAAAGTTTCTGCAGTCCACAAACTAAGACAGGAAAAGTTGAAAACAGTTCCATCTCTAATGCTTTTAGTGTCCAAGATAACTATTTTAACAAGAACTAAAAACTATTTTTATAACAAGCTTCAAGGTTTTCTAGCAAGCATGTTTGTTTGTTAGTTTGTGAGTAGGTATGTATAGTACAAATTTAGCAAGTCTATTTTGACCTAGTTCAGTTTTATGGGTTTTATATCGAAAAACACCTTAACCGTCAGTCAAACATCTAATCTCGCTCATACATTATCTCTCTGTCATCTGCTACCACCTAGAATTAGACGCCGAAAATGTCGCTTCGTAATAAATATTCAATTAATAATCTCATCATCATCATCATTTCAGCCAAAACACGTCTTCCGGTACGCGGACGCCACTCGAAAACTCTAAATGTGGCGTTCTCAATATAAAGGGAACTTATGGAGGCAGACGGTTACGCCGTTTTTAGAACTGTTACCATATTATTCGTATAGTTACAAGAATAAGAAGAGCGTAACTGCCTTACTCCATAAGGTCCCTTTATATTGAGAACGTCACAAATGTAAATAGTTCAAAAATGTAAACAGTTTAAAAATAAACAGTTTTCTTCAGTAAAGCTGCACTTTCATTGAAGAATCCAACACGTTATTGGGAGAGAACGGGTCTAGTCCCATACATATTGTTGGCATAATGTAATGTTAGTCATAATTTTTTAGTCACACCCTTTCAGGCTGAAACTACAGGATTTAAATAAACCTCAATCGTATAGATTGGTTAGGTTAGGTTACTTTAATAAAAATCCTGAAATAATGTCGTGAAAAAATTGCATTATGACTTGCGAAAATTATGACTTAAAACACATTATGACTAACAATATTCGCAACCCATTATGGACCCTTATTGGGATATACCGAAACTGCAAATTATTTTCATTATAATGAATATAATTTACAATTATATTAATTATTGCTCGACTTGGCGGTAAACCCGATGACAATGCGCTTTAATGGTGCCTCAGCTAGCGCTCGAATGATGCAGGTTGTACCTCGAGCACGAATATTTCCTTCTATAGAGCCAGTAACGTTTACGTATCGTTATTGAGAAAATATGTATGGCTATTTGAACAGCGCCCCCGTGTTTGTGTTTACTATTAAAACTTCCTAGCACGAACTTTGAAGTTGACATTTGGTATCGTCGTCGAGGTGTAGGTGAATTAAAGTAAACGTAAAATAATGTATGGAAAAGTGAGCCTCTTAGAGGGGTTCGTGTTACAGGTTTGCCATACGGTGCGTTTTCGAATAGTAAAGGCTATTCGAAAGCGTGAAGTTTGACTGAAATGTTCGTGCACGCGGCCTCTGAAAGCGGCAACATGATTTTAACTGTACTATACGCCATAGTTTCATACACAGTCATTCACAAATTAAATAAGTAATTTCAATCTTAAAGCCTTTTATTTAGAAGGACGGGAACCGTTCAAAAATAGCCCAACATTAACCGGTGGGGGACCATTGAAACCAAACAAAAATGAAACTATTTATTATATTTCAGTTTAGTAGCAAAAAATAAATTAAAACCTTAAATACCTAAGTATACAATCAATGTTATTAATTCACTTAATAATGTAAACATACTCCTTTTTTCACGATTGTACCTAAATTTCGTGGATCACATATAAATTGGCATGTGTTTATAAATGTCTCGTTCAGTGAGGTACACACAGGAAAATAAACATCCGCGCACCTATAACACTCTACATCTGTTGAATTCATTTCTTCTAGAATAGGCCAGAAATGTTTGTAATTTTCCCGAAAAGTTAAGGGAATAGGAATTATACGTTGTGTGTATGGAAAGAACTGAGTTTGCGACGAGATCACAGTCAAAGCTATGATAAACAGATCTGTAAGAATAAAAAGCATTTTAAAATCATTTGCTCATAAAGTATGACCTTTCATGGTTGCAAGCACACATCACAAAAATCGGTCAAGCGCGATGTTTTTAAATATATTATAAAAGTAGAATCAAGTTCGAAGCTACGCTTAAATTGTTTATGAACTTTGTTTATGTTGACATGCATAAATTTCAAGACAAATATAAGTTTTTTTGTTAATTTTTCAATAATTACCAATTCTTGTAACTTCATTTAATTTTTTTCGTAAAATTTAAATAAATATCTATCAGTCAGTATTTTTTATATATTTTTTGACTCATAAACTTTGGAGATAATGGGAGAGAACAGTAAACTTTTGTAAATTTTCAACTTTAAAAATCAAAAAGTATGTAGCGAAAAGTATTTTCGGATCATGTGCTAGATAGACCCCTTTCATACGACACCCTATTTGTTATAAATAATAGAGTCATTTTCATTTTTCAACCCTCATTTTAGACCCAATATTGAAAAAGTTTCAATATCTATAAAACCATTTTTAAGTTTTTTGTTGCATAATTTAAAAGCAGGCAAGCAAGTTATAAAACTATGAAAATTTTAAAATTGGCAGCTTCGGTAGCTGCTGCTCAAAAAAACTACTTTGACAGTCAGGCAGAAGTTTCACTAGAAGGGTTTATTTTTACTATTTTTGTACGGAACCCTAAAAAGCAAACTTTACGCACTTAACTAGTGCGGATAAGTAACTTTTTTTTAAATTTTCCGACTTTTTATTTTGTAGCTTTTCCTCTTGCGTCGAACCGGTTTGAAGTTAGCTGCCTATATTTGTAATTAATAATAGTATTTTTGCATATACGACCCCCTAATTTGTTCTGGTTAACATAGGCCGGTAATTTTAAGCCGCTAACTTCACACCGGTGTTGTGCTGGGTGTCAGTGACCCTACAGTTTTTTTATTGGAGTGAAAATTTTATTGGATTGAAAAAAGCTAAATTAACAAGTTAAAAATACTTACGCCTAAACAACATGTTGATATGGTAAAAAATAACTGAATCTAGACAGCCGCTTCTACGTTTTGCTAAGATTTAGATTGAAACAAGAGATATATATAGCAACGAAAACACGTGAGTACACTATAAAAGACACGTGGTTTTTTAATGATCATTCACGGATGATAAAGTTTTTAATCTAGTTCATTGTTTTAACTGGCAAGGCAAAAGTTTATATGGTTACTAGCTTTTGCCCGCGACTTCGTCCGCGTAGAAGTCGTTTATCACTGCTCCCTCGGGAACTGTTCAACTTTTTGAGATAAAAAGTAGCCTATGTCCTTCCCCGGAACTCAGGCTATCTCCATACCAAATTTCATCGAAATCGGTTCAGCGGATTAGCCGTGAAAGCTTTACAGACAGAAAGACGCAAAAGTATGTCTACTTTCGCGTTTATAATATTAAGTATAGCAACCCGCCCTCGCTTCGCTTCGGTTATAAGTATAAGTTAAAATATAACCTATGTCCACCCTGAAACTTCATTCTAAATATCAGGGAAAGAATTTTAGAAATCAGATGGGTAGTTTCAGAGATTACCCCCTACATCTAAACTTATTAAGTACCTCTTCCTCCTCTTCTTAAGTAAGTCGTTTATCGTTTTTACCCTGGACACTATCAAATTGTCTGGGATAAAAAAGGTGCCAATCCAGGATAACAACTACCTGTGTGACAATTTCATCCGAATCCGTTCAACTAAGTATTTAGGCGTGACTGAAAAAAAAAATCATCCTAACATCCATACAAACTTTATTTAGCGTCGTCGCTGGGGTCAAAACCGATTTTTTTATCGAATTTCTATACAAAAACAAAAAAAAAACGGTCTATAGCTGGAGTTCGAACCCACAGTCTTTGCGTAGTAGGCCAACGCTCTAACCATCAGCCTATTCAGACGGAAGCAGCCACCCCGTAATTACGAACCCTTGTGCGAGAATTTTGCGTAAAAATACTGGAAAAACGAATTTTCCCAGACATTAGACCTAGTTAGATCGAATTTTCGCCCCCGTGAACCCCCGTGTCGAAATCTTTATCAAAATCCTTGGAGCCGTTTTCGAGAACGTGAACTGAGTACAAATATACGCAATCCTTCCGCCCCCGATTTCATCTGCGGAGAGTCCAGTACCTTTGTTAAAAAGTACAGATAAAGTTTTCATTATATCGTACGTATCATGCATGATGAGATAGAAACAAATTTAAACCATACGATTTTTTAAATCCTTTTCACTTTGCTAGGTAGGGTTAGAATTTCTAAAAACGCGAATACTCATATTTTATATATGAAGTAGTCTAGAAACGTATTTCCAAAATAACCAAACTCTTACAAATCTACACCCACAATTTCACCCCCTTAGGGTAGTATTTCCAACATCATCGAACGTAATACTTTTAGTTTGTAAGCAGTAGCCAAAACCAATTTTCACGTTCCGAACTTCAAAATTTACCAAATATTACCCCCATTTCATCCCCTTAGGAGTAGTTATCCAAAATCACCAAAAATTGTATTACTTTATTTGTTAACAGTAGCCTACATACCTATTTCCACGTTTCTAACTTCAAAACGAAAATAGTATTTTTTATTTATTAACAGTAAGTAGCCTAATATACCTATTTCCACATTTCTAAATTCAAAAATGACCAAATGCCCATACAAACTTTCATCCCTCCCGTTTCAACCCCTAGGGTGTAGTTTTTCCAAAATCACCTAGTGGTATTTTTTATCTCTTCATTTAGCCTATACACAAATTTCCATGTTTTTAACTTCAAAAAGGACCGACCTCCAATATAAACTTTAACCCCCCATTTCATCTTCTTAGGGGTAGGTAGTTATTAAAAATCACCGAAAATAGTATTTTATTTATTTATTTATAGTACCTATATACCTATTTCCACGTTTCTAACTTCAAAAATGTCCAAACTCCCATGCAAACTACCACCCCCCCATTTCATTTCCTTAGGGGTAGTTAGTCAATATCACCAAAGTTGTTTTTTATTTGTTAACGGTAGTCTTTATTTATAACAATTTCCATGTTTCTAACTTCAAACTTGACCGAACTACCATACAAACTTTAACCCCCCACTTTAACCCCTTAGGGATAGTTTATCCAAAATCGCTGATGGTAGTATTTTTTATTTGTTAACAGTAGCCTGTACACAAATTTCCATGTTTCTTACTTCAAAAATGACCAAACTCCCATGCAAACTACCACCCCCCATTTCATTCCCTTAGGGGTAGTTATACAAAATTGCCTTAAGTCGTTTTTATTTGTTAACAGTATTTTTATAGCAATTTTCAAGTTTCGAACTTCAAAAAGGACCAACCATTACCCCAAAGAAACTACCACCCCCTATTTCATTCTCTTAGGGGTAGTTTTTCCAAAATTGCCGGCGGTACTTTTTTTTATATTTGTAAACAGTAGCCTATATACCAATTTCCACGTTCCTTACTTCAAAAATGTCCAAACCCCTATACAAACTTTAACCCCCCATTTTAACCCCTTAGGGGTAGTTTATCCAAAATCGCTGAAGGTAGTATTTTTCATTTGTAAATAGTAGCCTTTATACCAATCTCCACGTTTCTATCTTTAAAAATGGATGACTTTCATACAAACTTCCAACCCCCTTTTTACCCCCTTAGGGGATGAATTTTGAATAATCCTTTCTTAGTGCACCCCTAGACCTCATAAGGAACTTACGTGCCAAATTTGGAATCTCTAGGCCCAGCGGTTTGGGCTGTGCGTTGATATGTCAGTCAGTCAGTCAGTTTCTTCTTTTATATATTTAGATGGTAAGTCCTCTGTAAATACCATAGATGCTATAAATTAATATTAATGTTATACATAATATGAATATAATATTATATCAGGTCCCAGGAATTTTTATGGAGCGGCTACTCATGTTTTAACTTCCTCAACTCTTGCTCAACTCAATTCTCAATTCAATTCTTCTACGAAATTTAATAGAACAGAATGTAACAATTTATTTGCATTAAACATGGGTCAGAAGGACGGCTAGCACAAGTGGTCCGCGACTAGTTTGTCGCTCGGATCTCCCTTTCTAACTCGTCTGTAACGATAGAGACGTACCGAGCGACACGCGAGAAAATACAAGATGTGCTAGCCGCTCAGATGAAAGAAATACATAATGAGGCGCCATACATATATGTCCTGCTGTGCCAGCGTCCAAATATAAAAAAAAAACATACTTTAATAATGATGATTATCCATTTAAATTAAAATGTCTAGAATTAAAATTATTTTAGAGAAACATATCCATATAAAATAAAAAACATTTTAATCATTGCAATTTTCATTCATTGTCTAGGAAGTCATTTACAATGGAGAAACAATTATCTATTAAGTATTTAAATAACAGTAGGTATTTGAAATTGTTTGATTGCATGTTCCTTAAAGTTACCAGGTAATTTATGGTATAATCTTATTAGATTCTACAGCCTGCCTATTGTATGGCTATTGCCAAACAAACATGTTTCGAAACAACGCGAGTCTTTGAGGATGGGCTAACAAGAATCGGTAGCATCAGGATTATAAGGATCGGTAGCATCAGGATCATAAGGATCGGTAGCATCAGGATCATAAGGATCGGTAGTATCAGGACCATAAGGATCGGTAGCATCAGGATCATAAGGATCGGTAGTATCAGGACCATAAGGATCGGTAGCATCAGGATCATAAGGATCGGTAGCATCAGGATTATAAGGATCGGTAGCATCAGGATTATAAGGATCGGTAGCATCAGGATCATAAGGATCGGTAGCATCAGGATCATAAGGATCGGTAGCATCAGGATTATAAGGATCGGTAGCATCAGGATCATAAGGATCGGTAGCATCAGGATTATAAGGATCGGTAGTATCAGGACCATAAGGATCGGTAGCATCAGGATCATAAGGATCGGTAGCATCAGGATTATAAGGATCGGTAGCATCAGGATCATAAGGATCGGTAGCATCAGGATCATAAGGATCGGTAGTATCAGGATCATAAGGATCGGTAGTATCAGGATTATAAGGATCGGTAGCATCAGGATCATAAGGATCGGTAGCATCAGGATCATAAGGATCGGTAGCATCAGGATTATAAGGATCGGTAGTATCAGGATCATAAGGATCGGTAGTATCAGGATCATAAGGATCGGTAGTATCAGGATTATAAGGATCGGTAGTATCAGGATCATAAGGATCGGTAGTATCAGGATCATAAGGATCGGTAGTATCAGGATTATAAGGATCGGTAGCATCAGGATCATAAGGATCGGTAGCATCAGGATTATAAGGATCGGTAGTATCAGGATCATAAGGATCGGTAGTATCAGGATTATAAGGATCGGTAGTATCAGGATTATAAGGATCGGTAGTATCAGGATCATAAGGATCGGTACTCAAGTAATCGTCGAATAAACATACAAACAAACTAGTGCCGGTTCAATAACTCTAAGATCTCACTTCACTGGGTTGATTAGTTACAAATGGACTTTTATTTGTCATACATCCTACTCGTAGGTATGTACATACAATATCCTGAAAAACCCAAAATTTGTATTACCCGACTGTGCGAAGCAAAAGGAAGGGTAATGTGGTTAACAGTCTGTATAATGTATGTATGTGACCGAAAATCAGATCTTCCACTCTAGCTCCTAAACTATTGGACCGATTTTAATAAAATGTGGTGTCATTATGATTCCAAACTCAAATTTGTAGGGATAAGAAATGTTCAGTTTAAACCGCTGACGCTTAAACTTCTCTTGTACAGTCACACCACTTGCTAACATTCTTTATTCGGTCGGGTTATTAAATCGTCAAATTTCAATAGTAATATTCCGTGTGCGATTTGACAACCCGACCGAATTAAAAATGTTAGCAAGTGGCTCAACAATCCCGTGATGTGACTGTACGTTTGAATTTACATTATTTTATAAATTTTATGTCAAAGTGACTCGGGTCTTGGAATAACACAAGATATATTTTTAAGAGTTTTATTTAGACCTATTGAATAGGTGAATAGGCATCTTCTGGGTGAGCTCGCTACATCGTAGACTGAATCTTCGTCCTCCAAGGGCGGGAGTTGGTCAAGAGCAAACCCATTATCAATAAATAAATAAAAAAAGACCTTTTTTTCTCACTAAAACAGTTAACTTATTAACTACCAACGTATGCAAATGCCCCTCCTGATTTCATAAGCGCCATAGATTTGTAAACAATTGAATAAACACCTGTTATGAAAGGTTAAGTACCTATTATATGCGGTATCGTTCACGCAAATAGGTACCCACGCTGACGGACATTCATAACATGGCCTTAAATCATTCATCGGGATGAGTGTACTATCTTGTGAATCAACGTTACTCAATACCATTAAAACTACAAGTACCAGAAATATCACACCTGAAACAAACAAAAATTTCAAATTTGACGACAAGTAAATACATCTGTCAATTAAATATAGCCTTCTCCTTGTCTATTTTCAAGTGTAAGAAAGGGAAAGGGCTAAATGTATTTGACTGATATGCTTTATTTGACGATTGTGAAACAGGCGGTAAGTTTGTTAAGGCAAACTTTACATCTTCATGCCAAACCGCTTAACATATTTTAAAGTACGGTAATAGCTGTGACAAAGTGATAGTAACATAGGTACTTAATAAACTAAAGTACAGACCCCCCTTATTCATAAACGCGCAATAAACCTATTTTAGTAACAGTAGGTATGCTTTGTCACCTTCTGTCATATACAAATACTTTTTGTGCAATAAAGAGTTTACATAATTTATATACATACATACAATACACTGATAAGTGCATACCTCCAGTATACCTATGTAATTTCGATACTTTGTGGTCAAACTAGTCCATAAGTTGTCATATACGTCGTTTAAAAAAAGTATCCTCCGTCCTTTCCTGGGGCTCAAGCTATCTCCGTACCAAATTCAATCTAAAATGTAAAGCGGTTGACATGAGAAGGTTTAAAAAAATCGAGGCAATATATTCTTCGGTATTTAACATTATACGTAATGTGAAAGATTATAAATTACTTCAAAATTCAATGTACGAGTAAGTATGTTTATCGAAGTCATTTCCTATAAGTAGTACAAGCTTAGTTTCGGACCGATATTTCGCACCTTTAGAAAGAAAGTGACCTAATACAAAATGTTAAGTTTTCTACTTCGAGTCATAAAATTATTGTTATAGAGACCTAATTCAAAATCTAAACATTTTGGATTGGGTCACTTTCATTCTGAAGGTGCGATTTATTTAATGTATAAACGCGACTAAAATAGGTCCCCCGCAGCTCAAATAAAAAATCAAATCAAATTCTCAAATTTAAAATAAATAATAGAAAAATAAGTAAAGTAAAATTGTTAAAAGTAAACTATTATTTCTGCTTACTGCATTTGGCCATTGTTGATCCGATAACCGCGCTCTCAATAAACTGATATAAAACAATCAAGTGACTTTTGATCAACGATCATTTATGCAGTCAACGCATTGGGGAAAGCTAAAAAACTACGAGTACTTTAAAGTGACTTCTTTTGTAGGTACTTTCTGAATAAAACGTACTAAATAACTAACGCTTTTTAACTTTTTATTAAAATTATGTCCAGTATAAGCTGTCACTCACTAAGTATGAGTGTTCATACTTAGTGCGTCTCAGTTTATACTGGACATTTTTTTATGTGATGTAACTATAAATTAACGGTTTTCGGATTTTTCCCTTTACTTGTGCTCTAAGACAATGCTCTTGCTAAATTTAATGATTCTAAGTTAACGGGAAATACCCTATAGGTTTTGATTCCCTTGAGATTCCCTTGAATATGCGGCATAAACGGCCGTATCTTTTGATTGCGTTGACTTAGACATTTGATTTTTTCACTGATCCAAGAAATTGCAGACTTAAGTATTTGATATTAATTTCAACTTGATACCTGCACGCGTTCCTGAGAAAAAGGGTCTTAACAGACACACAGACAAACAGACAGACAGACAGTCAGAGTCAGACAGACAGACGGACAACAAAGTGATCCTTTAAGGGTTCCTTTTCCCTTTTGAGGTACGGAACCCTAAAAATGTGAAAACGTTAGTTACTGCGTTTCAAAAATTGCGCAGCAGCAGAGCCGCATTACTGTAATAAAATGGCAATGACCTTCGTTTAATTTCTTTAATTAATGGTAACGTGACACGATGTCACGTGAGTCCGTCGTTATCAAGCCAGAAAAGTTTGGAGACTCATTAGGCAAATGCTGCACTGTTGCCTATCCTCCGGACTCCGGTGGTTCTGGATGTAGTTTTAAGACATACCCGTCCGTAATTAAGTTGGCAAGACTATTTTTTTTATGTTGCCACGTTATCGGTCTATGGTTTTAAAATAGTTTAAAGCAGCTCCACGCGTCCATCCACAGATAAATAAATTGAATCGCAGAAAGGTTGCCGCGAAGCTCGGTTGCCACAATCGATTTGCGGAATGCAGCAGCAGGAATGAAGAGATGCAAAATGATTTTAACCTCCGACTAAAAAAGACGGGTTATAACCCTGCTTATAAGCAAAGCCCGGAATTTTTGCGGCAAAACAAAAGACTCGCAATCTGGCTATAGTGTTTTTTTTTCGATATATCGATAGTTGTGTAATAGAAGAAAAAAAACGATTCACTAAATAAAACAATATTTAATAAATTATTTTACGTGAGGTTTATATAAAATTATACAGAAACAGATGCAATTTCTTCTTCGAAATCCACGTCAGTATACACAGCAGCACATAACATTTGATTTGGTTTGTGATAGCATTGATAAGTAGTGATAGGAGTAGATATACAAAATCATTAATTTCACTACATTCAAAGTTTTACCTCTTAGTTACCCGACGGGTTATTTTATCACTTGATATGATAAAGTATAGTTAAGATTTAGATGGAATAACACATATAAAACAACCATCGCGAATGTTTATAAAATAATGTAAATATATCGGCATGAGTTTTTTTTTTATATAATAATACTCGATATCGATAAAAAAGTGTTTCTAACACTAGCTAGATTGTGACAGTCTTTTGTTTTGCCGCGAAAATTCCGGGCTCTGGTTATAAGTATAACGTGTGTAACCGTGTATCTGTCTTGTCTGTGGTATCGTAGTTCCTATACGAGTCGCGTTGTCGCGGGTTTAACCCATTAATAGTTATTTATTATTTTCCTTATTCTTCTAACCCTACGGCTACACTTCGATGATTCGGGTGAAGGTTCGTGTTCGAGGCTAACGCGAACCTTCGCTGAATCGCTGAAGTGTGGCCGTAGAATAAACACTTGTTTTACCGTTTTGCTTGTAGTTTTCATGCACTGCTATGTTATTCTGTTAACGCTATGTCATTCAGTTCTACTCAGTCGATGAATAGCCGGCGAGTTTACGTCGTCCTTCAAGGTGGGTAAACGACATTCAACTGCCTGCACATTCATTTAGTCGCTGGTTTCACAGACGACCAATTGTGAAACCAGCACACAGCGTATTGTGCGTTAACAGAATAACATAGCAGTACCAGTTTGACGACACGGTTAGCCTAGTTGGTAGTGACCTTGCCCGCCAAGCTAGCGGTCCCCGGTTCGATACTCGGTAATGGCAAACATTTGTAATTACCCAAAGTCCCTATATAATTGAAGTTAAAACAAGGAAAAATTACTTACAAACAGTTCAAGATAAAATAGAATTATGAACGATATCTCTATTAAAGAGGTTAAAAGGACAACTCGCCGACAATACAACAAAAGAACTTGGCTTGTATTGTTCGATTCCACATCGCACAGAGTTCCTTATAAAAATCTTATTAGCCCAATGATAATAAGATTAATGTAGGCTTGGCTTTACATGCGATCTCACAAATTTTTACGGTGAAAGCTTTACATTGCGAGACTTGACATTTTTGTACATTTTATGTTTTTGATGGGATTAGATTTTGTGGACTAAGCACTATCTGAATACAAAAATGTTAGTTTATGTGTCTGCTAGAAGTAGAAGTACCTTCGGATTTTGATGATCGGTGAGTCAGTCAGTAACAAAATTAAGGAACTTTGACTTGCAATAATTCTTAAACTTATTTTGGAAATATATCTAGCTATGTAATGCCCTCTTGGTGACTGAAAATTTAGTATTCTAGTTTTGTCCACAACGAAGTTACAGGGGGGTCAAAAATGGCCCGAATGGTTTCGGGAAAAGTATGTTACGGCCGTGCCTTTTTCTGTTCGACTTGGCGGGGGCACTACCGTGCCCCTAAATTCGTGATTCTAACTTTTTATGAGTCCTAACCCCTAAGAGGTAGTCAAAAGCAAGCGCATTATCAATAAAAAAAGTTAGATCGACAGATGGCGTTGTATCACCCTTCCTGTAAAACAAGTTTGAATTTTGCTGCGCAAATAATGACGGTGTGTGGCTGTCAATTAGCAATAATGTGCACTAATACATTGTATCGGTTTACTGCTAATGAATACTCATAAAGTTTATATTATTCACAATACTGAAGTCAATGTTAAATTGCAATTTCATTTAGAGATCGAAGCAATTATGGAAGCTATGCGACTAGGTAAGTTTTAAAAATGATATTGTTTGACCTAAAAAGTCAATATCATAATTCGGACTAACATTAGGTATGGAATGCAATAAACGTTTGAGTATTTTGAGTATTGATGAAAAATAAATAAACCTAAGCATTTAAGCAAATAAAAAAATATTAATATGATGATAACAATAATAAATATTTTGTCAACTTTCATTTACATGAGAGTTATTGATGTTACTATCATCTCGAGTGTTCTCAGGAATCACCGATTAGAGATTAGAACGAAACAGACAGACACTCAAACATGTGAAAGTAAGGGGGCTTCTAAACGAGCATTGTTTTCACGGCAATGTGTGGCCGGCAATTATCTGCATCTTGCTCTAGCATAAGAAGGAAGAGTGAACCAGTAACAGTTGCAGACCACACATTGCCGTTAAAAGATGATCGTTTACCAGCCTCTTAATAAAAAGCTTGTAGGTTATTAATTAATAAAAAACAATATTAATGTCTTGGTTGTTTTAGTTGTGGGGTATTGCATATTATCATCATATGCATTCTTATTTGTATATGCCTGGCTTCCTATGACGAATTGGATGCAGGCTGGCTGGGACGCTGGTTCGAATTTGGCGCAGGCTGGCTTGGACGTTGGTTCGAATTTGGCGCAGGCTGGCTTGGAGACTGGCCGGAACTGGGGACAGGCTGGCTTGGCTGCTGGCCAGTATTGGGGGCAGGCTGGCTTGGAGACTGGCCAGTCTTGGGGGCAGGCTGGCTTGGGTGCTGGCCAGTCTTTGCGGCAGGCTGGCTTGGGTGTTGGCCAGCGTTGGTCGCAGACTGGCCAAGAATTGTTGGATGATGTGAATAGACCAATTGGGAGATATGCGTATGTTCCCGCACCATATGTCCCAAAAGAAAATGAAGTTATGGACGTGAAACAGGTTCAAAGTGATTTTTATGATGAAATACCTGATAGACTACCATTGTTGGAATCAATACATGACTGTGACTGCCCCAGAATTTATATGCCGGTTTGCGGAACTGACAACAGGACATATACAAACCTCTGTTGGATGAACTGTTATAATGTCATCAAGCAAGCCATAAAACACGATTATCATGTTACCGAATTGTTCTATGTGGGCTTGTGCATTCAATTCATAGAGCCTTTCGAATATTAACGATTAATAAAACGAACCTTTGTAACTTACCCATGTTTTACTTGAACCCTTAAGGTGCTGATAGACTTGAGCATTTACGCGACCATTCGCTAGAATGATCGACGAAATGCACGATCTGATTGGCCCTTCGAACTGAACAACCAATCAGATCGCACATTTCGTCGATCATTCAAGCGAATGCTCGAGTAAATGCTCAAGTCTATCAGTACCTTTAACTTGAAAGTGTTGCTTTAACACAAACCATTCCGCCATCCATCCATCCAGCCCATATCTGCCCACTGTTGGGTACCCTCTTCCTCATGTCAGCCTATTCGATCCTGCGCTAATCGCATCCATTATCTCCCAAGTCCCACCGTTTTACGGATTTCGTCCATCCAACGGGCAGGTGGTCGGCCCACGAATTGTTTTGAATTCCTTGGCCATCATTCAGTAACTAACTTCGTCCATCTGGCATCATTCCGTATCGCCAAGTATCCCTCCCGTCTACTTAAGGTCCTTATTCGTTCTCCTATTTCACCCCACTTTGTTTTATACAGAGTGTCCCGCGATAAAGTGCACATAAGATTGTCCCTGACATATTAATATTATATATTATAAAAGGCTATTTTTTAATAACTTTAACTTATTTCGTTCAGTTTAAATGACAATTTTTTTTCTCTTTCATAGAAAATATATCGCAAAGTTCGAACACGTGGATGTCTCTTGTATGAAATAAGTTTTATGACAGTTTTTTGTTGCAGACTGTACATGTAATACTGTTAATGACCCATTATTAAACTCGAAAGACCTACTAAGTGTGGAGTTCCATTTAAACAGGCGGTTAAAGGTTTGATGGCTGTCAAAATGTTTTGACCAATGGATTAAGATTTAACAGACCGTTAAATTGGTTGGTGAAATCCGACATAAATAGTTATTACATTTGCTACATTTTACTACACAGAACCAAACTGGTTGGTTAGTTACAAGTGAAATTAATAATAGCGAGTAAAAATCTAAAGGTCAAATAAATTTATATCAAATCAAAAACACGAATAATTAGTCGAAAAATATTTATTTATACATGTTTTGTAATATTCGATCTTCCGATTTTAATGAATATGAGTGCACGGAGAAAAAAATATTCTACAATATTACCAGATTTTATTGTAGCTATGATTCTGGTGTAGGAAAACAGATTTCAGCTATGGTTAACAGATTTTATTTTAATGACAACAAGTCATATTTTTGTTAATACTAAAATATTCTAGTTAAAATATTCTAGTACACGAAAACTTTGATATTGTAGTGGTTACTATCTAATAGTTACAGAGTAAAATATGCATTTAGCGTCCAACAGGTTTTGTATACTACACAAAATTTGTTTCCTACGATACTAGGTAAATGGTAACAGGTACTAGAAATTATGTTGTACAGAAGTAGAATTTTATATTAATGTGTAAAAATGTGTGTATAGTTGTCACATATAATACAATATTCTGTTACACGGAACTAGATTTTTTTCTCCGTGTGCGTTAGCGCAGCAACCTCGAAATGATTTTTTGATGACCAGACAATTTTAAAAATTATTAATCAAAGTTGTCTGGCATTTTTTTTTTTTGCCTTTATTAAAGCATTCGATTGCATTGCAGCGCGATACAACGTGGGAATTGGAACGTAATGGCAGTGTGTCACGGCAGGTAATAACTGGAAACCTGTTATCTAATGTACCTACCTGACGTCGGTAAAATGTACAATTACTTGCCTCTCACAATCAAAAAATTTAAAAAAGCGTATATTTTTGTAGGCAGTTAGTGTTTTTTTAATACGAAAATGCGGTGTGGAAAAATCTGAAACTATAAGAGATAGGGAAATTTGTTATGACGTCGATTCAAAATTTAAGCGAAAAGATTCATGCATTGACAATCAGTGCCTAAAATAATTAAAAAAATAACAAAAATATTTCCGGGTTCGATGCCCGGTGGTGTACCTATGACTTTTTGGGAATCTTAAAATACAGTTCTGATGAACTAAAAAAATAAATTAATTAAAAAAATCAAAAATCCCGATAGCTTTAAAAAACATCAACTGAAAAGCTAAAAACAAGCCCTATAATCTAAATAATATAACTTTAGTGTCAGAAAAAGTATTGTAGTCGGGGACAAGCAAATAATTAAGTACAAAGTGGTGCTCTTTAAGCGAAAATATTTAAAGTACAAAAAAATATATTTCCAATTATTTACTTGTCCCCGCCCTTCATTATATTTTCTGATACTTAAGTTATATTCTTTGGATTATAGGGCTTGTTTTTCGATTTTCAATTGATATTTCTTAAAGCAGTCGGGTTTTCTGATTTAATAAATTAATTTATTTTTATTTCATACTTTATTAGTTTTTATTAAAATGGTAGCATCAACGTGTTATAATATAGCTTTCATTTCATTTGATACCCATATTGATATAATTTTTTTTTATTCCCTTCCTATTTTTTTCGCGGACGCCATATTGAAATATTATATACCCAATGTCACTCCATCAATTAAGACAAATCGAATGACACCTCATAATGTTAAAATCCGTCAAGCGGTTTAGGCTGCAGAGTCAGAGCGTACTAAAGAGATATAAATAGACATACTTATGGTACCTACATACATACCTACATACATACGCTTGAAAAACAAAACCCTCCTTCGGACAGTCGGGTAAAAATAATTGTTTTTTTACCCAGGACGCATCAATATTGTAACGAAATAACTCAACTGCAGCAATCAAAATAAATCCCATTTGAGAAATTCAAAGGCAATCACGTCAAAAGCTTCAAGAATAGGAAAAGTTATATTAAGGTTTCTAAGTAATAGAGAACACGCGAATTCAGAATACCTATAAAGTTGGGGTTCGAAAGAACTGGTAGAACGGTTGTGAATAACGTTAAAGGGTCATTTAGCGTAGATATTGTAAAAAGAAGTTTTGTTACAAAATCAAATCAAAATTACTACGCTCTTAGATAAATACAAAAACTTACTTATAAAACATTATCACTAACATATACCAATGATTAAAAAAAAGAAATTGGGACAATTTTTCAAAACCCCACATAAAATCTTGCAGCTGAAGTTATCGCTTTCCTTTTCTTTGTCATATGCAAAAAAGAGACAACGCTAAAAGCCTTCTGACATATAGTATTATCTATAAATTGAGAAATAAACCCAACGAGCCTATTTATGGTCGCCTTTATCGCGGTGGATGAACGTGGATAAAACAGCTGTCACTTTCTAACCAGTATGTAAGTGCGATAGTGACGGATGCTTATCCCACATCTTATCCACGGCGATAAAGGCGGGTTTACTAATGATTCGAAACCGCACGTTTCGCAAACTGTTTCATTTCGCAACCATTTCATTTTGCCAAACGCTTTTTTTCTGAAACTGTAAATATTTCGGAATTTTTATAAAACTACCCTAACCTAACCAATAGGGTCCTGATGGTCCTCAAAGAAAACCTGAAATATTTACAGTTTCGGAAAAATAAAACGTTTGGCCAAATGAAACGGTTGGGAAATGAAACAGTTTGCCAAACGTTTATCGCTGAAATGGAAGGACACCATAAAGGCGACCATAATACGCTGGTTGAAAACTCAGCTTTTCGGTGATATAGCAGCGGCTACATCGTGTATCTTCTGAATGTGTCTCTGTCGCTATGGACTAGTTAGAAAGGGATATCCGAACAATAAACAAGTTGGGAACAATATGTGCTTGGTAGCTGTTGTCCTGATTTCGGTGTCGTGCTGGCTGGCTGGCTGGGTAAAAGTACCTATGGACAGTGCTCCAGTTATGAACAATCCAATAAATATAAGCTTCCGAGATTTGATTGAAATTATGCGGTATCGGGTAAATTTCCGGGCGTTTCAACCGCCGGCAATAGTGTTTTCTGTATATATAGGAATTCAATGACACTACAGCAACTTCTGATGCCAATATAAACTACACCCCCGGTTCTGCTTTTGTTTACGTCAGAAGTTGCTGTAGTGTCTTGGTTTTGTCAATAATATATTGAAAACGGCCATTCTCCGAACGTTTCAACCGCCCGTCGTCCTTCTTATTAACAAGTGTGACAATGACGCTGCGGCCCCGATTCAATCAGTACGAATCAGTCCCGAGATGTAGTTTCGTGTGCGTGGCTAGCGCCGCCCACAGCCGTACGGACGCGTACGCACACATGCAAACCGCGCGATGTACCTACCTTTGTTTGAAGTTGGACTACTTTTCTATCTATACTCTGCTAATGTCATCTATAATTGTGTGAATGCCGTTCCTTTAAACGTTATTCGAACTTCAAACCGAAAGCCTGTATTTACACACATGTAAACTTTCATTCATTTGTTCGATCCATCCGTGCCAGCTCTTGTGAATCGACCTTTAACGTTGTTTACCCCCCGTGGAAAAAATTGTATGGAACATTTTTGAAAGCTACGCAATTACAGCGTCGCCTGACAATCCTCTTATAAAATCATGTAAACTGAAAATAAAATTTCCCACACATGAACTCGAAGCAATTAAATACTTGGTGATTGCAGAACTCATTGCCCTCGTTTTGCATTCAAACATCACCAAAATTACATTCCTACATCATAATATAAAATCTGTTTTACGTACTTAGCTTTAGGTGCTAAGATCGTTTTTGAACGGCAAAGTTAAGTTGGTAAATCGGTAAGAACGAAGGCGCGACTCTGCCAAATTGTTTCCAGAACGTCTTAATGGGAAGACTGTTCTTACGTCAGGCAAATTAAGCGGAAAATTTTACATTTTGGAGCATCGGGTCGGGCAAAGTGGGGTAACACCGACTCCGTGGTTGTTGAACAACTAAATGTTTAGATAAGTGTTTGAATAACTATTAAATAGACGAAAACCCACGTTACTATTGGGACCCTTACTTTAAGAGCCTGTAATTGTTAAATGACCCATCGGATTTCCACCAAACTTAGCTCTAAGAACACACTCGATCAAGTCACCTGTCAAACAAAAAAAATAAATTGGTTCATCCGATTTGGAACTAGACATAGACAGATCCGCAGATACACAGACACACAGAGACGCAGATATGTAAATACGCTCTAACTGTTTTACGTTGGGAGTAAATTGACTTTAATTTAATTAATAAATCAGATATATTGGTCTCCACTTTTTCTCGACTTTGGAGTTCTATTCCACGTTGATTTAATCTAAGTATGCTTTTTACCCTCTCGTTGTGAGTGGAGGCCTGTGCCCAGCAGTGGGACGTATATAGGCTGGATCATCATCATGCTTTTTAGAGGCCCCGCTATTATTTTACTATGATACAGGTGTTTTTGCTCTCATACTAAGAATTATCAAAACTGTAGAACTCGTTCCGAAAAAAATCCGAAAATAACTATTTCAGTTTATATACTTAATATGTTGTGTAGGTGAATGAAAATCGGTCAAAGTCAGTCAAAGACCTTTTATCTTATTTTCGTGTCGGTGTATCTGTCTGTGGCATCGTAGCTCCCAAACGGATGAACCGATTTTGGTTTTATTTTTTTGTTTAAAAAGTGACTTAATCGAGATTGTTCTTAGCTAAGTTTGGTGAAAATCCGTTGGGCTATTTAAGAGTTAAGAGCCCTCATTTTGTGTTTATTTTTATTGGCGTTTTTATTTAAACTTCAAAAAACTTCAAAAATCATTTATTGCCACAATTTACAACTTAGGTACATAGCACAATAATATATTATTCATAATAAAGTTACTGGCAAAAGGCTCAGGACTCAGCATATGCTGTGAGACTGGTGTCTGCACAGCGCTGTTTTTCAGCCTGTACCTCCTCCTTAAATAATCGTTATGGTTCACTAATGTTTACCAACCGCACGATTCCCAAACTGTTTCATTTCCCAACCGCTTCATTTGGCCAAACGCTTTTTTTTTCTGAAACTGTAAATATTTCAGGATTTTTATAAATCTAACCTAACCAATATGGTTCTACACGATGGTCCTAAAATAATTCCTGAAATATTTCAGGATTTTTATAAATCTAACCTAACCAATATGGTTCTACACGATGGTCCTAAAATAATTCCTGAAATATTTACCAATTAATATTTATTAAGGTCGCAGGAAACCGCTGGATGACAGCAGCAGAGGACGGATCGTTGTGGAAACCCTTGGGGAAGGCCTTTGTCCAGCAGTGGACGTCTTGCGGCTGATGATGATGATTTAGTTTGGCCAAATGAAACGATTGGGAAATTAAACAGTTTGGGAACCCTTTTTCGCCCAAATTAAAGGGTACCAATAGTTATAGATACTAGAATTTATGACTCAGTCAAGATTATGCTTGAGTGAGTCAAAGGTTAAATTGTGTTAATTTTACAGTAGATAAGTTTTTATAAGTATCATACTTTTTCAGTTCACCTACTTTAGAAATAATCTTTTAACTAGCGATTCGCCCCGGCTTCACACGGGTGCACCTAAGCAGAGCACCTAAATCTTCATGAATTATAGATTTAAATCTTCCTCATGAATCCTCCGTTTATTGGTTAAAACCGTATAAAAATCCGTTCAGTAGTTTTTGAGTTTATCGCGTTTAGACGGACAGACAGATTTGTCGAGAATGGCGTTGGGCATTGAGTCTGATAATTGAACATTTAATAAATAATAGAAGTCAAGACATAAACGCGGCACACGTCGGCAATGGTGGGATGAATTGTGTTCCTTTTGGAAGGACAGAACAGGGAAACCTGGAGAAAGTTAGGGGGATTTTTGCCCAGCAATGGGACACAACAGGCTCTTAATAATAATATTTATCTTTCTTTACCTGACTAATGACATTTTATGATATCTAATTCGGTAAATGAGAATGTTTACGATATTTACTAGGACACAAAAGGTGGGCTTGCAATTAAGTCTTGTAGTCCTAATTGTTTTTCAAAAACAAGAAGTTGCCTTATATAAACTTTACGTGTTATTACTGAAAACTTGTTTAAACTTAAGTAAATATACGTACATAATTACATATTTATCAAATAACCTAACCTAACCGAGATAAAAAACCCCGGACAAAATTTCGACACCTACAGTACAGTCGCCATCATATATATCGCAGCAAACAAGGTGCTCACCAATATCGGAACACGACTCTATTGTCAAGGCGTTAGAGTGCATGTTCAGATATTTTTGCCCACTCTGATATGTACAGATATATTTGATGGCGAACTGTACAAGCTTGCTCGTCGTTTTTACGTTCATTCGAGCAAGTTCGAACATGTGTACCAGCAAAGCTTAAGTTATTTACTAACATTAATGTTCGAACTTGCTAATATACGTAAAAACGACGAGCAAGCTTATACGTGGAGACCAAGCGTATCTCTTAAATGGCTTAACTCATTTTCATGAAACTAAGCTAAGGCTGTGATTAAATCACCTTTGTAAAAAAAAAAAACAAAATTGGTCCATCCGTTCAGGAGCTACAATGCCACAGACAGACACACACACACACGGATACATCTTTATTATTACTTAATTTATTTGTTACTTTTTTTAATGTATGTAACAAAATTAATTTTAATGAGGCAATACAATCAAAAGATTCCCAGCTGTGTCTCTCTTGACCGAAACTGTCACAATTTACAACACGTCGCAAATTGCTTGCTAACACTGCGTTGTTATCTGTCACCGTCAGACACAGTTCTAGCCTGAGCGTTCGTTGTCAACACTTTCACGTCGTCTTATAACAGAAATAACTTATTTGTTACTTACAAATAAGATTAAACAGCCAACTGTGAAGTTTAGAGCTATAATAAAAATAATTACCGCGAAATAAATTATGATGATAATAATTAACTTTGAGACCAACGGTTTTGAGGTTACGATAACGGATTCAATAAAGAAGCTAGTTCATTTAATTGTGATAAACTTCCTAAGGTCCAGTTTTACGGGATTTAATTAATTACTAAACTCACACTTAGGTCTAACGATGCTCCTTTAATTTTAGCACGTTTTTTGAAGCAATACCCGTAGTCAGATTATATGCAGTGTCACTACCAACTAGGCTTACCACGTCATAATACTTTTACCGCGCTTTGAATTACTTAACCATTCATATATACAGGGTGTCCAGGGATAAAGTGCACAAACGAATAAGGGTGAAACTACATGTGAATTTATCACGGAAAATTAAAAAAAAAATTACAATAATAATTACTTATTGTAAACCCTACGCAAAATTTATTCATTTTTTTTTCCGTGATAAAATCACATGTAGTTTCACCCTTATTCGTTTGTGCACTTTATCCCTAGACACCATGTATAAGGGCCTGTTTCACAATCTACAAGTAAATTCATCTGCCAGTTAAAGATAGCCTTCTCCCTATCTATTGTCAGGTGTAAGAAAAGGAAAGGGCTAACTTTATTTGACATATGTTTCACTTGACGATTGTGAAACAGGCGGTAAGTGTGATTAATAAATAACCGCGATAGTTTAAAAATGTGTAATAATACATAACAGTTGTTGTGCCTAACGAAATGCTTCTCCCTTGCTGCCACCGCTCGGCCTAGCACTATGTAGTTGTGAACACAGAACTTAAGTGGCAGCACAATATTGAAACTCACTGTTCTGACATAAACAAGTTACTCTGTGTAACACAAACGTTGATTTCAAAAACCTTTGTATTCGTGGTGTGTTTTAAAATCGCGGGAGAACACGCCAACCAAGCCCAAAACAACGTTACGCTGACTAGCGTCTTTTGAGCGTCGGCGTCCTGCGTCTAGTGCATAACGCAATCGCAATCCCCTCGCCCCGCTACCCGCTACCGCGGCACCGCGGGCGCAGGGAAAGACGGTAGTGTGGTGGGGGGGCTCTGGTAAACCAACTCATCCAACTGTCCAATCAGTGGCTAGTCCCACCTGTTACCACTAAGAAAAGTCAAGTGCGAGTCGAACTCGCGCACTGAGGGTTCCATACACATTTGGCCAGTTTTTAGTATTTGTTGTTTTTCTATAGGGTTTGTTCTATAATCATACCAAATTTGGACGGCTGTATATTGCACCGTTTTTACGATAGAAAATACAAAAAAAACGTTGATAAACTCGATCCCCTTTTACTTGTTGACTTTTTATTATTTGTTAGAAAATCCACCGTTATATCACATAATACAGCTCTACCCTTAAATTGGCAAAAATAAAAAAGTCGCGTGTTCCAACCTCTTTAGATTAAAAAAAGCATAAGATAAGTCACAAAAATATAAGAAAGTTAATGTTATGTTATGTGCACTGCGATGTACAGTGCCAGTTTAAGGGTTAAAGTTAGGACGGACGGACGAACGGACGGACAGACAGCATAGGCTTAGTAATAGGGTCCCGTTAGGCACCCTTCGGGTACGGAACCCTAAAAACTAGTTTAAAGTACTGTTTTACATTTCGAACTTAGCCCTTAAACTTGTGTTATTTACTTAACCTTAACTGATGCTGGTTGAGATCCTTAGTGAGTGGTTAATATCAAGCAACGTCTACCACTGGATTGATACAAGCTTGACTGTTACGACTGAGTTATTATTTTCAGTGCCAAATGGCTCGATAAGGGGTCTACTTTCTATAGAAATCAGGGAGCCTGGCCTGAATGTGAATAAAGATTATCCGTAGCCTTGCAGACAGTTTAAGTAATGGGTCAGTTAGTGAGCAAGATAAATTTGTTCATTTTAGGCCAGATTGCCTATCATTCTTGGGATAATCTACTCCGTTAAAGCCTTAAATAATTTACTCGTCGAGTTGAATTCGTTCTATAATAGCAACATATTAAAAAAGTTTTTTAACAAGCATTTCTATTTTATTTAATTGGAATCCAAGCCAGAGAGTAGAAGAGGTAGACTAAGGGCCGTATTAATAAACTCATCTCAGCTCTGATCCCCGTCACAAGATGCGTCAAAAATGACAGTTTTCTATGGACTGACGTTTACTTTGACTTATCTTGAGACGGGGATCACAGTTGATATGAGTTTATTAATACGGCCCTAAGGGTCAATGTTTATATCAGTAACGTATCATTGATGCTCGATCGTTTACGTAAGCAATCGAAGCGATTGTTAATGTTCTACGTCATTGAGAGCGAATGATATTAATTTAGAGTGACGGTAAATAACACGCCGTACATTGACATTCAATGACGGCACATGGCAATTGATTTTAAGATATTCGACGCCGGTGCCACGTTTGGTGTAGCAAATTACATACATTTGGAGGATATGCAGCGGCGAAAGTGTTTTTTCTCAATGAAGTTTAGCAATTAACTGAGGCGTAAGCAATTTATTGCACCTTCAATCGAAGTTTCAATTGCCCATCATTTGAAACCTCCAGTCGCGTAACATTGACGTTATCATTGACAATCGCAAATGATCGTTTCGGGAAGCCCTAAGAAGGAACAGGTAGGACGAACTGGACCACTTCTGGTTTTTGCCCATGAGTGAGGCACAAAATATGAACACTGATATAATAATAATAAAATGTTAATGCTAAAATTTTGACGATAATATTATGTCGACATTTGATCTCTATTTTAGTATTTCTTATTAGCTAATCAGTACTACCTATCAAAATTGTATTCTTCACGTAGATTTATATTATTTTCTTTTGTATTTGAGACATTTTTGTATTTACCTGATTGAATTAGACCGTACTTACTTATCTAGGTTCTAGACAACAATAAATATACTTATATAGAATAAATGTACACTTAGAAAACATCCAAGACAGAACCAAATAAATATTTATCCGTACTGGAAAAACCCGGGACCGCTAGCTTCACATATCTTCCAATTATGCATAAACGGCTGAACGGATTTGAATGATATTCGGCACGCACACGAGCGTCTGCTCCCAAAGTCCTGGGCAATCACTATTATTAAATAAATTAAATCGACAGAGCTAAAACTCTCCCCAAAGAGTTTCTTAGCGGTAAGGACGGACCCAATTTGTCAACTTCCCCAATCTTGTCCCAACTTTGTAGCGCAACAAGAGTTGTTATGTCACCAGTTGGGTCACTTGTTGATATTGGCTGCGAGAATAACGATTTATTTAATACTAGAGTTTATAATATGGCAGAAACCGGTGCGCCAGAGTACGCAGCATTATTTTTAGTCTGAATGTACTTTATTATGTGTTAATTTACCATCGCAACGTTGAAAGTTATTTAAATAAATTAAAAATATTTATTTGGCACATAAAAAAAATTTGCTTACAAAGAAATTTTTTACTCTTAACCTTTTAAGGCCTCTTGTACAATAAAATGCACATAATACGGCAAAGGAGATAGAGTGTAATTTCTTTTGTTTTTATGACTGACAGTTAAATTAGAAAATAGACTCTATTTTATTCAGAATAGCTTCATATTCCATTGGCAAATTTCGTTGTATGGTGGGCCTTAGTACAGTTTTTAAATTACGAAAATTTTGAAAGTGGACTGTCAGTGTCTCTACTAACAAAAAAAAACCATAAGCGATGATAGATTTACGAACAGAAACAAACAAAGGCTTCAAAACTTTAAACACCGTTTTAAAATCAGCGTATAAAATGAACGAGTTCGAAAGTTTTCCTTCAATACAACGAAGTTGTCGTTGGACTCATTTTTTAGGATCGCGATAAAGGGCTCCAATTACGTCTAATGGCCGACCAAGTTTGAGGAACTCAGTCGTTGGACGTCCACGTAATTTATGGGGCGATGGGCAGCCCCTGCGCGATTTTCTAACGCGTCAATAATAAGCGCGATTTGTATATACCTGGAAAACCGAGCGGCGCTCGGGTCGAAACCGAATCTTCATCGATTTTCCATACAAAAACAAATAAAAACCTAACCAAAAAAAACTGATCCATAGCTGGGGTTCGAACCCCCGCGGTCTTTGCGAAGTAGGCCAACTCTAACCATCAGTCTATTCAGACGGCTGCTGTGCAGTTGCTCCCGAAATTACGAGCCATATTGCGCGGGAAGTCTTTTAGCGTGAAAATACGGGGAAAATGAATTTTCGCAGATATGAGACCTAGCTAGATCGAATTTTCGCCCCCGTAAACCGTCATATCGCAATTTTCATCTAAATCGTTAGAGCCGTTCTCGAGAACATGAGTACAATAATTATATACGGGTGTTTTTTTATTGGACTTAAACCTTTTGGGGGGTTAAATCAGTAAGTCATACTGATCAACTTTCACTATGGGACCTACCCCGAAATCGCGAAAGAAAATTTGAGCCTCCCATACAAAACATCGTCAGCTGACTAGCCAAAATGTATGGGATGGTCAATTTTTTTTTCGCGATTTCGGGGTTGGTCCCATAGTGAAAGTTGATCAGTATGACTTACTGATTTAACTCCCAAAATGTTTAAGACGAATAACAAAACACCCTGTATATGTCGGAGATAGTCATTAGTATAGGAGGTCAACGAAATCGAAAGGTGACACCAGCGCCCAAGATGTCTGGCCATAACCGAAGATTCCTGACACATCAAGCCCTGTCTCCAGCATATATATATACACAAATGTTTCTTGTTAAATAGTATAGGATAAATTAACCATCCTCATACTAAGTTCCTTATCCTTGTTCACTTTCTTCCTCTATTCTTATTTTCTTACCCTTACTTATTCTAAATAATGCTTTCGGCTCGTTTTTTACCATCGCTTACCGCGGATATTTTTACCATAAAAATTGAAAGAAAGATTCGTTTAATAAACTGGACCTGCGCGCATGCGCCCGCAGATTTACCCACATCAATAGTATATCGACGCTTGAAAGGAGAAATGGGATAAGCGACATTTTTGGTGATATTGAGTTATATATATCGTTGGAATCGGCTGATTTTTCCGCATCGAATGAGCTAGGTCTCGTGTTCATCTGACGACTTTTTTGTCGCTTATCCCATCGGTGATTTTGAGAAACACGGACAAATTTTGTTACTAAACGACGTAATTTTTGACTAATTTTTAGATGATGGAGGTTAGATAAAATGTGTTTTGATTAAATTAAGCTAAGATTTTTTTACTCATTTGTCAGGACAAATAACACTAAACTTGGATAGTTTTGCTTTGTCGCGTCTAACCAGTGATTTGTCGTTTGTCTTTTTTTACTTGACTGTATATTCGATTTTATTTTCCATTGTGACTTTTTACCTACTACCTTCAGTAAGATATAAATTAGCTTAGATCAAATAACCTGATCATCCTTATCTGAAGTATTGCCGCTTATATTTATTTACCTAATTGCAGTTTATAAACCTTTGTCGCTTATCCTTATTTACTTATTTGCAGTTTATAAAATCTTTGTCGCTTATCCTTTTTTACCTGCAATAAGTTTTGAATACTCATGTCGCTTATCCCTATCTAATTGAATTTATGAAGTCGGTTATTGCCAACATCCAATAAAAAAGTGTCGGTTACGCATTATTCTCGGACGCGACTAGACCGTGCAAACGCCATCTACCTAAATCGCTACGCTAGGACACGTTGTCTAAGTCATACGCGGTTGTCGCATAGATAGAAAGTCCATCAATCAAGGCATTTAACTAAGGCTTCTAATGTCGCTATTCCGAGATCTTCCATGATTTTCCAATCTCGCTTACTGCTGAATTAGAAATGCGAGATCCTTCAAGATGGAAAATTAAAATTAAAATCCTTATTTTGTAAGTAGGCCCTGTAGACACTTTTTCATGTCTGAGTCTACCAGCGCTCCCCAAGATGAGACCACTGTTGAGAAGAAGCGCCGCAAGAAACTCAACAGTCATTCTTTTCTTTCAATTATCTCTTATTACTCGTATAAACTGGTAAATAAATAAATAATGGTATAAATTAAGCTATAGAAAACGATTTAATCAAATGACAATTAAAATAAGCAAGATTTGAAAATTATTAATATACGAAGTAGTGTACGACATATTGAGAATATTGTGTTTTTTACTAACATATATGATGAATCCAAAGTAGTTTTTGAAGCCTGAAAAAAAAAGGTTGTAAAAAAAAATAAAGATTGTTACTAAACAAACAGCTCATCAACTAACCAACTTATGGAGTTACGTAGAAATATTAAATTAAGACAAGTGACAAACAATTTAAGAGTAATTTCACTTATTGATGTAATTTAGGGCAATCTCTTATTTTCACAACCATTTTTCCCGAATGATTGTGATCTGAATGCAACATATAATAATTTATACGAGAGATTCATCCATAATTAGATAGTTTGTAGAAAACAATATGTAAACATTATTAAATCATGGCTACGAAAGTTACAGTTAAAGTACTTGTAAGTTTATACAATCTAAACAGTTAAGCCTACAGGTATGAATTTAGTTTTTTAGATTGTCGATTAGTTGGACTTTGGTGTCGAATTAAGTTTGCAGTCAAAAAAATTACCAGTTTTACAAAAAAACAAAAATCATAATTGTAAACTATTTAACTGTGATTCGTTTTTTGATAGACTTTGTACGAGGGAGAATTAAAAAGTTTTGAACCTGACCTTCAAAATAAAGATTTTAATTATTATAACAATTTAATTTTTCTGCATAGTTTCCAAAACGATCTATACACTTTTGCCATCTCACCTCTAACTTCTGAATTCCATGCAATACAAACGAATCTCAAAGATGCATTTATAGCTTCTTGTACTTTAATATTAATTTGTTGATTTTTTTTTGTCCTCATAAGCCTCTTTTTAGGTTGGGGAAAAGGTGATAATCGGAAGGGGCCAAATCCGGCGAGTAGGGTGGATGCGGCAACAATCCAAACCCACAATTAAGTATGTATTTGTGCGATTGATTTCGCTGCAGTGTGGACAGGAGCGTTGTCTTGGTGGAACAACACTTTCTTAGATAATATACCAGGCTTTTTTATTTTTATTTCTTCATGCAGACATTGTAAGAGGTTACAGTAATATTTAGCATTTATGATTTTACCCTTTTCAAGGTAATCGATCATTATGACCCCTCTGCAGTCCCAAAAAACTGAAGCCATCACCTTCTTGGCTGACAAAATGGCCTAAGCTCTCTTAGGAGATTGACCTTGACCTTTTCCATTGCTCGGACTGTGATTTTGACTCAGATGTGCTGTGGTGGACCCAAGTCTCGTCCATGGTCGCGACTGAGAAAATCAAGATCAAGATTCCAGAATCAATCAATCAAGATCAATCAAGTTTTAGGATCACATTGAAATATTATAAATTCAAACAATCCTGTGATACTGTATGGCGTGTGCGTATGTTTTCGGCTGAAAGCGGTCTAGGCACCCATCTGGCAGACACCTTAGAAAAACCAAGATCGTTGGTGATGATGTTCTGTGCTCGTTCATAAAAGATAGCTATTGCTTCCGCTATCTCTACGATCTTCAACCGCCTATTATTCATAATCATGTCTAGTATTTAATTGGCATTTTCTTCTGTAGTAGCTGTCAATGGCTTACCACGTCTAGGTTCTACTTGAACTGCTTCTCTGTCGCGTTTGAACTCCGCTACCCATCTTTATACAGTGGCATATGATGGGGCAGATTTCCCTAATGTCTGGCACATGTCTTCGAAAATTTGCTTTTGTAAGTACTTGACTATTTACGGAACGTTGCTCAATTTGATCCATTATTATGGAAATCGCATACCTTGTTTAGTATTTCCGTCACAAATTTTACAATTGTGACAGGAGAAAAACAAAAGATAATGCATAATGATGAGAAAACATGTGAAGATTGACACAATTTATTGATTGAAGACTGGCGTGTGCCAGTGTTATTTTTTGTTTTTAATTTCATTATCAACCTTAGGCTCAAAACTTTTCAATTCACTTACGTATAGTAATACAATTATATTCAAATAAGGCTTACAGTGTGGTAGCAATATAATTAGAAACGGTTGCGATCTCTACGTACAACTGCCTTCAAATAACTATTGACTTATCGAATTTGACCAATAATAAAAAAATCTTAAGCTACTTATTCCACTGTTAGTACTAAGTACTAATTATATTCCTAATTATAATTTACTTTAAACTAATAGCTAAGGTTTTAACTAATGTACAATGAACAAAAATGAGCTGACGCGTTCAAAAAAAATTTCATACGTTGTATGAAAGCAAATATTAATCTTTATTTAATGAAAACAACGTTTTCAACAGGGATTAACTGTACATAATTGGTCAAGAACTTTTTGATTAGTTGTCATATTTGTAGTCATAAGAAATATTGTATAGGAAAACGCAAGCATTTCTATTAGTGTGGCTTCCACTGTAGGTAGGTATTATTATAAATATAATTGTATTAATATACATAATATAACAAAAAAAAAAATCTTACTACGTCATAAAATAGTCGTTTTAATTTTTTTTAGTTTTTTAAATATATTTCGTTACAAAAAATAATGAAGAATCCCAAAAAGTACCTTTTTTTCAAATCAAATACTTTATAAAAAGGTATATTATTAAACGGGTCGCTAATTTTTCCCAGAAGTGAATTAAGGTTTTATTTTAGCTTAAACCGCTTTTACGTTTTCAAGTTACCCGTCCAAAGGCAGTTAGATAATTTATCCTGAATATATTTTTACACCTAGAATAAATATAGAGTTTTCTACCTCACCATCAAATTCGCATTATTTCTAGTTAGATAATTTTACTTGAATATGTTTTAGTATATTTTTTTGGTCAGACTCTTTTACCTAATTTATTTCTCGCTCAACATTTTGTTTAGATAATTTTACCTGAAACCATTTTAAAGACCAAATTGCGTAAGCGACACTAAATTCGAAACTAATGCATTTTTGGGCAAAATAATCACAACATCATATAGAAAACAATAATATGTTCATTTATATAGGTTTAATTCAAAAATTGGTCTTATAGATAAATTATGATGATTTTTTTTCGAAAATTTGCGCGGTTTTTTGGCTCTCCTGTAAAGTTTGCTCCGTGTCGCTTATCCCATTTCTCCTTTCAAGCGTCGATATGTTGATAAACGTGGATAAAACATCTGTCACTTTCTATCCAGTACGAAAGTGCGAGAGTGACGGATGCTTTGTCCAACGCGATAAAGGTGTACAGTCGAAGTCATAAATATGTTTACACTTTAGTACCTTGTCACTTTAATCGCTATGACAATTTCATATGACAGTTTAAACACGACGTTGAATAGACAAGATACTAAAGTGTAAACATATTTATGACTTCGACTGTACATAATCAATTAAAGTAGTATCTCTTCCATTATCGATGATTTTTACCACAGAAACCAAACATAAGTAGGGTTATGGCCCCAGTAATGGACTAGGAGTACAAGGACCAATGATGGACACGTGATTCTTATTCTGAAGAAGATAAGGGTTATTAATTTATTTTGCACCAATCAATTTATAACCCTTTGATCTTTGAATTAAAAGTTAAAGTCTGGGCCACACCGGATGCGTGGCGTTACGGACGTGCACGTGCGCGTTCGCGTTCCACTGCCGTGTATAGCTGCGTCCTCATATGAGGATTCATACTATACAACGCAGTGGAACGCGAACGCGCACGTGCACGGCTACGCCACGCATCTGGTGTGGCCCAGGCTTAAGTGTCCATTACTGTTGCCGTCACTATACTGGGTGTTTTTTTATTCGTCTACAAATTTTTGGGGGTTAAATCAGTATACTGATCAACTTTCACTATGGGACCAACCCCGAAATCGCGGAAATAAAATTAACCATCCCATACATTTTGGCTAGTCAGCTGACGATGTTTTGTATGGGAGGGTCAAATTTTTTTTCGCAATTTCTGGGTTGGTCCAATAGTGAAAGTTGGTCAGTATGACTTACTGATTTAACCCCCAAAATATTGTAGACGAATAAAAAAACACCCTGTATATCAAGATATTATTTGGTACCTACTAATGTTTTTGAAATGTGATATTAATATTTAGATATACTTATGCCGCATGTATGTATGAAGCCTCAAAGACTCCTTTCGTGCAAAGCTTCGCAGTCATTCCTGTGTTCGTAATTTGTAAATTTAATTTATGATATTAAAACAGAATTCCTTTCAACTAGAGATACCTCGTCGTTGTGAAGCGGGAGATTCTATTGAAATGCTCTGGAACATTCCCTCCGTTTAGAACAATCTGGTATTTAAAAGTCACTCCGAATCTGCGGTTCCTTTTTTACAAGAATTTATTAAACTTCAGTCAATAAGACAGTCAGTCAGTAAGTCGACATAGCTCGCAATCAAATAACTATTAAGTACAGTCGAACTTATAAGTATCTTTACATTTTAGTACCATGTCGCAGTTACGTATTATAAATTATAAGTGTCAATAGTTTGAATTTAGTATGTCAATACTGCGACAAGGTACTATAATGTACAGCTACTTATGAGTTCAACTGTACTTAAATAAAAACCCCCGTCAAAATTGAATCCTTATTTCAGAGCTCGTTACTCTACTCTGATAACGGAATTTCATCAAACCGAGCTTAGAACACTCGATTAAGTTACCGTTCTAAAATAACTTAATCAAAATCGGTCTATCCGTTTGGGAGCTACGACGGCACAGACAGATACCTACACATATACACCCGCTAAACTTATTATACCTTTTTGTGTCGAGTGTTAAAATGGCTTAAACTACCTATTTTTTTAATCCGCTTATACCAACTTCAATATTTGTAACTTGCAAAAGGCGAATATCCCTCTGGTCGTTTTTAGCTGATTAAAATAGCGTTAATTTATAATTTTCGTTTTCGCCGAAATAGCTGTTTTATACAATACTAGAATAACCTTTCAACGGCCGAAATCTAAATACAGGCTTCTTTAAGTTATTTAAAATGTGTTATTAAATTAGGCGGGTTCAGCAGAATATAGAGCAAAAATAGCACACGATCTAATTCATTTTGCAAAGTGTAAAGTTGGTCGCTTTTTGGGCCTCTTACGGCTGTGTGTATGTAATAGATATATAGATACACGTTTAGTGGAGTGTCATACCCTCAAATGCCGATGCCCAACGAGTACTGCCTACCAAAAAAGCTCAAGTATACATTTATTTGCGAGAGTTTTGCGAGAAAAAGAATCCTTACCGCCTGTTACACAATCGTCAAGTAAAGCATATCTGTCAAATAAAAGCCCTTTCCCTTTCTTACACTTGAAAATAGACAAGGAGGGGGCTATCTTTATTCGACAGATGCATTTACTTGTCGATTGTGAAACAGGCCCTTTTAAACAACATTGAAATGCTGCAACATTAATAAACCGTGGTCCAAAAGGCTTTTAACATTTAGAACTAATAACTTATGATGTGTCCCATAAGTCGCACGTCACATTGACACTGGAGGTAGACCAGCCTAAGACGGACCGAACCAGACACTTTTTTTTAAAATTTATTTATTATTTTTATAACGGAGTGGAAATGCGTTACGCATTGTCCCCGCACCGAACCAGCTTAAAATGACCGTTTTGGTTTTAAAGATTTGCCAGTTTAAAGTTATTTTTGGAAAATAACTTTAACTGGCATATCTCGAAAACCATGCGACTTTTACTGAGGTTATGTTAGGCTAGTTTGGTAGGTCTAAGGATAAGCTATCTTCGGTGTCAGGGTTACGTATCCATTTGTGACGTTCTCAATATAAAGGGACCTTATCGAGGCAGGCGGTTACGCCGTTTTTAGAACTGTTACCATAGTATTTGTATAGTTACAAGAATAAGAAGAGCGTAACTGCCTTCCTCCATAAGGTCCCTTTATATTGAGAACGTCACATTTTGGGAAACCCAGTATAAAGACTTTATACAGAACTTTAAGTTCCAACCCTTTCGTCAAGGACCAACAAAATAAAAGGCTTAGAAAGCGATTCCAAATAATTTATTAGTATAAATCGCTTATAAAAATGAGTAAATTGTTCGAATATACCTACTATATCAAGTCGGGATGTCTTTTACTATTTGTTAGACTACTTTTTAGGGTTCCGTACCTCAAATGAAAAAAACGGAACCCTTATAGGATCACTTTGTTGTCCGTCTGTCTGTCTGTCTGTGTGTCTGTCAAGACCCTTTTTCTCAGGAACGCGTCGAGGTGTCAAGTTGAAATTAATATCAAATACTTAAGTCTGCAATCCCTTGGATCAGTGAAAAAAATGAAACATCTAAGTCAACGCAATCAAAAGATACGGCCGTTTATGCCGCATATTGAAGGGAATCTCAAGGGAATCAAAACCTATAGGGTACTTCCCGTTGACGTAGAATCATGATTATAGCACAAGTAAAGGAAAAAATCCGAAAACCGTTAATTTGTAGTTACATCACATAAAAATATTATCCAGTATAAATAAACTGACACTTAATAAGTACGAAAGTGCATACTTATTGCGTGTCAGTTTATAATGGACTTTGTTTATATTGTATTCCCGTGATTTATGAACTATTGACATCCCTACAAGTTTGTGCGGAACCCTCGGTGTGCGAGTCCGACTCGCGCTTGACCGGCTTTTTTATGTTCGATTTTACAACTTGCATAGAACACTATGCAGACATATAATTATATATTTATGTTGACGTAAAAGAGCGAAGGTGAATAAATAAGGTGAACCACACACGTGCAGTTTCGTGTGATGTTAAATAATTCAGTTGAGCGCTTGCTCGACAGGAAGTTCATGTTAGTGAATGGCATGACGTTATGTTGTTTTGATAGCCAAATATAAATTGTATGGAATAAAAATGAAAATAAGTAGGCCCTGAAGGCACATTTACTTGTCTAACGGCCGCACTCAGAGACGTCAATTAAGTTTTAAGTTTCATTAAAGTAGCTGCTGTCACTTTCTTTGCTATAGCAATAGAATAAGACGCAGCAACTTTAATGAAACTTAAAAACTAATTGACGTCTCTGAGTGCGGCAGTGAGTCTTCCGCTTCCCAAGAACCACTGTTCAGAAGAAGCGCCGCTAGAGACTCAACCGTCAGTCCTTTTTAGGGTTCCGTAGTCAAACTAGGAACCCTTATAGTTTCGCCATGTCCATCCGTCTGTCCGTCCGTCCGCAGCTTAGCTCAGAGACTCTTAGTACTAGAAAGCAATAAATAAAGCAATGAATAAAGGCAATAAATGATTTTGAATTTGAAGCTGTTATTTGGCATGAACATACATAATATTAATTATGCCGACGAAGTGGTAAAACAAAAACTTGAAAAAAAAATTTTTTTGGGGTATCTACCTCCCCTACACGTAAAGTGGGGATGGTTTCTTTTTCTCGTCTACCCCGTGGTGTGGGGTGTCGTTGGATAGGTCTTTTCAAATAATTCTCTTAGTACATATATATTACTAAAGCTAGAGTTGCAGTAAACAACAATTAATTATTATCACTTTTAATTGTTGTCACATCTGCCAAGTTGACATTGACAGGTAGCATGTGTCAATTCAGTATAAGTAAATTCGGCGAGCTTCTACTTCAATGGTTTTCTTAATAAATCGCAATGTACCTCGAATTGTCACATGTCACCTGTCAATGTCAACTTGGAAAATAGGGGGAAAGTGATGCTGAGAGTTACAATAGTTATATGTTCGGTATATTGATATTAAATGCAAAATAAGCAAACAATCACTAATGGTTCATTATAATAAGATGAAGACGACGCGGTAATCCTAGTTGGTAGTGACCCTACCTACAAAGCTAGCGGATCCGGGTTCGAATCCCGGTATGGGCAAACATTTTGTGTTGAGTGCGAGTATTTATTTCGAGTTATTGAAGTTTTCTACATATTTAAGTATGTATTTCTCTATATAAGTAAGTATATCGTTGCCTGGCACCCATAGTACAAGCCTAGAGCTTAGTTTGAGACTAGGTCAATTTGTGTGAGAATGTCCTTGATATTTATTTTATAAAAAAATAGGAATGAAAATAGCGAGGGCTTAAAGGCACGACACGCAAACTAACTAACTTTGCTCCATTAAAAATACTATATGCGAACAAATTATTCATTACCTTTAAAGCCAAAAAATAAAATTTTATTCAGCACTATCCAAATGGTCCGGTTGCAACGCAATCTGTTAGTAAATTAATGAGTAATCACGTCCAGTCATGTCGAGGCATTCGTTAATGGTGAACTGTCGCACTTCTTTTAACTGAATCTACAAAATGTGACCACTTTAGCCAGGGCCAGTTTTACCTTCAAATTTTAATTAAATAATACTAAACTAACAGTTCTTTCGTCCTGTAATTTTTTGTCATTTAATTTTAAACTCATTTTCAACCTATTTTTAAGAAATATGCGTCTATTTTTTACTCTTAACTTTTTAAAATTAATCATTCTTCTTCCCGCTTAGATTTTCATAGACCGATAAAATTTCGTTCATCATAAAAAGCTTCGGTTAAACTTTCAAAGCGCCTAATGGCTTTAAATGATCGATGAGTCGTTTCTTGGAAACTGAATGATAGGATCACTCAAAGCCTGCATTGATTGTAACCAATCTAAATAGGCGTCAATCAATCTTACGACATATTTTTTCCCGCCGTGTATAAAATAAATCTTTTTCAAATATATTATGTAACAAATATTGTACCTAATTTTTTTTAAACTAACACGATTTTCACTCATACTAACACTATGAAACGGGACAATCAACGGGAAAGAATAAATATTGTGTTGGCAAACAGAGCAAATTTTAACATTGATTACTAAGTTACGGTTAAATTATTATAGACATATTAATTTTGATTATATTATAAACCGGTAAACATTTAAAACGGTAAACATTTAAAACGTAAAATGTCAACTCAACGAAGCCAAATGGAAAAAAAACACATGTTCTTTTGTTTGTTTCTAACATTATTATTTTATCGATCGATATTAACGATCGCTTTTGTTATCATAAAACCACAAGTAAAATTACATTTATAATATTTTTACTTCAATTTTGCTCATCTTTATAAGTTTAACGGTTTAAATAACATTAATTAGCATTGTACCTAACGAATAGTATATTTTTCATAATTCATACAATCTTGCATTTTTATTATGCCGTATATCTAGAAACTAATTTATTTATTTATAATTCCACATATTCAATTGCAATTCATAAATCAACCTTACTAGCTTTATAAATCCATTTGCATCACCGCCTGTTGTTGACTGTTTAAAGCATTAAAACCACACATCTAAACCGTTAGTTAGGTAATTGTCTTGAAGTTGGTGCTACTTGCCCTCGAGGCGTCTTAAGATGTTCTCCGTTTAGGTCTTTGAATTATTTAGGGAAAGACATGTGCCTTAGTAAGAAAACTTACTATGTAGCAATCGTGGGCTAAGTGCAGAATGGACCAGGAGCTGGGATTAAGCGACGTTAAGAATTAACTGGAAAGTGTAACTTTGTTACTTTAGTAACCAAAAATATTGTATTTGATAATGTCCGTCTCTCTAGGCGTCATAGGGCCGTACCTAATAACCCTTTGAATGCCATTGACGGCTACACTATGAACCCTGGAGGGGACAGCAACGCATTTCTATATCTTGACGTTTACTTTTAACCCAGCGGTACTTCCTAGCAATTCGCTATGATCTTATTAATATTAGCTTAAAGTTCAAATTCAAGTACTGTGGGTATTTTTATCTAGTACCGAGTACCGCCGGGTTAAGGGTCTTGAGACGAGCATCTCAGGCCGTGAGGGCTGATCTTCTAAAACAGTTGACAGTTACATTGTGTTTTCGTTTATAAAACGTTCAGTAATATATGATCAGTACCATTTATTTTACAACTAGCTTTTGCCCGCGACGCCGTCCGCGTAGTAGTCATTTCTCGCGTTTCCCGGGATGAAAAGTAACCTATGTGTTAATCCAGGGTATAAGCTATCTCCATTCCAAATTTCATCCACATCCGTCCAGCCGTTGCAGCGTGAAAGAGTAACAAACTAACACACTCACAAACACACACAAACTTTCGCATTTATAATATTAGTGGGATATCAAATAATAACTCCAAAGTAACGCCTCAGAATGTTAATTCCGACATTGAACCTTCACGGTTCGCTGAAAAGGATCATTCAGACTTAAAACCTCATTGTTATTCGCGTCAACAGAGGTTGTCAATATTTTCCTATATAAATTCATGTATTCGTTACCAGCGGGCAATTTTCATACGGGGTTGCCATGTAAATGAGTAGACTGCTATTCCACTCTAGATTATCAATACGGTTTCGATTTTTTAAGCAGTATCGGTACCGCATTGCGGAAAGCTAACATACAGGGTGATTGGTAATCCTTAGTTATATTACAAAGAAGAAATTGAGTTTTTTTTGTATGATACGCTTTCATGGCTAAACCACTGAACAGATTTTGATGAAATTTGGTAAGGAAATAGTTCAAGTCCCGGAGAAGTATTCTACTTTTTATCCCGGAAAATTGGATATTTCCCGAGGGAGCAGTAATAAAAGCCTTCTACGCGGACAAAGTCGCGGGCAAAAACTAGTTTAATATATTTCTTTAAGGAGAGCAGCTTTTTGTGTGTGTGTGTTCGTACGTTTGATTGATACTTCTTCACACTTAAACGACTGGACGGATTTTGATGAAATTTGGAATTGGAGAAATTATACTTGGATTAACACATAGGCTACAGACGCTACCGTTGTTTCGGAAACATATCACTGTACCTAAAATTAGTGATTCAACACGGACGAAGTCCCGGCAGAAACTAGGATAAGGATAAGGAATAATTCAAAATTTCTCACATAATTTTATTGCAAATGAAACATTTTTAGCAGCAGCATCTTTAATCAAACTTAAAAAATTAATTGACGTCTCCGAGTGCGGCCGTGAGAGTTAGGTTTGAATCTATCAGCAGCATTTTGTCTATAGATAATGGATGATTTGTATGGAGATGCGTACTCATGCTTAAGCAGTATTAAACCATCTTCTATAGACAAAATGCGAATCGATGCTGAAAGAGAGGAGGAAATATTCAAAATCTGATTTTTCACAAAAATGTTGCCAGTCTAAGAATAGTAGGTAGTGAGAAATAATATTGTTTTCCATTTATCTAATTTTAATATCACTGTGACAAATCAAGTCTCGCTCGCTCTCATAAGCTCTTATGCTTAATCGACTTTACCCAAATCCGAAAGTACTAACTACCCTGCACAAATTAACATGCAGTTAGTGTAAATTTGCCACTTTAGATTGATCTCCAAATTTGAACAACTGGCAATCTAGATATGAGATCAAGATATGGTGGCAGTGGTGCACTGACTGTTTTTTAAATTCTGCACAGCAGTATATTTCCATTGCCTGGTTGCAAGAATTTCTTCCAGCTCACCTTCGCTTGTGATAAGACCACAGCTCAAGATTACTTTCAACATTTTCCGCTATAGGTAAGATTTCCCTAAGGAAAGCTGGTATTGTTCTCAGTCGAGCCTCATTTTAATCCTTCTTTTTCATAAAAGGGGTATTTTTTTGTACCTGCAAAAAAAAAGGAAAATCTATTATTATATCCAACTGATTTATGTATACAGGGTGCCCTGTATTTAGAGGTCCCTATCAACTTGTTTGTATATGCCTTTGCTCTATCAAAACAGCCTAACTAGGGTTAAATAAATTAGGTCTGTTTGAGTAAGTGTCCCTAATATTTATTTGTGTCATAATTCCTAAAGAGTCTGAGTTTGAGTTCGCTTTTAAATTTACTTTGAAGAAGTTGATGATAATGAACCTCTTAATCTTGACATTAAATAATCATAGTTATCGCGGAATGTAATCAAGTCAATGACTTTTTTATTAAGCTTCGTTTGCGAGCGCAAATGAATAAAAATTCTAATCAAAACAATTTTGAACACTATTATTTTTTTATGTCTCTTATCTCAACGTTAAAATGATTGCCGACCATTTTGAGCCAGAACTAAACCAAACTAAGCTTGTTTACAAAGAAATAATAATATACAAATAAAACATCCCAGACTCAGAACAAAATAGTCGCACTCATCACTCAAATATTATACTGCAGGGACCTATACTGCAGCCAACTCAAAAAAAACTAAATAGTGATATTTGTGGAGAATTTTAAGAACTTTAATTTCTGTAAAACGAGCCATTTACTAAATGTTAATAGTTTCCAAGTTTTAAGCAAAAATCTGAATAAAGCAGTAATTTTTCACTTTTTTTGCGATTATGTCAATGTTGCGTCACGAAATTTTGTTAGCAAACCTCAGATTCTGATTCAGCAACCCAAAATACGTATAGAATGGAAGAAATCAGAACTACCCCAAAACTTTCCTAGTAAAAACCACATTTGACTGGATTACTATACTGGGAATCGATCTCGAGACCGCTAGCTTCGCAGGCAGGGTGCCTATAGACGTGGTTAGTCAAGTAGATACATTATATTATATCTACATATACCACGTCGTCTCAGTCTATGTCAAACAAAAGTAATCAGGCAAAACTGTCGGATTACTGAACCATGAATGCATACTGGCAGCTGAATCGTAACTTTGGCCCAATTTATTCGAGGCCGTCGAAATCCTACACCCTATCTTTATCGTTGGGTCGGTTCAATTTCTACCCTTTAATTATTAATTTATTGTTTACATACATTTCTTTCTTTTTAGAGTTCCGTACCCGAAGGGTCTCATTGGGAACCCTTCGGTTAGGTGACGAACAATTTTATATCACAATTTTTAATTCCCGACGCAAAAAGAGGGATGTTGTAAGTAAAACATGTGTATCTGTCTGTAGCATCGTAGCTCCCGAACGGATGGACCGATCTTGATCTAATTTTTTTTTTGTTAGAAGGTGACTTTGTGTTCTTATAGTCAAAGATCCGAATAGAGAACGACCTTCACCCGTCTGGTTTAATAATAATAATATTAATCCAGCCTATATACGTCCCACTGCTGGGCACAGGCCTCCACTCACAACGAGAGGATTTGGGCTATTTAGTTCCCACGTGGGCCCAGTGCGGATTGGGAACTTCGCACGCACCGTCAAATTGCTTTGCAGGCGTGTGCAGGTTTCCTAACGATGTTTTCCTTCATGGTAACAAACTATATTTCGCACATAAATTCTGAAAAACTTAGAGGAGCGAGCCCGGGTTCGAACCCACGACCCTCTGCTTAAGAGTCAGCAGGTCAAACCATTAGGCTACCACGGCTTTTACCCGTCTGTTTAATTAATGAAAAGTATTTTATATCAAATTTAATCTGTAGAAATACACGAAAAAAAAAATTGCACAGAACATTACTTTATTTAATTACTGAGAAATCATATTTTCATTTTTGTTTGTTTGACAAGGTTGAATTGGATAACGCGCGTGCTGGTATTAAAGCCAGAGCAAGCGAAGAATCTTCTAAAATAGGATCCTAAACGTAGCAGTAGACTCAGACGCATGAGACGCAAAACTTACTGATTTCCTATAGTAGAATTCATATTGGCCCAATTGGGGGGAAAAGGGGGTTATTACAAAGTTGCTTAAACAAAGATGAATCTGAATTGACTGGAAGATTAATGTCCGAAGTTTGTGATAGACCCGGCGACGCCGAGAGCGTGTAAATTTTTACTACTTGGCATATTTTTTACAGTGCCTATGTATAGTTATCAGTAAATTTAAATTCATTGACATAATTGTGTATGTATTTATGTAATGTTTTAATTTTGTGTTAGTTCATCCTCCTAGCGCTTTTTCCCGTTCTTCGTCGGGGTACGCTTGACCATGATCCAGTTTCGGCCAGTCTGGTTATTACAGTGGAACGACTGCCACCTGACCTCCGTAACCCTTGTGACAGGGGAACCAAACCAATTGAATCATGGTTACATATTTTGCCACCTAAATGTGCAGGATTCTTCAGGATGTTTTCCCTCACCTTAAGAGCATCATAAATTAGAAAAACTCATTGGTACATGGCGACCGCTTGGGGGTTCGAACTCGGTACCTCACAAACACGAGTCCACACCGCTAGCCACTAGGCCACCTACGCTCTTAGTTAGTGTTAATTATTATTATTTATTACTTTGTTATATTACCTTGTGATGTTACTTACTTTTATTATTGTATTTTATGTCTGAAGAAATGACCTTCTAGAGTTTCTTGCGGCGCTTCTTTTCTGCAATGATGGACTTGTCCGAATATATGTGGTAGTGGTACTGCAGCAATATGAGAGAGCAAGGACTCACTGTACGAACAGTCGAGGACAGAAAGATGTTTACACATTTTCACCTTATTCCATTGTTATAAGGTCCAAAAGTGTATACATCTTTCTCTATTCCAATTTTGCCATAGATGTTTTTTTAAATATCAGGGCCCTTAGCCAAGATGCATTACGTTAACTAGCGTTTCTATTCGTTTCGTTTTTAAACCAATCGCGTCACTGTTAGATCACGTGATACGAAGAGTCACGTGATTTACCAGTGACGCGAGTGGTTTAAAAACGAAACGAATAGAAACGCTAATTGGTGTAATGCATCTTGGCTAAGGGCCCTGATATTTAAAAAACGCCATGGCAAAATTGGCGGCGATACCGCTTCCAACTTTGAAAACCGACGCCGCCGCCATCGAAAGGAATATGATTAAATTATACTTTTGAATAGTTTTTTTGTTTTAATTCCTCACAAATACAAATAAATCGCAGTAGTTGAGAAAAACACTATTATGTCTGCCTCGGCAGAAAGTGCAATTTTTGGACTCGTACACTAGAGAACCTCAACTACGTTTTGCCCTCTATATATGACTCGTCCAAAAATCGTATGGAGAGCATCCGACACGTCCGCTCGGCGCAGCGCAAGCGCCGACCGACGACTGGCCGCGCCAGGCGCGCGCCGTATTTACGGCAGGAGCCTATTATATGTTATAGTAGTGAGATAGTAACATCGATCCTCTCTGTCTTTGTGTTAAACCAGTGTATGTCTGAGCTCGTGGGGTAGAGTGAAACGGTTAGTATTTTCCACCCACAAGGGAACCATTCTCAAAATGTACTTATATAAGTAGACTAACGGCCTCACTCAGGGACGTCAATTAAGTTTTAAGTTTCATTAAAGTTGCTGCTGTCACTGTCTTTGCTATAGCAATAGAATAAGACGCAGCAACTTTAATGAAACTTAAAAATTAATGGACGTCTCTGAGTGCGGCAGTAAGTAATTTCGAAATAAATGTCAATCGCTTACTAGACTCCGAGCCTTTAATTAATACCTGAACACAGCGAGCTCCCACAATCGCGTAAACCTTTCTCTACGCCGGTAGCACACCTCCGCCGCGAAATCGATGCAGCGAAACCGCTGACGTTCCGCCACCGTTTGTCCTTTATATGCGATAGAACAGGCAGTGTCGCTAACGTTTCGCCCGTCATATAAAGGACAAACGGTGGCGGAACGTCAGCGGTTTCGCTGCATCGATTTCGCGGCGGAGATGTGCTACCGGTCCTACCCTCAGTAACAATGTATGTATTTCAATCCACGGCGGCGCGCCCCGGGGTGGTGACGGCCGTCACTCAAATTAATGACAGTTGTATCAATATAATACCCGTAACAGACGCTCGAACTTGGTCCGGGCAGGACAACGGATTTCGTTCGCTTCGAACCAGATCCGGCCGTGTGTAGAGCAGTCTTCGGACCATATCGGCCGATTTGCTCCAAAGAATGCTCTACAGACGGCCAGATCTGGTTCGGAGCGAACCAAATCCGTTGTCCGGCCCGGACTAAGTTCGAGCATCTGTTAATGTACGCAAAGCTAAGTTAGTGGGGCGGAACTTCATGGATTTCAATTAAACGACACTCATATATAATTTATTAATATAAGAAAAGCTCAATTGACGGTAAAGTTCCATTGACGAGGTCTTTTGGGTCAATTTGTATCTCAGTTTCATTTTTGGGTGTAATGCTCCACACGTTTGGTACGACGACCACAGTTAGCGGCTGACTTCGTCTGTATTTCATGCAGGGTGCCTCGCGGCGTACTTTTATTTTAGCGCAATTAGCTATGCAATGGTTAACGTATGTGACATTGTCCAATCCACACACTGGATAGTATACTCTGGGGCACTTGCAATGATGCATGTCCTGTAGCAAAGTAAACCTTTCCTCTGCTTTGAATTCCCAAGGGTATGGGATACCGTATCTCGTCATTTCCCTATCATAAAATGCTTGTGGATGTACATAATACTGAAAAACAAAATGTTTTATTAACTTCAATAAAATAAAAAATTCGAAGAATTATCTGGAAATTAAATTCTTTTAACCGACTTCAAAAAAGGAGGAGGTTCTCAATTCGTCAGTATGTTGCTTTTTTTTTTCTTTTTTGTATGTTTGTTACGTGATTACTCCGTCAATTGTAGACCGATTTTACGTCAAAAATGACAGTTTTCTATGGATTGACGTTTACTTTGACGTATCTTGAGACGGGGATCAGAGTTGAGATGAGTTTATTAATACGGCCCTTAGTTTTGCGGTCCAGTGTACCTATAATCAGTGATCGGAATAGGTAGAGTATATTTACCTAAGCTTGACGCTTGTTCATTCATGCGTGAGTGAGATGGGAACACATTATTGAATGAACATGCATCAAGTTTAGGTAAATATACTCTACCTATTCCGATCACTGAATATAATAAATGTGAAAGTTTGTATGTTTGGATGTTTGTTTATTCTAACGTAAAACTAAACGCTTAAGGTTTAAAATAAGTGTCTCGTCCAGACTCTTATTACCTTTTATTACTAAGCGATTTTATTCGGTATTGCTAGAGTAATTAAATAAATCGTTCAAATCTATTAAGAGCCCGTGCACATCTAGCGTTTTGGTCTAAGAGCTGAAAACTCTAGTTTGCACTGGCTCTAAGCTAAGCATGATATTTAATCGTATTTAATTACCCTAGCAACTTTTTATTCATGCTGTTACTTTATTATTGTGATGCATGTTAGGATTGACCTACGTGCATTTTTTCCCAATTCTGAAGAAAAAATTAATCGGGATGCTATTTTTTTAAACTCCCCATCAACGACTTTTTCAAGTAATTTTAAGAGCAACACAGATTAACTGAACAGTCCGCCGGTAGTCCCAAGACTGTCAGGCGGCCTGTCGGCCAAAATGTATGAAGAACATGTACGAAATCTTAAGAGAAACTGAAAATCGGCAGGCAGACTTACGTCTGTGTGTTGCTCTTTAAATCCGGATTTAAATCTCTTGAGACTCAAAATGATGAAAGTTTTTAAATTCTGTTAAAAACCTTCATCATTTTGAGTTTAGGTTGATGAAAATAAAATTAAAAAAATTAACTTAATAATAAAACCGTCTTCAAAAACCCTTTGAAAAGGGTTAACTAAAGACCGGCCTCCTAGGAGTCCTAGGAACTGCCTATTTAGTGCCTAATAGATACCGATTTCAGTGGGTTTTTGAAGACGGTTTTATTATTTTGTTATTTTTTTGCTTTTTTGTAATACACCTAATATTATTATGTGATAAACTAGACCACATAAACATCACATTAAGAAACAATAGCCTAATCCCAAGTTCTCATCACCCTTAACCAAATGCAGGGCCGTTAATCTTTGAGGAGTTCTCCCGGTACTTCTACATCAGTTGCACTTCACCACATGCATTATAATGAGTATAAAAAGTAGTCTCATAGTCTTAATAAAGTAATAATAAGAGTTTTGGTCTTCTCTGGTCTTCCTCATCAGTTCTTCTTCACCAAGATGTGCTTTTAGGATGCGAATTCTTAAGGTAGGTATAATATAACAGGAAATATCAAAATCTCTGCCTATAACTTTTGAGGAGTTCCCTCGATTCCTCATGGATCCCATCATCAGTGTCTGACTTGGTGACAATAGGACTACCTCGGAAGTATACCTCTTCAAACAAAAATCGTTTTAAAAATCGGTCCACAATTGACTGAGAAATGGGTGAACATACATAAAAAAAAACATACATACAGCCGAACATAGAACCTCCTCCTTTTTGGAAGTCGGTTCAAAAGACAAGTTTTTACCGAGTAAGGTTTGCTATTCCATAAGATATAATTTATTATATATTTTATTGACGTTATGGCAAAAGAAGAAACCCCGACCGATCTAACGTTTTTGCAAAAATTAATAGTCATTAACAAAACAATCACTTACCCACCAACCAACATCATCCCAAAACTGTGCATTCGTCGCCGCGACCACTGCAATAAATGAGTTTGATTAATTAATTTTTTGGCGTTTTATATTTTATAATATAATCCATTGATCTGTGATTTGATTATAATTACCAAATAATAATAAAAATGTGAAGCGAAACATTTCGATAAGACGCGCCTTTGCTTCTGAAAATTAAATCTGAAATGTTGTTTGATATTTGAACGGTTGTGAACTACTTACTTCAAAAACACTTAAAACGTTAATTATTTACTGAACACTGCAGTCACGCCTTCCTAGTGATTAATTTACATGATATAGCAAATCAAGGCAAACTTGCTGTCTAAAGTACGTAAACGATCTGGGGGCCCTCGCCAAGCAAAATCAAAATCAAAATATTTATTCAGTAAATTGGCCACACACGGGCTCTTTAGCCGAGTGCATACTCGTGATGAACAGCAAAATTAAGTTTTTACGCTAATCGACTACTGTACATTAAACATGACTTATCATTCTTAGTAAGGTTTTGATATATATTTTTTAACTTTCCACTTATCAAAAAAATATTATTGTTTCTAATTTAGAATCCGGAATTTTGAATTTAATGACAGTAGGTATTTTACTAAATGCGCAGTTTTGGGTAATTCTTTGAGCGTTTCAACCGCTCTTGTTCCTCTAGTCGCATTAATGTCGGATTTCCTGTAGATTAGGATAGCATTTTCAGTTACCTTTAACAGACTTCAAAAAAGGAGCAGGTTTTCAATTACAATTCAATTTTACCTCAGAACTCCGATACTTCTTATGAACCGATTTGGATTTTTTTTCATTTGAATATACTTTCAGATTGGTCCCATAAAATGTATAAACGTCTCCCGTAAAATGGTGCATTTTATTGTTGTACAATCTACTATTAGTAGACTTTCAGTAAATATTACAAAGTATTTTAGTAATGTCCTTGATTTCATACTTGTTATTACTAAACTTTACTGTATATTTCATGAACCTATTTTTGTAATATCAACGATTTCGTTCTAGATATTACTAAATAAAAATAAAATAAAAATTATTTATTTTGGACAATTGCATCCATAATTTTAGCTAGTAACAATTTCACTTAAGTCGCTAATTTAGTAGTAAGTTAGTAGTAAGTGTAAAAATCTAGTAAGTACATAATGTGCGGTGCAGCTTAGGTAGAGATGTGCTGTTCTCGGAAACTTTCCCCATTTTGTATGAGGAACATTCTCGACGAGGAATATTTTCCATACAAAATGAGGAAAGTTTTCGAGGACGGCACATCTCTAGGTGCAGGCCTGTCTGGGTAGCGACTGTCCATTCTGTCCGCTATGACGCGCAGGATGCTGTTGGTGCTGGCACGCAGCCTGCGCGCGCAGCACGGCCGGGAACGATGGTACGTGTGTGGTAACCCTTTTTTTTAAGTGCAATAAACTTGAAAATTAAACGAAAGATTTATTTATTTATTTATTTAATACCAAAATGTAACATTACAGGGAAAACCTAAGTCATTACATTTGTCAAATATTAATTGTAAAACCATTCTAGAAAATAAGTACTATTGATATAAAATTAAAAACATGTCAATGAATATAACATTTGTCAAAGATAGGTACACTATATGAAAATTACTAATAATAACTACTAATTTAGAAATAGGTATGTCAATAAATTGGAAAGATAAGCCTCATAGCCAATTTCTAATCGTAATCATAATAAAAGCACTATTTATCGCTTTATTTTCGTATAAGTATCGCGAAGTTATTTTTGATTAGTCACTTTCAAGAATAACGCCACGTACACAAACTGTATTTCCGTGGTTCGCTATCATGTTTGGACATAATAGATATATGTATATTTTTTTATGTAAGTATTTTCATTGAAATCCATCCAAAATAGAGATGATTGGACTGTGTGAAGAGTTATATGGCAAACAAGGGAGTGTTTGCGCACTGCGTCCAAATCCAAATCCGGTCCGAGGTGGCGGTAGTACCACAGTAGGGGAGACCGGGGATGGTTGACTATAGGGGCAGGTTGACTAAATATCAAAAACTCGTCCGACGCAAAGACCTTGAGCCAACCAATAAGGCACGAGAGTCCGCCACCTCCCCCGGTGACTGAGCGAGGGGAGGTGGCGGACTCTCGTGCCTTATTGGTTGGCTCAAGGCCTTTGCGTCGGACGAGTTTTTGATACTTAGTCAACCTGCCCCTATAGTCAACCATCCCCGGTCTCCCCTATATATGTATACTGTCCCATATAGTTATGCCCATATATTATGGGCTGTCGGATTGAAAAATATGTACCGGTCCCGTCCTCCAAATTTTTAGATAATAAAATAACTCCGAGCTTAATAACCCGGGGTTAATTTTTTTTTTCTCATTTGGCAGCGATTCAGTGAAAGCGTGAACTTTAAATTGTTAAAATGGAGAAGAATTGGTCTGTAATGCGATTTCTGTTTTTGGAAGGAAAAACGTGTAATGAAATAAAAACAAGAAGAAAGAGACTGTGCACCATCTGTCATTGGTTGTCATAGCCATCAGATATTGTTTTAACGAATTTAAACGGGGGAGGACAACCGTCTTTGATGAGGATCGCCCAGGCCGCCCAATTGAGGTGACTACAGACGAAATGGTTAAGAAAATTGAAAATATCGTTTTAGCCAGCATTTATGTAGTAAACGTTTCGATCGAGCGGGAACAAGACAAATTGGAAAAAAAATTGGGTATGAAAAAAGTACCTATTGGCGAGATGGGTGCCACGTTTAGGCTGCCTTTCCATAGAAGCGGAGACGAGTAGTGCGGAGAGGAGCTGTGTAGGAATCGACCAATCACATTGGTTGTAATCCACATCTCGTCTCCGCTCCGCTTCAATAGAAACAGTCGGCCGTGTTCAAACGTAACCTGAAGGAGTTTTTGCGTCGTTTCGTGAACGAAAATGAAACGTGTGTTCACCACTACACCCTGGAAATGAAAAAACGGTCGAAGCAGTGGATTTTACAGGGCGAACCTGCTCCAAAGAAAGCAAAAACCCTCCTACCGGTCGGAAAGGTGATGGCAACCGTTTTTTAGGATTCGCAGGGTAATAAAACGATAACAGGGCAGTGCTATGGCAATTTATTGGATCAATTTGACGGTGTGTTGAAGGACAAACGACCCCATTAAAAAAATAAAAAAGTACTTTTTCATCACGATACGCACCAGGTCATTCGTCCAGAGTTGTGGTGGCTAAATTAACACAGTTATGTTACACTACGAACTCTGCTGCCTCATGTAATGGGATGACATTTAGCCAAATTCATTTGATCAGCAAATATAAAAAATATATTTTCAACACCAAAATATTATTTCTTGTTTCCAAAGCAAATAAAAGGGCTTTTTGAATTGCTAAAATAAGTCGAAAAGGGCCATTAGTTTTATCTAAACGAAAGACACAGAACTTCATTACTATCAGATGTTTAAAGTGCAGCAGACAGAATATATAAATTGACCAATCTTATAAGGGTCTTAATTGCTTGTTAGCTCCATTTAAGCTGAATTATACTGTAAACCTAGACTATAAAAGCGGGCTTTGCTTTGACAAACAGTTACACGGTGGAAACTTTCCATCCTCAGATTCATTCCATCCCAGACGGCGGGGAGAGCGCGGGTGAGCTTTGGACGAGAAGGGGATGTGTCCTGGACCCATCGGGGCCAATCACGTTCGCACGGGACAAACAAAAGGAAGGAGACGACAGTCAGAATTATGTATTCTGGTGCTAATGATAAGGTTTAAAATAAGAAGTCTAAATAGGTAAGATATTATTATATTCGGAGGCCTCTGGATTAAGGTGAGACCATAAGTTTGCTTTGGACTTCACTTCGATTTTAACACTCCTAAGAGATGGTCCATATACAAGATTATCTTGGGATAACAAATAAAAGTGCATGAGAGATGTAAGTGAATTTTATAAGCAAAATCAAGGTGTGGAGCGAATGCAGATTTAAGATCCAAGGTGTCTGGGTCTGACGGAAAAGGAGAGTTCAAAGTTAAGTTAACCTTTTATTCTGTGGAACGTGAATAAAATATAATTTACCAGTAAAGGCGATAGCGACTTCAGGAAAATCGTTTAGCTGTAGTTAGATTCTGAAAAGGCTAGATGCACATGAATCGATTTATCTAGAATCAAACTTAATCATCAGAATTGCCGGATGGACTATTGACTCCTCATATAACTCAGAGCTTAACTGAGCTATTATTATTATATTATATATGCTTTGTACGCTTGGCTCAACGTCCACACTACTCGAATATTCGACGCCGAATGCTCATTACACGCGAATGCTCTCAGTGGGGACGCTCCTATAGAGTTGAATTATTTTATGTTGCATTTTTGAATAAAAATATAGAGACATCGATCACGAGGCTGCGGCGAGAGAATGCTGAGCAGTAAGTCATCACTCTAACCCCCCCCCTATTCTCCAGATTTGGCCCTATGCGATTTATTTTTGTTCCCCCACCTGAAAAAATGGCCTGGTGGTAAGCGATTTGGATCAAATGACGAATTGTTATTTTAATGACTTTCAGAAATCATACTTGGATGGCTTAGCTTAAATATTAGTGGAAAAAATATATATTGTTAATAGGTGACTATGTAGTAAATGCATAAATAAATGCATTTATCTGAAAATAACTGTTTTTTTTCCACAAACGGGTACTTATCGAATAGCCCTCGTATATAGCTAAAGCAGTAAAGAAACTACGAACAAACGTTCGAAACGTCGGACTCACAAGACGCACGCCTCAACGAGACCCCTATGCGGACATGGCAGTGCTGTAAGTGGCGGATATCACCTCGAGACGAACTATAATAATAAATAATAATAAATCTTTATTCAAAGTACTTTTTTACAATGTTTAACTATGTACTAAACAAAAACACAAGACACTTATAAATTACATGCCTGAACTAGGATGCTCCTGTATCTCAGAATGGTTTCGCATTGCATTTATATTCTTTCGTTTTACAGGGTGAGTCTTTATAAAGTGCACATATGATGATGGATATAAAATGATGGGCATTAAATTAAATTTTATCAACGAAAAAAAAATGTTTTTTTTTGTGTGTGTTTGCGTTTGCATGTGGACAGGGTGCATAGTTGCGAAATATTTTTTTCAAGAGTCATCGACGCAAATTCGCCGGTTATTCTTCATCTCAGTCGATGCGTTAACATGGCCTCTCATTTGCTTTCGTCGTACAGAAGAAATGATTATAGTAATAACTTAACATTAATTTTTTCAGCTTTGCTGTTCATTTTTCCAAGTTCTACCTATGCTTGGTCAAAATGGATTGAAGAAAATCGTTTCGAGAATTTTTGGTTCCTCGATGTAAAAGGAACTTACGACGTTGGGGAAATTATTGATCATGATTATAGAAATGATCGTGACGATATCACATGCTCGGAGTGCCCCAAGATATACTTACCAGTGTGTGCCACCGACAATGAAACTTATCGTAACGAATGTCTTATGGCTTGCATGAATAGAATAAATCAACGAGACGATAGCTATTTACCGGTGGAAGATAGAAGACCTCTGATATACAAGAAAAGGATGGGAGATTGTGACATATTGGATATAATTGATGTTTAACACAGTTTTTCTCTACTTATTCACTTTTCCATCTTTTATCTCTATTATCCATGGGTTGAAGTTGCTACCTACCATCGTGTGACATAGACACCTAGTGATCTCTCCGCTTCACAAACCCACATGTCAAAACAAAACATTATTTGCTAAACTGTTACCGTTTGAATGGGCTCTTCATTTTGAATTAATATTATGAAGCCAATTCATAATAAATAGCCTAAGTAACATTTAGGCTGAAAAACAATCCTTAATCCAATTCAATAACAGCTAACGACTTTATAAGTGATGCACAACAGAGTGCAAAAATGTTTCTAGCTGTATTAGAGCAATAATTGGTACCTACCTACTTCTGTACAGTGCAGCTGGTTTACGGCGAAAGAGTATTGGAAAATACTAAAATACAGCATCTGGTGTGAAAATAAATCATAAGCAGGATTAGAAGACTAGAGCTGCCTAACGACTGGATAAAACTTGTTTTATACTTTTGTAATAACAGCATTAAACACTGCTATTATCTGGATATCGACGTAAACCAACTCTGTTATAATGCCATCATATTAGGCTTGATAATAGCTGATTAATGGTTATTTTAGAAACCCCTTTACAGCAATGCGCTTTAAGGTGTAAAAACAGTGCTTACAGCTGCATAAAAGTTTTGTCGTACCCTATTTTAAAGCGAACACGATGAGTGTAGGTTTAACCTATAAGTTCAGCCGTGGGTGTTAATAGAGAACTAAAGTGATTATATAAACCGTTATACAGGTTATCTACTATTTTAATTCCTTAAGTGAAATCGTAAAAGACACCACAGACTAACGGTTCGCCGGCAGTTCCAAAATACAAAATCGCGTAGACGTAATTATAGTAGAACAACAATTATTAAACACGCAGGAAGGTACATACATTTGTAATAACAGAATGTTATCCTTTCATTAAATGTAACCCTAAATCACTATAATATTAACTTCCTTTAAACACCCACTGTAATAATTAAATTTAGCTATGTTATTCTGTTAACTCATCGTCGTTCAGTTCTACTCAGTCGATGAATAGCCGGCGAATTTATGTCGTCCGTCAAGGTGGGTAGATGACATTCAGCTGCCTGCACATTCATAGTCGATGGTTTCACAGCTGGTCGTCTGTGAAACCAGCGACTAAATGAATGTGCAGGCAGTTGAATGTCATTTACCCACTTTGACGGACGACGTAATTCGCCGGCTATTCATCGACTGAGTAGAACTGAACGACGATGTGTCAACAGAATAACATAGCTGATATACAGAAACTGTTACTCTCTAAACTGTTATGTGTTCTAAAATTACGCCATATTTCCGCAAATAGCTTCATAATAGAATTCCACAAGAGCCACAGCTGTTTAAATTGGGAACGCCATTAAAACCTAACCTATGAACTTGATTTCATAATACACAAGATATTTTAGAAGTTGGCTTTATAAATTTCGAAGACAAATGCTAAAAATGACAAAAATTAGTTTATTATCAATAGAAAAGCATAAGTATTGAATCAGACTCGATCTTAGGTCGATTTGTAACGACTAGTAGAAAACAAATTTTTCAAAAATTGCTAAACTTTTTGTTATTAAGTACGTATTTATTTCAAGGGCGCGTTAGTTTAACAACAGATAAATTGAGATGTATACTGAATAATAAATTCATTCATTTCACAGATTGTCATGTCCTGTCGCAAATTTGACAAACACTAAATACTTTATGGAATAACATAAAGATTCAACGCTAAAAGAATTCTTTTTTAGCCAGCATTATGCTGAGTGTAAGAATGAAAAAGACTGATTTGGAGCACTGTAGCTGTATAATGGATCTTAATTATGTCCTTAGTCAGTCTTCACTTTGGGTAGTACTGCGATAATATAGCTGTTCACCAGCTGTTACTACACTTACGCCGGTAGCACACCTCCGCCGCGGAAATGTAGTAGCGAAACTCTGGCAACGAAATAGAGTTCAATTTCGTATTAAATATCACGATTCCGCCACAGTTTCGCGGTTTCGCGGTGGAGGTGTGCTACAGGCGTTAAGGCTGCATAATTACAGACCTTATAATTCTAAAAAGGGCCCCACCCACTTGGAATTATAAGGTCTGTATAGCCGGCTATACAGCCCCTGTACAGAAACGTTAAACAGCGTTGAGTGTTCAAATTGTTTTTAGCAAGCCTTCTTTGCCATCGATATTGTCTTTAGTGCATTTGGAAAAGGAAAGATCCAACGTAACACGTGTCAATATACACATTAATTTTCCTTGAGTTACTTATATTTTTGCCCTAATTAAACGTACGTCCAATATTATTTCAACCAGAACAGAAAGATCATTAATCAAACGCCTTTGCTGAAAGAAAACATTACGCGAATCGTTGTGAACCTATGCTCGGGAGGTTTTTTAGCTCGAATAAAAAGGTTGGTACAGTTCAGGAGTGGCCAGCGATAGTGAAAATGTCAAAAAAAAGTTAGGATTACTACTCTTTGAGTTTCTGTTAAAAATGCAATTTTTGGGATAAGTTTTTGTTGTCAACTGTACTTTTTAGGGTTCCGTGCATCAGAATGAAAAAAGGAACCCTTAAAGGATCATTCGTGTGTCTGTCTGTCCGTCTGTCACAGCCAAATTTACTCTGAATATACTGGACCGATTAAGTTGAAATTTTTTACACAAATTTATGTCTGTGACCCAAACACGGACGTGTAACGTAAATAAATAAATTATAAAAATATGCAATTCACTTTTGAGGGGTTAACTAGAAAGTAAAATAAAAAAATGTTTGCAAACTGTATTGTGTGACATATCAAATAAAAGCGCTCGTTGTGAGGGTCTCAAAATTTTTTTTTTTATAATTTTAAAGTAAATAAACAAGTAAATTATGTAACTTTCAGTTGCCGCTCTTCATTTAAGGCAAATAGTAAGGTACCTAACCTCAAAATAAAAAGTGGATGAAAAACGATAGGAACCTTTAATACGACTTGCCAATACTTCTGGCGATTACTGACATTTTGTTGACTGTGCGCTTGTTTTGTTTACTTACTTTATTAAGTACTTACTAGCTTTTGCCCGCGACTTCGTCCGTATAGAAACTATCGCTCATATCGTAAAAACTATACAATTTCCCAGAATAAAAAGTATCATATGTGTTAAAATAGGATAAGGACTATCTGTGTCCCAAATTTCATCCAAATCCGTTCAGTAGTTTTTGCGTAAAATACTAACAAACATCCACACATCCGTCTACACATCTATCCATACCTACATCCATCCTCACAAACTTTCGCATTTATAATATTATTTTAGTAGAATGAAAAGGAGAATTCCCGAAATAATTTAGTATAAAAACCGGGCAAGAGCATGTCGAACCATGCTCAGTGTAGGGTTCCGTCAACATTCTACTACAAAATCAAATAACTATCCCCAAAAACCGGTAAATATTAGTTAAAGTTCTATTTCAAGTTATCTTGGCTGATTCTCTATAGGGATAAACATTTTAGTCGTCTGTCAGTCAAGAACCGACAAAGAATAAAGAAAGTTTACTTAGTCGTGATAATTTTCCTTTTAAGTTTCTTTTATGTGCTTTAATTTAAGATGTTTTTCAGATTTTTAGTGTTTGTAGTTTAGGCTGTAGGGGTTGTGGGCACGTTACTGTAGCCGTAATTGTCATTTTGACATTTACAGCTCAATATTACCTAAACGGTCCTAAAAAATATAATAACATAATGTTTTTTTATGAGCTATCCAAAGATACCTCACTCGATGTCATAAGATTAAAAAAAATCAACCTTACTTTACATAACTATGGTACCCTATTTTTTAACTTATTTTATTATTGGTCTGTGGGCGCGGTATATATGTACAAAATTCCATTTGTAACTTCAATCGTTTCTGAGAAAAAGTGACTGTAACATACAGACGGACATGGCGTAATTATAAGGGTTTCTTGTTTGACTACGCAACCCTAAAAATGGGGTAGATAGGTACGGTATATAATTCAGGGTGTGTAGGTACGTGCGTGTGCGAGTGCGTTTGTGTGTGTGTGTATGTATCTGTATGTATTAATAGTAGTAGATAAATAAGTTATCTATAATTATTATTTATTATATATTAAATCCTAAACTTGCTTTAGTTGAGTAAGTTGAGGTACGAGCAAGCAGTCAAAATAGACAATTCCAAAAGGAGGTCAACACCACAAAAAATTTATTGTTTTAATTTTAACGATATAATAAATAAAGCATTCTTCTCAGAGCCTATTTTACGAGTCAATCGATAAAAAATGCCAGTTATAGCCTTTATTGGACTGTATACTTATTCTGAGTGTTCCTTAAAGGCATTTAAACATTTTATTGATGATATAATTTTACGGCATATAAAATTAATAGATAGTAAAAGTTTAGTTTTAGCTCAGCGATTTATACCTATTTTAAGCCATAAAATACGATACTTAAGGGCTCCACAGATTAACAGTTCGCCTGCGGTCTGTCCGGCGGCCTGCCGACGACCAAAATCAATCGAGCGCACACATTATAAACTATTCATCCTGCTGGCAATATTCGTATACTTAGGCTGCCTTTCCATAGAAGCGGAGACGAGCGGAGCGGAGAGGAGCTGTGTAGGAATCGACCGATCACATTAGTTGTAATCCACATCTCGTCTCCGCTTGTCTGTTTTCATTGAAGCGGAGCGGAGACGAGATGTGGATTACAACCAATGTGATTGGTCGATTCCTACACAGCTCCTCTCCGCTCCGCTCGTCTCCGCGTCTATGGAAAGGCAGCTTTAGTCGGCTCAAAACTGTCGCTCACCACACATTATCAGTTTTCAGACGACGTTTACGTGGCGGATCTAGATCGTGCCCAGAGATAGGATGGATGGATATGGACGGACGTACGGACGGATGGAGGATGGATGGCCAAACTGTCGATACAAATAACCGCGCGCCCCACACTGGCAGCATAAAAAAAAAAAAAAACTGCATGAACAAATAAGATCTCATTGGTCATAAAAAGTAAAATTTTGTCGAATACTGCATTCTTCATTAGCAGGGTAGATTTGACAGGCCGAGATCGGCCGGCGGGCTGTTAGTCTGTGTTACCCTTTATGGGGGTAGGTAATCAAGATTCGATATTTGACCTCGTATAGCCCCACAACTCCAAGTAGACTTGCAAAAGTATTCCACTTTTCTAAGTCTACTTTAGATTTGTAAGGTGATTTATTAAACAACTTGATTTTTAATTTGTTAGAGAATTATGAGCCTTAGTACTCTTAGTACGTGTATTTATTTTGTATGAAACACACAAATACAAGTGTTATACAGGTATTTTAATTTTGGCCCATGTTTCGTCGACGAAACAGCTCGGCCACAGCAAACTAGCCTTACATTCGTACAAGCGTGTGGGACAACTTTAGTTTGCCGATTTGGGAGCTACAGAAATGTTACAAAGTGAGTCAACCGACTATCTTATCGCTAAATAGCGATCTCTTCCTGACAACCTATGTATGTTTTGTGTATGTATTTAACATTTTCGATAAAACTTTTTATGCTATGAACACTCGGATCCTCGTGGTCTTAAGAAGTGATTCACAAATTACTGACACTTAAGTCGTCGGAGCACTTTGCCAATACGCTGGTAGGGACGGCATGCTGAAACTCGCTCAGATGGCGCGAGGCTCTTTACAATGTACGATGTTTTTTTTAAATTTAATCTGATAAAACAAGTATAAATTTCAATTAGGTGATTCACTCAAACAATATGCCTTTAAATTCGTAGACGGATTATTAACCGGCGAACCTAAGTAGTCGGATCATTCTTAAGCAGCGATCACACCACCCTTTCCCTAACCCTAACGAGAGGGACGCCGCAATACATTGGAATGAGATGGAGATATCTCTATACGTATCTAACGCATTGTGGCGTCCCTCTCGTTAGGGTTAGGAAAAGGGTGGTGTAATAAGGCTATTAATATTTTACTTAGTGCATAAATATTATATTAAACTAGCTTTTGCCCGCGACTTCGTCCGCGTAGAAGTCGTTTATCACTGCTCCTTCGGGAACTGTTCAATTTTCTGAGATAAAAAGTAGCCTATGTCCTTTCTCGGAACTCAGGCTATCTCCATACCAAATTTCATCGAAATCGGTTCAGCGAATTAGCCGTGAAAGCTTTACAGACAGACAGACGCAAAAGTATGTCTACTTTCGTGTTTATAATATTAGGTCGGGGCAAAAGTATTTTCGTATTTTTCGTACAAAGGAAAAACATTTTTTAAGTTATATTTTTTTATTTATTTATAATATGTACATGCCGTTTTGATCGATCACTTGTTGCCATCTTGTGGGTAGTGCCATGATTCCATTGCTGTAGAAATTCTGAGATTTTTGATTAAAAAAATCTGACAGGTAGTTTTGACAGTGTTCTCTTGATATTAACTTTATGCTTCCTAAAGAATTCTGAAGTGACCGAAAAAGGTGGAAATCCGATGGAGCAAGGTCGGGGCTATACGGTGGATGCATCAACACATCCCAGCCAAGCTCTCTCAATTTTTGCTGGGTGGCTATAGATGAGTGCGGTCTGGCGTTATCATGATGAATGACTACGCCCTTTCTGTTTATTAACTCCGGCCGGTTTTTCTCAACGGCTTCTTTTAATCTCATGAGTTGCTGGCAGTAGAGGTCAGAATCGATAGTTTTACCCGGCGACAAAAGCTCATAGTGGACAATTCCTTCCCAATCCCACCATATACACAGCATCACTTTGTCCCGAGTGGAGCTGTGGAGCTTGTCCATGCTTCGACCACGATCTTTTTCGGACGTTCTTATCGTAAGTAATCCATTTTTCATCACCCGTAATCAACCGTTTTAGAAATGGTTCGGATTTATTTCGTTTTAACAATAAATTGCAAATTGAAACACGTTGCATTAGGTTTATTTCAGTGAGATCGTGTGGCACCAAAATATTGAGCTTTTTCTTGTACCCAGACTTTTGTAAATGACGTAACACTGTTTTGTGATCAATATCCAGTTCTTCAGCAATGTCGTAACTACTAATATGTCGATCTTGCTCCACTTTTTCATAGATGGTATTGATTTTATCAGTAACAGGGCGTCCAGAGCGAACCTCATCTTTCACACTAAAATTTCCAGACTTAAAACGCTTACTGCCGCACTCAGAGACGTCAATTAAGTTTTAAGTTTCATTAAAGTAGCTGCTGTCACTTTCTTTGCTATAGCAATAGAATAAGACGCAGCAACTTTAATGAAACTTAAAACTTAATTGACGTCTCTGAGTGCGACAGTTAAACCACAATTGTGCTACTCTTATTGATACCGCATTAGGTCCATAAACCGCACAAATTTTATTCGCGGCATTAGTCGCATTTTTGCCTTTTTTGTAATAAAAAAAAATACGAACAGTGGAACATAGAACCTCCTCCTTTTTTGAAGTCGGTTAAAAACTTTAAAATGTACCGAATTTCTTCGTCACACACGTCCATTTTGATAGCTCAAAAACAATTTAAAAATGCCGGGAACCAGTTTTTTTTAAATTTTATTGTATTTCACAATGTTGACTTTTAATGGTATTAAAATCAGCCAGGTACATTTAGTATAGACGAAGAGGTTTGATTACAACTTACACGGTCCAAATACGAAAATACTTTTGCCCCGACCTATTATTAAGTATAGCAACCCGCCCTCGCTTAGCTTCGGTTATAAGTTAAAATATAGCCTTTGTCCACCCTAAAACCTCATTCTGAATATCAGTGAAAGAATTTTAGAAATCGGATGGGTAGTTTCGGAGATTACATCCAAACTTATTAAGTACCTCTTTCTCGTCTTCTTAAGTAAGTCGTTTATCGTTTTTACCCTGGACACTATCAAATTGTCTGGGATAAAACACGGTGCCAATTCAGGAAAACAACTACCTGTGTGACAATTTCATCCGAATCCGTTCAACTATTTAGGCGTGACTGAAAAAAACATCCCAACATTCATACAAACTTTATTTAGCTTCGTCACTGGGGTCGAAACCGATTTTTCATCGAATTTCTATACAAAAACAAAAAAAAACGGTCTATATTTGGGGTTCGAACTCGCTGTCTTTGCGTAGTAGGCCAACGCACTAACCATCAGCCTATTCAGACGGAAGCAGCCGCCCCGTAACTACTAACCATTGCGCGAGATTTCTTTTTGCGTGAAAATACGGGAAAAACAAATATTTCCCAGACATGAGACCTAGCTAGATCGAATTTTCGCCCCCGTAAACCGCTATGTCGCAATCTTTATCAAAATTGGTGGAGCTGTTTTCGAGAACGTGAACTGAGTACAAATATACATATACGCAATCCTTCCACCCGTGACTTAGTCTGCGGAGAGTCCAGTACCTTTGTTAAAAAGTATACACATTCACCCCCCGTTTCAACCCCATAGGAGTAGTTTTCCAAAATCGCTTACAGTAGTATTTTCTATTTGTTCACAGTATCCTGTACACAAATTTCCATGTTTCTTACTTCAAAAATGACCAAACTCCCATGTAAACTACCACCCCCCAATTTCATTCCCTTAGGGGTAGTTATCCGAAATCACCGAAAGTTGTTTTTTATTTGTTATCAGTAGTCTTTATAACAATTTTCACGTTTCTAATTTCAAAATTGACTAAACTCCCATACACACATTCCCGTTTCATCCCCATAGGAGTAGTTTTTCCAAAATCGCCAAAGTAGTCTTTTTTATTTGTTTACAGTATCCTGTACACAAATTTCCATGTTTCTAATTTCAAAAATTACCAAACTCCCATGCAAACTACCACCCCCAATTTCATTCCCTTAGGGGTAGTTATCCGAAATCACCTTAAGTTGTTTTTTATTTGTTAACAGTAGTATTTATAACACTTTCTGCGTTTCTATCAAAATTGGACCAACCACCACTCCAAAAGGAACTATACCACCCCCCCCATTTCATTCCCTTAGGGGTAGTTTTTCCAAAATTGCCGGTAGTACTTTTTTATTTGTAAACAGTAGCCCATAAACCAATTTTCACGTTCCTAAGTTCAAAAATATCCAAACCCCTATACAAACTTTAACCCCCCATTTTAACCCCTTAGGGGTAGTTTATCCCAAATCGCTGAAAGTAGTATTTTTCATTTGTAAATAGTAGTCTTTATACCAATTTCCACGTTTCTATCTTCAAAAACGGATGACTTTCATACAAACTTCCAACCCCCTTTTTACCCCCTTAGGGGATGAATTTTGAAAAATCCGTTCTTAGTGCACCCCTAGACCTCATAAGGAACTTACATGCCAAATTTGGAATCGTTACACCCAACGGTTTGGGCTGTGCGTTGATATGTCAGTCAGTCAGTCAGTTTCTTCTTTTATATATTTAGATTTTAAGTAAGAGTAAAGCGCGATAAAACTAAACTAATTAGTTAATCTATTGTAAAAGTTAACGTAATAGTTTGCACTAAGTTTCAATGTCAAATAACGTCTTATACAACTAATAAGTTTATGATTATGACCATTCTGAACAAAAAATGCTATTGTTAAAAGTTTTATGGCTGTTTTCTCTTACGCCGCGGTTGGACTATAATGAAATGATGTGTTGGCGTGTTGTGCTACCGCGGAGTTATTAAACACCGGCACGTCACATTTCATTCGTTTCGATAAAGCGAGGCTTTTGGTACGTGAGAAGAGCTTTGTACCACGCAAGATCCGAGAGGCGATTGAGATTGGACGTCGTCCTAATTTTAATCGTGATAGTGGCTGGATTTTTCCGCCAGCCTGGACAACTGTCCCTGCTTTAAATAACGCAACGCGTGGATAATCTCGTAGACACGGTTAGCTCAGTGGCAAATGCCGATTCATCCCATCCCTAGCTTATTGCTTGTCTCAGCTATAATACCAACACACTGATTAATTAAATGTCTTTATTCGTACTCAAATACATAGAAAACATCCATAACTCCGGAACGCTCGCACTTATCACATAAATATTTGCCCATTCCGGGATTTGAACCCGGAACCGCTAGCTTCATAGACAGGGACACTACCAACTAAGCTAACCGCGCCGTCAAATTATAAAGATCAAAACCATTACCCTCCTTCTTCAGCAGTCGGGTAAAAACAGTTTTAAACTAGCTTTATAGGTTTTTTTTTTTTTTTTAATCATATATGGGTTTGCGTTTGACCTCAGTCTCACCTGATGTTAAGTGAAGACGAGGTCGAAGATGGTACACGGTACAGGTATATGACAAAGACGATGTTATTTTTACACACAGTTTCAAAGTCGCTTGTAATCAGCCTAAAATCACGCATAGTATAAAAGCCCCCGTGTTCAAGTGTAAGTGCTCACAGTGTGTCTCTCCGTCGAGCCTCATTACATACACATCAAACGATCGGCCGGGTAAAACAATTTGTTTGCCTTGTTTCCTTGTTCGCGAGAATTTGACCTATTTCGGGTGATCTTCAAGGAACGAGTGATTTGCGTGTTCATGTTACGTAAAATTAACCTTCGTTTGTTTAACAACACGTATAGGTTGTGTATTAACACGTATAAATGGTAAATAGAGTTATTGCTGCCTGAATATTTGAACCTTGAATATAATATACTCCGTTACCAGTAGAGCGAATTAATTGAAACTGAGTCATTGGGTTATCGCACTTTAATTATTTCGTATACATGTAAATAATGTGACATAATTATTATGTACTCATTTTACTTAATAAAACCGGGCAAGTGCGAGACGGAGTCGCGCACTGAGGGTTCCTTATACAAGGTGGGCCAAAAGAAGTCATCCGATGTTGTTTGACTCTCTTTTTTTGAATTGTTACGCAAAAAAATAGACACGATTATTCCGCGTTCTTGGGGAGTGTATCGCTCCATGGCTTGTTCACTTGTATTTTGCATCTGTCAAGTCCACAAATGTCAAAACAGATTTGACATTGGCGACTTTGCAAAAATGAGAGCATCTTCCAATAGGGTGATTTCTTTTGGCCCACCTTGTATATTGGACTGGTTTTTAGTAATTGTTGTTGTTGTTATTCTTTAGGGTTTGTTCTAAGTATAATTATAATAAATTTGACGCCTGTATGTTTTACCGTTTTTACGATACAACAAAAATAACAAAACGTTGAAAAATAACGTTATGGGGACCCCCTTTATTATTTTTTTTTAATTTTTTTTTATTTGTTAACAAAATATTTGTTAAAACATTATATAACGGCGCGTGGAGATTGTGGAGATACTCCTTAGGATTATGAGTAGAGAGTGAGCGAGGCGCTCTGTTTAGCTCACTCTGACGTAACGCAGAGCATTGGGCCACTACTTCAAAATTCAAGTCACGCTTGCTTCGTCTCTTTCTCTCGTTGGCAGTTGGTACGAATGGCAAGTGAAAGGAACGGAATACCCGGTGTTACCTCCACCCTGGACGGCTAGCACAAGTGGTCCGCTCGAATCTCCCTTTCTAACTCGGCTGTAACGATAAAGATGCACTGAGCGACAAACAAAAATACACACGATGTGCTTGCCGCTGTAATGTGAGTCGCCATGTTTGACACTCAGATTTGGGACTTCGTTCTAGAGAGAGCAAAACTCTACCGTGAGCGTAGTTATGATCTAAATAAACGGTAAATTTATTATTATTATTAAACTAGCCACCCGCCCTCGCTTCGCTTCGGTTACATAAGTTAAAATATAGCCTATAGCGACTTTCCCTCGCTTTGCTCCGCGGTCTATTATATACATAAACCTTCCGTGAAAAATTATCTAACTCCGTTGCATAGTTTTAAAGATCTATGCATACATAGGGACAGACAGACGCGGAGGGCGACTTCATTTTATACTATGTATTGATGAGAATTAGGTGAACCATCTAGAAAAGGCTTTTAGTTCTCCTCGCCCGACTATCAACGACTACCGTTCATTATATGTGACATTCTCAATATAAAGGGACCTTATGGAGGAAGGCAGTTACGCTCTTCTTATTCTTGCAACTAAACGAATACTATAGTAACAGTTCTAAAAACGGCGTAACCGCCTGCCTCCATAAGGTCCCTTCATATTGAGAACGTCACATATATGTCTAGAGTCTGTCATCTTGGCAACACTGGTACCCAATATACTGTTTATATTATACATAAACATAAATTTATGAAATATATGGAGGCCTTCGTCATAGGGTACCCTGAGATCAAAAGAACTATGATTGATATTTAGGCAAACGGGTAATTTCCATTGGTCCAGGGAGAGATTTACTTGAATGCCTTCCATCAATAGGCGGCCATTTTGGTAAATACATATTTACGTGATGTTCCTGTTACTGATGAACTGTATTTTAACAAACTAGATATAAGCGAAAAATACCCCCCCGGAATGCGAAAATATGAGCACCTTTGAATGGAAATGTCATTAAAATAAGCCTTATTTTTTAACCTCCTTACTAATAAACGTTGAGTAACGGCTGAGTAGTTATACAATGCTTTGTCCTTATCTGTCATTGTGACATTTGAATTCGACAGATAAGGACAAAGCATTGTATAACTACTCAGCCGTTACTCAACGTTTATTAGTAAGGGGGTAAGGATAAAACAGTTGGAAAACTAAAACCCGACTACGAAAAAATAACAATCTGTCACAAAGTAATGTTACATTTTTCATTTATAAATCACAGCTTTCATTTGACACAAACTCGTACTGTGTGTACCTATGTCAAATCTACCATGTTCAATTTAATAATTATGGTGGACTCAAACCTCATTTGTCGAAATATAATGGAGAGTATAGGAACTAAGTAGGAACAGATGGACATACAAACTTTAGTAGAGATTAAATCAATTGGTTGTTTATTTATTAAAGTTCAATGTTAAATAATACCTACATTTCATACTAAATTTTGTTAGGTACGTGAGTTCGATTCCGCGATAGATTTCCCTGGGGCCGGTTTGAGCTGAGCGGTGGATGTTGTTATAGTTCTTAAGGGCGGCACAGAGTAATAGTCCGCGGCCGATCGCGGCCTGTCAGTTCATCGTTAAGCTTTCGGCACACCAAACGCGTGTCAGGCGCGTCGCGTCGCGTGGCGTGAGCGACGCAACACCCGGCACACCGCAGGCAGGCGGCAGCTTCAACGCGTTTTGAACGCGTGCCAGCGCTGCGCACGCCTCGCGGCTGCGTTCGGTGTGACATGCTGCGCGGCGCGCGCGTACTCCCACCACGCGTTTGTAAAAAAATACAACGACTAGTACCCGCGCCGACGCCGTGCTGACGCGACGCGTGGCAGCGCGCGCGATGCGCCTGCTTCGCGCACGCCACGCGACGCGCTGCCCGAGTTGTCTGTGGCGACTGCGGCGCGTCGCATGCGCGAAGCAGCTCGAACGCGTGCCCGCCGCAGGCACGCGTTACTTTTTGGTGTGCCGGGTTCAATTTGATTTGTTGTTTTACAACATGCGCGAGCCCGCGTTCAAAGCGCGACGCGCCTGACACGCGTTTGGTGTGCCGAAAGCTTTAGAACGCAGACAATCAGTTCCTCGTACGATTTCATACATTTACTTTATAGATTTGGACTTAGGAGTGACGGCGAACTGCTAGTCTGTGTTGCTCTGCGTGGAACTGGGTTTAGATAAATAAATATCGCGGAGGACAAGCTCACACAAATTGTCCTAGACCCAAACTAAAGCTATCTTAATTTTAAACACTCCATAGCTCTGCTATAGCCTGCATATAAGTACATACGCATATACAAATACATACGTACATTCATACATAGAAGGCATCATAAATAGGCATCAGGGACAATTTCACACAAATTGACCTAGTCCCAAACTAAGCTCTAGGCTCTTACTATGGGTACCAGGCAACGATATACATACTTATATAGAGAAATACATACTTAAATATAAAGAAAACATCCATGACTCAGGAACAAATACTCGCGCTCATCACACAAATATTTGCCCATACCGCGATTTGAACCCAGGACCGCTAGCTTCATAACAGGGTCACTACCAACTAAGCTAACCGCGTCGTCAAATTATAAAGATCAAAAACATTACCCTCCTTCTTCAGCAGTCCGGTAAAAACAGTTTTACGTGTTTCTAATGTACACATGTACAAACGAAATAAGAGATCTCTTTATTTTAACGTGTGCAAACCCACAGTACAAAGACCTTAAAATGGCAGACTTATTTGGTTCTTAAGAGATCTTTAACCCTTTCAAACTAATATCTCCTTTAACCTGCCAGTTTTCTTTATAATGTTTTCAGCACATGCATGCACGAATGAACAGAAAGACAATTTCACGGTTTGTTTAGACCGTATATCTAATGCAAACTCAGTTGTTAGCAGCGTGTGTTTATCTTAAAATAAAATGTTGTGACGCCGCGGTTAGCCTAGTTGGTAGTGACCCTGCCTACGAAGCTAGCGGTCTCGGGTTCGAATCCCGGTATGAGAAAATATTTGTATGATGAACGCGAGTATTTGTTCCTGAGTCATGAATGTTTTCTATGTACTTAGGTATGTATTTATCTACATTAGTATTTATATCGTTGACTAGTACCCATAGTACAAGCCTAGAGCATAGTTTGGGACTATGTAGGTCAACTTGTGTGAGATTGTCCCCCAATATTTATTTATTACTAGCGACCTGCCCTCGCTTCGGTCCGGGTACTATTATATACGTAAAATTTCCTCTTGAATCACTCTATCTATTGTTGAAAATTGCATTTAAATCCGTAGCGAAGTTTAAAAGATCTAAGCGTACAGACTGCGGGAGCGACTTTGTTTTGACTATACTATGTAAGAATTTATTAATACAATGAACTGACAGGACGATATCGGCTGGCGGACTGTTAGTCTGTGTTGATCTTTACATGAAATCAAACCCTGTGCTAGCTTCATAGGCAGTATCACTAACACAAGGTTAACCTTGTCTTAAATCACTACGTCACTATGACAGAAAGAGTTAATTTATGACAGAACTTACAATAAGGCTGGAATTACACTTGTTAAGTACTTTAACCGCGTGTTTCACAATCGTCAAGTAAAGCATATCTGTCAAAAAAAGTTAGCCTTTTTTGCACTTGAAAATAGACAAAGAGACAGATAAATTTACTTGACGATTGTGAAACAGGCCCTTAGGTACGTAAGTTACTTACAATAAGTTACTCCCAAGACTCTTTACTGGGTAATAAGGTTGCAATAGCTATAGTAGTTTTGTGTAAAAAACTGCCTTTTACCTTAGCAGGACAGAATTACAATAAGTTACAAACAGTATTTACATTTGCAAAATTATCGTAAGTTAATGACTTACGTGAGTAAAACTTACAAATGTATTTCCAGCCTTATAGCAACAAACACGGCTAAACATTACTTACTTATATAAATTCAGACACATTAAATTTAATATAATATAATAATAATAATCCAGCCTATGTACGTCCCACTACTGGGCACAAGCCTCCATTCACAACGAGAGGGTTTGGGCTATAGTTCCCACGCGGGCCCAGTGCGGATTGGGAACTTCGCACACACCGTCAAATTACTTTGCAGGTGTGTGTAGGTTTCCTCACGATGTTTTCCTTCACCGAAAAGCTCATGGTAAATTTACAAATTATATTTCGCACATTAATTCCGAAAAACTTAGAGGTGCGAGCCCGGGTTCGAACCCACGACCCTCTGCTTAAGAGTCGGCAGGTCAAACCATTAGGCTACCACGGCTTTTTTAAATTTATTTTAATAGTGTTCTATTTATTACAATTAAAAATAGCGTAAATTATTTTACGAATAAAATAAGCATGGCTACGGCTTACTCACGTATAAAACTGTGTGTCAGGAAGCTCCAAATTGTTGTCTCCAACGAGTCCGGAACGTGTCGGGCCGTTTCCTGACATTAAATACGTGAGTAAGGCGTGTCTGTGTTTATTCTAGAAGTGTTGTTTGTAAACATTCATGAAATGTGAATATAATATCTAAGTCTTCTGAATCATGAGATACCTTTCATCTTCTTAAAGTATATCGTGGCATTAAAATGTCTATCTGATCAAAGAGATTACCTCGCACAAAGGTAAATTAAATTTTCCGTTTTTGATTTATCTGTTCAAAATTTCCATTAATGTTCTACAATAATGGCAACACTGATAAAAGGGAAGGCATAAATCAACCCTCCGGCGCTATTGTTAATATATTTTTCATAGTGAAACACCTAGGGGTTGTTGAGGTCATGCAGCGTTAAATTTCTAGAACGGGTTAAGAAAGTTAAATAGAACACGCTTTGAATAACTCGGCATACACGAAAGATAGCGATGTTGTTTATGGCTATTCTTTTAGGAACTATCAAATTTTCTGAGATAAATAGTACCACTTTTCATCCATTCTTTGTCCATCGTTTTTCTGTAAGAAATCTATTTCTTACCAAATTTTGCGTCATTTAGGCGTTCAACCGTTAAAACGGAACAATTCAACAAACAAACACCTTCGCATAGGATTGGGGTAATAATTGACACTTCTTCCATCATTAGAACTAAACGAACTGCGGGAGACGCTGGTGGATGCTAGGATGCAAATTATACGCCACATGTCGGAATTGAATGAACTATAAATTATTTTCTTCAACAATTTACATAGCTGGTGTATCGGCGCGATGGAGGCCTGAGGCTGAGAGCTCAAATGATACATTTTGTCTTGCCATAAACAAACTTCTTAAGTGTATTTCACACGCGAACACTGAAACGATACTATCATGTTAAAAAAGTGGTACAAGATTTATTTTAAGCGTGAGGCTTTCAAAATCCCGATAACTTGTGAAACAATAATATTAAGATGCGATGAATAATGCCGAGAGAAAGATTTGTTTTCAAAACAAAACGCTTGGAACAGAAATTATTTTATTCGGTATGTTTTTAATTGACAGCTTATTCCTGCGTTCAGAATGATTTACAAAATTGTTAAATGTTAAATAACTTTTAAATTAAGGTGCTTATAAATAAATGCAATAATCAGATCTTATTTTGTGTACCTAATACGTCCTATAGACTAACAGTTTACTTTACCTGCAGTGTCAAGTCTGTCAGGCAGTCCGTCAAAAACATATGAAGAAATTTAATATACGAAGTGGGTGAGCTTTTGTAAATTATTCAGAAGTTAGTGTACCTACTAGGCAACGACAAATATATGTACTAATAAGGAGAAATATATTTTTTTCACTTCTCATGCTCGTAAAGTTCGTCTTTATGTCATGCGTAGGCGACATAAAGTCGCTTCTTATGCTCTAGTGCATAAAGTAAAATCTTCGTCGAAGACCTAGGCAATCGGTCCAACAGCCACACGAATAACTTTTACTTCATAGAATAACCTCTTTATTTTATTTCGTTTCGTTAGTACCTATTCTAAGACCAAGGTAAGGATACCAACAGCCAAAGTACTCAATAAAGCTTCATGAAATAAACTTATAATTTTTATTTCGTCGCATTTATTATTATTATTATTTTTATCATGTTGCTGTTTCATTTCCTCGCAATCGAAGTGAAAGATAAAGTGTACAACTCGTCCATAAAACCCATTTAACACTCGACTTTATATCCATCCTCGCGCGCAAGCTCGCTTGGATGGATCAACGTCTCGCGTAAAATGGTGCGTTTTATGCACTTGTTGTACAATCTACTATTGTTACCGGGAATCGAATCCGAGACCGCTAGCTTTAGGCTTGGTAAAATGTGACGTTCTCAATATAAAGGGACCTTATGGAGGAAGGCAGTTAAGCTCTTCTTATTCTTGTAACTATAAAAACTAAACTAAACTAAAAACGGCGTAACCGCCTGCCCCTTATAAGGTCCCTTTATATTGAGAACGTCACAAATTGTTCTGTAATTTCAGACTGTCATTCCTATACCTACAAATCCTACAATATTCTTGGAATAAATTTTCTCGACACCGAATTTCAAGCGCTGTGAAAATTTAAGCACAGTCTTTTCTAGAAATAATTTATTCGTTACAAACTGGAAACATAAAGGCAAATGATATCGGCTGGTACAAGCGAAATGGGCACATTAATTATATTTGTGACCTTGAAGGAAATAACTGATTCTCAAATAGTAACAAAACAAAACGGGTGAAAAATGAAATGGTGTGATACTGTGTTATGTAGTAGAAATATTCCTTGTTGTATGCAAATAATTGACTTTTTCAATAAATTTATCATTTGATGTTTTTGTAGCTACAAACATACCTACCATACATAAGTTAACATTTAGCCAAAACCTTAATTATTAACTTCTAAAAATTATATATATATATATATATATATATATATATATATATATATATATATATATATATATATATATATATATATATATGTAGCTTCTGGATTTTGTAGTGAAACCAACCTTTACTGATACTGCGTTTATTTTTGAAAAAATTATAAAAAAAGAAAAACTTTACAAATTAAAACTTCTTTGCAGTCTACACACATCCTATGTTCGTAACAGTCGTCTTTCGTCTCCCTCGCTCACACACTCTCTCAGCCTTTCTAACCCCTTTCATTCAATTGCATCGGTCATCGGTCATCGGTCACTTAGATGATCCGTTTCACTCCTACATATATATATATAATAATATATAATATATATATAATATAATTCTAAAAGATTATATTAAAGTATTGTTTTATTGTTACATCAATAATATTAAACGTTATTAACTTTAGAACGCTGTCTTACGACCTTTATAACTTTTTAAATCATCATCATCATTGCGTATGGTAGTCATCCTGCATGGATCGCATCTAATAATAACTTTTTTAATATCGAAACATTTTAAGTCGAAAACATTTTTAAAACTGTTACAATAATTATTCATTGTTTTGATTATGGATAGAAAATATGGATAGAAAAAAAATCATTTAAAAAAATTACAAAGAACTATACGGAGAGTTCCTTTTTTTAAAGCGAAACGTTATTTGTTAACTATGCAAGGCTACAAATTATTATTTAGCGCGAGAGCCAGTACTGAATCCAGAGTTAGCGAAGGATTCTAAAATTGAATCACGACCATAAAAAAACAATAATTCAAAAATAGAAATCTGAGCGTAACGAGGGATTCAAGGCCTCGAGACCTAAATAACTTTGCTGCCGTGCGAAACACACAATTTTTCACATCACCGTAGCAAGGAAAACACTTGCTGTTGGAAAAACAATAACACGAGCGTCACATCAGTTATGGCCTCGCCTAATCCGCGCACAGCACCACCATTACTTTCCACGCTAGCAGTTAAAGTGGACTTTTGCACGCAGATTTTGACCGACAAAGAAAGCTTTTCCGAGCTGATGAGGTGAAAAATAAATTTCTTAGCCTCCTCTTTCCCTCCTTAGGAAAAGAACTTATTTATTTCACCTACAACATGTGAGGAGTTTATAAATTGGAAATTGTTTAATTTTTTAATTATGTTTCCCCTGTCGTTTTATATCAGGAGGGTTAAATTTTAACATACGTGCAGAAATTTGGTCATACAGCGGTTTTAATAAGAGTACAGTCAAGGACAGAAAGACATATACACTTTTGGACCTTATTACAATGGAACTAGGTAAAAAGTGTATACATCTTTCTGTCCTCGAGTGTACACTGTCTCAAACCAGTCTCATGCAAGAGTGGAACCAAAGCAAAAGGGTTTGAAACGTGATCCGAATGAATGAACTGCTTTGCGAAGAAGCATTAGATATGCTTTTGATCTTAGAGCCAATGAACTTGGTTCTAATATTATTTTATATAAGAATCTTCAAAGAGAAGGTGTTTAATATAAATATGGGATTAAATTAAATTACTTAAGTTTAGTTGTGAAGAGTTTTCTTTTTATAATAAATAATAATAATTTTATTTCAGAATTACATTATATAGTTTGTTAGTTAAATTACTTTATGTGCTTTTTGTTTGTACATGTGTTTTTTTTATTTTTTAGGTGTTTGTGTTGTTTATAAGAAGAAGAAGAATTAATTAATTAATTAATTAATTAATTTTTATGTATTTTGAAGATTATATTGAAGTGATTTGCTACGGGTAATATTGTTGAGATCGACGTTATTTTACAATAAAATCTTGGCGCTTGTAAAATGTATATCCGTACTATGCATGTTAACCCACGGGCTTAAAACAAATTTAAACTCTCGTTGTAAACGTAAAATAATAATAATGACAACAATTTAAAAAAATATTATTTATTTTGAATCAAAATAATGTTACTAGTCTTTGAGACAATTGTTTTGTCTTCGTTTCTATTATATTAAAGCTTAGTTTAGAAAAAAAAACATAATTATAATCTATTACTCTCGCGTGTAGTTGGGGTGAAATAACTAACTGAACTTGGCCAAGATGCCCGTCTTGAGATAAGTCATAGTAAATGACAATTCATAGAAAACTGTCTTAGTAATACAATTCATAGAAAACTGTCTCAGCCAAGATCATTTTATTATTAATACAGCCCTTAGGGTCCTAAGGGCTATATTTTAATAAAATTATCTTGGCTGAGATGAGAAACTGTCATTTCTGTTGAGTCTTGAGACGGGCATCTCAGTTGAGATCAGGTCATTAATACCGTCCTCAGTTTGTTGGATCTTAAACAATACTTCTTTGTGCATTGTAGGTATGTGGTATGGAATTCAAAATGAATACATGCTAGACACGCACGTGGCCAATTTTTTTATAAGTATAATATTTGTTTAAAACCTTGTATATCTCTTACGGTACGATAGTGTTATGTAAACATCTAGATACACTAAGTTGTAGCAGAGATTACAGGTCTTATGTCAATGCCTGTGGTGAACAAAGGACCGCCATGTTAGCCACAAACGCTTATGTTGACGCTTATCTATGACGTCTCAGCGGGCTTAGCATGCATACACGAGATAAAATTTGACAGACGCTAGGGAAATGAATACATCTATACCATATGCTAACGTAAGACAACAGTTAAGGTTAAAATAAAATTGTCCCGTCTTGATAAAATCGCAATAAAAAAAGTGTACATCGCTATAGTCGCTTAGTAATAAAAGGTAATAAAAGTCAGGAGTCCCCATTCCCGGTCTTTGATGGGTGTTATCTTTGTAAATTTTGATTGATTTGATAAAACAAAAAGTATGTGTTCAATATTTTTTGATTATCTAACTGACTAACTAAATAGAATTATTATTTTCAACCCCGAACCGACAGGAATATTTATCGTTGTTAAGTTTAGAGATTAGTTGTGATTTTATTTATTTCCTAATCATTAATTTAATTCCAATTCTTGATAGTCATGTAAATAAAATCTATTTATAAATACATCTATCTTGTAAACCTAGTGATTATTTCCAGTTTAAAAATGCAACAAATATACATGCGCGATAACATGATATAAGGAATAGTTTAGCTGAGTATACACAAAACAAAACTCATAGAAAGTTCCGACCCTACCAAACGACCAATTAGGTCATCGTGACGTTTTTATAATACCCTACCGTGCATATGGGCAAAGATCACCGAGTTAACAGACGTGGCAAAATATAATCTAGCATTTTTTTTTTCGTAGAAATGACATAAGAACGCACAAGCCACCTCTAATCTGAGACCCATCGACATTTTCAATCTCAATACTGCAATTCTGCTAAGCTAAAAGGCGATATCTCAAATTAAATAGCTAAAGCAGATTCAGTCCTCTCCTGTTACTAATGAGGTAGCAATTGCTACAGCAGTTTTGTCTGAGATATCGCATTTTAGCTTAGCAGTATTACTAAACTGATCTTTTGCTGAGATGCCCGTCACAACCTACGTCTAAAAGTAGTCACAGAAAACTGACGTTTTGACGTGTCTTCAGACGGATATCCAACCAAGACCATAAGACAGCAAATGCTCTGAGAACTATGAAGTAATGCGTTTAAGTACGCTCTGAGTTTACATAGATTTTAGTTTATGTAGGTAAACAATTTTGTGTCTTAAATATTTATAGCTCAAAGCCGATAATGTTAAATCCTCGTTGATACTAGTATTGCGAGTATTTTGCGGCGAGCGAACGCATTCCATCAAGCATTTGTGGTGAGGCACTCGTATAGCCGCAAGAATATAGTGTTCCGCGTTTCGGCACTAGCTTTTGCCCGGGGCTCTGCACAGAAATCATTTATCGGTATTCCCTTGGGAACTGTCCAATTTTCCGATATGGAAAGTATCATAATATGTGACGTTCTCAATATAAAGGGACCTTATGGAGGAAGGCAGTTAAGCTCTTCTTATTCTTGTAACTATGGGAATACTATGGTAACAGTTCTAAAAACGGCGTAACCCCTTTATATTGAGAACGTCACATAAATGTCCGTCTCCGTGCTGTAAACAGTAAAGAACAGATGTAAAATTTAATAGGTACTTAATGTTAGTGTAGTATAGTCCGGAGACAAAGGGTACTTTTTATTAGGATTCCGTACCCGAAGGGTACCTATTACTAAGCCAAAGCTGTCCGTCCGTCTGTCCGTCCGTCTGTCCTAACATAAAAGAGCTGTATCTTTTGAACCGTAAAATATTGTTTTTGCAGCCCGTTGTTTTTTTTTTTGGCAGAATATGTGATATAACACTGGATTTCCTAACAAATAATAAAAAGGTCAAGGAGTAAAATAATAAGGGTAGTCCCCATACAAGAAACATTTTTTTTTCAATGTTTTTTTGTATATGTTCTATCGTAAAAACGGTAATACATACAAACGTCACATTTGGTATGGTTATACAAAAAACCCTATAGAAAAACAACAAATACTAAAAATGTATCTTATACAATTGAACAGTTCCCGTGGGAGCAGCATAAACAACTTCTGTGCAGACGGAGAAAGCTAGCTATATAAAATGCAAAATTTGGTTGGTTACGCCCTTTCTGCTTAACCCTAATGGCGATTGGGCAAACCATTTTTAAGGTACATTTTCCTTCCCATATGACATTTTGTTTTTATTTTGAATATATTTATATTCTGAAAAAATCGATACTTCCCAAAATAACCAATATACCAGAGCCCTTAGCCAAGATGCATTACGCTAACTAGCGTTTCTGTTCGTTTCGTTTTTAAACCAATCGCGTCACAGGTAGATCACGTGACTCTCCGTATGACGTGATCTACCAGTGACACGATTGGTTTAAAAACGAAACGAATAGAAACGCTAGTTATCGATGGGCATCGTGGCTAACTAAGGGCTCAGTGCAGTTTAACGCGTATACATTCCTAGGAAAATTGCAGTTAAATGTATATTACCATATAGTTACCTATCGCAATTATTGTCATAACATAAATCATAAGTTGTTTAACCCTTGTTACCAGTGCTATTATAACTAACGTATCTAAACTGACGTATCTGAACTGCCGTATCTGCGGACGCTAATCTACGGTTTACCTGAGTTAATTATGTTCTATCCCGCGCGGTGAGATTAACCGCCGACCCTCGGGATTCGAATGAAATTTCATCCCGTGCCTTTACAAATAAGGTACGGTAAGGAGTGACGGACGAGGTTACTTAAAAAGTATTTTATACTCGTGTTATCGTGAACGACTGGAGTAAGAATTTTGCGATCTGTAGCACGATTTGTCAAATAGATTTGATCATGAAAAAGAAAAGGAAAGTTATTACTTTAACTGTCAGATAATTTTATCTGGAAATTTAAAAAAATACGTTAAAGGAATGTTACAAAGGCGAGCTGACAACGTCGACTTTTTGTTTTTATTTTTCGATTATTAAAAAGATATTGAGTGAATTTTTCAAATGTAATTTAAAAAAGTAACATTCACCATAATGAACTGACTGAAAATGTCAGGTCTGAAACAATGACATTTCTCTTTTTTGGGGTTCCTAAGAAGTAACATTAACAAATTATGTTCTCTGCGTATGCTTAATTTCTATAATGTTTGTATTGTTTTCTATTTTCGAATTTTAAGTGTTGTTGCAACATTGTAAATTTAAATTCTAAAAATCTTGCTCGCACCGTATGAAGCCACTTAATATTAGCTTAGTATCTAGTATGTAGTCAGGGCACCACTGAAAACCAGCGCTGCAGCCTGCTGCAGCACATTTCTGAGGGGTGTCCTCTTTAGCATAACTTACATGTTGTATTTCTTTTGTTACATTGTATACTTTAATTTTTGTTTACGCTGAATAAATGAAATGAAATGAAATAAAATAACAGTATAGACTTAAACGCAATAAACTTCACAAAAAAGTATACTTTGATTTTTGTTTACGCTGAATAAATGAAATGAAATAACAGTATAGACTTAAACGCAATAAACTTCACAAAAAATGTGCTTATAGATAAAAAGTAAGTAAAAGTAGCGATTATTTGGCTATTCGATTCGAAGAAAATATAATAAGTATGAAATAACAAGCTTAAAAAGGCTTAATATTTTCTCGATCTCTGAGAATAACTTGGAATAAATCTGTTCCATCTCGATGGGAGTATCAAATCGTACGTACTTGCTAAGTAATCGTACTTACTTGCTAATACTTGAGAAATGCTTACATCCCTAATACTTTTAGATTATTTTTGGATTATATCGATTTATTTTCAAATTGCTCGCTCTCGGTTTCTTTTAGAAATAAAATGACTCCTACATTAGTCTCGCCAGCAGTTGATTAAGAAGATTTAAAAAAAAGTTAAACACAGGCTTATCGTCAATTTATCTTACTGCCTTTTTCACAAACGTCAAGTAAAGTATATCTGTCAAATAAATTTAGACCTTTCTATTTCTTACATTTGAAAATAGACAAGAAGAGCGCTATCTTTAACTGACAGATGAATTTACCTACTTGTCGATTGTGAGACAAGCCCTTAGAGGTGGGTTTACTAAAACTGACGGGAACTGTTTGTAAAATGATTTGCGGGGCTCGAACTAAAAAAATAAACAAGCAAAACGTGAAAACAAAGCCTAAAAAAAGTAAAATCTGAAACAATAATCTAAATAAAACTTCAACAAAAGTCTACCACACCGCAGCGAAGTTAATCAAAACCAAAACTCACCACTGGCGTGCCTCAAAATCACATAAACGTCCGATAAAACCCATCGAAGCAATAATGAATATGCATACGTATTTCCCGTTCAGGAACGTTGTTATCCGAAAAAGAAAAATGAGGCCGTCACGTCCTGTGGGCCATTATTGCTAATTGATGGTGCAACTTTGTCGAACTTAATCCATTATGGTCGAGGCCTCCTTGACAAGACCTCGATCATTATAAAGATAAACCAGTGTTATTAGACACCCTTCACCCTTCCGATTAGAATAAAAATGTAAGCAAGGCGCTGTTTTGATTCAATCTCGCAGATCCTGCTTAAATGGTTCGTGAATTTGTTAGAGTGGTAAACCTATTAAATTACAGAAACTTGGTTTAAATGAGCTTTATAGTTGTTGTGTGATTTAAGTGCAATTTAAGATGTCAGTTTCATATATATTTTTTTATCTTCTAGCAATTTTATTCCCAGGTACTTTACCACAGTGTCGAATGCTCTTGCGCGTAAAATAAAATTAATGAATGTTTGTATTAGCTTACATACACTCTGATATGCCATGTATGATGATAATATTTGTATTGCAAATATCGATAAATACGTGTATAATATGAATAATTTTAAATAATTTTATTCGACATTTTGTCGTTTTAAATAGGTACGCAGGAACTCAATAAAGCCACACCAAGTCCAAACAAAATAAAGTTTTAAAAGAGAAGAAGCAGGAATTCAAGATCAAATAGCTGTTAAACAGGCTGTCTTTTAAATTCATGATTTATTAATTGCTACAGTAGAATCTAAAAATTAAAACTCAAAGGACGAGTCTTCATAATGAACTAGGGCAGCGAAAAATGTTTTGTCAGACGTTGAATTCATTTTATTTTGACTCCCCAACCCGTTTATATTGTTTGAAAGCGGTATCAAACAAGTCTAGAGTTTCATACTTAATAGGGTATATGCATTAATTTTTTTTATTGCACTCAGCAAAATATGAAAATACCCTAATATTTATTCTATTTATTTATTCCCTATTAAAGGTGAAACACTAGACTGGTTTGAAACCCGCTTTCAAACAATATTAACGGTGTCGGGGGAAGACAGAAAGAATTAAAATTAAAATCATCCAGAAAATACGGATGATATTTAAACTACTAATTAGACAGAGAGATCCGACATGGAATGTGACGTCAGCGTCCAATACGACCATTTAAACTCCATGTTAAACTCTGTTAGAAAGAGATAGAAACAAATCTTTGATGGCTTATATCTTGTTTATTTTTATAGTTAGTCGAAAAATATTTTTCTTTACTGTTACATAAATTAATTTTTACTAAAACAAAAAAAAAACATGCATATACCTACTTATTCCCTATTTTGTTGGGTCCTTGTTCACATTGTCTTTATACACACAAACTAGTTCAGAGCTTCAATCCAGAGTGAACCCGTAACTTTTCTAGTGTTCTGTTCTAGAAGTTTTTTCATTAGTAGCTCGTTGACTTGAATGTTGACAAGAGAGGAACTTTTTGATACGTTGTACCTAATGGAATTGTAACCTACAGTCTAAACGGATTTCTGAGAAAAACTGGATATCAATCAAAACCCAGGAGACTTAGATTTTATTTAATACGCCACACAGTGGATCTGAATCAAAAAAAGTTGGTCATGTGATCAAAATCCTTATCCTCCTTATCCTTATCCCAATAAGGGTTGTTTTTTATTGAACTCATTTTAGCTATTAAAATTTTATCCATACGAAAAACCACGTAATGCGTAGTTTCCAAGTTTTTTTTATCAAGTTTATCTTGTATGGACGGCATCACGTTTTGTTTTGACGAAGTGGCCCAATTTGGCGCGCCACATTGACATATTTTTATAGTTGACCAGAAATCCCTTTGGCGGACTTAGTAAATAACCCATTTTAAGTTTTAATAATAGGTAGTATAGCGGGACAAAATTAACATGAATATACTGTTGGTCAACGGCGAAAGATTGTGTCTTGCTAAGAAGTGTTTTCTAATCCCTTAAGACCTACATTTTTAAGATCGTTTTAAGTTTTATCAATCTATTTCCAGTTGTGTAACTACTCAAGTACCGGACCGCAGCTGTTAAGAGAAATTCCCCAGAAATTTAGGGTAAAAAAGAGAAAAAAGGTTTTTATCAGCGTTCAATATGTCGGCGCGGGGCAAATATCGACGTTATTGGGGCAAAAGGGTTGCCTCTCACTAACCCACATTTGTTGACGGTAACATATCCCCGGCTTAGGAAATATCTCACTTATATTTTGTAGTAAAATAACTTGATATTGAATTAGGTATGCATGTCGGGCGGACTGATTGATGGGTGTTCCGTTTTTAAAATGTTGATATTTTAACGAACGTGAATTCTAAAACTTATAGGATAAGAAGTCAATCATGACACCTGTCACCTTGCTATCCTAGGATATAGGATGAAAATATCCTGGAGAATCGGACAGTTCCCGAGGGAGCAGCGATAAACGACTTCTAGATGGACGAGTATGTAATAAATTTTACTGCACTGACAGCTCTGGCTGTCAGGATTGACTTCTTACTTTCGTGGTACTACATTTGGCAATATTTGCCAAAAAATTATCTTACCTCTCACTTATTTGACATACTAAATGAAAGAGCTGTAACTACAAATAATCGCCAAGTGAACCTTAAAATAATACTCCGCATACAGGGTGATAAAATTGTTCGGTACACTTTAAAGTAGTAAAAGGCTGGGAATATAATAAAATTGTGCACACATGGACGCTTGAGCTTAAATTCTGAATGGTTTTGTAGAATCCTAAAACCGGAGCAGAGGCAGACCAAAAAGGAGATGGGATGACTTGGACGCGTTTTGGAGCGAGTGGCGGGAGCATGCACTCAATAGGAACGAATGGCGGAAAAGAAGGGAAGCGAAAAAAATACCCTCAATTGAAATGAAAACATTGTACTCGTAGTGACGAGAGTTGAAAAACGTAATGTTCTTTTATTTAGATAATTTTATTTTTCTAGGAGGACATGGTTAGTATCATCTTCCTCTCTCTTTTCCACTAAACGTCTTGCACTTCTTTTTTCATGTATTGTTAATTTTTATTTCTAATTAGCGACCCGCCCTCGCTTCGCTTCGGTAAATTAAGTTAAAATTATACTGAAATCAACCCTATCTTTTTTTTGGATAATGTAGCTTTCTATTCTAATGGTGAAATATTATTAAAATCGGTTCAGTAGTTTCAGAATCTATTACAAACAAACAAATCTTTCCTGAACAGAGTGTACGTCATACGGCCATTGGAATAAAGATCCATTTCAAAGAAGATAGATAGAGTGGGATTTCTTTTGTTTTTATGACTGACAATTAAATTATAAAATAGACTCTATTTTATTCAGAATAGGTTCATATTCCATTGGCAAATTTTGTTATATGATAGGTCTTAGGAGGTTATAATAATAATATAAATCCATGAAAATATTATTTCTTACAAAACTACGTGTGCTATTAAGGGTGTTTTTTTAATTTGTTACTGGTAGAGAATGCCATTAGGCATTAAGTTTGTATTTTTGTGCAATAAAGATGAAATAAATAAATAAATATGGTGTTAAATAAACTGTTTTGTACTGTGTTATTATATTCAAAGTTCTAGTAGGCGCATATAAAAGTGCCCGTGCCACTTGCAGAATAAAGTTTATTTATTTGTTAAAATGTACAGCTCTGAATCTGACATTTTTTACTCGACTGGTTTTCAAATCTCATATGAATAGATTTTTTCCAAACCGCTACGCATACGTCAAAAGCACGTCCGGTGGTAGGTTAATTAATCTTAACTTACGTTGTCAGGATGAAGATAAATCAAATAACCTATCAGAGCGAGCGAGCACTTTTTACCGACCCTGTACAACTTCTGACCCGCATGAGGGATCAAGTCACAGGTCGAAGCGGGGTAAGTATAGCATGGAAAAAAGTGTTTGACGTAGTGACATATGGAACTACGACTGCAATCTTTTTAAGTGACTGCTACCACATTAAAGCAGTTTTCAGGTAAAATTTTAATTATGGTGCCAATTCCACAAATTTTTCTCAATCATTTGACAAGGTATACATAAGCTTAGGTGCAAAACTTAATGCTGCAGCTTTATTAGGTATCAAGCTGTCATTGTCAATTGTCAATGTCAAATTTGAAAATGCAAAATAATAACAACCAAATAGTACCAGGAAGAAATGCGAAGATATCTAATTCAATTAAAAGTATCTCACAGTTAAAGTTATCATTTTCCTTTTGTTGTATAAAATAAAAGGATAAAACCGGAATGTATCTGGCGGATTGGGTTATCTGGAGATTAAAAATCAACCCGCAACACTTTCTTGGCATTAAGATACTACAAATTAGGGCTCTTTAAAATGATCCGTAAAAACTTACAATGACGTGTTCAGAACTTTAGACTCACTTCGACCCTTTAAGATTTTAACCTTACACTAGCTGTTCAAATGCGCAGGTTTCCTCACAATGTTTTCCTTCACCATAAGAGCATTAATCGGATATTACCAAAGCTGGGGTTCGAAGTTCAAACTCAGTACTTTACGATCACGGCTCGAAACACTAAGGGCCGTATTAATAAAATCATCTTGTCTAAGGGCCGTATTAATAAACTGATCTCAACTCTGATCACCGTCTCAAGATACATCAAAGTAAACGTCAAACCATAGAAAACTGACATTTTTGACGCATCTTGTGACGGGGATCACAGTTGAGATGAGTTTATTAATACGGCCTTTAGATGTCTGTCTCAAGACACGTCAAAATAAACGTCAAGTCATAGAAAACTGTCATTTCAGACGTGACTTGAGAGGGGCATCTCAGTCAAGACCAGATTATTAATAGCCCTAAGCCCACCGACGCTATCGCTCCTCACTTGGGCCAATCAAGAAGCAAGCGTGAAAACTCCGCGCATTAATCTCTGTACAACTCAGATTCCAAAAGTTAGCGGCAATTCCCCTCGAAAATCGGAAACAATTTGAGAATAACAAACCTCATAATTCTAGCTCACCTTTGCCATTGTAAACGACTTGGAGCGCTTGAATCCCGTTCTCATTCGAGGTTAATTTCAATCAAAGGCATCACGAATAACGTTAATGAAAAGCTATTGTTGTGATATTCCTGTCAAGAAATATTTGTTGGACTACCACAATGACTGGAAATAAATTGAGGTTTGGTTATTATATTGTATTAATTTCCACATCCTGTTATTCTTTAGAATCATCCCTTATTCTACCCAATTGTGACTCACGCGCTCGTAGGCATTGTGTGGAAACAAGATAGATAAGATAAGATATTTATTTAAAAAAAAAATCATTATAATAATAACAAAAATACTTACTTACTATCTAAAACAGATGCACGAGTATTATTTAAAGATATAACGTAAATTAGATACGCAAACCAAAACAGTATTGGTCATAATAATAAGTTTATTATTATAAGTTTAATAAAGGAAACTATAGGTCTATGATTAAGATTCCGTAGGCTAATTAGCTAATGTTTCCGATTTTTTATGTAAGACTGTTTGTTTCGAAATAAAAAAAAATAAAAAATAAAAAAACAGTACACACAAACTCATATACCTAGCAGTTTTACCGTGTACTGCTGATTCAGAATCGCAGCGCTGCTAATCGCTTCGCGTTATAAAATCTACCCACATCGTACAAGTAAGGTAAAAGCACCTAATATATGGATAGTTTTTATATTCACCTTTAGTTCTTTATTATACGAACTTAAGACAAAACATTCTATTTATCTCGGTTTAACCTAATCCCTCACGGAGCAAACGACCCGTATCTCATCCATCGGTTACCCTGTGTCAAAAGATGATTAAGATATAGCTGACTCAATAAAAAACTTAATACAATCAATAACCCCCCGTATTATGATATTTCAAATCCTTACAAATTCCAGGCAGTGAACGGGATGGAGATATAACTGCTATAACGCTGTCCCTTTCGCTCTTTAGAACACGACGACTCTTTATAATAGGTAAGGCAAAGGTAAGTACCGTCGTGTTGACCGGTATTATTAGACACTATTTGTTGCGCGTTCTTAGCGCACGCCACGGTCAAGTTAGGATGGTGCTTTGCAATCTAAGCTTGTAAACTCGGTTCAAAGTACGAAACCCAATTGAACATTGATCAATTTAAAGGTGAAAAGTTAAATAAGGATAAATCATCATTTCAACACGGGACTAAAGTAAATATTATAATAGTTTTAGTCTCGAGTTAAACACTACTTTTCACTACGATTGCGAGAAAATAAATCTTGAATAAAATACCTAGCAATTTTAAGACAGACACGTAAAAAATTACAATTAAATCGCGCTACCTTTTTTACTACCCGTCACAACAAAGCTGATTTTGGGGTTAGAACATAACAAATAGTCCATAGACAATATTTCCAAAACGATGACTGAGGCGGTGGAGGTTGTATATGCCCAGCCCGCTCTCCGACACACACTCCGGCAACATCATCAAATGGCAACATTGTATCTGACTGTTTGTAATTTCCCAAGGCTTTGATAAGGAAATTAAAAAGAAAATCATTTTTTTTATTGATTGTGAAATTAATTCTGTTTGATTCGGGAAAATATGAATGTAAAACATAACCTAATCCAACCTATCTATTTCGACCTAATTACAATGGTAAAATTTGCGACTAGAAAAAATAAGGACGGGGCAAAATGCGATTGGGTAATTGGGTATAATCACGAATGGGGAAAAAGGCGACTGGAAGAATTGATACGCGGAATTATCTATTTTGGGGAAAATATTGCCCTACTCGTAAATAGAGCCCCTGCGGGCTTAGCATGCATACACGAGATAAAATTTGACAGGTGCCAGGGAAATGAATACATGTATTCCATAATCGAACGTAAGACTTAATGCTTAAGATTTAAAATAATAGTGTCTCATCTTGATAAAATCGCTATAAAAAGTGAACATCGCTATAGTCGCTTAGTATTAAAAGGTAATAAAAGTCAGGACGAGACACTTTTATTTTAAACCTTAAGCGTTAAGCCTTACGTTCGAATATGGAATAGATGTATTCATTTTCCTAGCACCTGTCAAATTTTATTTCATCCATGACAAGACTACGATTCCCTTGCTCATAATAAATACTAATTATGAGTCATTAAATAAAACCAACCAAATCAATACTGTAAAAATAGAGACATACAATTTGGGTTAATTTAAATTTCTGATACTCACAAATTTTGTCAAGTAACCCAGGAAAAGTTAACATAGTTACTCGTGTTTGTTAGAAATGTATAATTTAATTGAAAAGTCTTATTTTAAAATCGTCTCATATAAAACGCCCGTCGGTCCTCCGAATAATTTAAAAAAGGGAGTTTTCTTTAAATCTGAATGGTGTAAATCTCATAAATTCATTTATTACGTTCATATTTAAACGACAAAATGGCTTTAATTTATTATTTCTAACAACCCGTTTCTTTTAAAAGTTAAATAGTTCTAGAAAACGTAGAAAATCGTGAGGAGAATTCTTTCTAATTGGCTCATCAATTATTAGAGGCTTGGTCTAACTAAGGAAACCTTTTGTACTGTTCATTTTCCTTGGAAAAACGACTCAAATTATAAAAAGATTTTATTGTAAGCTCAATCTTATGTATAACCGCGAAAGATTGTATTCTCTACGGCATTCACGTTGCGTATGCGTCTTATTAGAAAAATAGAATTATTCATTACAGAACAAGGGTAGTACTGTGATTTGTTCAGTTATTTTCTTTACTATTTTCTTTTAATTGAAATTATTCAATCTCTGAATGCAATATATCCCTTTCATTCAATATTTTGCAAAAACTGCCTAACGTACCACCATTACCAGGATCCATTACCAACTATGTAGGCAAACTCTTCGTCAATATTAATGTCTTAACGAACCTTGAACACCCCATTACCTTCGTTTTAACGTCCATTTAAGACATGTCACGTCTGCACTAATTATTCATTCTATTTTACATATTTGAGGTTGACTGTGACCATAAATCATTCTTTGTTGCTGTCGACAAAAGAAGTCATTTTTGCCCTGAAAGTGCCCTATTCAAGAAACTCGCGCCCTATATTCTGTACCTGCTACGGGGTAAATGTATCCGAGGCCGAATGTTATAGAGTAGCTTCGATCAACAATAGGTGCCTACCTACTCAGGTAGATAACCGGTCACAGAACAAATAACGGCCGAGCGAATAAGACCTCACTTCAAAATAGGATCTTATTTTAGTTAAGTAAAATGAAGCCTTGCGTATATGAGATATGATTTAAATGACTGACAAGCATCTAAGTTTGTATAGGTTGCACTAAGACACTTTTCTTAGATACATTTTGTATCGAACCCAGCGTCTATTTGGTTGGTACAGTCACACCACGGGAATGTTGAGCCACTTGCTAACATTTTTAATTTGGTCGGGTTGTCAAATCGACAAATTCCATTATTAAAATACCGTGTACGATTTGACAAGCCAACCGAATTAAAAATATTAGCAAAAGGCTCAACATTCCAATGGAGTTTAGTAAGTAATAGTTTTATTTTATCTTTCTTTCTTTCTTTCTTTCTTTCTTTATTTTTAAGACCTTTAAAAAGGTTGTAACAGAAATTACACAATTATTAGTGGAAGTTTTGAAACATATAACTATAGTGGGTTTTTATTTTAAATTGTATTTATTTTTCAAATAAATTTGTCAGCGTGTTTTTTTTTCTTCAGTAGCATCGTAAAGCTCAACTGTTGGGCATATGAATTTGCAAGCTTCTTCAGTTCTTCCAATTTACCACATTTTTGTGTGACAAAAATGTTTGTGCGACATCAAAACAAGTATTATTTGATCGGCGTAAAAGCATCTATCAAATGAGTTTGAGTGCGTCCCCGCAGGCAACGTTTCTGGAACACGCTGTATAAGCGATGTGCGTGTTGTAGCCCTAAGGCTTTTACTGAGCCTATTTTACAAATTGTTGAAAGGTTTTCGCAAAGTATTTAACTACGTAGGTCTGTGCAGATGTGTTATGTACCTACCTAGAACTTACTTAACTTGAACAAAGGTGACCGCAAAATTTACAGTTTTCTAAAAAATGTGGACACCATACAAGAATTAACGTTAATTTTTTAAACTTTTTTTTTGTTTTGCTCTGTACATACAAGCTTTAAATTTGGCGTGATCATACTAACAGTAAAAAAAACAAATAATTAAAACAGGCCGGCCGGGATGGGATTGGGTTGGAGATTTTGAGATTGTTTTTTAGTGAGACACGGTTATTGGAAACTTTTCATCCCAGAAAAATGGATAGTTCCAAAGGGAATAACGATAAAACACAGACAGGGTGGCAGGCAAAAGCTAGTAGATTGAATATAAAAATCCGCCGTAAGAGAATACCTCAGGTATCGTAAACCTTTATTGACAATTCGTTCGTGATACGGGAGGGTTTCGTTTTTTCAGGATTTGCCTTTACGATAATGCGATTTAATTCAGTTCATCAGTTTAAATTAGGCGTGTGATGGGTGAAAGATTGCAAATGGGCTTTAAAAGGGACACGGCATTTTGCCTAATTGTTCAAAAATATATTTGAATTTGATAGTTGGGGAGTTTCAAAATAATAGCACACCTTTCACTTTTTCTTCAGATTTGGGAAAAAATTGCACGTTGGTTGGGACCACTATTCTGAACAAGAAAAATAGCAATTCCTGATATGTCCCCAAAAAGATGTATGGAATTGTGTTTTTTGTTACCAAGAAATGTATTGAATTTAGGTACCAATACGGACAATTCCATACATCTTTTTGGGGACATATCAGGAATTCTATTTTTCTTGTTCAGAATGGTGGTCCCAACCAACGTGCAATTTTTTTCCCAAATCTGAAGAAAAAGTGAAAGGTGTGCTATTATTTTTAAATTCCCCAGTTAAAGCCAGAGAAATGTTTGAATGGACAAAAACATTGCCGTCCTTTGGCAGTGGGAAAAATTGTATATACATTCTCGTAGAGGCTAAAAGAAGGTGATTGATGGACAAGTCATGTAGAGGGAAATGGAGTTGAGGCCCTTTAGAGTAGGTACACTAGGTCCATTTGGTACGCTTAATAATAAACTGGCTCAAGTCGAAATATTCCTATATTCCATTTTCAAGCGTAATTAGAAGGGCTTGAGATTTAAAATCAAACTGCCTCGTTTCGACTTGAGCCCCGGTTTATTATTAAGCGTGTGATTTATTGAAACTATCGTGTCCCCTACTACCTTTTCTCACATATAGTAGCAATACTTGCCAATTCTCTAGTTACAGTACCTATGCACAAAATCAAAGTTCCAATAAAAGTCATGGAGCGTGCCATGTTAAGTATCTCATTTGTGATTTGTCAACCACATATCTAATACTAAGGTTACACGCGGTAATTCTGGCATCAGTTCAGTGTGTAGTCAGTCTGATTAGACTCTTGACTCACAACAGAATGATGGACCACGGACACGATTGCATGATCAGTCTCCTGTCAGTTTTTTGTCATTCACAAGGGACTGAAAAGTATTATTTAAAATATTTAATTTTCATCTGTCCGGAGCATCAGTCAGTCAGCCCGGTTGGTTGGGTTAGACGTGAATTATCTAAACTGATGCCAGAATTATCGTATAACCGTACTCTAATATAGTCAAATAGGCTATTGGACTAAAGTTTATGACGTTAAAAAAAATAATTAAATATTGTTTATTTGCCATGCAATTCTTACAAAGGAGTAAGTAAGCCTTAATGTGCAACGTTAATTTAGGCGGGGTGGCGATCGACAAAGTTACAATAAAATTACGTTAAAAAATCTACAATACTGTCTGTTTGTTTTGGGTCAATTCTCAAGGCCACTGCATGGCAGATAGGTAGATCAGTAAACTAATTTGCTAAATTAGGTCAATTTCAACTTGAGAGGATAGGCTACGTTAGCGTTGTGTCAAGGTGCAAAACGCCTTAATTACGCGGTATAGGAGCTCCGCGTTGTCGTACATCATCAGGCTGTAACACAGAGCAGTATTGGTTGTACTGCAACTTATAGGTATTTCAAATGTAGGTATATTTATCTTCGGTCAAACGTACTTTCGGGATTTTAAACATTCGATCATTTGAAAATAGATATTTCAAGCTTCGTTATATCGGGTACCGGCATTTTGTACTTTCGGTATTTTGATTTTCAATATGTTAATAGTCGATATTTTAAGTGGTAGTGAGATGGAAAATGGAGCTGCCACCAATTTGTGAAATTGACAATCAATACGTAAAACTAACTAAGAGTTTATAACTATAAAACTAACAGCTTCTATTTTAGATATAAATACTTCGGCTTAAATTAAATGAGCTTCGGCACGAAAACGAGGCTGGCGTAGTTTGAAGTATCTCTTCAATCAAAACGGTCATTTTCTTAGGCCATTCCACTTTGGACCCTCTCCAACACCTTGTAGCTACCGTACCTACTAGATAATACTGGAAAATATCGGTTTCGACCTGAATCCAGTTTTGGTTATTGATTGACAGTTTTTATTGATTGCAGATAAAAGTGGTGGTGAGTGGTGTATGCTTTAGAAGATTAAGATTGAGTAAATTGATGGATTTCGGTAAACCTTAAATATAATTATAGATAAAAAGAACTACAATAAAGACCTTACAATTATAAATAAATTATCGAAACGAGTTAAAAATATACACGCTTTTGGTAAAAATTAAAAAGTTTCCTCGCGTTGCGAACTTACAAGTGTTGCAACTTATGGCAGACAATTTAAATGTTTTTATTCCATTATGCATATGAGGCAAAAAATAAAAACGTAAAGAATAAAAATTAAGTATACAAACATGTGTGCTGAGACAAAATAAAATTAAGTTTAGTTTAAGTATGCATGCATATGGAGGGAAGGGAATTTAAAAAATGAAGAACCTTATTCTAATTTATTAATTATTATTATGTTTATGTTTTTTAAATTGTTGCCCAGCACCGTAAACACTAAATAGCCTATTTAAATAAAATAAGATAGTATTATTAGAATCACCTACATTAGCCTCCTGAGGCCTACGTTAAAATTTCGCTAGTTCGAAACAGAATCTTATGTCAGTCAACAAAAGTTGAAAGTCATTTTGACAATGGTCCTATATGTAGGACGTTTGGCCTCAGGAGGTTAAAATCACTGTTCTTATTAATTTAACGGTGGTGCTTGGTTTTATATGTTTAACAGTAGGTAAAGTAAGTTTGCATTTATCTTGTAATAAACTTAACAAAATTAAATCAAATTAATTTATATTCAGGCTACTAGGCCCATATAAATACATTGCCGGCTAAATACATACATTTTAAACTTAACACAAGTAATATCTTAAATTATTTTGGCAACAAAACAGCATGGCGTAATGTGTGTTCAACTCGAAACGTACGGACGTAGTTTTTGTTCCGACTGACCGCTTATCAAAAATTAGTCGAATTCGGTTAACGTTTAGGGGATAGAAAACGTTATCGCCGTTTGTATGGAAAGCCGTCAACTCACAATCCTCTTAAAGTATGCTGTGAAACAGTAGTGTTCGGATTTTGATGTAGAGGTAAGAGAGGTAAGACAGTCAGTTAAATGACACTATCAAAGAGGCAATTCATCGTACGGTCTGGGCCAGGCCACGACTTTGTTAGACCGGCGGCGCGGCAACCGATTTCGTAATACATTGCGTGTAATGCCAATTAACCCCTGTCTGGTAAACGTTTCGACCGCGCAATGAAGAGATAATTTGCTCGCCACCGCCACTGCCCAAAGTCATGGCCCGGCCGTTAGGCTGCCTTTCCATAGAAGCGGAGACGAGCGGTGCGGAGAGGAGCTGTGTAGGAATGGATCAATAATAATATCACATTGGTTGTAATCCACATCTCGGCTCCGCTCCGCTTCAATAGAAACAGTCAAGCGGAGACGAGATGTGGATTACAACCAATGTGATTGGTCGATTCCTACACAGCTCCTCTCCGCACCGCTCGTCTGCGCTTCTATGGAAAGGCAGTCTTAACCCTCAGAGTAAGCAACTCAATTGCCATCTTGAGATTTAGTTATAGAAATAGTTTATTGCATGTCACATTACAGGTTACAGGTGGTATATAATAATCAGGTATACATGTGACGCCCTGTAAGGGCGTAGCAATATAGAGGGCTAAAACTAGATTTTTAATACTACGGTAGTTAATTGTCTTGAGAGTTTGTAATTTGTCCATGGGTTTAATTACCATCTTATCATTACCTTTTACAGATAGACCCATTCCGATACCTCATATCTATAGGTTCTTTTGTGTAATTAAAATACTTAGCTGTTCAAATTTGCTTCTTTAAAAAAAAAAGAAGCAAATTTCCTCTTCGGCTTCTTTAAAAAAATGTAATATCTTAATATTTTCTCATTTATATAAAACCCTTTTCCAATAAAATAATATTACTACTCACAAAATGTAGCAATAACTCATTGCGCGTCATAAAAAAATCATCTACAAACTCAACCCTTTTTACTTTGAATACAGTCAAATAAGCCTTCTGCCAATGCTTTTTGCAAATTAAACCGCTTAAATTGATTAAAGTCAATATCCAGCTCGTTTACATTTCCAAATGTTACTTCAACAAACTCGTAACTTTCTTTAACCTGTGGCTGCAAAAACAACTATGAATTTTAAAGGTTAAAATTCAGATTTCTTGCTTCATTATTGAGATGAACAAGTAGCATGGAAAAGTAAGTGATTTTTTGCGGATTCGCAAGTGCATTTGAGATTACTGCATTTGCGTTTTTGCTGTTTACATCGGGAAGTGGTTGAAGCAGGAAAGTTTTAGAAATTACGTTTTATATCAATAGACGATTTGTTGAGGGTTGCGGGAAGCCGATGGATGCGAGTGGCACAAAATCGACTGTCTCTAATAGGAAGTTACATTATCCCTTTCTAATAAAGGATTTCGTATTTTAAAAGCGATAGCGAGGCGCTAGTTTATAGTATAAATTAAGGGGTCATAATAATATATAATATCATAGTAATAATATTATCATGGGTCTCAAGCCGCCCATAAACAACGATTTCCCGCAAATTTGATTAGCTCGTCGACCAAGGTTTCTTTGCACGCTACATCTTGTACCTGACCTGAACTACATAGTAAAAAATAAAGTACTTACCAAATATTCACTTCCATAATTTTGGCATTTTTTTTATGAAATATGAAGCTAATCCATTTTAAAAATGCGTTTACCTTAATTTTGTTAACTTGTACGCGGTACGTTCAAACTAAATTTAATTGCGCAACACGTGTAACAAGATAATAGTGAAAAAAAAAACCGGTCAAGTGCGAGTCGGACTCGTGCACCGAGGGTTCCGTATTTAATTCTGTACTTCAAAAATATATATTTTTATATACTTTAATTGTTTGCAATAACGTCCATTTTGACTTGCTTACATTTTAGTACGGGTCTTTAAAGTTTTTTGTAATTTTTTCGAAAATAATAAACTTTGAACACTTCGTTTTATTTTTCCCGTAAAAAATAAGTAATCTATAAGTGAGGAATTTTTAAAATTTTTTGGTTCATAAACTTCAAACATAAGGGGAGGTGGGAACGGTCATTATTTTAATTTTTTTGGTTATAAATCAAAAAATGCGTCACGGAAAATTATAAAAAAAAAGTTTTTAATTTGCAGATTGAGTTCTTTCATATGACACCCCATTTGCTATAATTAAATCACTTTCATTTTTAACCCCCCATTTTAGACCCCTTTTCAATTATTTACAAAATTTATTTCATATTTTTTACTTAAAACAAATGCGAGCAAGCGAGTTTTACAACTATGGCAAATTTAAAATTGATAGCTTCTGTAGTTGCTGAGAAAAACTGCTGTGACATGCAGACAACGAAGTCTCACCACAAGTTTCCTTTTTTACCATTTTGGTACGGAACCCAAAAAATAAAACCCTTTGTATTATGGTGGACTTTATCGCGAAGATAAATGCGGATAAAGCATCCGTCACCCTCGCACTGATATACTGGTCAGAAAGTGACAGATGTTTTGTCCACAATAATACAAATCTTTGTCACCCCCCGTTACGTATCATGTCGCATGTTTATATTTGTCACACAGTAAACAGTGGGAAAAAGATTGAAGAGGGAAAGATTGAAGGCAGGAGAGGGAGAGGAAGACCAAGAAGAAGCTACATGGACCAAATTAAGGAGAAGTGCAGGTCGCGTCGTGTAAAGAAGTCAAGGAGCTGGAAAAATTCCACCGACAACTGACAAGAGCAGAGCTCTTAAATTAAGAGAGAGAGACCAATTTCAAATCAGTTTTTTGGATCTACTTAATTATGTGAGTCGTTTACGAAATGATAGATTTAATTTAACATTAATATTTCTTTTAAGTTTAACAATATCTTTACATGTTCAAGGTTGAACAAAGCTTCAAAATAATATAAACTAATCAATATCTTTGAAGAGGAAGTTATTTAAGATTGTACAGTCACGAACGTTAATTTGGGTCCCATTTCAGAAAAATATTGCTTGAAGTTGTCAATGTCATTAGAGATGCCAAGTCATTTGTAACTCACAGTAAACTCCACCTTATTGCTGTAGAATGTCAGGTTGACTTTGGACTTAAAGTCCCTAATCAACGTTAGTGACTGTACCTACAATACGGTGTAAATACTAATGTTAAAATGTTAATAGGTTAAGAACAGTAAAAGTCTTGTCATTGTGATCGTCAATGCCATTGTCATGCTTGTCATTCTCTTCAAAGTTTATTATGCAAAGCATAGTATTATGCCATGCACTAAAGTTCTATTGCATTATACCACGCGTATGTCACTAAGTTAGCACTGCTAAACCTGAGACTCTAGATTGGAAAACTTAAATCCCATCAAAAACATTTTCATGTATGTTAACGAGATCATATGGCTCGCACTGTCAAACAGTTATCAGATTTTATGTAGAGTTAAGCTTCTTGCTCTACACGCTCTAACTACAAGCACTAACTTCACAAACTCTACACCTTAGTCAAAATATGTGGCTTGTGTGATTTGTGATCGTGGAAATTTGAAACCGCGATCTTTAATAAGGTACGTCTAACTATTGCGTTCGTGTCAGGTTCCACATGTCTTCCTTTTTGATCGGTCACCCATAGTGTGTTGAAAAATGTCCAACGCATTGTTTTTGTGTCTAAGTTCGTATTATGAACGGTCAAAAATTTACAAAAGACAAACAGTTCCAGGCAGTGATAGAGAGAGAGATATATGACTCCTATAGCTCTGTCCCATTCGTTGACTGAACATTATCAGGTTTCGACAGCTCGTAATACGACCTCAGATGAAACAAAAACATGGACGGAACAGACGGACTTAAATTGTTTACTTACCGTAGAAATCCAGGGTTCTAATATCGGCAAGTCACAACTTGTTGAAACTTTTTTCATGTTTGAAAAGGCAAAAAAGTTGATGGGTCATCTGATGCAAAGTTCCCGGCCTTTTAGAAAAGAGTATGATGTATATTTAGTCATATTTATAAACCAATCAAGAAAGTCCTTTACCACTTTTGGACATTTATACCTTACAAATAGATTCAAAAAGTGGCAAAGGATTTTCTTCGTTGACTACTACAGGGTGTATATTAATTTGAAATTGACAAAAAAATATTGCAATTGAATACTACACTTATAGAAAGTCTTATATTAAAGGTGGTAAGTTCTCAAACATTAGAGAAAAGGAAATTTAAACACGTAATAATATTACGTGTTTAAATTTCCTTTTCGTCGTTCGTTTGTTCTAAACGCATATTATGCGTTTAGAACAAACGAACCAAATTAATTCTACGCAATATATTTGGTTTTCTTGGTTTGAGCGGAAGCAAAACATATTCTGAAGCACATTCTTTGATTATAAAGTCACCATACAAGATGCAGTACAGTCCTGCCGGGCCCAAAACAAGATCGTATAAGGACTTTTAAGCAACGCTACGAGTGCTACGCCGTAGCTCGTAGCAGTATTTTCCCGCCAATGTAGTAAAGATTTGCTACGAAGAGCGCACGCCTCCTGGGTCGTAGGCATTGAATAAAAAAAGGTTCGTAGCATTTTTACCGCTCACGACTGAACACGATATAACTATTACGCAAGATATATCTATCTCACTTAGGTAGTAGTGTATAACTGCTCCATAATTTACTTAACTCAGTACCAATTTCACCAAACGATGTTTAATGTTAATCGACTGTTAGTTCATACATTTTGACAGCTGTTAACTTTCTAATCGTTTGTTTAATGGTTGGTGAAATTCGACATAAATATAGCAGACTGATGAGACTTTAATTTATACATTTCAGTGAAAACGCTAAATGAAACTGGCCATGAAATAATAAGATCTCTAGTTAAGGATGTCAATGTCCCACATTGTAGCTTTTTGTCTGGAATCTGTTGGGAATTTTAAAACATCCATAATTTAACTAATTATTAAAGAAAAAAAAAATGGGGCACAATTTTATCTACTTAGTCTGGGTTTTATAAAGATCTGTTAGATCAAATATCGCGGGAATATGAAAATGTTTATGTAGTTACTAATATTAACGGGCCTTTATAAAACCGGGCCTTAGTACAGCCAGCTGCAGAGAAAAGGATACCCCCCTGGTAAACAAATCAAACTTTTAAATTTTTTGACGACTTACGTCGAAGGCATGTTGGTCGAGGGGCTACTCTGTCGGTCTAGTGTTACGAGCATTGCTGGTTCAAATCCAACATGGGGGAAGTCTGCTTTTTGTATTTTTATATTTTTATGTTATCTATGTTAAAGTAATATATATTTTAGGTAAGTATGTAAACAAAGAGATACTAGTTGTGAAAAAATATACGTTTATTTATTTAAGGTATATGCCATCTGCGTAATTTATGTTAAATTATAACAATAATAAATATGCAATCATAATTTTTATTTATTTTCAAATAGCTTAACTACGGATTTACAGATTAATCATTATAACGCGAAAAATACATTGAGAGGTCCTAATTATATTATAATATTACATTTGTAGGGCTTTAAAATATCATTACAATTATACAGTTTCTATCTACGCCTAAAATTATGTCATGCGTAACCGTTATTTCTTCATTAAATTTTTACTAACATTTTACAAAATAGATAAGTGTTAGAGAACGGTTTGCTTGTAGATATTCCTAGGAATATAATTACTTACAATATATAATATGTAGTTTATTGAAACTGCGAAATTGAATTGTGCGTGTGAATCACTGAGAAAGAACCAACATGCTAATTTATAAATATAGTATAGCAATTTATATCTTTCTGTTATCATCACTTATCACAATTTGTTATAATTATTTTAACACAACTTTAAATAGAGGTATATGTAACGCGTGGGGTCAGATGGTGAGTCATCTACACATGAATAAAGAAGGAGAATTATGAATTGATAATACCAATCTTTGTTTATTTTAAATTAACTATAGGATAAGGAACCATCAACTCGTGCCCACTTTTGTATTTTTTTTAATTTTCAACTGACAATACCTATAGTTATCGTTCGTTAAAAATTAAAAAATAAACCGAAGTGGGCACTATACTACAAATGCCCAATATAATGCAAATAAATGCTACTCGTAAATATATTAATATCGGAGAGGATAGCCGTCACTTTCTATTACTTCCTGAAGCCGATTTGGCATACTTAAAACCATTTTGTTGCACGCATCAATTCCCAAGTTCTTTGGACCTCTTGGTCCAGATTTTTTTTCGTTTTGATCTCACTGGAATCCCAGTTTAAAACCATCTGACCCCACAAGTTCTCTATCTGATTTAGGTCCGGACTTTTTGACAGCCAGTCCAAAACCGTTATCTCTTCTTGGGAAGACAGCCATTCCTGAACAAGGCGGGAGCGATGCACAGAACAGTTATCCTGCACCAGGTAAATTTGGCCTACAGGATACGCAACACGCACTGACGGCAGCATCACGTCCATCAACACCTCCAGGTATCACTCGCTGTTCATGCGGCCGCCTATTTCCACCAGCTCGCCTGGGCCCATGGAAGACATCCATCCCCAGTAGCCTGAAAACAGTCATCTTATATAATCGACTGTAACATACGTCAACAAAGTCAATAGAACATATATAAAGTCTTAAACATAATATTATTAAAATGTTATTTACCTAGTGTTAATCGCCCGCTTGTCCTGAGGTCTAAAACGTTTTTAGGGTTAAATCTCTCTCCAGTTCTTCTCCATAAAATTTTTTGCCCATCCTTATCCGACTTAAAACATTTTTCGTCAATAAATATGACTATTTCGTTTACCCAATCGAAATTTAAATACCGAGTGGCAAAGTTTACTCTGTCGATGCGATGTTTCTCAGGGCCGTATTAATAAAATCATCTCAACTCTGATCCCCGTCTCAAGTTACGTCAAAGTAAACGTCATTCCATAGAAAACTGTCACTTTTGACACATCTTGTGACGGGGATCACAGTTGAGATGAGTTTATTAATACGGCCCTCAGTAAGCCTAATTTTTCTGGCCGGTTTGTAATTATGAATACCCGCAGCATGCAGGTGTCGCCGAACTGTGCTAAGCGACACTCCATAAGTCTCAGCAGTTGAGCGTGTCGTTTTGAAGGGTGCCTCTGAGTGAACTTGCACTATGTTACGGTGTCGCTCCGGTTCCTCGGTGTAAGCAACCGGGCGACGGCCTGGCGGGCACAGTTCACTTCACCTGTCGCTTGATACCTTTGTATCCACCTACGAACTGTATTTTTCTGCAGATATAAAAAAAACATAAATTATTAGCAAAACATAAATAAATAATCATATAGGTATAATCTCAGTAGGTATTCATATAGGTAAAATAAATAAGCTATCGTATAACTCTTACCGTTATTCCCATATCTCGTGCTATTTTCTTTATCGATTGCTTCTGTTCCCACAGAACAACAATCTTAGCCTTCAAAAAAGTAGTTAATCGAACCATTATAAGGATTATTAAATCAGATAATATTAGCAAGCGGAGAGATTCACACAGCGGATCGGCACAAATCGTAATAATTTGTGAAGTCATTAAAGTTACCCTCAATCACAAAACAATAAATGCGGCGAACAATTTCGAGTATTTAATGCAATCTTCGATGCCTTTATGAAATAAAATGACGGTAGATACAACAATCAGTAACAAAGATGAAAGCATATCTATCTATACTAATTTCAACCTAATAATAAATTGAGGAGTGGAACATAGTGAAAGTTGCATTTTAAACCGTAACCTTTAGAAGATTAGGTCGTTATCAAAATTGTTCGATTTAAGGAGTAATCCAATTAAAATTTTTGCCAATTGTCAACGGAGTCGATAGCCTAGTGGTATAAGGCGTCGCGTCGTAAGCTAATCGGCTAGCAACGGCTGGTGAAGCGGGTTCGTATCCGCAACCGCACAGTTACGAAGTGATGTCTTTTTGTAAGTTATTATTGGTATTCGGTTCGACCAAGCCAAATAGCAAAATAAAGAAATTATGATATTTGAGTGGAATCTGTGGATGCTCGGGCAGAGGTGGGGTGTGGGGCGGGGGAAGCTAGCTGCTCACGGCGAACGTCACGTGACGTATTTTGTCCTTAACAAGAATCAAACCCTGGACCTCTAGCTTTGTAGGCAGGGTCGCCACCAAACAATGAACTGAGCAACAATGTAAAAACAAAAAAAAATAGTATTATAATTATCTAAATCAACGGTAATGTTGACGACTGATTGGTTGATTGACCAAAGATTTACAATTTTTTTTTTGGATTTTGTTGAAAGAGTTAGGATATTCTCCAGAATTCATGTAACCCTAAGCCTTATCCTGTGAATCATGACATGAGTTTGCAAAGAAACTTATAAATTAGATATCAGAGTTGCGTGTTTCTTTATATTCAATTAACTAACTTGTACCCAAAGTCGTATAATGGGACCAAAACTAGATTACTTACCTAAATTATACCTAAATCTTAGGATATTTATTGGACGTAGTCTTAAATATAAATTGCGAAAAGCCTTAAGAAAATATAGTACTAAAATTGATATATTATTATAAGCCAATAGGCGCATTTGTATGCCAACAGAATAGACAAAATGTTGAAATATTGTAACATCAAATTGTAGCACGAAATATCGAAATTGCGAGACAATCTCGCGTATCAAAGGATCGATACAGCAATAAAAAAAAGGATAATAATGTAGTATAGTAAATAATAAAATCAAAAACCCTAGTTGGTTTGACAATCACGTCAAACAAAGCCGCAGACTATCAAATAAGTTTGACCAACACGTAATATTTGAAAAAAAAAATTGTTGGTCTACAGCGGTCTTGACATGCATGAACGAAATAAAATTTGACAGTTGCTAGGGAAATGAATACATCAATACCATATTCCAACGTAGGACTTAGCTTAAAGTTTAAAATAAGGTCTCGTCCTGACTTTTATTACCTTTCGCGAGTATAGCGATTTTCACTTTTTTATAGCGATTTTATCAAGACGGGACATTTTTATTTTAAACCTTAAACGTTAAGTCTTACGTTAGAATATGGAATGTATTCATTTCCCTAGAATCTGTCATATTTTATCTCGTGTAGGCGGTTTTGAAATATGAAAGATTTCACTTAAATGACATCACTATTATTATAATCCTGTTAGCCAAAACACGTCCACTGTTTCACAAAGGCCTTCCCCAAAAATCCCCAGTCACGATATTGCGCTACTCGCCTCCAGGTGCTTCCTGCGACCCTTATCAAGTTATCAGGATCGTTGGTCTACCTTGAGGGAGGATTACCAGCATTGTGCTCTCCGGTACGCGGTCCAATCTGGACCACTTTACAAACCTAATTGGATTTATTTTTGTCAAATAAAACTTTAAAAATACTTACGAATACATCGCAATTACGTCATCATCATCATCAGCTGCAAGACGTCCACTGCTGTACAAAGGCCTTCCCCAAGGTTTTCCACAACGACCGGTCCCGTTACGTATCTGTATTTTATACAGGCTTTATACTCCGTAATCTGTAAAAATAAACCACAATATTTTCCGAGCATATTGCTCTTTTTAAAAACAGTTCATACATAATTACAAAGGAAAGTTATTTCGTTACTGACAAAATGTTATTTTTTCTTGTTAGCCTCCAGATCAGTTAACCGTGATGGCCTTTGGCTAATGTCCTAAATAAATACTAAAGTAAAAACAAGTTTTTGTTTCTTTAGAGACTCCCAAAAAATAACGTAGTTTCAATGAAGTTTGAATGTAAATAATATAAAAAAAAATCCAATATATATTAATTGTTTTAAAGCGCCAAAATCTTAAAATAATTCGTGATTATTTTTTATCAAATTTAAAACACATCTTTATTCTATACCTATTTATACCTACTAATATTATATGTAGGGATCTATTAATAGTAGAGAGTGCCACTAAGCATTAAGTCCACCATTTGTACTTTACCTTTAATAGTGCAATATAGTTTAATTAAATTAATAAAGAGCTGTATCTTTTGATCCGTACAAGATTGAATTTTTTTCAGAATATGTGATTTATGGGCGTATTTCCAAACAAATATAAAAATAAATAAACAAATAATATAATATGGGGAGTTGCCAAACAAGAATTATTTTTTTTCAACGTTTTTTGTATCTATTTGATCTTTTGTAAAAACGGTAATATACATACAAGCGTCAAATTTGGTATGATTATAGAACAAACCCTATAAAAAAACAAATATTAAAAACTGGCTAAATATGTGCGTAACCCTCAGTGCGCGAGTCCGACTCGCACTTGACCGTATTTTTGTAGTTATATTCATGGAAATGAACACCAAAAATTATTTTCCCTGAAAATCTCCGCTATTGTAAATTTTCCGTGACTACACAAATGACGCAACTAAAGTTTACCAAGAAATATTTGCGAATCAAAACGAACCAACCGAGGATAGTACTTGTATTATCTAGATTGCGTCAGCCGGCATGAAACTATTTGTGGCGATAGACCATAATGCAGCCTTAATGTTGTTATTGCGTGCCCACAAAGCCTAATCTCCGTACATGTCAATTTTCCTTTTATGCTTAACCAAGTTACGTTGTAAATTGCTGGAGTTTTGATAATATTTAACAAATTGCTAAATATAATTACACCTGATAAAAAGGTTTTTTTAGTTACTAACTAGATCTGGTATTTCATTACCTAGAAAGTAAATATTTTTTTCAATGATTTTAATTTTTATTTAATTACACAATAATAATAATTTATTTATTTATTCGAATGTCAAGATTCATTACATCAAACTACATAATACAATTGAACAAATAATCATTTAATAAGTATAGTAACACCTAATATTTTTCATTCCCTTTACATGAAGCTGCATTATTATACTATAATAATTATATCAGTTCAAAGTTTTCAGCACAATATTATACTATAATAATTATATCAGTATGTTAATAATTAATTAATTATGTGTTGTGTTGTGTAAACTAAACTATGAATTTTAATTATCTGACATTTTTTTTAATTTATATACCAAATCCCGATACTTTTAAAACAGGTTTATCCTGTGTTAAGCTACCTTTCCATAGAAGCGGAGACGAGCGGAGCGGAGAGGAGCTGTGTAGGAATCGACCAATCACATTGATTGTAATCCACATCTCGTCTCCGCTTGACTGTTTCCATTGAAGCGGAGCGGAGACGAGATGTGGATTACAACCAATGTGGTTGGTCGATTCCTACACGGCTCCTCTCCGCACCGCTTGTCTCCGCTTCTATGGAAAGGCAGCCTTACATCAATACTCATGGAGATCTTTCGAATGAACTAAGTTATTTTGGTAAAAATACGCACTTGTATTATAAATTATTGCCTTTTCTGCGCAGAAACATTTCTAGCTGAAATATTGAATAAGAGTTAGCTTCGATAAATCACTTATAAGATTTCTATCTTTTATCAATAAAAAGCTTAAGCTTCTAGGTGAGATGAAACTTTTATAACCCCTCATTGTGTTAGGTATACATATATCGTAACTAATGGAGGGTCGGTGTCACATTCCTTTCATACAAACAGTGTAGAAAGCAACTCTGGCGCCATTATCTTTTGTTTTAAGCGCAGCTGTTATGAAGAAAACTGTATGGACTTTAGGATTTGGCGTTGTGGTATTGTTATCAACTTTAATAAATGCGTTATTATCATTTATATGTTTTATAATTGTTTTAGTTGTATTTGACAAGAACTTTAGTATGTGTGTGTAATACTTAAAGGCGATTTTACATAGACGCAAAATAAAGTCTCAGGTAAATCTTACAGCAAATTTTCGTCCGAGTTTCTTTAAAATATTGTTTGCTTAACATTAAACTATTAACAAGGTGTCTTCGTTTCAGCTCAGTTTTTTTCATTAAAATTCGTTTATTTAATATTGATGATAAAATTGATATAAATTGGTCAATCTTGCTAGCCGCAGGTGATTAAAATAAGATTCGACAAATTGGGAACCCTTGTCGGTTAATAAGGATAATAAGCCATATTATTATTATTTATACCAACTTAAACTGATCTGTCGCGACATAAAAACCAGATTACTGTTCCCACGTACATTGCGATGAAAGCTCGTTAGGTAAAAGTTCGTAGAAAAGTCGGAGATGCGAAAGTTTGTCAGTAAATCTGGGTTAGAACGACTGACCTTCTCTGTCGTCGTGCAACTTTTGTTTGACATTTTACTACCCTGTATAAACCTTTCATGCCCTTTTTGTAAATACAGTGGCGAGCGGGAAGTTGAATCTTATTTTTTTTTTAATTCTCTTACGAGCTGATTGAGAATGCTTTTGATCTGAGGTAGCATGCTTAGATTCCAATTGCTATTTGAATTATTTTAAACTAGGAAATGAATGAGCTGAAAGAGGTTTTCGAGTGGTAGGGTAAACTCATCGAGTTCCTTCCGTGACTCGCTCAATTCGGTGGTAGCAGTTCTATAATCCGTCATAGAACCCTGCTAATCAAATTTAGGAACTGAAACACGACCTTAGACTTTTAAATAGGCTAAAATAAAGGGTGTATGTTAGGTCCCAGATTCGACCTGCAGGGTTCCATGGCGAATTATAGAACTGCTACCGATTGAGCGAGTCACGGAATTCGATGAGTTTGCTATAAATAGTCTGAAATTTAATTATTTCTTGTTTTTTCTTATTTCATAGCAGTCTTAACATACAACAGTCAATATAACAGTCAATAAAGCAGTCAAATCAAGGAGTGATGAAAAGAAATGAGACAAAATTGGAAGCTTTGGTTTTAATCATCTTACCTTACAAAAAAAAAATGCGTAGGCATTTGTTTTGTTTATGGAACTATTAAGTCTTAATTACTTAATTTATCTTGTATCTGATGTTGGCCCCACTTTACCAATTACCAAAGCAACAGGTGAAATTCCCCGTTTTCGTAATAGCAGGTAAAATACTCCTAAAAGTATTTGTGGAAATAATAATAGGCACACGATGAACAAAGCTTTATTTGATTATTTTTTTACGCGTAAAATATGTAATTAACAAGAAGAATATCGTTTTTTCTGCATAAAAAAAGGCAAATGTGGACACAGAACGTCTGATGATAAGTCGAATCAGGTGCCTCAATATTTTGTAAACTCATGATTATCTCATAAGATTGTTGTTTAATCTCATACCTTTTTCCCGTGACATTGTCCACATAGAGCTTCTTCCTTCTTGACTGTCAGTTAAACTATTATATTTCCTATTAATCCGAAATATGGTCTAACTTAAATACAGGAAGAAGAATTAAGATACTATTTAAAAAGAATCTTTGAATCTTTGTCCAACCAACAGGTAAAAAAAAACGAAATGTAATTCTCAAGGGCATCACGATAACGGCAAGTTCAACATTAATGTTTTACAAGTCATTACTGCCAGCTGATCTTTACTCTGATATTGTTAACTTAATAAAAATTAGGTTTAAACTTGTCCGAACGATAAAATCTCCCCTTCAAACGGTTAGGTCATAAAAAGTTTCAACATTTCACTTCTGTAGCCATAAAGTTGTATCGTGAGTAGCGGTCTTTAGCCATAAATTAGTTGGCAAACTAATAAAATAAATCTACTCGGCAAACATAAATAGGGAAGAGAATCGACAGTAGGCCCATAGCGGCTTTGAGTCCTAGCTTTGGCAGGCGAGCTTCTGCGAATAAACTTAGTAGGTACGACTTTTTTATGAAATCTTTAAAGGTTGTATTCGATGCCAAAAATATTATGTCTGAACACGTAACCGAGATAAGAAAAGCTGATGCGTAACATCGTTTAGGGTCGCGTAACATAACATCTATGACTTTTTTTTTAAAGTACGTGGCGAAATATAATTCCGAAACTCGATGAAATTTTACCGGCACTTTTAAATTTCCGGCAATAAGTTTTAAAAGAATCTAAAAATCAAACTAGGATGTAGCATTAGCACAATTTTAATAATAATTAAATTTAATAGATACATCTACCAATTAACGTAACACAACATCGGCATCTTCCTTATAAGAAACGCGTCCTTGAGAATTGACGAGAACTTCCCTATATGTCATTTCGTCCTCGAGAACTTCACTACAAGAGACACGTGTCTTAGAGAATCTTACTACAAGAGACGCGTCCATCTAGAGAATTCTCGAAAGTATCCCTACGAGAGACGCGTCGTCCTCGAGAACTCACAACTATCTCCCGACACGTCCACGAGGATGCTCAGAACCTCGATACAAGAGACACGTAGTATTTGTGAATTCTAAGAAACTTACTCTTATGTACAAAATTCGTATCTTCCTTGAAAGTTCTCAAGAATTTTGGAGAACACTACATGTCTGATAACGTCCATTCTGTCACGTTGTTGTTTTCGGAAATGGGAGCGGGTAATTCTTCGAGCGTTTCAACCGCCCTCATTCCCGTCGCCACATTCACGTCCTGTAGCTTCAAATGCTATTTTCGGTTAACTTATAGAGTGCCCTGACTTCTAAAAAATTTAACTGAATATGCTTCGAAAGCTACAGGAATTTCGTCATTAATGCGGCCACGGGAATGAGGGCGGTTGAAATGCTCGAAGAATCATCCGCGCAAATCGTTATAAAATCGAAGGCACTGTCAGTTTCTCTCATATCCCAACAACTTTAATGTGTAGCCATGGTGGGAACGATTACGTTTCAGTAATTCTGTCAACAATTAACATTATGGCTTTCAGGGCCCTATTGTGTAACATTGATTGCTATTAATTGATGGCACCGGGTTGGAAATACTTTGAATATTAGCTTAGCTTAAATTTGTACTGTTGAAATTTTAAAAATATTATTTTATTCCAACAAATAACATTGAGTTTTATAAAGTCTTGGATTACACTTCGGTAATGAAGAACTAGCAATTTTTGAAAAAAATATTAAGCTGTCATAAAATTTTCCAAGATAAAAATTACCTACTTTATAATGTGAATCCAGAATAAGAGCTATCTCTGTGCCAAATCCCATCCAAATCCTTTTAGCCGTTTAGGCACTATTCAAACATAATCATAGATAATGATCTTCTCTTCTTTTGAAAAATTTCACATTTATAACAGAATTCCATCTAAATCCGTTCAGCCGATCAGGCTTGATTGAAACGTTTAAACAACCATACAAAAGTTCACATTTATTATTAGAAGCAAGAAGGATGAGGTATTTGTATATTTACTTTGTATTTGTATTTATTATGCATGTCGAATGATCATTTCATTCGATAAGCATAATAAACAAAAATGTGTTAATAAAGCTTTTTTGTACAGCTGTTAGTTTCGAATAAAAGGAATTTCTTTCCCACGTTTCTAATTAAGGTCAATGAGGCTTAATGGGTTTTCGAATTCCAAGCAGTTAATTAATTTGGCTTAAAATATTCCAATTGTTCCTTTATCTTGAAACAGATACATTGAGCAAAAATGTTACAAAACGGAATTAATAGTTTCCGGAACTTTATATACACCTTTACTTACATTGATGCAACTTATTTATTAGTGGAATAATATTTATATTCTACGAGTATATTCGTTTCCCACTTTATATCAAGAGTAGGTATATTTAAAATCGTTTTACAGCAACAAAGGAAACATGGTAGGCAGGCTCACTACCCAGTAGCACACAAGCTGTATAAGAGCTTATACAGTCCTTAAAATTCTGAAACTGGAGTTATAATGGCTGTATAATCTCTTATACAGCTTCTGTGCTACTTGGGTACTGTAATATATAAATTATCTATGGCTAGAAATTTGCTGGATTACGTGTGAACGCGACTTAAGTAAGCGCGACTTACACGACGGTATTACAGTGTTGCAAGTGAAATTTTGTTAATACCTGACTTTTTGGGTAATTTTAAATAGTTATCTTCCATATTGCATTAGTGTGAGCTTCTAAATTTGGATTTGAACTATCGCTGGTTAACCAAAATTATTTAACTGACAGTTTGTGGCAACGTCTTTTGTTTTCATATTTTATTTCAGGTTTTTACCACTAAATCGTGTCGTGAGTTATGACTCAGGATTAATTTCGTTGCTTGCTTCTTCAATCCTAATATTATACAGGATTTCCATGAATTTGTTTGCATATTTTATCGAATCAATTATCATCAAGATGTCTATATTTTGACCATAGTGATGGAGGCCGCGCGAATGCAGGCAACACTCCGTTTTTTCGTCAACTCGAGAATGATCGGAGAATATTCGAGTCTTTTACTCTCGATCTGCGTTCGATACGCTTAATTTGCCAATATTATTGTAATACCAGTTTTCCTCCAGCCAGTTGTCTTACGTGTTTGCCAAATACCCAGGACGTGGCCTTTTCTTGTGTCACGTCGGCAAAGAGATTTTCTAAAGAAACCTCACTCTACGTCATTGCGTCTTGCGTTGAGAATACCATTTTGCATGGGCTGTGCACCTGCTCCGGAGTCGACATTATCCAATAGACACCTATAGGCAGGGTTATTTTCCTCCAAAAGGAGGTAACTTGCTACGGGTAACTTACTACGGGTAACTTCTACGGGTACATAGCACGGGCTAGCTTCTTACTTCCCATCTTACTGCACCAGTTGAGCTTAAAAGACAGAATTTGCTTCTGTCCACCCCGCTCGGCTCACCGAGGCGAACCCGCACAGCTTGTCACAGCTGAGTCCACTCCAATTCTATCTTATTTTACTATTGAAACTGTAGTAGGGAATCGTTTAATCGACCAACATTTTCACCACTGTCCAAAACAACCTTCTATTAATAATTTAACTATTAAACCCTAGTTTTGAAGGGCGGGGCCAAATAAACCAGCCTGAAATACTACCCAATTGGTTTAATTTCTATATAACCCTTGGATTACCCTCTTAAAGACATTAAATTAGATAAATAACTGAAAACCATACATATCAATATAACTTAAAATTATTTAAACTTAACATCCAAATTCATTTCACATACATTACATTCACATTTTAAAATATGACAGTACCAACTAGGCTAATCCCATTGTAATCATGCGTTTTTTGTTATATAAACATAATGGGAATTATACGAGAAATTCTACATGTACTTATTAATATCCCCTAGTTTTTAAAGGTCCTGACCAAATATAAATTAAAATACTCACGTTTCAACAAGATGCAATCATTTACCGCTGCCTACAATCGGAACAATATAACGCTAAAGCTTTCCTAAAGTCAGAAACTATGTCGATATCGTCCTAACTTCTCTCTCACGAGGGCGCCGAATAAACTCGGCTATAGGGGTAGAAAGTAAAACAGTACTGGGGAAGATATATTGGCTCATGTTTAAGATTAACAGTGTGTATAGTAAAGTGCCTATCGAAATATAATTGAAAGGAAAATAAAGAAAAATATGTAAAATATGGGCAAATATTTGCGTGATGAGCGCGAGTATTTGTTCCTAAGTCATGGATGTTTTCTATATATTTAAGTATTTATTTCTCTATATATGTATGTATATCGTTGCCTAGTACCCATAGTACAAGCCTAGAGCTTAGTTTGGGACTAGGTCAATTTGTGTGAAATTGTCCCTGATATTTATTTATATTTATTTATTTATATTTATGTTATTGGAATCAAAGGAACACCTCCAACTTAATTATTTTAATCGTAGCCAACTTAAGTATGCTGCACCCTGATGCAATTAGGAGTCTTCTCAACGCTGGTTTTTAGTGGAGCCCTTTGGAGTGTGCGTGCAACAATAAACACCATCCTAAAGAAAGGATGCAGCTTGCTTTTTAAATGCACTCGCACTGTCCGAAAGCTGATCGTGTAGTGTATGAAGATAAAATAGGCAAACAAAATACTTATATAATAATATATTCGTATATACATCACTCTTTTAATAATATTTTATAATAGCATATACGTTTAGAATTCGATCTCAATCGAACTACTGCAAACAAAAGCTTGACACTGCACGAACTGTCTATGGTCGGGGGAAATTGGGGGTAAACCTCAATTCTTGTCTTAAACAATGCCTCGAAATGGCTATGCAAAACCACTTGTAACCTAATCATCATGAACCTAAAGTATCGCATCTGCGTAAACTGGTCGACAGCTATTGGCTTCAAACCATACTCCATTAACGCCACCACTTTACGCAGACCCCTTAAATTTGTTTCCTGCTACGAGTACTGATGATCGTTGGAAAAATACCATCTGGAGACCACACATCGGTAAACATTATGTTGCACGTCAGGTAACTGCCAGGAATTGGATAAAGCGCGCTTTGTATAAAGCTGGCGCTCATTGGGGGAGGCCTATCTCTAGCAGTGGACTAGCATAGACTGATAAATATACCCAATGCAATTTTTAAAAAGCGTATGTGTTTAGATTAAACTGTTGGGTCGAGTGCCATTAATATTTAGTCATGTTTGCTCCTATCAATCATCCAAGTTATTTTTGGTCTACCTCTGCTCCGGAGGCCATTTTGAAAATGTACATAATAGTCGCAGATATTAAAGTTTTATGCATAATATGAGTCTAAATAGTAAAGTTTTTGGCATCGGAAGTGAAATGTGGTTCATCTGATTCCAAACGCATTATATTCCAATAAATTACAGCACTTATGTTAATCCATTAAATTGGGTGGTCATCGCACAATCACCGCAGACCGCGGAGCGAAGTCCCATTGTATCCGAATTCATTTTAAACGTTATGTGCCATGAACTGCCGTAACGGGTCAAATGTATATTGAAATTGTAAAGTCTGGCACTGTGGTAACAATGCAGTACAGTAAACGTAGGGTGTCCATTAAAAAGCAAATTAATGAAGTTTCAAATATGGAGAGAAAACAAGCAAACGATATCATGAAGCCGATGGTTGCAAGAAGCACAAAAAACTGACCGTCATGGAGATACTTAGGTAAGCTATATCCATCAGTGGACGATCTTGCTGATATGATGAAGACGATCATCGCGTCACATGAACACCCGCATTTTCAGATTAAAAAAATAATTAAACAAACCAACTTAAAACAGTTAAATTATAACGACGCGGTTTGACGCGGTTAGCCTAGTTGGTAGTGACCCTGCCTACGAAGCTAGCGGTCCCGGGTTCGAATCCCGGTATGGGTAAATATTTGTGTGATGAGCGCGAGTATTTGTACCTGAGTCATGAATGTTTTCTATATCTTTAAGTATGTATTTATCTATATAAGTATGACTATCGTTGCCTAATACCCATAGTACAAGCCTAGAGTTTAGTTTGGAAGTAGGTCAATTTGTGTGAGATTTTCTCCTAATATTTATTTATTTATATCTGCTCAATATTCACCCAAATTCGCGACTGTTTTGTACTTATCTAAAGTTTGACATAAAATAACTAGGTACATCTAGATAACGTCAAACTCAACAATGAAGAATAAACAAAAAGAAAAAGACTTACGCTTCTAACTATCAATTACTCACGTCTAAGCTGGACTCATTTGATGTTTATAAATACTATAGTCAAAATAAAAATACAACTAATTGAAAGGTAAATATGGTACCGAAAATACGCATTACACCGCTGTATCAAATCTAATCCACCGCACCTGTTAAAGACACGGCATTATTTATATATACCTAACTTGTTTTTGACCTGAAACAGTAAAACTCCAACGAGGTTCAGCAAACAAATCCACTTGGCGGATGTCCTTTCGACTCGATTTCTTTGTGCAAGTTCGGAAATGGTGGAGGAAGCGAGTTTCCCGCTAACTTCGCTCGAAGGCGTTTTCTAGTGAAACTAGATCAACCCTTGATTGTATAACGCTGTAAATATTTTAATTATTACTAACACTAGTGTTTGGTTGTTTGTTCCGTTTCCTCGGTGCAACGCTTCAAAAATTTTGACGAGATAATGAAGCCCGAACGCGAACATTCAAATTTAAATCATGCGTCACGTTTTCGAATCGTCTTTTCTATTCGAAAACGCACAGTATGTCAAACCTGTATCACGAACCCCTAAAATGACTTTCGTTTCCATACATTATTTTACAAAATGTCAACTTCAATGTCCAACTAGGAATTTTTAGTACTAAATACGGACACGGGCTTTCTCGATGAGGATACGTCAACGTTACTTACTCGATAGAAGGAAAAGTTCGTGCTCGCGGTACTGAGACGTCTCCGCACGGACATCTAACTTCTATCCCGGAAAATTGGACAGTTCCCGAGAGAATAACGATGAACAACTTCTAGGACGGAGTCGCAGGCAAGTTTCGAACAAACCTTGCAGGTACACTCTGCATCAAATATATTTTAACAGCCAAAGTGACCAAATAATTCGTAATACCATATAATTACTTTGCATGGTGTGACGAACTATTTGGCCACTTTGGCTGATACGATATATGTGATGCTGACTAGCTGACCGATAAACGTTGGGGATGACAAATTTTGGATGATGTAGAAATCACGAATCATTTCATTTCACCAAGTTGACATTGACAGGTGACATGTGACAACTCGGTATACATTGTAAATTAGACGAGTTTCTACATATTAAAAGAACCATAAAACAAGTCGATGAACAACTATAAACTATAATTATTCCTTTTACTTCACAATGATTCGTTTTTTTTTTTTTCATTTTATACCACCGTTATGTATCCTGACTCCCGGACTTCCAGTACTGCCAGCGCAACCCTCATTGTCCTTAGTTAGTCAAACATAAGGTATTTCAATTTTTTTTTGTAATAAAACTAAAAGAAAATTGATAAATGCTGACATATACAATGGTTTTCATAATAAATCGTAATGTCCTGTCAATGTCGATTTGGTGAAATAGAGGGCTGGTAGCCTAGTCAAGATGCATAACGCTAACTTTAGCGCTTGTCATAATGTATAGGATTGTCGCTAGCTAACGATCAGTCGCGTCGGCTGTCAATTCCATACATTTTACTAGCGTAATGCATCTTGACTAAGGCCCTTGATGCTGTATTTATGAGCCTAAAAAACTTGTCAAGGTCCAGGCAGGGAAAAGGACAGAAGTTACAGCAGTCATATAGCTTTGTCCCTGTCGTCGCTCAAAACTTGGCAGGCACTGAAAGTCTTTGTTCTATATAAAACAGCTTATGAATTAAAACCCGTATCAGAACCATTTTAAAAAGAGTAAATAATGCAAACGAAATAATAAAATATTAAAAATACTAAACTCTTAAAGCATTAGAACCTTAAAAAGGAAAAAAATAAACAATTTTCTATTTTTTTTTAAGAAAATAAAAACCGACGGTAAATAAAGTACGATTATACTAACTCAAAGCAACCTTTGGTGTCACACACAGCCCTAATGAGACCGTCAAAGTACCTTCGGGTGAGGATCACTTCAGAGGCGAAACCCGAGACATGATCTTTAATTATTATAAGCCGAAGTATGATAATTATTTCTACATGAAACATTATATCTTTAGAAGAAACACCGTGGTAAAATTTAATGACGACGATGACTACAAGGAATTTAATTTTTCACGTGCTGTAAAATTCAATAAATAACACCTAAATAGACAAAAAAATAAAAATATTACGGAATTTTTTCACTGGTTGCGGTTTTTATCTGATTGGGCATGAAGGAAGGTAAACGATTCTCGAGTGTGTGTGTATGTATTATGAGTATGTGTGTATTAAATATGTATGTTTGTATACTTTTTTTCCCTTGTAGTATTCAAAGGTTTAAGATCTTAAACTATTAAGATATCCAAAAGGATAAATAAATAAAAAAAAAATAAAAAAAAAATTACATAAAGATGTGACGTCACACTTGGCCCGTCATGGGAACAACTGCGATGCGATTGGTGATACATATTTTACGCTGTAAAATTAATTGTACATATAGTCAATGTGGGTAATTCCATCTGCGGGGCAATACCGTACACAGGCGTATGTTCACATTTTAAGAACGGTACACCGTTTTTATCCCTGTCAATAAAGCAAGGGAACTTTTGAGTTCTGTTTTTAAAAGAGATGGCAGCGTGACGCCATTATGAATGAGCATAAATATGCCTGTGTACGGTATTGCCCCGCAGACGGCATTACCCACATTACCTACCCAGAATAAAAACCACTTAAGATTAATAATACTACGCTAGCGAAATGCAAACAAAAGCTGGTAATTCAATAAAACTAGCAATTCTATATTTCCCTACTATTCAAAATAATCATAATTTAGAATACAACAGAACTGTTTAAACTACGACAGTTAAGTATTGAAATTAGTAAAACTGATTCGGGCTTAAGGAATTCTATCTCACATTATCCATAAGTAGGTTTTAGGAGTTCCTTTTCTTCCGGGACTTCTCTTCCCTTTTCACAGCACTCTCACATGGACTCCAGAAGGAATTTCACAGTTTTTGAATTTTACAAAGGTGATGACATGGACATGGCCGCCCTCTCGTAGCAGAAGACCTGGAGTAGGAGCTCATTTGGTCGCTACGTTCATTCAGTTTGAGAACAGATAGCTGCTGTGCCGGTTTGTACGCGGGGAATTTGAACCCACATTCACGAGAGATTTGGTCTCAAGAACGGAATCGTAGAAAAACCATAATCTGTACAATGTACTCACAACTAATTAATGTTGGTCACAGTAATGATGAATTTCCCCGACACACCTAAATAGGGATGAATCACAGCGATCGCCTAATTACCGTGCTGACATCAAAATCTCGTTAAACGAGTCCACCCAACATTGCGCCTGTTAAATCTAAAAAGAAATAAGTCACTATAAAAATATTTGACTTTCAACTTTATGCGCTGGTGGCAATGTATAAATTAAAACAGATTAATAATTCTAGTTTTCATCTTTATATTTTTGAACGGACTATTGAACTTTGATGCTGCATTGGTCCTTTGATACTTTTCAGTGCCAAAACCTCCCATAGGCTCCTTTTTGCATAAAAATAAAAAGGCCGGGCAATTTATAGCTATATCGTTTAAAATAACTGTAACACTTGGCTTTTTAGGTCTATAGGCTATAGAGAAACACTTGTGAAAATTTACAATTTTTAATAAAAGTTTATATTTCCAACTACCAAGGTTAACAACTAATTCAAGGTCGTGAGTTCTAGAATTTTTCACTAAAGTATTGAGCCGTGAACACTTAGCACCGTCTTACTGGACAGCCACTTCCCTGTAGTGCGGCGCGCGGTGAGTAGATGCGCGCGGCCGATGACGTCACGGGTAGATAGTGAGAGAGGATGATTAGGTCAGCAGCAGGCTAGTCTCAGCTCATGGCCGTCTCAGCTGGTAGCAAGAACCCTGGAAATTTCCGATTTGGCCATTTAGTGGAAAGTCCGAATTGTCGTTACTGACTGCAACATCCCGTGGAAAGTGAAGATGGAAGCGCTACTAGCAGGATGGCTACCAAAAGCATTAAATAGTGATCAATGATGTTGTAGCAGCATACAAAATCAGAAGTACATACTCAGCAACAATGAAAATGTAATAATTAAATAATTTCCGCAGATTGGAAATTACAGTAAATGGTGATGTGATGATGCTAAGCAATAACAGCAGCTGGGGTTTAATATTACTAATCTAATTACCATGTAGTTACAATTAAAAGCCAAATCGATATTATAATTTTTTTGACAAGTGGGTAGATAAGTATCAAGCTAACTAGAACAAAGAGACTTGGTTCCTTTAGATATTCAGCTACAATAACTGCTTAATATTAATGTCCTGATGCTAACACACTAAATGATAGGTAATGAAAGATTAGGCATGAGACAACAATCTACTGATTCACATTAGTAATACTTAGTTAAGAATAAATTATAAATTTCAACACTCACCCAGTCGGGGTAAACAAATCACTATAAAATATAGCAGAATATTTTTTTAATAATTACATTAAAGTAGAGGAGCGTTTTTAAATTAGCGATCCGTATAAATAAAATTTTAAGGTGTGCGTTTAGGATCGCAGCTCCGGTAAAGTGAACGAGGTATCGTCCCCTCCGCTGCGCGAGACCTCTGACGTAGACCATGACATGACCTTGCTTAATCTCCGTGTAAAACGCCTGCCACTTTTAAATAGTAAAGTCAACTTGTGTTGATTAGCAATGCAGAAGTTAGGCACCTTAGTTTTATGTTTTGTAAATAGTGTTTTAAAGTGTTTTATTTTGTAGTTAGTGTTGTACTTAGTAACAATTAATGTTAAGTTTGTAAATAACTAAATCATATGATAAAATCGTTTACTCAGAGAACGCTGTAACGTTATCACGTTACATACTCCCTTTTTTTGGGTAGAATTTTGCCTAAGTAAAATTCTCTATCAATATACTAACTCAACAGCTACCAGTTCCACATACAGTCTTCAACAACATACTTCACTCACTTATACAAGCCTTTCATTCATCATCTTTTTAATAGCCTTAACACATTAATCTGTGTCACTGCCTCTTTTACACTGAGTATTTAATTTGTTTTTCTTTTTTAAAATACTCGCTAATAGCTAAAGATGGTTCTTAATTATGCATCTATATATAAATCTCATATTTTACGTTATTTATCTAGTTAAGGTAGTGATAATACAATTAATAACTAACTACGGTAGGTAGTAGGTATGACTAATTAGGTTTTTATTTTCAATCAATTAAAGTGGTAAATCCGGTAGAGAATTTCCACAACGAACGTACATTTTAATAAGATAAGGTCATACATATGAGACGATAGTAGTTCAGGTATTGATAGTTTTTTTTATTGTTTTACTTAATTAGGTTTTATAATTTGTTAGTTTTATATCTTTTATATGCCAATCGCCTATGTTGTTACCCTGCATATCCTCTAAAACGAAAACTAGTGGTGACTTTTTAGCAATTATGCGACATTTGATAAATTTTGGCGCTAACTTTTTCGCAAACTTATTGTCCTTATCGCTCTGATAGTAGGTGCGTTTCCAGATATAGTCACCCACGTTAAAGTCTGCCTGTTTCCTACGTAGATTATAGCTACCACAGTTCCTTGAATGTGATTTAATTAAGGAGCACTGAATTTGGTCAAATATTTTCCGAAGGACACCCAGATTTTCAGCATATTCTTCTCTTGGCGAAAATATCAGATCGTTGATGCTCTCGTTGTCTAGATAGTGGGAGCCACAGGTCACTAATTCTCGGCCGTAGACTAAGAAAGACGGCGTATAACCAGTCACTTCGTTTGTAGAACAATTTATAGCGAATTGTACTTTAGAAACGTTTGTGTCCCAAGACCTGTGATCGTCATTTTCGACAAAAGAAGAAATAGCTGTCATTATTGTTTTATTGTACCGCTCTACGGTGTTAACTTGCGGAGTGTACTTTGGAGTATATAGGACATTAGGAATTTTATATTTAGCGAATAGTAGTTTTAAGGTATTACTGGTGAACTGTCTACCGTTGTCCATTAGAACAGTGCTTGGAACACCATGGACAAGGAAAACTTGTTCTTCTAGAATGCGCGAAAGAGTTTCAGCAGTAGCTCGTCTTATGGGAAACAATAGGCAGTATTTTGTGAAGCAACAAGTGACAACGAATAGGAAGGTATTCTGGTTTCTAGATGGCGGTAATGGTCCGACTAAATCCATGCTTATCATCTGGAAGGGTCTGCAACAGTCTTTTGGGCGTCCCATAGTACCCAGTGGTGTATGATTAGCATGTTTGTAAGATTTACAGACATCACAATTACCTACGAAGTTAGTGACATCGCGGTGCATGTCTGGCCAGAAATATTTAAGACAAAGCCGTTTGTAAGTTTTAAGTATGCCGAAATGACCAGCTGTAGGACATGAATGATTTTGTTCAAGTACCTTTAGTCTATTTTCCTTAGGAATTACCTCTTTCCACTCGAATTCTCTAGTTAGTGGATTTAAAGTTTTCTTGTAGCGGAACAGTTTATTATTGATGACTTGATAGTCCAAAAACGATGTAGGTACATTTTGACAACCATTATAAATATTTAGGTACCAAGGGTCACAGATATTTTGGGTTGAGTTCGATGTTAATGGACTTATAACTGAAACAGGTATGCGTGAAAGACTATCCGGCACTACGTTATCATAACCGCGACGATGTCTAATTTCGCAATCAAAGGCAGAAAGTCTTACACCCCATCTAGCTAAGCGACCCGTAGGGTTATTAATATTTAAAAACCATTTTAGAGCGGAATGGTCTGTGTAGATAATAAACTTGTGTCCATTTTCCAAATAACACCGCCAGTGTTCAACTGCTGTTAGAACAGCGAGTGCCTCGCGCTCCGTAGCGCTATAGTTTTGTTCCTGTTTCGATAGGGATTTACTCATATAAGCTACAACCCTCTCTACACCATCTAAAGTCTGTGTAAGGACCGCACCAATGCCCACATCACTCGCATCCGTGTGCACTTCGAAAGGTTTTGAATAGTTGGGGCAGGACAAAACAGGGGTTGAAACTAGACATTTTTTCAATGCTTTAAAGGCGTCGTCAGCTTCAGTAGACCATTTATATGGAGGCGCAGTTTTGGCCTGAGAAGTCAGCTTGTTTAATGGTGAAGCCAGGGAACTGAAATTTGGTATAAACCTGCGATACCACGAAGCAGTGCCTAGGAATCTTCGAACCTCTTTACGGTTTTTAGGTGTAGGATAGTTCACGATCGCTTTTACCTTCTCAGGGTCAGCATGTAAGCCGTTAGCATCGACCACATAACCTAAATACCTCAGTTGTTGCCTAAAGAACTGACTCTTTTCGTAGTTGATGGTAAGGTTCGCAGTTATTAGTTTTTCCATTACGCGCACTAGGAGTGAGATATGTTGGTCAAAAGTTGGTGACACAATTATAATATCGTCAATAAAAACGAAAACTTTGTGTTCAAATTCCGGACCGTAGAACAAATGGTCGACTAAACGTTGCTGTGTAGCTGGAGCGTTAGTCAAACCGAAAGGCATCGATTTAAATTGGAAAGTACCACGAGATGGAATATAGAAAGCAGTTTTGCACCTGTCTTCTTCTCTAATCAAAATTTGCCAGAAACTTTTAGACAGGCCTAGACTGGTTAGATATTTAGCATCGCGCAAGTTGTCTAAAATCTCAGATATATACGGTAGGCTATAAGCGTCTTTCTTTGTAATTGCATTTAGCTTTCGACTGTCTAAACAGAATCTCAGCTGTCCGTTCTTTTTAGGAGTTAGTAATACTGGTGAGGACCATGCGCTTTCACAGGGCTCGACTACATCTTCTTTGAGCATTTCATCCAGTTGCTCAACCAAGACGCGCTGTTTCTCTAGTGGCATCCTATAATAGCGTTGACGAATAGGGGCAGCATCCCCAGTGTCAATGGAATGCGTGATAAGAGATGTCCTACCTAGACCTCGTTCTTCGTAAGATATGTTACGGAACTGCGAAATAATATGGTCAGCTGTGATTTTTTGATCTTCTGATAAATGGTCGTAACTACATATATTTTCGTTCTTGTCTACAGTTAGTTCAGCAAGAGCGACTTCGGATTCTGAACGCATTATTACTGACGCCAAGTTTTTTGGAAAAAGACCAAAGTTATTCCAAAAGTCCATGCCCAAAATTAGGGAATTTTGTATTTCCGGAACTACATAGACCTCCAAAATATGGGTTTGATTTAAAAATATTACGGGTAGGTAAATATATCCTATACTTCTTAATTTCTGTCCACCAGCAGCGATGAACTGTAAAGGTTTACCTTGATGCAGCACAAAACCATTTGTAGTAAAGTATTTATGTGAGTTATTTCCTAGTATGGATACTGTAGATCCGGTATCTAGTAAACCAATTAGAGGTTTATCATGCAATTCAACAGAAACATGAGGACGCGAGTAGTCCAATTGTAAATTGTGGATTGAAGAAACAGTGTAGCACGAAAAGAAATTTGAGATGAAATTTAGCCAATTAGACCAATCGGAACTATCAAATTTAGTAATTTTAGCCTCTTCGTGCTCACCATCACCACAACCCACAGGTTTTAGTTTTTTTGGGTAGACGTTGCTTTGCAATCTGAGCAATCCGGGTAACGAACACCTTTTTTGCCACATTTGAAGCATATCGGGAAATGCGGTTGGTAACACTGTCCTAGCGAGTGAGTGTCCACGCGGCATCTTGGGCAATATAAACTTCGAGAGTTCGAGTTAGACGGAGTGCTCACAGCATTAATATTATGTTTTTTTGGTTGTTCAATATTTTGTTTAGTAGTAATATTAGTATTGTTTTGATAGGGTCTGTAGTTTTTATATTTATCGTTATAGTCGTGTCTGTAGGTTTGGTAAGTATTATTATTGTAACTTTTATTGTAGGACGTGCTAGAAGATGACCGATTGTAAGCAAATTCTCGAGTTAGTGTCTCAGAATTCACCTTAGGTGGTTCGTGAAATTGTGCCATACGAGACTGAATATTTTCATAGCTGCGGCACAAGTCTTTAAGAGCGTCAATACTAATAATATTAGGGGAAGCAGCGAGTGTACTAGCATAAATAGGTCGGATATTATGCAGCAGTATTTCTAGTTTGTCCTCCTCTGATAGCTGTTTACTAAGTCGAGAGAACATGCCGTGCATTATAGAGATGTAAAATAATAATAAAAATAAATAAATAAATAAATAAATTTGTTTATTAAAAGAAAAAGGGTACATCGAACTTCTTAACTAGTGGTCTTCTTAAATTGAAATATTCTCTTGTTCACCTTGAGTACGCATCCTAATCTCTGACAGTAGGCGATAATCATAGTCACTTTGACTAAAGTCCTGTTTGAGAAGCTGAACGAGATCATCCCAGGTTTCAACCTTGTCTTTGATGCACCGGTACCAGTGAAGAGCATCATCCGTAAAAATCTCGTACGCAAAAGTCAACAACTTGTCTTTAGGCATGCTTCTAGAGACCACTATTTCTTCAGCTTTCTGAATAAACGACCTAACACACGTCTGGCCAGAGTATTTAAGCTTGCCCACAACCTCAGAAACAAGTTTCTTCTCACATGTAACAGAAATGAGTTCAGATAATGGTTCTGAGTTTGATGACGTTGATGGTGTCTGTACATTTAACTTTTTTAGCTCTAGTAGATGCTGCTTAAAAGTTTGTGAGCATTCCATGTAAATGGCATCTACAGCATCTGCCCTGTTCACCCTAATTAGCCTGTAGTAAATATGATGCAACATTGTCTCAGTCCTAGAGTAAACGTTTTTATCGAATCTTGTTTTTAAACTATCTAAATTGTCTTTTGTTTTTACTAAGGTGTCCTTAACCTGCGCCAAATCAACACTCGCCTCTAAATGAGACTCCAAAACATCCTCAGGTGGCAGTAGTGGTGCTAATTTGACAATTTGTTTCCTAAGTTCCTGAACTGATTCTCCTGCGGAACCTCCCCTAACAGCAACCTCATATTCTAGTTCTGCTTTTTGTAGTGAAAGATACTTAATCTGATAAGACATTTCCCTTAGTAGGTGTGTGTTGAAATTTCACAAAGCAAAATGATCAAAGCAATAATCAATAGAACGTAAAAGTTAAAATTCCACCAGCGCAGTAATCAACTTAAGATTTATTTTTTAAATCACCAAAAATGCGGATATAAATTTAACAAATTTAAGATTAGATAAGTATAGAAACAGTAAATGTGGGGTAGCCACAATAAAATTACCAGTTACCAATGAAAGATGATCCACAATTTTAATGATCAACTGATTGACTTACGGCTAAAGCAACCAACACCAATGATAACTACAGAATACTAAAAACAAGTGTAAGCGAACACGGCTCAGTGAAATACCTATCAAATGGGCGCCATTGTAACACTTGGCTTTTTAGGTCTATAGGCTATAGAGAAACACTTGTGAAAATTTACAATTTTTAATAAAAGTTTATATTTCCAACTACCAAGGTTAACAACTAATTCAAGGTCGTGAGTTCTAGAATTTTTCACTAAAGTATTGAGCCGTGAACACTTAGCACCGTCTTACTGGACAGCCACTTCCCTGTAGTGCGGCGCGCGGTGAGTAGATGCGCGCGGCCGATGACGTCACGGGTAGATAGTGAGAGAGGATGATTAGGTCAGCAGCAGGCTAGTCTCAGCTCATGGCCGTCTCAGCTGGTAGCAAGAACCCTGGAAATTTCCGATTTGGCCATTTAGTGGAAAGTCCGAATTGTCGTTACTGACTGCAACATCCCGTGGAAAGTGAAGATGGAAGCGCTACTAGCAGGATGGCTACCAAAAGCATTAAATAGTGATCAATGATGTTGTAGCAGCATACAAAATCAGAAGTACATACTCAGCAACAATGAAAATGTAATAATTAAATAATTTCCGCAGATTGGAAATTACAGTAAATGGTGATGTGATGATGCTAAGCAATAACAGCAGCTGGGGTTTAATATTACTAATCTAATTACCATGTAGTTACAATTAAAAGCCAAATCGATATTATAATTTTTTTGACAAGTGGGTAGATAAGTATCAAGCTAACTAGAACAAAGAGACTTGGTTCCTTTAGATATTCAGCTACAATAACTGCTTAATATTAATGTCCTGATGCTAACACACTAAATGATAGGTAATGAAAGATTAGGCATGAGACAACAATCTACTGATTCACATTAGTAATACTTAGTTAAGAATAAATTATAAATTTCAACACTCACCCAGTCGGGGTAAACAAATCACTATAAAATATAGCAGAATATTTTTTTAATAATTACATTAAAGTAGAGGAGCGTTTTTAAATTAGCGATCCGTATAAATAAAATTTTAAGGTGTGCGTTTAGGATCGCAGCTCCGGTAAAGTGAACGAGGTATCGTCCCCTCCGCCGCGCGAGACCTCTGACGTAGACCATGACATGACCTTGCTTAATCTCCGTGTAAAACGCCTGCCACTTTTAAATAGTAAAGTCAACTTGTGTTGATTAGCAATGCAGAAGTTAGGCACCTTAGTTTTATGTTTTGTAAATAGTGTTTTAAAGTGTTTTATTTTGTAGTTAGTGTTGTACTTAGTAACAATTAATGTTAAGTTTGTAAATAACCAAATCATATGATAAAATCGTTTACTCAGAGAACGCTGTAACGTTATCACGTTACATAACTTTTATATACATGTTCATGGCGTATATTAAATCGTTATGAGATATTAATATCGTTGAAGCAAAATCGACCAAGTGATTTTGTTATGGCGCTCGGAAACCCATTTTTATGGCCTCAAAAGAAATTGAACGTTAACTTGCCTATAATATTATACCACGAATCATTATTTTGTTATTAGTGTTAATGGGCTGCTGTTATTGCTATATAGTCATCATCTAATCGTTTATACCATATTCATAAGAAAACAAATAATTACTACTCCAATCCGAATCTTTATTCAAAAATTTGAAACCGTATCGCACAAAGGTAATTACTACGGCCTTGCGCGATACGGTGAAGATTAAGGTTAACAGTTAACTCTTATTTAATCTGCGATAAGGCATGGCCTGTAGCTGATTACTACAAGGTGGGCCAAAAGAAATCACCCTATTGGAAGATGCTCTCATTTTTGCAAAGTCGCCAATGTCAAATCTGTTTTGACATTTGTGGACTTGACAGATGCAAAATACAAGTGAACAAGCCATGGAGCGATACACTCCCCAAGAACGCGGAATAATCGTGTCTATTTTTTTGCGTAACAATTCAAAAAAAGAGAGTCAAACAACATCGGATGACTTCTTTTGGCCCACCTTGTACTTATACGAGCCGTTGTGCACTAGTTTTTTTTACGGTACGGAGAAAACAAACGCACTCACAAGCCTTGATGGTAAGTGGGATCTGAGACCCAATAGACATTTTAAATTTCAAGACTCCAATTTGGTTTGACTTTAAAACTCTGTAATAAATGCGTTGCCAACCCTGAGAAATAAGGTGAAATACCGTAACACAATAATTCCAACTGTGCTGCTGATAAAATGATAGTGACAAGTACCTTACCAATAAAATAAGGATGGTGACTAATTTTTTCTTTGTCGATCTGGTAGATTATCAAAAAATATTGGACACGTATTTTTTCTTTTTTTCACATAATCAAAAAATTACGGGGATATATTGAGTTGAAATGTCGCATGACGTCACGTCTTGGTACAATTTTTACACAGGAGTGACGTCACGAGGCCCCACTCCCAAACTTTGACACACTTTATCTTTGTCATTTTTTGTTTGCTTGACAAAAGAAAAAATACGTATACGTAATCTAACTGATGGGAATTAGAACTTCGTTTTCTTTATCCATCCCTATTAGATATTTTAAACTATATCGGTACGAAGGCGGCCGGCTGCCCACCGTACCGCATCGGCTTACAAAGTCGGACAAACCTACACAAACCCTACCTCCTATCCTACCTTCATGGACCCGAAGGTGTATAAACCCTATGAAGAAATTATTGCTGCACATAGTGCATCGACATTTAAATTAAAACTAAAAAAAATCCTAGTCGAGCAAGCCTTCTACAACTATAGGGAACTATATATTTAATGCTGTTTATTATGATTATCTTAGCTATTATTATTTTATGTTACTGCACTGTAATAGTGATTTTTATTGTACATTGACTTGTTGACTTTGTGTAAAATATAAATATCAGCAAATAAAAATTTTAGAACGAATTTTATCGTACTCCCGTTGAGTCCTCGAGGTTTGCTTTTACTTTAATTGGCTTCTAAGTGTTAAACGTTTAATTCAATGCCCAAAATGTAATTAAGGGTCTATTTTGTATGGCAATCAGGGAGCGCGGCAATGTTAACCTCTGGAATCTCCGAACGTTCCACACAAGTGTCTGGGATCGACAGGCTCGCGAGTCTTTGTTTCCCGACACCCATTCAGCGGCAGGACAATTGCGTTGTGTAGAGCTGTCGTATTACTGGATAGTACAACACCCACTCACACATAGGCTGTATTAGGTGTCAAAACCTGCCAAATTCCAGCCAGTTATCCATAAATAATATCCATGCAGCGGGCTTAATATTTATACGAACCTTGCCGTACACCTTTAATTTCCATGGCTAAAAATGGCTCTTATGCCTTTATTCTTTCGTCAACGTCTTCAATTTAACGATCATAGTAAACACTTTCATCACAATAATGTTTCAAAATAATGTTGCAAAATTTACACATCCTTACAAAACGAAGTTGGTCTCTCGAACAATCAATTGCGCTCCAACGCCTTTTCAATTCAGCCGGTTTGCCATTACGCTTTGTTCAATAGTGTGCTGCGAGCAAACTGATGCTCGAAATCTGTCATTTCAATTGTGTATTTCGTTATTGTGATCTGAGTTAATTCCAGTGATTTTGATAGTCATATTGTGGTTGTGCATTTAGGGGTGGCACAAAAGCTTGTGTCTGATTATTTACTGAATTGAATAGTGAGGGTTTTTTTATCGTATCCTAGTAAAGCAGCGGTTAAAAGCTGAATCAATATAGCCTTGCGTTTGTGTACCTATGTATAAAAACGTGCATATATAGATGACATTCAGCGACTCCTTCCGAGCAGCCCCCGTAATTATACGCTTCTATCGCGGTAGATAAACGTGGACAAAGCATCCGTCACTCTCGCACCTACACGTTGGTAAAAAAGTGACAGAAATTTTATCCACATCGATAAACACCACCAGAAGTGGTTTAAAGCTTAGTATCCTTTATCAGCCTCCGGACTATAAACTATCTCTGTTATTTTTAAATTTTACACGAGGAAATGAACCATGAAGGCATAAACAAACAAACAAACGGAAAACACATTTTCGTCTTTATAATATTAGAAAGGATAATCAGACATTTTGATCACTTACCTCGCTCGAGTAGTTCTCGAAACCTTAGCAAATTTACAACTCTTTTTATCCATTATTTGTGTACTTTTATGGACGTCCACAGTTATCTAAAGCTGTCTTCTATACAGCTGAAGGAAGGAAAGCATATACTTGGTGGTCATCGTTTCTTCGCTATAAGGATATCTTGGACCGCTAACAACACAAGAATGGCGTATCTAAGTTCATACAGTCTAAACAATAAAAAAACATCGTGTTCAAGATCGTGTAGAATGCCTTAATGAAAAGAATGGATGAAATCGTTCTTATAACTATTCTATCTTCACTCTCACCTATCCAGTCCTTCAGAATAAACGCACTTAGTGCACAACGGCCACCATAAATAATTCATAAAAACCTCATAAATAATTCATAAAAATCATGTAAACGCTGTATCTTGTCTAGGGGACACGGTTTATGTGGGAAGAAATGTCGAAACTTTTATGTGGTTACATGTACAACATGTTTTTATATATGTATGTGTAATTGATGTATATATTTTTCTCTCGTAGTAATTTCGACATGTTTTCCTGCTGAACTAAGCAGATTTTTGACACTATTTTTATAGTTTTATGTAATGTAAAATAATAAGTACTATTATTGTCATAAGACTTATAAGCTTTATTTAAAAATTTACTCTCCTCTTGGGAAGCGCTGGTAGATATTGACGTGTAAAATTGACGTGCGGCCTACTTACTGAATAAATATCTTTTATCTTTTTTTATCATATCTTGGTCTCATACAGATTGACAGTTCTTTTTAAGTTCTGCAGGGCAGAAGATTTGCCTATCACGGACACGACAGCCTCTCCTAGTCTATTTTCAGGTGTAAGAGAAAGGGCAAAATTGACCTGTCAGATAATATAATGCTAGAATAAGTAGTGACATTGTTATATTTTTATTAAAAAAAAGACTAACTGTTGAGTTTCTTGCGGCGCTTCTTCTCAGCAGTGGTCTCCTCTTGGGAAGCGCTGGTAGATTTTGACGTGTAAAAGTGCCCGTGCGGCCTACTTACTGAATAAATATCTTTTATCTTTTATCTTTATCTTTTTAATGCTATACTTGTCAATTGTGAAACAGACGGTAAGTGTAACAAAAACTTAGCCTTTACATTCTTTTAAATATCCACAACTTTCCAGGCTCCCGGCCAGAGCTAAGAGGCTGTATGCACCATAATATATACACCCATAATTTCATACATCCTTTTTCTTTTGGTCGGCAGTATGGCTTCAGTTATTTTTGGATCAGAATGTGCGGCAAATTACCAAATTAAATTTATCTTTAAACAACTCGTATTTTTCTACGTGTTTTAAATAAAGTTCAAACGACTGTTTACACGCCTACTAGAAAAGTGTCCTGAGAAATCTCCAGCCTAGCCGTAAGCAATCTTGTAAGTGCTTGCGTGTTGTAAATCACTTATGAAAATCAAGTAGAGTATTTCTTCGTTATTTCGTGTCCACGCGTGTATGTAACCATACATGTGTTGTGTGGCCGCTGCAGCCCTAGAAATTATACGTAATGTTCGAAAACTGTCAAAATGTACTGGATTGACTGCAACTTGTCTAGCCCTACAGTATAATACAAATGCAATAACTTTTTATTGAACACCACATACAGCAATGACAGTAAATACAGCAAAAAAGAAAACACAGTACAGTACAGTCGAGATCAAAGATTATGGTAGGTACAGTCGAGGACAGAAATATGTTTACACTTTTGGACCTTATTACAATGGAATAAGGTGAAAAAGTGTAAACATCTTTCTGTCCTCGACTGTACATGTTTTTATCTTATACCATGAAATGAGACGCGATAAATGTATTTGACGTTGAGCAATAAAAAGTAAAAAACGGAATCTATCTCAACAAGTAAATATAAAAATAAATAAAACAGACAAACTTGGCACGTTGAATTCAAAATTATTATTTATTCTTTAATCCAAGTGACGATAATTACATTTGCTCTTACAGCGCTTATTGCTATGTTATTTCACAATGTATTTACAAGTTACTTTATTGTACTCAATTGGTATACTTTTTATATTTATCAACTGTGGATACATGGTTTAACTTTGAAAATTATGTGGTGTTTTTCAGCTTTGAATTGTAAAAAAACCAAATGTTCACTCTGTCCGTAGATATCCTTTTACTTTAATGAGATGACGTGTAATAAGTATGTTATTTTATGCATTATGTTAGAATTTTTGCCGGACTTTTTTGTATACATTTATTTTTCCTTGACAAATGACAAAACAAAACGATACTTATACAAATCGATGGATTACGTTTTTAATAAGACAATATTAAATAAAGTATATTATATATACTTAAACAAAAGTGTAAGTGGGAGTTTAAACCAATTAAAAACTTAAACAACCTTTTTAACTTTGGTAACTTGTCTAAATTTAACTTAGCAGCTTTTTTAATCAAAAAATGTTAAATAGACGCTTTTGTTTGATAAATATGCTTCAAAGAGATTTTTTCAAATTACGCAAGTATAAAGTAAATGAGACGTAAAAACGTATAATTTGCTTAAACAAGGATGTAACTGTTTTTTATTGCAAACAATTTTCAATTTTAATTTAAAATTCATTCGGACAGAGCCTTTAACTTAACTTACGTAAAGTTAAATTATTATTTTACAATCTCTAAATAAAACATTTTGATAAACACATAACTACTTATTAAACGAATCACAACAATGATTAATAATACATGATTTATTAAAAAATGTAAGATCTACAATTTGAAATATTTGTTTCTACGAAATAATACTAAATATACACAAGTAGCTAAAACACCTAATTTTCAAGTAACTTATTACTTGAATTTTTTAATTGCGTTATAAGTTTAAAATAAACTTATTGAAACTTGAAATAAATATTTTTAGTTGTTTTCGCAACTGCTTCAAGTATGTTTAATAATTTAGCTGAAATAACACCATTCGTACCAGAGAACAATTATTATACAGACGGTCAATGAAAATTTTACATTTCTAGCTATCCGTACTCTAGAAATATTTGTGAAATCATTATTTTTAGGGCTAGCAAATTTATTAACACGTTCACGAAAGCTTGTATTCGGCTGGCCGAGGCGGGCGAGTTGTTTCCGTGTTGCATTGCTGCCGGCGTCTCACCTGTTAACAAAATAATTTATCTTTTATTTTTCCCAAATTTAGTTATGTACAATCACACCACGGGAATGTTGAGTTGATGTTGAGCCATCGGGTATAAATATTACTACCTATTGGAATTTGTACGATTTGACAACCCGACCAAATTAAAAATGTTAGCAAGTGGACATTCCCGTGGTGTCACTGTACTGAGTACAGAAGGACACAAATAATTTGGTCGTGGATAAAGCAAAGATAGACTGTTGGTCAACGGCGTACAGATGCAGTGCATAATCATTCGAATTCGTGTTTTGTCGGATAAGTTCGTATTCATCTTGCTTTCTCAATTAGCTTATCGATGGGTACTAAAGCTAACTGAGACAGCAAGATAAATAAGACCGATATCGATAACGTACCTATGTTTATTTACTACCTACATGTGGTAAGCGCATATACAGGGTGTCCCGCGATAAAGTGCACAAACGAATAAGGCTGAAACTACATGTGATTTTATCACAGAAAAAAAAATTAATGGGGTTTTCAATAATAATAATTGTAAATTGTATGCAAAATTTATAAAAAAATTGCTATTTTTTTTACCGTGATAAAATCGCATGTAGTTTCACCCTTAGCCTTGTAGTTATACCCTTATAGCCATAAACTATTACTAAAGTCTGGGTTAGTAGGTACAGTCGCCATATATTGCAGCAAACAAGGTGCTCACAAATATCTGAACACGACTCTATTGTCAAGGCGTTAGAGTGCATATTCAGATATTTTGACCACTCTGATATGTACAGATATATTCGATGGCGAACTGTACTTCCTTCTTTAGGTGATTCATCAATCAGAAAAATAGAAACCATGAGGTTGAAAGCAACTTATAAAGCTAAGTGTAAGTAATACGAATGACGTCATTAGTTCCGTCTGTATTACAAATGACTGCTATTGCGCTAATGAAATCGTTTAATCTTTACGCTGTATTAACAAATTCACAGCCAAAGACCCAAAATGGCGTCCGTTTTTTTATAAAAAATTGAGATCCGGGCAGTTTACGTGGTAACGAAAAAGTGTAACAGCTTTGACACCGGCCATCCATTTTTGCTTGGCCTTTGCAAATGTGCCCATAGCTCCAAAACGTAGTTGAAAACATGCTGGTTTAATAAATGCTGTATCTTAATAAAGATGGTTAGTAACTGGATTCCTCGACAAAGCGCTAAGCTGTTGAATTAGATTAATAATAATTAGGCACCTGGATTCAGAATAATTAGACAGCCAAGGCTTAATTAATGGGTTCCGTAGGCAACCTTTGGATACGGAACACTAAAAAATATAGGTATTACAGTTTTAGAATATTTTGTAAACTTTTAAACGCTATCGATGTTTGGTTAAAAAGTTTGTATTCAAAATATTATTAGAGTTCTGTTAGTTGTTATTTGTTCTGATCAACTTTGTGTTATTCAACAAGAGAAGGTGTATTTTTATTTGAAATTTTATAATTTATACAACCAATTACAATTATGTTTTCATAGTTACCTATTAAAAAAAACGCCAGACAATTGGTTGTAACTTGTCATAAAATCGAATTAGTTAAGATAATTGTTTATTTAATTACTGGTTTACTTTGAAATTGAACAAAGATCTTTTAATTAATAAAATTTTGATTTATTATTATAATTTTACGTCAATGGGGGAGGACAAAAATTTATTCCCGAGTTTTTTATGATTTGTTTGAATAAAAGTTTGTATCTAGTACTTAATTATAATAGAAGCCTAGAGCTCATAATGAGTATTTAGTTGAATCTAACAATAAGTAAAAAAAACCGGTCAAGTGTGAGTCGAACTCGCGCACCGAGGGTTCCGTATTTAAGTCCGTACTTCAAAAATATACCTTTTTATGTACTTTAATTGTATTAATAAGCGATAAGGTTCATTTTGACTTGCCTAAATTTTCGTAAAGTTCTTTAAAGTTTTTTGTAAATTTTTTGAAAACTATAAATTTTGAACACTTTGTTTTATTTTTCCGTAAAATATAAGTATTATCTATAAGTTAGGAATTTATCCGATTTTTCGGTTCATAAGCTTTGGAGATAAGGGAGCGGGAACGGTCATTTATGAACATTGTTGGTTATAAATAAAAAGTACGTCACGGAAAATTATAAAAAAACTAATTTTGAAATGTGCAGATTAAGTCCGTTCATATGACACCCCACTTGCTATAATCAAATTATTTTCATTTTTCAACACCCCATTCTAGACCCCTTTTTAATTATTAATAAAAATGTCAAAATTCTAAATCGTATTTTTTCAGAAAGCTGTTTCTCGCTCGTAGAATTACTCTCTAACGTTACACATAGTTGACACATCAAATTTCGCCAAAGATCCAGCATGATTTGACCTCTTAAAAATTGCTAATATTCTAAATCGAAAATCAGAATACGCTGGTCTCAATATGTCCAGCACCGCCGCGAAGGATATAACACCACTGTATGCCTTATAAGTCACAGTGTAAATAATTAAAACAGTATGATACATGATAAAATGTCTTTAAAAAGCAAACAGCCTAAAATTTGTTTTTTATAAAGCGTGTGAAAATGATTCCGTATTTTGTATTTTGATTTAGAAATCTGACGTAACTAAATCATTCGTTTTCAAACAATTAATGTAATACCAATTTAAGACGGTCAAATTATAATCTTTCAGGATTATTGTATTGGATTGTCAAATGAATAATGAACACTATTCTGTTACTAGGCCGCACAATCACTAACATATTTCAGTTTATCAGGCACACTTATTGAATTACTTAGGTTAAGCCCATCTTGCTTTGATCTGTTAAGTTATACTGTTTTTGTGGTTGTAAACTGTCAATTGAATAAAAGCTGTCATAACGTCAACACTTTGATTACAATATCAAAGCAATATGGGCTTATACAATGTGAAATGGACGCACCAAGATCGAATTTTGACCAAACACGTTGGAAGAAAATTACCATTAAAAACATTTGTATCGGAATATTTTTATTACAATAATTAAGTCCCATATAAACCATGATCCGTAAATAAAGTTAATACTTTTTCTTTTAAATAAATGAAATGACTAGTAATATATGTCGTACTGTTTTTAAACTGAATGCAATGCTGCAAGCCGTATACGGCTTTATATCTCGAGCAAATCGAATTTCTCTCGAAGACAAAGTATTAGAGTATTACGGTAAGAGGATAGGCTCCTATATTATCAAGGTTTTACGTTGGAGTTACAATTTAAACTTGATATTTTAAGGACTTTATATATGCGCAGAACATTAACTAAGTAAATAACTCTCCGATGCAAAATCGATATTAAAAAGGAGAACATAGTGATTTTTTGTGAAGAAATAATTAATTTTAAAGGAAAAAAAATAGTAAATTGTTCAACGAGGGACTAAAGTAAGCTTGATCTTGAATAAGCTTGAACATGACACGAGATGAAGTTCGAGTGTCATTATGGCTTCTTAGTCTTGAGTTAAACACTATACTTTTCACTTCGATTGTGAGAAAACAAATCTTGAAATAAAATACATCATAATTTTAAGACAGACACGTAAAAAATTACAACTTAATAGCGCTATCTGTTTTAGTCTCAACCATTGAGTACATACACCAGGAGATGCCTTACGCGCAATTTCCTAACCACAAAGGTCTGTCATTTTTTGGGGGAGGCGAGGTAACACACATAATATACAGTAAACCGCTAAGTGGCTTTCTTTCCATTTTTTGAAAGACTTCGTCTACAGATTAGGCTCAAAAACTTGCAACTAGCAAGGTTCGAACTAAATGTTCTGACAAACAAACATATACTGTGCCGTTAAATAAAAGGTTGTAACATATAACCAGACATAAACTTACATAATTATGTATACTGAAGTACATATATTTATGATTTACTTTTTATAATTAAGGCTTATATGCGATATTTCGCTGGAATTTCTTTATTTTTTTCCCGCCTTTGATTAGGTAATTTTTCTACGAAACTAGTGGCAAATTACTTAAAAACTTAAAAAATTAAATTGGAATGTTGCGATGTGGTTCAATTTCCTTTTAAAAAAAATGATATGCATATAATTGTCATTTAAGCGATAAAAGTGTATGTATTACATTTACATATAGTATTCATACATTTTTCTTGATTATTTTCCTTATTTTTTTCGATTGACTAACACGGTTAAGGCCAAAAACAATTATATATTATAATTAAATTAATTTTCAAGACATTCAATATAGAATAGGGGTACACCGAGTAATCAACTAAATGTTTATTCAAAATATTCAATATAAGTAAAATGAATTTTATAAAAATCAATTTATTTCGTACACTTGCTAATAACGGCTACCCTTTATGCAAAAATTCATAATCTTAAGACGAAAATGATATTTTGTGGAATAAAAAGTCTAATTTAAATCTTATCAATATTCTAATATGCCCGTAAAATAAACAATTTGCTACGTCTTTGATAACAAATTAATATCGTCGCCTTGTTCTAGCCTTTTTTGCTTTGAGAAAGAAATCTGTTTAATTAAAATTGTCTTCTGAGCATTGCTTAGGGCTAAATGGTTAAGCATATAAATTGTTTAATGAATTGTTTTTTGTTCTTAGATAAACATAATGAACATTTTATGCTTTTGTTTGATCTTATTTAAAAATGCACCTTTTTTTCGCATACCACCTTACGCTGGCGTTACGTATGAACACGGCCGGAAACTGCCTAACAGTCCGCCAGCAGTCTCAAGTCAGTCCCGCGGCCTGCCGGCCAAAATCTATGTAGAAAATGTATGAAATCATACGAGAAACTGACAGTCCGTGTTCAAATACAATGAACTGACAGACCCCCTGGCATGCAAGCAAGAGATAAAATTTGACAGGTGCTAGGGAAATGAATACATCTATTCCATATTCTAACGTAAGACTTTACGCTTAAGGTTTAAAATAAAAGTGTCTTGAAAAAAACGCTATAAAAATGTGAAAATCGCAACAGTCGCTTAGTAATAAAAGTTAATAAAAGTCAGGTTGAGACACTTATTTTAAACCTTAAGCGTTAAGTCTTACGTTAGAATGTGGAATAAATGTATTAACAGAATAAAAGTCCGCAGGTCGAGATCGGCCGGCGGACTTTTGGTCAGCGTTGCCCTTTAAACTTTAACCTTCATGTGTCAGAGGTAACAATACCCACTTTGAACGACGTGTACAGTCACCGACGCCGCTTTGGCGTTGGCCGGCACGCAGGTATAGTTGCCGGCGTGACGAGACTCTGCCTTGCCAATAATTAGCTCGCTTGTTTGCCGGCCGTTGAGGACGCTCACACCATCTACAACAAAAGATAGAGTTATCGCACTAAACTGACCCAAGTAATAATTTAATTACTTTGGTCAGTCTAGTAGTAATAATGTAATTACTTGGGGTCAGTCTAGTGCTACTTGCAGGATAAGGTTAAATCGATTAAAGTCTTACACCTAGTGACTGATATTTCCACACATTTTGACAACTGAACTAAAGCCTAGCCCTCTTATTCATAATCACAAAATAATAAAGTATGCTTGTAGTATGGTTTGTCGTGTTGATACTGTTGATTGAACCGGACTTTTGTATGGAATTTTTATATTTACGCAACTCACAACAACTCGCAAAATTACGCACGTGTGGCTTCACCCTTAGACATGTTATACATGTTTCAGTTTAATGCCCAGTAGCATGAATATGTACTGTCGCCTTCCTTTTAAGACGTCGTGTGTTGTCAATTTCTACCTTGGTCAGAAAGTGGTAGAAAGTGTCCTAATGGGACATTAACTAGTGATTATAAATTGTCCATCTCGGTAAAATAGTGTTTTAACGTAAAAGTGTTCCAACGAGTGTTTCTTTTCATAGTTGTAAGAGTTTAAATTTAATTTTCTTTTAAGTTAGTAAATAGCCGTTTCAAGCGTTGCATTACATTAAGCAAAGTGCCAAGTAAAAGCTGACATTTCTGAGCTTAAGGCGTGCTTTTAATCACGGGCATAAATTAGCACGCTTTCAGTCACAGTGACTTGAAAAGCACATTTTAAGGAAACATTTAATTTAGATAATTAAATTTTAAAGTCGTAAATAATAAAGGTTAATTTCCTATGCAACAAAGTTTCTATTTAAAAATACTTTTGATACGGTTCACAGAATTGTTGCTATACAAAAATATACTTTCAAGAAATCATTAAACTTCCTAATTGTATAGAATTTGCGGTTAAAGAAGTTATTTAAAGTAATTATGTATAAGAAAAAATATCCGATTCATTAAATTTGACTGTATGTATGGGAGAGTTCATTTGAAACTTAATTTATTGTATCTACTTCTACCTTTTGGTTTTATCCACATACCTAGCCTGTTCTCGCTTACCGCTTTCTTTGAAAAAGATCAATAACATCAATCAATCAATCAATTAATTTTACTTTCGCATTTAGAAGAACCAGTTATGTTTAGATATAGCAAAAACATTATCCGATAGATATTTTGCATTTAAGGGTTTCATATTAAATAAAGATTCAATCAACGTTATTTATTTGTTTAATCATTTAACATTGAAGTTAATAAAAATTCGATTCAAAAACGTCAACATTTTCGAAGTAGACCTCGATATATTCAAATTTAAAATATAAGCGTATCATTAAAACTTTATGCAAATAAAAACAAAGCTTTTTATCGGTAATGGGTAAACCAGACAAAGTGTTAAACACAAGTTACCTACCTATATTGTTCAATTTTCCGAATTGGCTGCGGTATTTGATAGTCGGTTTTATTCAAACGAAATGTTAATTAAATATTTAAATTGGGGACAACAGTCCGTGATAATCGGCCGCACTCAGAGACGCGCTGCTGTTACTTTATATGCTATAGCAATAGAATAACACGCAGCAACTTTCATCATCATCATGATCATCAGCCGCAAGACGTCCACTGCTGGACAAAAGCCTTCCCCAAGGTTTTCCACAATGATATGTCCTGCTGTCATCCAGCGGTTTCCCGCGATCTTTATAAGATCGTCGGTCCACCTTGTGGAAGGCCTGCCGACACTTCGTCTCCCGGTTCGCGGTCGCCACCCTAGAACCTTTCCGCTCCAACGGCCATCGGTTCTACGAGCAATGTGCAGCAACTTTAATGAAACTTCAAACATCATTTAAAACCCGATTGGTGACTTCTATGACGCACCCTTACTATTTTAATGTAGCCTATAAGACTCACTTTTTTGACAAATCGTATGACACTCCGTTTATTAAAATCGGTCCAATAGTTTAGGAGCTAGAATGGAATATCCGATTATGGTCACACACACATACATAGACTGTTAATGTTTTGGCTTCGCTCGATCGGGAAGAAAGGAGGGTAAGTATGTTGATAAATAATTGGATAAAAAAAGATAAAAGATATTTATTCAGTAAGTAGGCCGCACGGGAACTTTTACACAATGATAATGATGATGATAATGGGATAATGGCGGAGGCTTTTCCGGGAAGTCATCAATGAATTTGCGGATCGAGGCGTAGGCACAAAGCTACTGGAAAATTGCGTGATTAATGAAGAAATATAATATAAAGGTCCCGCTTATAACGCTTTTAGTTTCTGAGCCGCAAATCGGTAACTAATTGGCGCGGTGCGTAATCGAGTGAGCGACTAAGGGCGTGAACACACGGCGCCACTCCTCCGCGCGGTGGCGCGTTTGGAAATCTGTATATCGGTGTAGGGAAACCGCCGAGACCGTTCACACGGTACCAGGCGTCCGTGTGGTCGAGCGGAGGCGCCTCGTCATGCAAATTTTCAAAACGCGCGAGGTGCGGTGCCGTGTGTCCGCCGCCTTATGCTCGCTTCCAATATTCAAAGCGTGGCTAGATTGATTTAGTTCAGGTGAAAATTTAAAACATTTCGTGTTCATAGCACGGCCAATAAGCTCACCGTACAGCGGTTAGTTAACATTATACGCAATGTATTCGGAAATATCTCGCCATGCCGCGCTGGTCGCGCAAAGTCGTAGTCAGGCCGTCGCTGGAGGCGCTGTGGTAGATGGTTCTTCTACTTGTATCTAGATGTCGCTAGTGTCGCTACACGTTTACAAATTCCTTATTACTTTCCTATTCCAAATTCAATAACGATACACGCAATTCTCAAGTATCAAGATTGTCACTTGCCTATCAAACTCAGGTTATAATCCAAATTTCAGAAGCATTATTAATTGGCGTAGAATAATAATTAAGCAACCCCGTTCAAGGAGCCAAATTAATATGGCGTAACATGTTTGCTACGGAATTGATTTAATGCATATCAAATATTAAATCAAAGGGTATTATTGTAGAGTTAAGTTTAAGTGTTTGCGTTTTAAATATAATTTTAGCTTGCTAAGGATTTTATCGTACTATTTATTGTGCGTTTGTTTATAAATAAGGGGATAAGCATTAAACACACTAATACTTACTTAAGTCATAGTTGATCATCCGGTTTTCAAAGTACCAGAAGACGTAAGACGGTGGCTCCGTGGACCGCCTCACCACACACACCAGCCGCAGCATTGATCCTTCGTGGATGATCTTCTCTGATTCCCCCACTATTTCTGCGTAGGCGGCTGTGGCAAAACACAAAATTGATCAATTTAAGAGGCCACATGGCACTACACCAAATGAAAATCGAATGGGATGGCTTTATGTGCCTCCGCTCGAGAACATGAGATGTGGATAGTTTTGGCTTAATTGCAGCGTCGAAAAAATAATTGCTGTTGAATATAAAACCACACAAACTACACTCGAGCAGTGACAGCCGTCAAGTTACTCACCAACTAGAACTAGTTTGAAGAAGATGCTAGTAGGTGGGTGAGTAGGCACCTGGCACTCGTAGTAACCAGCATCAGCTGACGTTGAGAAGCGGATATGCAGGGCCCAGTCCTGCGCAATAACAAATAATATTAACTGACGCCTGTTAGTCGACTGTGCTTCCGCAACTCTAAACCTCCGCTTACATGCTGAAAAATATTATATTGATGCCCAAAAAGTTTTGTAACTTCAATATTTTATGAAAGCAAATAGATTTTAATCTTTTAATTTCTTTTGAAATAATATTCATCATTTTCACAGGATTCCCAGGATCTCCTTTTGGTTAAAAACTAAACTCACAAGATCAACAAAAAAAAGATCAGGATAGAATCGACAGAACTATTTAAATTAAATTCATTTTATTAAATCAAGTCTTAAGCACAACCGAAAATAAAACAATCAACATAACCTTACTACCGATAACTCTTAACTGCCTGTTTTACAATTCGTCAAGTAAAGCAGATCTATATAACAGATTATTTTTAGTCCTTTCCCTTTCTTACACGTAAAATAGACAAGGAGAGGGCTGAATTTAACTAGCAAATAAATTTACTTGTCGATTGTGAAAACAGGCCCTAAGAATAGTAACTATTCAAAAATATTAAGTACCTCGGTTTTGCGTAAGATGAATCAAATGTACGGGAATCGAACCCAGAACCGCTTGCTTCGTAGGCATGGTAACTACCAACAGTACCAACTAGGCTAACGGTAGGTAGAGTCGACGTTGACCCTTAAATTGACGACTTCATTCTAACACTTTAATCCGACAAAAGCGAATTGACATGTCCAGCATGTCCTAAGCTTTAACACCGTACCGTTGTAAAACGACATTTATTTGCCGGGTTATAAAACCGTTCCGCTATTCGCGTTTAATGTAGATACTTTTTAGATTTCATGAAAAATCTACATTTTATTTACTCGAGGATAAAAACATGGACTAAATATTTTCCTTATCTAATTATTCGCGTATTAAATGAGATATTTGGAGATGTTGATAGAGGTTAAGAATAGAGAACCTAAATAATTACTTTATTATGTATTAACCACAAAATGTATATATAATATATAATATAATAATTCGTGAAAATTTCTTGGAGGGTTTCCCATTTTGTCGCGGTTTTCATTTATTTAATAGTAATTTTAAACAATTTTGAGGCGACTACTACAACAATGCGGCCAAATTGTGATGTAATGTTTGACAAAATGTTTTTAAACAAACTACGAGGCATTTGAATTTTTCCGCTTGTCATTTTATTTGAAACCCAACAATGTCACGAACAATCCTTTACCAACGGTTTTCTGATGGTTTGCATACTTCTGTTTTTATAAAAACCGCAAGCTTTCTAGGACAGGTATTTATAGAAATAAAACTTAATCTTTCCTATAATGGCGCATAGAATGTTTATAAATAAATTTATGAAAATATATATAAAAAAATAAAAGTAAAAAAAATATAAGACAATTTCACACAAATCGAACTAGTTCCAAACTAAGCTCTAGGCGTTTACGTACTATGGGTGTGTTAGATAACGATTAACATAATTATAAGTAATATTTTTTAAGAAAACCGTAAAACGTCGTAAGAAACGCATTTGTTACGTTGTTGACTTCACGTTAATCCACACGCTAAACACACCTATAATAAGCCCACTGGTTATTAAATCCAACGAAACAAACAATAATATTGTATTATTACAACGGAATAACGTTATCTGTCAAATAAATTTCATGTTACTTGTGGATATTCCCATGAAGCCTATTCCGAAATACGATACGTATAAAACGTATATACACGTACGGATACGTAAAATATTTTGTCCAGAACGTGCCATTATACCCACAGGGGTTCATATCCATACATTATAACACTCCATTCCCAAACATACCCAAAAATCCCGTATTCATGCGATTGCCGCACTATTAAAATACGGAATTATTCTTACCCACGTGTTTACCGTTCAAGATGTACCATTAAACGTGTATTCGTTTTCCCACCTTATCAGAATGCTAATACAGGTCGACTTTGAATACATGGCTATTCCCAATGTTGCTCCCGAATTTTCTCATGGTTTTTTGCGATATTAGTTACGTTTGGGGATTGTCGTTATGTGAAAGTGGATCGCAGTGCGTAAAAGGCGATGTTATGAGATTAAACGTCAAGTTTTTAAGATATATTATAGGTATAGGTCGTTACATAAAAGCTGGCACGGAATATGTATGAAACTTTCATAAATTTTTATAGACATATGTGCCAGCTCCTGTGAAACGACCTATGTATGTACAAGCCTTTGCCAAAAGTATTGAGCACCCCACTTTTTCTTCTGTAACTTACAAATAAAGTATTAATTTTCAATTTCTAAAATACAGAAAGCTGTAAAATATAATAAGTGTTTTGAACATGTGCAAATCGTAAGTAGATATCATTTCGAAGTAGCTATTTGCGTGTGAAAACTGAAGCAAGAAAAAGTCGGGTTTTACATTAAAAAGATTAATTGTATTTTTTTCCACGGAATTTCCCATAGCGTCAATAAAAATGACTAATTTTTCCGATAGATATACAACTTTCTAAAATAAAAGATATAAATGCCCCTTTTGAAGTTTGACTTTTATATGAAAAACGCATGGGTGTGCTCAATACTTTTGGCCAAGGCTGTATGTTGAACGAGCGAGCGACTAAGAAATAAACAAAAGAAGAAATAATAGTTTGTAACGAATTTACCAGAAATAAATGATTTATTTCTATTATTATTATTACAAGGTTGTATTCGTTCTTTGTTGGACAATAATTTGAGTATTCCGCCTTATTTAAGGTATATTATTATATAAAATATGTCGAAGTCCGTGGCAATAATCATGTGATATTGCTATTGTGTATACTTACTATGTCTTGACGAGACGGCTTGGATTTATTTCATGTAGGTACCTAATTAGGCACCAAATAGGCAATTCCTAGAAGGCTGGTCATTAATTAACCCTTATCCCTTTTGAAGACAGTTTTATTTTTGGTATATGAATTTATTTATTGACCTGTGTTGTTTTATATATATATATATATATATATAAATGTAAAACAATATAATTGTTGTAAAACAAATCCAATGAGCATGAACTTACGTAAATTTCAAAATCGACTTAATGTATTTCACTTAAAAAAATATCCGGCTAAAAAGCCGGGTAAAGTTCAAATAAAATTAAAATAAGCCAGCATAATTAAAAATAAACATTACAGAGGCGTGACATACTTCGCGCTGAATTTTAAACAAGGAGACCTCTTAAATGTAAATTAAGAAAATTAAACCATGGCGAACAACAAAATCGTAAGTCTTGCGTTATTAAATTGTATTATAATGAAAATTTTTTTTTAATTTGGTAAAATTATGAAAATAAAATTGTGCTTTGATGAAAACGATGAGTCTGAGTCTTGGTTTTTTTTTTAATGTACGAGTATTTCTATATATAAGTAATGTTTGTCGTTGCCTAGTACCCATAGTACCAGTACCGGTTTACGTACACTCAGAAATATGACCAACTGTAAATATGTCCTACCTGAAATATGTACATTAATTGTACATTTTGAGCCCATATTATTTCGGTCTTAATTCATATTAGACTACATTCACTTTGTACGTATTAAAATTTGCACCTAATAAATAATTTACAAAATTCCATTCGGGCTTAGTTGATATTTGTAACGAAAATATATTTGGCTATAAATATTTATAAGCACAATTACATTTTGACTAAAACTTTGGATAATATTACCTTTGATTCAACTTCAGAATGGCCATTTCAAGTGGACGATTTTCCTTTTAACCCAAATGACAGTAAATCTACCCTGACCTCTGCTACTTAACGTGTACACGGAGAAAAAAAAAATATTCTACAGTATTACCAGATTTTATTGTATTTATGATTCTGGTGTAGGAAAACAGATTTCAGCTATTGTTAACAGATTTTATTTTAATGACAACAAGTCATATTTTTGTTAATACTAATATATTCTAGTTAAAATATTCTAGTACACGAAAACTTTGATATTGTAGTGGTTACTATAATAGTTACAGAGTAAAATATGCATTTAGCTCCCAACAGGTTTTGTATACTACACAAAATTTGTTTCTTACGATACTAGGTAAATGGTAACAGGTACTAGAAGTTATGTTGTACAGAAGTATAATTTTATATTAATGTGTAAAAATGTGTGTATAGTTGTCACATATAATACAATATTCTGTTACACGGAACTAGATTTTTTTCTCCGTGTACGGTTACTTTAAAAACAAATGAATTAAGCGAAGTGAGTTCTACTCTCGTACCCAGACATCGAAAATTAAACTGTTATTTCTCATTCATAGAAGAAATAAGGTTATATAGGACCGTGTTCCACTTATTAAAATGGACGGATTTCTGTTCAAGTTCTAGGAAAAGCGTGTTCGGAATGCGCTGTTTAAAGAAGCGCGCTTTACGTGAAATGTAAATTATATTTGGAGTTTTCAATCTAACCCAACCCAACTTGCGTTTATTGAATTACTTATGATAAAGAGGTATTACATCATTGAGTAATATAGAATACCAGAACAATTGCATGTGTATAGGACACATCCCAGGAGCAATAATAAATTGTAAAATAAATGGAGTGGATTCTAGTCTCAATAGTTCTGTCTATTTAACTACACAAAAATATATCAAAAAAGAATACAATAAGTATACCTGGTAAGTGGTAATTTTAAGTATTAGATTTTATAATTGCCTTATAAAGGGTTAATTCTTAGAGATGTACTTACATAGTAGAATAGTTCTTAAAACGCCCTTCGTTTTGTACTTCTCTCTCACTCGCTTTCATACGCTCATTACATAATATGAGCCATAGCTAGCCTAACCTAAGATGTTACTTAAATTTTTTTTTGACCCTTAACACACAGAAATTTAACAAGAAATTTAAAAGAAACTAACGTCCTGCCAGCCCGGCCATGACTTATGTAGAGCGGCGGCTGCGGCGGTGATCAAATTCTCTCACTTCTTTAGAGAAGGGTTAACTGCTATTGCACGCAATGTATTAGGAAATCGCTTGCCGCGCCGCTGGTCGCGCGAAAGCCTCGTTAAGGGATCGGCGACGCGATGAGCGAATCGTTGGGCGGAGCGTCAATCGACGCGACTAGTGATCTTTTGTTTTATGGAGAGGCGCATGAAGCTGAGCGGCACGGTGACACTCACAGCGACACACACTCATATCTTATGTATGACCTCGTTTACGTAAACATACGAACGTCGGTACCCGCGGTGGGTGACGATGCGGTGCTCGCGGCGAGGACCGCTGCACATCAAGCAAAAAGTGCTGATAAGCGTTATCCATAAACGCTCTCTTATATCGCCATGTTTGATTTGCCCGCGCATCGCGCCGTCTGACCACTCTCACACCGCGTCACCGGTACCTAATGCCGGTAGCACACCTCCGCCGCGAAACCGCGAAACTGTGGCGGAATCGTGATATTTAATACGAAATTGAACTTTATTTCGTTGCCAGAGTTTCGCTACTACAGTTCCGCAGCGGAGGTGTGCTACCAGCGTAAACGAGGCCAAAATCGTGGCCCGGCCGGCCGTTAGAGAATATATTCTATAGGTATACCTATGCTATCCCATTAAAGTTTCACCACTACCGCATCGCAAGGTGTTGAGGTGTATGGCGTTATTTATAATGCAGACCTTACGCCACGCGGCAAATGCTACCCTTAACTTCTTGAACTATACCATACATGTGTAATAGCGGTCCTTGGTAAACGGATGAGATTTTATCCGTCTGGCCGATAGTTTAGGTTGTGGATGAAACTGTTAAAGTAAATTTGTATGTGGATTGCTTGCGTTTTAATCCGAAAAATAAACAAGTCCCAAATTCATTATCTTTAAATCAGGTACGAATTCGGTATCCAAAAGATGATTTACGTGTGTTTGGAACAAAGTTAGCTTTTGCAAAATTTTAGGTCCTATTTACATAATAATGACCCATGGTTCACAGTTCTGTAACCGAATAGCAAAAATAAAAAGAACAGCAATTGTATTTTCCTACGAAAAATAAAATTTCATTAGCCCTGCGTTCCCCAAATTCCTTAAACCACCATTTATTTCCCTGATCCCTCCTTTATCTTTGTTTCCGGCTTTAACAGGTAGAATACGGCCTAATACAAAACTTCAAAGCTATCCCTTTCACTCTTCAGTTACTAGGCAATCGTAAGAAAGAGACAGTTACCTTAACATGTCGTCCGTGGGCCGAGAAGAACCTGCTATCCGCACTGTACGTCACCAACCCCACTGATAACAGTGAGTAGTCTTTTTTTCTTATCCATGTTACCTGAAATAGGGGTCCAGTTACATTTTATCGTCATCAAGATAACACAAGTAAAAGCGAAAGGTTTTTTTTAATCTAGGACTTTTTTTGAAGTCAGAATGTAGGTATTATTCAATCGACGTGTTTGTTTGGATCCCGACAGTTAAAGAAATTTCTATTTTGTTTTGAAATATTTAGAAAGAGCAACGATAATTAAATTTGAAGTTACGTTATTATTTTCAGGGCTTGATAGTTAATATTATTTAACAAGCTGATTAGCAATGTTTTACATATTTATAAAAAATATATATCAAAACGGCTAATCAGATTTTACATCCGTTTGGAATTATTGGTACCTACACAACACCTTCATAAAGACTTATTTCGGAGACTTGATAACACTTATTATAGTATATTTAGTCATTATTCTACATAGAATATTATTATGTACATCTGTTATTATAAATTAAATGACATTACAATGTTTATTGCCATAGACATTTATTTAGATAAACACAGTTAAAATATACCTCAATAGATTATTTAAGTAGTAGGAAGCGAATTTACGGTATAAAAACCAAATAATTTACTATTAAGGCCAAATGCTTGAGTTGAAGCCTGTCCCACGATTTCAAAACACATTTTAGATATACAAAGCATATAAATAACAGTACGAATAGACAGCCCAGGATCTGACCTCTCGCGTCACAAAGGATCTGCACCAATTGAATCATTGTTACCCCTGAATGAACTGAATTCTGCACGGCAATTTCTCGTATCCACTCCGGTACTTAACCTATTCTCGGCTAAGTATCGGAGCGCTCAAAATGTAGTTACAAAAACTAATTTTGTGGCGACCGCTTGGATTCAAACTACATAATTATGTAAAACTAGGCTAACGCGCTGCCATTGTGGAGTTTTGATTTTGGTTTTAAATTGCAGAAAACCAATTGTAAAATTAATATAATTTGAATAAGAACGTTAAGATTTGGATACAGTTTTTGTTACTGTTAAGTGCATTTCTTTCAACAGGTTATCTGTGTAAATATGCCAAAGAAGCCAGGATGGGTCATAACTATATAATTTACAATACAATACAAATTGTGAATCAATCAAGTAATAATTGTAAAGAGTCCAATTCGAATTCACGACTACTAAATTAAATTAGGTGATAATAGAGTTAGCAATTGCCTTAAAATATTTTTTGACACATCTAAGTAGTTATTGGAGCCATGAGAGACTGTCGGTCTTCAGCTACAAATCTTATAAAAAATTTTTAGTTACCAAAATGTTCGAAACGCTCTTAAATTCTCAATTTTTGAGCAGTTTTTATTAATTATAAACAGCTTTATAATATTGTAAATCGCCGATACCCAATTCACGAATTAACAGCGAAACATAATTAAAGCCAGTTTTGACCTATATCGGTAACTCACAATAATTTCGGCTTAATTGCTGTTCTACTTTGATTTTATGTCGAACTTAGCGGTTTTAATTAATTTAGTCGTTGTTCTCTAAGTCAATTGAAATTTCTAGAGTCCCTGTAGTAATTTACTTAACGATCACGACATTTTCAACTTATTTTTAAATACTTCATTTGTGACCTAGACGCTCGGGATGTCAAGTTGTAATTGCCAACCACTAAGTTAATCTATTTTAAGGTACATTAGGTTAGTACTTGAATACTGTGGCACCTAATTTTGGAAATCCCGAAAAAATAATTGTCCCGGATTTCAGATTTAAAGATTACAGAAGCAAGATGGCTGTCCTTCTTACGTATACATGATAAGTTTTGGGATCCTATTTTCACGGATCCAAAAGGGACGCGGTACAAAAACGGCACACGTACGATATTATGTGCTGTTTTAATCAAAGGAACCTTTCGGTGGCTTGCGGTTACGCTTTCATGCCACTACTATTATACGAATAACATAATTACAATGTTCAAAACCGCGTTGACGTCAGTCGCCATAAAGCCCCTTCTGAAATTTAATGTCAGAATGTTTATCTTACTCACCGTGTTTTCTGTTATATCGCTAACTTCACAATGTAATATTGCTGTAGTCCCTATCTGCGCTATAACCGTAGTACAATTGTCAGTCAAAAATATACCCGTCTTCAAGACTTTCCCACTTAATTTATTAGCAGACGACGCTGCTGAATCTCTGTACATTTTCTTAACCTTACTTAAAGACTTAGATAACGAGGCTTCATCTAGCTCTGTATATTTCTCATGATGCTTATGTCTTTCTGCTTCACTTTCATCTTCAATTGCATTTTTATCTATATGTACATCATAGTCCTTATCTAACATTGAGGATGATAGCCTAAGAGGCTTTGGTAGCTTGGGGTGGGTAGTTGGTATGGTTTCGGTGGTAAATGGGTCCGTCGACTCATCTTCTTCTATTGTTGTCGTGTATATTAATGTTGTTTGGGTTGTCGTGGTTGTTCTTCTTCTATGACCTGTCGATAAAAAATAATTATTTGTGACGTTCTCAATATAAAGGGACCTTATGGAGGAAGGCAGTTAAGCTCTTCTTATTCTTGTAACTATACGAATACTATGGTAACAGTTCTAAAAACGTCGTAACCGCCCGTCTCCATAAGGTCCCTTTATATTGAGAACGTCACATTTAGGCTCTTTATATTACTTAGTACAATCAACTACAAAGAATTTTGTATTTTGCTGGACTTCTACACTATTTTGTATTTAAATGTCACTTGTCACATTCGATAGCAGAATAAAATTTCATGGGGCAATGAAACCAATAGCATATTCACTATATTCCTATCTTGGAAAGATTGTATTAAACCTGAGCAAATAGGAATATCAAATAGGTACATAGTATTAACATTTTCAAAAGAGCGTATATGTTTCGTAAAACTTTAATTTACTAGTATATTCGTATAAATTAGGAATAATTATAATCAGTCTTGATGAAGCTTAGTTATTCACAAATTTTCATTAACTACCTACATCACATGGTATAATAAAATTGTTTTAATAGATTTGATTATATATTGGATATATATGAATTTAAAAATATTGAATTATTTGCTCTGAATAATGATTATTTTCAAAATTTCCATTTGCAAATTTCGAAGGTATTTCCAGTTAAATAGTAACATTTTACTTCGATTATCATTATGGATGAAATGATTTAAATACCAACACTATCCGAGTATGCAATGAACATTTAAACACTGATATTTAATACCTACCATTTTATGTTTAATATTAAGTACTAAAATATTATTTGTATTTGTAAATAATCAGGGTTTAAGTGATTCTCCAATGGAAATTATTATATCAGACGAAATTGTTATGTATTCATTTCCTAACCACACAAGTACAGTAAAATAATAGGAAAACACATTTTAGTCGGAAAAGTACTGCAATGCGTAAAGCTGTTATGAGATACTGGGGTAATCTAACATTTAGTACTGCAGTAAAATTTCTTTGTGTAATGGCATGATGTTTATTTTGAGTCTTGTTTACGGCGCTGTTGGCAAATAACCAGGATATTACATTACAAAAATTGAAAGAGTTCAAAGATTAAATAGGCAAAAAGTTAAAGCGTAACTTTTAAGGCTGTCTTTTTTTTTGGTCACGAAAATGCTAGCATTTTAACATGAATTAAAAAAATAAGACGACTATCAAAATTCAAGATGAACGTAATCTGGAAGTGATAACAACTACTATGCCTGCGGGTATCAAATTACCTTCTTTTTTCTTCAAAAATTTGTCAAAATGCAACACAAATAAGTCGGTAAACAAGTTTTCCGAAAGTTAAGGACAGAAACACTCACCCTTTTTGTGATGCCTCGTGAAATTCCCAAAAACACTACCCAACCTCTGCTGATTCCTACTAATGCACAGCTCCAACGATTTTAACTCATCGGCGTTTTGCGCCAAAATGGAAGACCTCTTCGATTCCATAGCACCCGTGTTCACTAATAACTCAGCTTCGAGCAACAGAACAATAGTCGCGTAGAGTAGTTTCAGTTCTTTGCAGCAAAACATTGTTTTGGCACGAGTATTTTAAGCGTCACATTTGTTTTTTGTCACTTAAGTTGATAGTCATTGTTGGAGGGGCTGCTATCTGTTGACGCGAGTTGCTGTGGTGCGTTCACGCATTCTGCAAAGATAGAAAATATTATTTACTTCAGTGTCATTACTTCTTCTTTGTTGTAAATATCTTCAATAAACTGACACGTTACGGTAAGTTTTATTATAATTTCCAATATCCACATATTACAGGGAATTATAGTTTTGTTCTCGCTTTTTGACTTAAAAAAAGAGCTCAGTACCGAATCGTCTTTGTAACAAAATGTCCAGTCACGCAAATTGAAGCAAATTGTCAATTATGTAAAATTACCATTATGATATGATGCCTAAATCGTAAAATACACAATTAGCATAGCAAGTGTAACTTTGTAAAATGTCAAATATTTAAAAGTCCATAACGCAAATTACCTCATGTCAACCACAAAGCTGAAAAGCTAAATAGCAGAACGTCCAAAACGCAAATTACCTAATGTCGACCACAAAACTGAACACTTAAATAGTGAAACGATTTGCTTTTTGGTAATTGTGCTACTTGAACTAACTGTTTTCAATAAGATTTGACAATGTGCTATTCCTGGTATCAGCTTTAAATGTAATTTGGACATTATACTATAGACTCATTGCTATTTTAATGTTCTGCGTTATGGACGTTACGTTAATAGGGTAAAATGCTAATATGACGCCTGACATTTCGCTTCTTGGTCAATTTGCGTCACTGGACATTTTGCTACATAAACAATACGGTACTGAAGCAGCAGCAGATATATAAGTAGATTATCATACTACAAATGAAACACTTTTAAGATTTGTACTCGTATTCCAAGACATATAAAGGCCTTGAAAAAAAGGTTACACCAAATGTCAAGTGTCGAGTTAAAATTTAACGAACTACGAACTGTCTTGAATGTTGAAACTGGGACGTACGAGACCACAAGTTGCGCCCTGAATTTCTTGAAGACACGGATTCAAGACCGACATTCTGCACGCCGAGTGCGCTGTCTTTTAATATTCTTTTTATATCCAGTTCCTTCCAAGATACAGTGTAGCATTTGAGTCGTTCTGTACGATCTCCCTGGGATTTGTTACATTTATTTCGGTTTGGTTGTCTTTGTATTTTGGATGCTGCCATAAATAGTTTCTATTATTTTATGATTTTTTTTATAATAGAAAATTTATGGTTAAAAACAAAATATTATAACTTATATTATGTAATTATAGAAGGTACTACAGTCTTTTCACAAGAATTAAATATTCTTAGTCTCTTAAAGTGTTTGTTAATATCATTTCATAAAATACTATTTTATAGGGATCAGACTAAAATTATTAAGTAACTGTCTTTGGCCCGCGACTCCGTCCGCATCGAAGTTGTTTAGCGCCTTTTCTTTGGAGACTATCAAGTTTTCCGAGATAAAAAATCTACTATGTGCCAACTCAGGATAACTATCTGTTTGCCAAATTTCATCCAAATCGGCTCAGGCGTGATTAAAACACAAAGATCCATTTAATCTACACAAACTAGTAAAAAGCACATTTTTTTTTTCATATCTATTGTGAATAATTTTAGTAATTTGAAACTATATTGTGTTCATATGATGTTGTGTGAAAAACTGCACTTGCAACTAAAAGAAGAATAAGTTGCTGTTTATGTGAGATTAACTACATGAATTAAAAAGCGGTACTTAAGTCACTGTTTGTTCTACAAAGTATTTTTAATTAGAAATCAGTATGTGTACAATACAAAGTGTTTAAAAACACAACATCATTTATGAACACAAAGTTTCAAATGACTAAAATGATGAAATCACAGCAGTTTAACTAATCACGTACCATAATGGCATCATGCGAACTAACTGCCTGCCCACAATACCATGCACGATTCAGCACATATAATTTAACTCCATTATCTGTAATTCACTATACGTAATCGATACGTCACTACAGTATTCAGTAGCTTACAGAAGGACGTAGCAATTGAACTGTGAGTTTGTAGCAAGGTTTTAAGGTGAATTTAGTTACGTAAGCTGGTTTAGTAGAAGACGCAGTGCGGGCCAAGCTCCAATAACTTGGGCTTTTATTTTAGTTTAGCCCGTCAAGACAGGCTGCGATACAAGATACGATATCGTAATCACTATAATCATACTGTTGAAGTTATAACAGCTCTTGCCACCCCCGCAAACTGTACTTCTGGCGCTTCCTCTCTCCAGTTTCCTCTTGGGAAGCGCTGGTAGATTTTGTCATGTAAAGCATGGGCAAGGCCTACTTACTAAATAAATATATTTTATCTTTTGGTTCCGTACCGAAATGGTATAAAGGAACCCGTATGGTGAGACTTCGTTGTCAGTCTGTATGTCACAGAAGATTTTCTCAGCAACTACACAAGCTATTATAGTTGGTATTTGGCATAGTTGTATAACTTGTTTGCCCGCATTTGTTTTTAGTAAACAAAATGAAATTAATATATAATAATTGAAAAGGGGTCTAGAATGGGGGGTTGATAAATGAAAGTGATTTGATTATTGCAAGTGGGGTGCCATATGAAAGGGCTCAATCCGCACATTTCAAAACTATTTTCTTATAATTTTCCGTGACGTACTTTTATATTTTACGGGAAAAATAAAACAAAGTGTTTTTAAAATTTATGGTTTTCGAGAAATTGACAAACAACTTAAAACATCTGTCATTAAATTTAGGCAAGTCAAAATGGACCTTATTGCATACAATTAAAGTACATAAAAAGGAATATTTTTGAAGTACGGAACCCTCGGTGCGCGAGTCTGAGTCACACTTGACTAGTTTTTTTTATCTTCATCAAACTCTATCAGATCAGACATGAGTTCTGTGGAAGAAGCTCGCACAATTTTCAAATCAGTGACGGACCGCATCAAGTAAGGCCAAAACCATGATGAAGGTTGGTTCGGAATATAACCTATATTCCGAGACAGCTCGATTGCGTCCAACCCATCAGATCTGTGGCAACACAACTGCACAATATATGAAAAATCTAACGTAAAATAAAGCTCCTGACTCCTGATGTTTATTTACAATAACGAAAAAGGTCAAATTGACCATATTTCGAGACAAAACATCTATTTTCAATTTCAAATTCCAGTGAAAAAATCACGTCAACCCCGACTTCATTTTCCGCGTCCCTGGCTCCGGACGTCGAGAAAACTTAAATCAGCAAGCAAGGTCGCACTGAAAAAAGTCGAAGCTGAAAATATTCACATGTTTTATTCATGCCGGCCAAGATGACGGGTACGAGAATTCGCGTGCCGTTCCGCGCGTGGTACGCACAAATAGATATTTCTTTTATGTACAGGGCTATAAATCATTCGTACCTTAGTTGGGGATTGTGTTTTACAAGCGTAAAGAGTTTAGGACAGAATTATTTAAAATCTTCAGGTCAATTGGATTCTATTACCAACCCCTATTTTTTATTGCACTAGAAGACATAAAATGAGTTAAGAGCGTTATTAGGGCATGAAGAACGTCTACACAACGTCGATTTAATGACATGCCGTCCGGCTATTTTTAGACTTAATTCAAAGGATAATAGAGGGTTTGTTCGAAGATTTACTTAGAGAACCATACATTTAATATATTTTGAAGCTTTACAAAAATACTTTCATCGCTTTGTTTCTTTTTGATGACACAAAAAGATGTAGTGTATTTGAACGGAACGTTTTCGAGTTCGTTATATATCGTTATATATTAGTACCGTCAACTATGGCAACTTTACCTAACCGTGGTAATTCCCCCGTCGCAATAACACGCAAATACATCGCAACTATGATATTGGGATAAGAAATGCTTTGCATGGGTCTTATTTTATATATCCAACAAGAATCAATTACTTAATTATTTCGACACATTGTGAAGTTATTACGGCGGGGGAAATTACCACGGTTAGGCAAAGTTGCCACAGTTGACGGTACCTGATTAAAAGATCATCAGTAAAGCTAGATAAGTTGCATTCCTTCATACTTATTTAAATCTAGCTCTTACCCGCGACTCCGTCCGGGTAGCTAAGTCGTTTATCGGAAACATCAAATTTTTCGAGATAAAAAGTATTCTATGTACCAATCCAGGATAAGCGCTGTGTACCAAATTTCAACCTAATCCGTTCAGCCTTGATTCAAGCATAAATATCCAAACAATAATATTATAATATAAGTATAGGAGTAGGATGTCAACTTAAATTTCGCTATATCTCAATAAAAGCAAAAAATAACGATTTCTCCAAAACGCATCACAATCCAACTTCCCAGTGGTGACGCAAACTTGAGCATCGTTGGAGAAAACCAAACAGTGAAATGCCAAAAGCATTCGGATATCAAAGTTAATCAGAAAGATCTAATCCTGGTGTCGGGACGCGGCCGCCAGCTGAAAACGGTTACGCGTTTCCAGAAATTCAATTGACTAGATTAAAGACGGTTTGTTTGGGCAACATGCAATTCGAGTGTTTAACAACAACTCAATTAACAATTAAAATGTGTTCTCTGATTGGATTATAATTTGGTTTAAGATTTATTTTGTTAATACAGATTTTTTAGAAAATTTATGAGATTAATTTATTATAGTAGGCTTTAGATTTGACGTCATTTTTCAAATTTTTAAGAGCAACGAGTCAAAAGCAAATAAATGATAGAAGACGAGAGATAATAGAGGAAACGTAGATCAAATAAAACAATAGTTATATTATTGAGTCCCAGAAATAAAATACTGTACTTTAACTACTATCACCACTTTACTATTTACACTTGAACACTTGTTGATTTGATTTGCAGACAAATTGCATAAAAACGTTTTGGGTATATATTTGTGGTCTACAAAGGAGGTGGCGGGACTACTTGGACGCCTTTCAAGCGACAGGCGGGAGTACGCAATCACTTGAACCACTAGAGACGAATGGCGAAGAAGAGGGGGGCCTTTGCCCTGCAGTGGGACACAAAAACAGACTAAAAAAAACTACTCACTGTAGGTCTAAATTCTTGTCACTTTGCATAATTACCGTTTTTGATTGACCATGGCGTGAATTCTAAACCAATTAATTGTTTTGATAAGAAAATAAGTAAGTTTTGAAAATACAAGTAAATAACATAGTATTGAATGAACGGAAGGATTCATATTAAATGTTTCTCAATAAAAGCTACAAAAAATATCAAGAGTACTTAAACATGTTGACAAAGTTGATTTAGTGATATTTACACGCTGTTGTTTTAACTTTTTTTTTTTTATTGTGATAAATTTAAATAACGTTTTATATATTATGTAAAACTCTTGATATTTTTTGTAGCTTTTATTGAGAAACATTTAATATGAATCCTTCCGTGAACTGACAAATAGTCGTATTAATAAATGACTTTATGGACGCGGTAGTTGTTGTGATAGAAGCCAACACAACTATGATTTAGATCAAAATTCACGCACCCCAATAATAACGAAGCTTGTGTTATATTAACACAGTCAGCGCCAGTGGAACACCTGGTTAAATTAATCTGAATGAAAAAGTTAACAAACTCATTCGTGACTGAACAAAGTGCACTTAAGAAGCTGGTCACTTAGAAAGAAAGACTGAAGAATCAGTCGATTCGCGCAAATAACTTCCGAATAGGTCGCTCGGAAATCGCTGACAAAAAAATATAAAAACGCTCAAAGACACGCCAATTCGATTTCTACAATCGACGATGCAAAAATTTCCTTTTTCCCCACTCGCAGTGAATTCACGATGGATTGTAATATTTTAAGATGAATTCCAACGCTCGTTTGGACATTTCCATTATAATACAGGATTATGGGAACATTTTCGTTTTTTCTTTCTTCAGGGATTTGGTGATGAATTCAATAAAAATCCTTAGTATTCTTACCCATTATACCATTTTCTTTGATATCAAATGGAAACTGAGCGATTGATATACTTGTAATCTCTCGTTTACGTACTTAACATTTTGTACGCGCAACACGAGATAGAAACGCGACAAATTACTTAAGAACCCAATCACTAAATATATTATTGAATATCCCATAGTTTCACTAACTCCCCAAGTAGCACACAAGCTGTTTAAGAGCTTATACAGCCCTTAAAATGCTGAAAATAGGATTATATTGGTTGTATAAGCTCTTATACAGCTTTTGTGCTACTCGAGCCTGCTTAAAAAATATCTTGCTTCGGGTGTTTTATCTACGCTAATACTAAACTACGCTACGATAAACTGAGTCTCCATTTTTGTGAAAAAATAAAAAAATCCCATGAAAATAACGTTAATCGAGATCTAAGCAGACAAAGTCGCAGGCAAACGCTAGTCAAACATGAATCAATCAACTACTAGTTTCATTCCGTAGCAAAACCACCAAAATATCAAAGCTATATATCCTTGCATTTGCGGCTGAACCCCTTTGGCCCGCATTACCGACAAAGCACGTATGGAGCCACAAGCTACGTGATTGGGCTTATTACCAGAATCCACTATTACCAAGGTGAGAAAACCGGACTGAGCCGGTTCGATCTAGCTCTAAAAGCCCCTGGCGATTCGGCCAATATTTGACAACGGCAGGGCTGGCGGAAAGGAAACGAAAAAGATGCTGAGAATAGGAATTGCTGCTTTAAAGTTACATTTTTAGGGAAAAAATATTTCGACAGGCTCAGCGGAAAGTGTTTAGCGTATTTGAAGCAAATCGCGTAGTAAGGCGTTTCGGTATAATTATGCAGTCTTCGCTAAATTCGTGTTTCGTGTCATTGTAAAACGGGTAATTCCCATTTGTTCCATGGAACTACGTTTTTTGTATAGAGCTATGACGTAACGTTCAATACAAAATTGATAGTTCCATGGACAAAAGGGGAAACTCTATAAAACGGCCAAGTGCGAGTTGGAATTGACTAACATATAGTCTGTCAAGAAAGTCATGAAATTAAAATGATTTTATAATTGATCCAAACAGCTAAATTACAGTTTAAAATAGTATAAAAAAATACAGTAAAAAACTAATAGTATATTACTGTAATTGTTTATTAAAATTATACTATTTTATACTGTAATTTAGCTCTTTGGATCAATTATAAAATATTTTTCATTTCATGACTTTCTTGACAGACTATTAAGCTTTGGTTGACGCAATTCGGCCTAATGTTACATTAAAGCTATGAATGTTATGTTTTGTTACGAGTATGTTAGCTGGTGACTTACATAGTGGTAGCGCCTGCCAAAAAACTCAAGTCCATCACGTGGTCAACCCTAAACGTTGTTCAGTCACACCACAGGATTGTTGAGCCCCTTGCGAACATTCTCGATTCGGTCGGGTTGTCAAATCGTCAAATTCCAATTATTATTATTATTATTATTTATTTATTTATTATAACATATCAACAGGCTTAATTTTAAAACAACGTCCCGATAATAATAATATACCGTGTACAATTTGATAACCCGGCCGAAATAAGAATGTTAGAAAGTGGCTCAACAATCCCATAGTGTGACTGTACATAGAAAGTTGAATATCGAGTACACGCTGCCGAAAACTCTATCAATTTTATTTTTAATTCTAGCGCTCCACACGACTAGCGTGGACTGTGTTGCTGACCATTCTCACAGTATAAATATAGCTAAAAGCAGTAAAGAAACTACGAACAAACGTTCGAAACGTCGCACTCAAACAGACGCACGTCTCCACCATTCGTCTCGTTGAGACATGCGTCTGTGAGTGCGACGTTTTGAAGGTTTTTCGTAGTTTCTTTACTGTTTTAGCTATATTTATTCTGTGCCATTCCATTCCTATGCTATGAGAAGGAATATGCGACAAAGTTTCACGTCTCCCTGAAACTACTCAAGCGTGAAATCGTAATCCTGAGATTGGTTCGGGCGGGACCGCGTTGGGCACTTACATTAAGGAGTATAAGTGAAATGTTACTAAACAAATATTTGGGTAAGTTTATGCAGAAACACTTCAGGGAATAAGTAACATGTTTTGAGCACCACTATACAAATATCATCAGACTTGAGTCTCTACTAGGTTAGTGCACTATTCATCTGTTTTTTTCAATTCTGTCGGGCATTTTTGGGATAAGATCAAAGTTGGGATTTTTTTGCATAAAGATCGTCTCAAAGAAATTTATATCTAACAATCGCACTGACAAGCGGAGCAAAAGTAATTGGGTTTTTATGTTAAAATTTCGTTATCAATAAAAATAAAAAAAATTTAATATTGACGTGATTTGAAATAAAAAGTAAAATAGCAACATAAATCTATGATTGGAATTACTTTAAATCATTATAATTTATTTAACATTTCATTTTAGAAATTAATTTTAACATAAAACTGCTAAACTGAAACCTCTCGAAAGTTCAGTAATATTTATACATTTTTATAAACTGAATCTTCAAGCTTACAAGTGCTTCTACAAGATTAACTCAAATCGTGTTGAATAGCCACGTTTTTCCAATACTTATTATAAGTGGGACCCAACGTAGCGCCCGGGGAAACTTCCGAAATATTTTTGCGTATTATGAGAAATTCATGTAACACCCTTATAGATGGGCGAGCGAGATAGGTCAGGACCGGGGAAGCTTTTGATTAACTCGTCAGTATGAGGGAAAGTTGGGATACCCTTACGAGATATTCACAATACGTTTTGCACAATGGGAAGTTCGCAAATCGGTGCAAATTCTTTTGTGAGAAGATTTTGGGCGTATGGATATCCCCAATTAATATTCAGCGTATGCCCAATCATCAAAGAAGGAAGTTATAACCAAATTCTTTAGTAAAATGTAACGTGACGTAATTAACTCAGCGGCTTATGCGGTAAAGCGAATCCGACAACTTACTGACGTCGAGACGGCGAGACTTGTGTACTATAGTTATTTCCATAGTGTTATGAGTTATGGAATTTTGCTGTGGGGAAAAGCGGCTGACATCCAGACCATCTTTGTATTACAGAAGCGGGCTGTACGTGCTATATATCAATTGGGGTCTCGTGTTTCGCTTAGGGATAAATTTAAAGAAATCAATATTCTTACAGTAGCGTCGCAGTATATCTTTGAGAATATCATGTATGTACGCAAACACATACATGAGTTTAGGCATAACCGCGACGTTCTTAATTTAAATACTAGAAATAGGGATAAGCTCGCTCTTCCAGGTCACCGTCTCCGTAAGGTAAGCACTTCGTTTGCGGGGAACTGTGTACGTTTCTACAATACGATACCATCTGATAACGTCAATATGCCGTTCAATAAATTTAAGTCTCACATCAAGCGCTGCTTGATGGGTAGGGCATACTATACCGTAAATGACTACATTGGTGACCAAGATGTATTTAAGTAGTGTCTAGGCTATTATTTATTTAAGGTATTTTCTTAAGTCTAGGATATTTCTGACGTTAAGTACTATCTTGAAACGTAAAATGCCTTTAAGCAAACTGTATTCAAACACGAAATTGTATGTATGTACTTTTGTACTCTATTAGTTCTTGTGTATACAAGACGCTTTTAAATGAGAGCACACTGTGATGTTTCTCGCCGGACAGCTATTTCGCACAATATAACTTTTATGTTGTCCGGCAGCTTGAGCACGTCATGCTCGCTCAAAGGTCTTTGCTTACGGCGGCGTCGTTGATCGGGTCGCCACCTTCCCGAACATATGGTTGAGGGAGGCGATGGCTGAGATATGCGTCATACTCGTGAACGGGTGCTGTTTGTGGGGTCCGGTCTGTTCACGTCTGCAAGGACTTGTTCAGTTAATTATTCCAGTTATGGCTTTTGACGAAGAGACCTCGTCGTGTTGTTCTCCTAGTCATTACAGTTAGTGTAACGTATTTGACCTTACATTTGTAATGTTTTCATTTGTGCTAGTTCTAATAATTAATATTTGTTACTTTATTACCTTGTAATGTAACTTACTTTTAAGTATTATTGTATTTTATATTGGAAAAAATGACCTTCTGCTGGAGTTTCTTGCGGCGCTTCTTCTCCGCAATGATGGTCTTGTCCGAAGCGCTGGTAGATTCACTCTATATTACTGACGTGTAAAAGAGCCCGTATATGGCCAATTTACTGAATAAATATTTGAATTTGAATTTGAACGTTTGTGATCTTTATATATTGGTTAGAAACAAAATTATGTTCAAACGCTTTATTCGTATCATTCTTAGATGAAGTTATGACTTCACCAAGTCCGTATTCACTTATCTTTTGTCTAGATTTTCTATACACAAACTTTGGTAAGTCAGACCTTTAGCCACTCGAGGGAAATTCAACGTCGGTTCATAATTCACAGACGTAATAAGACGTTTGACAGCTGTCAAAATAAATGACCCAACATTGACGGGGGTCAACATTTCGATTGTTCTAGAAGTTTCAATATATTTTGTCGATTCCACCTATTTGGCGTGATCATTTATTATACGAGTGGTCAAGGGCTATTATATACTTTTAACTATATATATTGAATATAAAACACTTAATAAGGATAAGCTATCACCCAATGAAAATGTTGAGTATGCTTACAATATGCTTACAACCACTTTTGCTACTTTATTCAATTTTATTTTAAGTTTGTTAAGATTAGGCACTTAAAATGCTTAGGATACTGTACATCATATTTTTACAGTATCTGATCATTCAATTACCAATTCGAGGAATACAGGCTATTACCCCACAATAAACTTATCAGACTAGAGTTATTAATGTCTTGACCTGTATTTTTCCTTATTATCTATTCTTCCATTACTTAACTCGATAGATATCAATATTTCTTAACTTCGCGAATTATTAACTAAAAATAAAGTCCAATTAAGAGAGCCTTGCATAATCTTAACGATTTCGGTAGACTATTTTTAATATTCAGAAAAAAAACATTAACGCTTAAGCGACTCCCTTTTCTGCATCAGTAAAAAATTAAGACAAGTCGCCGAGATAAAAAAAAGGATACTGCTTATTTCACCAGTGTTTTCCTCTAAACTTATTTAGGCGTGAAAATCCGCACGTTTACAATGTCGCTGAACATTTTCCATAATTCAAGACATTCTATAACATCATATTCCACTTAACCTCGCTTGTTCAGACTTCAGACCCTGAGGCAGCCAGTTACAGAAACCCAGTCCCAGCTCTACAGATCTTTGAACTCAAGGTTTTGAAGTTTGATCGTCAATGGCTCTTAGGCACGCTTTTATCAGAGTTGAAGAAGTAAGAACCTTCAGTCAGCTCGGTTGAGTTATTGAAGTACATCATTTAAATGGTTTAGATAAACTTGAGATGCTAATAGGCGTGAGCGTATGTATTTAGATGTTATATATGCTGAGCACCTAGTTAAGCTCACGCAAACAGGTTTAGAAAAATTATATATAATAAAAACATCAAACGGTACGAAATCAAAGGAAGAAAATTACACGATGATACTTTGACATTCCTTAAGGGGATAATATTAAATTACTGGAACATATAAAAGATTCCTTTATATTATTTAACTTTGCCTCTTAATTTAGTTTTTTATTACAATATCAAGTCAAACGCTAGAATTATTGGGATTAAAGACTTGCTTTTAATGTTTCAAAAATTTATCTCCATTATACATGATTTCATTGTTTAACGCACTACATTATTTAACCCAAAAAATTGGTATTCAAAATGTATAATATGCCCTTACAAAATTCCATTTACATGAAAACCCTTAGCCCCGGGGGAGGCGGGAACAAGTTCCTATCTGAAGACACGACGTGTGGGTCATACATTCACTCTTATATTTATGAAAAATAATATCAAGCTCTTATGTTAGTAGCAATATTTTACTTGTTTACGGCCAAATCGTCTAGATATTGGGAGTCTTAGCCATGCATTTAAATAGTAAAATGTTTGTCCAAAAATGTAACGATACATTTTCCTAGCTACATTGTCTCATTACCCAACTGCCAGAAGGAGGGTTATGATTTTTAAGTCTGCAATACCTTTTCCAACATATAAGTTATATTCTTTAATTAACTATAGGACTTGTTTTTAGCATTTCAGTCAAAAAAATCAAAATCAAAATATTTATTCAGTAAATTGGCCACATACGGGCTTTTTTACACGTCGGTAATATAGAGTGAATCTACCAGCGCTTCGGACAAGACCATCATTGCGGAGAAGAAGCGCCGCAAGAAACTCCAGCAGAAGGTCATTTTTTCAAACATACTCGTAAAATACAACAATACTTAAAAGTAAGTTACAGTTACAGTAAAGTAAGTTACATTACAAGGTAATAAAGTAACAAATATTAATTATTAGAACTAGCACAAATAAAACATGACAAATGGTAGGTCAAATAGATTAAACTAAATATATAATGACTAAGAGAACAACACGACGAGGTCTCTTCGTCAAAAGCCATAACTGTAATAATTAACTGAACAACAAGTCCTTGCAGACATGAACAGACGTGAACAGACAGTTGATATTAAAGCGGTCGGGTTTTTTGATTTTTAATTATTTTTTTTTACTACAGGGGCTTTATTCCAAATTGTTTCAGCTCAATTTGCCTTAATATCATTATCGTAATATTGACGTCATAGCAGTTTTTACTTCTTACGTTAACAATAATTATGATTACAAGATAAATTATAAAAGCTAGATGGCGAAAAACAAAGTGGAATAGAGGCCCTGATTATCAACAGTGCGAGAAAAACAAAGTGGAATAGAGGCCCTGATTATCAACAGTGCGAGAAAAAACTTACTTATCCAGATAAACATGTTCCTATGTGAAATTAATTCGAAAGAACCCAATTTATTAAATTTTTCAAGGTAATTTAGATTAACTCTTTTTATAAGCATGTTTGAACTATATTATGGAAAAATTTAAAATTCTTGCGTTTGTGATTTTGTGCTCACATTAAGCTTTGTATTTCATATTTTATCATTTTTAGTGTTCCGTACCTCAAAAGGAAAAAAAATGAACCCTTATACGATCAATTCGTTGTCCGTCTGTCTGTCTGTCTACAGCGACACATTTTTAACATTTTTATAGCGATTTTATCAAGACGGTACACTTGTTTTAATCATTACGCATTAAGTCTTCTTACGTTAGAATATGAAATAGATGTATTCATTGCCCTGGGAGCTGTCAAATTTCATCTCTTGCATGCATGCTAGGGGACCATATACTTTGGCGTGTAAATTGCTGAGCGAGAGTCAAGTCATGCATACACAGTACTGTTTGGGTTTACTTAGGAACATCGTAAGCACCTAGCTTGAGGTTTTAATGGTAATAAGTCCAACGAAACCCAACGTTAAATATGTATGAAATGGAAATAGTTAAGAGGTTTCATTGGCAATGGCTTCGTTAATTATGATCATAAATTCAAAAGTAAGGTAATGTTGAATTTGTAGAATATACTAACTTACTACCAGTTTACGTTTCCACGACTGAAAAAAATACTGACAGATCCAAGTGTAAGAGTGACAGCGATAACCATCCGAACGCTATTTAGAAACCGGGAGGAGTACTATACAATTGTTGAAGTAAAAATAGCTAAAAGTAATATCAAATTCCATTAAACAAACATAGATAAAAACTATCCCTATTAAACTAGAGTTTACCAAACAATGTATATGTTTATAAACAATGTATATAAACGTATGTATATATGTGCTGTTGCACTAATTGGCCCGATTTGAATCAAGTCAAAACCGTGTGAGTATAATATCCTCCTGAGGCCCAACGTCCTAAAAAGCTATTTGTATTATTGCTGTTGTGTTGCTAGGATACTAAAACCGCTTATAACATCGGTTAGGTAAGTATAAATGTGTGCTCAATGATCTTTATTTATTACAAATAGATCTAGTACGTTCTGCCCTGTAATTAAAATTATCCGTATAAATGTTTAATTTATAGAGGACAGGAATCGGAAGTGGCTTAGAAATGTTTGGGCAGGACGAAGATATAAGGTGTATCTATAGCAGGAAATACCTTTTTGCTAAATAAAAATTTGGAAAATTATTCATTTGCCAATAAATACTTTAGCAAACGGCAGATAACTAAATACAAACCTATCTATTTTAGCAGCTAATTAAACGTGAAATATAAACCAAATAATTAAAATTTATACATAGCTATGAAATCAACTTCAAAATGTACACCAAATAATTAATAAAATTAAATAGCGTAGTACACCTTCAAAGTAACAAAACAAATGACAATCGGTCTCTAAATACTTTCATTCAAAACCTAATTTACTTACTCGTAACTTTACGTTTAAATAATAATAATTCGGTTATTGTTTTAAACCAATTACCACGCTTCATTAAGGTAAACTTCAATAAATAATCATGTTAGTTACAATCTTTTAATAAGATTAGCGTTGTCAGTTCGGTTGGTTTACAAATGTAAGTAAATGGATTTTAAGGTTTCTTGATTCAGAAATCCAGTGAATTTTTAAAAATAGTTTGAATTTAACAAAATATTGTGTTTAACTTTGTTCTATTTTCTCGTGAAAAGGGGAAAGTATTTTTTGATAATCTTATTCATTTAGATTATCGTTATTTCTCCAATATTCTAATGAAAAGTGGCTACAAACAATGTAAATGTTTTTTTATTGTTGCAATAAGTGTTTTTACGATTTACGTGACGTCATGCGACATTTCAACTCAATATATCTCCGTAATTTTTTGACTATATGAAAAAAAAAAAAACGCGTCCAATATTATTTGATAATCTACCTGATCAACAAAGAAAAAAAAATTGTCATCATCCCTATTAAGTACATATGTACTTAATAACGATATAACGTGTAATCTATATACAACGTAGTTACATACTTTATTTTATGCAAACAAGAACCTATCAGAGGGAATCACACCAAATAAACATTATATACATTGATGATGAGTCAATATTCACCCGCCTTTGAAACTTGAACTGATTGAGGTTGTGTCTTGTAATGAATGTAAATATAATTTGAAGATGCCTTCAATTGCCATGGAGCTTTGAATTTCTTGGAAAACGTTTTTATTCGTTGAGGATGTAAAACATTTAATTTTATTTTACACGTTACTTATGAAACATTTTTCAGATTTTGAATGTTATTTATGTCAAATAACAACCATTCACATAATTATTATTTAGCAAATGAAATGAAAAATATTAAGAGTTTTAAGGTAATTGCCATACCTAATTGTGCATCTTTTAAAAAAGGTTTTTTGGTGATATTATAAAAATGAATAATAACGTTATTTTTTCACATTATTATCATTTATTCATTTATTAATAATTAAAGGATTAAATAATACCTATTTAGAAGACAAATAATTATATAATAGCAGCTGAGTTAATTAAATTGACAAAGTTAGGTACTGAAGAATCCAAATGGATTTTAATATCTACCTACCATAAGAAAGGTTAACGGTATGCCCACGACTTTGAGAGGGGCGGCGGTGGCGGCGAGTGAATACTCTCTTCATTGCATGGTCGACACGCTAACGGCGTAACGGTTAATTGACGTTACACGCAATGTATTAAAAAATCGTGACCAGGCCTTTACGTCTAAATATTAAAGTCTATTGGCCTGCCCAGTACCTACCTTTGTCTTAGGGCCGTATTAATAAACTCATCTCAACTGTGATCCCCGTCACAAGATGCGTCAAAAATGACAGTTTTCTATGGATTGACGTTTACTTTGACGTACCTATCTTGAGACGGGGATCAGAGTTGAGATGAGTTTATTAATACGGCCCTTAGTCACCTCCACTCACTTACTCACTCTGCGTTTATTAGGTCACCTGGCACCACTCCAGTTCGACATTTCTAGCTAAATAGAGTACAATTGAAATTCAAATCCCCAGCGAACTGTGCCGATTTGATTATTGGATCCGTTATATTAGGAGTTCGCAATAACTAAGGATACGCTTTATAAAAAGGTTATATACATTAACACATAGCTAAATAACTATTTTATGGCACATGATAGAGTCTGACCAGTGAGTGGTGTCACCATAAATAGAAGGCAAATTCAAAAAATCTTCAGTTGGTAATACAAAATATAGTGAGAAATAAAACAAAAAAAATCTGACGGCATGTTTGATACAAAATTGTTGCCATATGAAAAATTTAAAAAATAGCTTTTGATACGACTCGCTGGTCAGACTATGAGCAAACTTAATTTACAAAAACAAAATACTAATCGCACATAAACCTTATATTACATGCATACTAGCGACCCGCCCTCGCTTCGCTCCGGATACTATTATTTACATAAACCTTCCTTGAAAAAGTTATCTAACTGATGGTGAAAACTGCATCAAGATCCGTAGCGTGGATTAGGAGGTGTTAGCGGATAAACAGACAGACGTGGAAAGCGATTTTAAACTACTATGTAAGGATAAGCCACACAACGGCCGTTTTGACGTGTAAAAGTGCCCGTGCGGCCTACTTACTGAATAAATATCTTTTATCTTTTTTAACCCATTTCAGTGCAGTTAAATCGGTAAGTAAGTAGGTACTTAATATCAATGAGAGCTGGTTGAGTAAAAATATGCCACAGCGCAATATCACATTGCTCAAAGAACAACAAAACCCGTTAAAGCGAAATCATAAAATTACGAGGCACACAATTAAATAATGTAACCCGAAACGTTACGAAAAAAAACATTTACTCAAATCGACAACTCAGCCACTTAATCAATTCAACACGAAGCTGTGTGGTTTTCATACAAATATGGCTCCATAAGGAGGTGTTGGTACTGTTAAAACAAAAGGCAAATAAAACTCAAGCGTTACACACGGGGGTTTTTAAACGGTTGAACACAATAGCAAAAAGTCGACATAAAAGCGGAGTTTCCCGGCGTATAAATTGAAAAAGCCAGTGATCCGCACCCGAACCACACTACGGTTCAATAAACGACCATATCTCATTGAATATTCGTACGAGGCAATAAATATTATTTTTCTTTTTGGAAAATGGTTTTAAGTCAAGTAATTTTTACGTTGCGCTGTTATAATTGCAATCGTAAATTTTCTCATACGGTGAAAAAGGCAATGTAATTTTAAATTCACATTTGATGTAATTACATTTTATGTATATACGGGTATGTGTGTAAGTATTGGTTGAATTGAAGGCATTTTACTTTGCAACCTGCTATACTAAGATTTCATATTAATTGCCTGATCCTAACAAACAAAACTGAAAGCGATCATTTACGACGAGTATCGATCGAAAGGCGATTTTATCGACATACGAAATAAATGGTGTCCCCTTGTTTTGCAGACACTCATTTCATCGAATGTATTGTTTTCAGGTCATCTTAAGCATGGGTTACGTGGGTAAAGTTATGTTAGGCCTGTGACCACCAAAAAATGTAACTCCTGCACGTGGAAATGCCTGTCGATGAAATGAAAGTTCGGCGAAGTAAAGCATTCTATTAAATGAATGTCGATGATTCAAGGGTAAACCGAAATAAGTATTATACCTTTAATTTTGCAAAAAAAAATTATGTCCGCTCATCTTGTTAAGCGCCTCGTTTTAAAAAAAAACAATAAAGGCTTCAACACAAACAATTACTTGGCGTGAAAAGGAACGTTCCGTCTTCGTCAGCACAAATTGTCTGAACCGCCCCATTAGGCCGTTTACCGCAAGATTAGCATCCAGTTCGCCTCGACAGCACCTTCACATAGTTACAGAATAAGTACAGGCAGGTGTCTCCTAAACAATTTACTTTTAACAGTTCTTCAATAATGATTCACGATTAATTTCATTCGAAATACAACGGGTCACGGGTCAATGAGATATCATGCGTCATGATCACAGGTAGGCCCGATTACATAACGATGTCTACCCGTGATCATGGTGCATGTAACTACGTTGAAATATCGGAAGCTCAAAGGTCAAGGTTTTCCACAACGATCGGTCCTCTGCTGCTGTCATCCAGCGGTTTCCCGCGACCTTTATCAGATCGTCAGTTCACCTTGTGGATGGCCTGCCGACACTTCGTCTCCCGGTTCGCGGTCGCCACTCTAGAACCTTTCCGCTCCAACGGCGATCGGTTCTACGAGCAATGTGCCCCGCCCACTGCCACTTAAGGTTTGCTATTCGGTGAGCTATATCAGTTACTTTACTTTGTTCTCCTGCGGATCTCCTCATTCCTGATTCTATCTCGTAAGGAGACACCCAGCATAGCTCTTTCCATCGCCCTTTGAGTGACCTTGAGCCTTCTTATGAGGCCCATTGTAAGCGACCGGCTCAAAGGTAACCACGGTCAATAAACCGTTGCAATTATGTCGAAATAATTTTTAAATTCGTTGTCGAATTAAAAACCGGTGAGCCTAAATTGTCCGGTAAAAGCATTATTAAAAATTTATTGTGTGCAGGTTTAATTTAGTCATTGGCCTCGATGACGCGACAAAGTTAAAGCGGTACCGACTCTGCTCTGTCTCTCTACTACTCTGCCTTACGTGCCTATGAGTGCGTGCGGCATCTTTAGTTTGCTGGTTAATACTTAATCTTCGTATTGCCTCAGCTACGAGTATTTAAGAGAATAACACCCTACAACGCGCTGTCCCTAAACATTATTATCTAGATAAAAACCCCCGAGATAACAGCGACCTCTGCTTTCAGAGTTGTTAACTCTTAAACAGGCCGATTTTCATCGCACCTAGCTGAGAACCACCCCATATAAATGGGCTTAAAAAAACGATTATTAACATCTGCTAATGTTAATAATAATTTCGAAAGGAATGGTCAGTTGCTGCAATGGCAAAAGAAGTGGAAAGGACCTTTGCTCAGCAGTGGGACATAATAGGCTGATAATAAAATAATAATAAAGTTACCTCTAGTGAAACTGAACAAGTAAACTATAGACATTGTGACTTTGATAAAGAGGATTGGTTAATCGATAAACTATTAACATGAGAGCATTATGAACGACCTTGGCAGAAAACGGACAAAAAAGAAAAAACTAGCCAAGCGCGTGTCAAGCAAGCATTAATTTAGGGTTATGTGCCATACACTTGAAAAGTATTACTTTAATTAATTTCTTTAATGCGTGGTATTATCTAATAATAAGTCAACTTTTCAAACAATAACGAAAACAACACTGTTATTCCTTCCAAATCTCTTCCTCAACATAAAGGCCCGGAGCTAAGTTGAAAAGCTTTTCATATTCAAGAGTTTCTTATGCAAAACGCATTGTTTTTTGAAACTTGCCCGAGTCTTGGAATTGAGTTATGCTCAATCGAGACGGATTCATTCATTCTTTTGTTTTGTATTAAGACTTGAACAGAACGAACACTTATAAAGTTCTTTTCTGAAAGAGGTTCTTTGTATATCGTTGGATAATTCATTTTATACTCAAAAAGAAAGAATGTTTAGCAAAACATGTTTCACAACATTTGGTTGTTTTTTAACCAATTCTTTTCATTTTTTACAGACATTGAAAAAAAGAGGAGGATTTATTTTTGTTTTTATTTATTAAAAATATTTCTATTTTACCATTGACATTGAAAACCTGAAATTTCTTTCTTTTTTTGTCGCATCTCTTCTATTTTTCCGTTTTTAATTAATACTTATTCATTTTCTTATCAACTTGTGCATGTGTTGTTAACATAGAACCAAATAAAACCTTCAAATATATACAGAAGTCTACATAGTATAAAGCAAGTCTTGACTTTTACTATTATCTAAATTATACTTTTGTTCCTTCGCATTCTTATCATTCAATTTAAAAGTGAAGTTTTAAACAAGAGGTAGATGAAACCTTATATGAAACTAAACCACGATGCAATCCAAAGTCTCTCTCAATAATATAAAATCTGCTTATCGAAGGGTTTCCACATTTTATTTTAATATGTAACTTCAATATTTTCGCATCGTACTGCACGTACGCACGTATGTATATTCCAAATCGAAAACACGAGCGAGCAGTAACGGAATTCTTTTGTAAAAGTAATACTGAAAACCTTCATTTGTTCCCCTTTTATCTTCGGTAATAATTCTAGAGTTTTAAAACTATTCAAATTGTTAAACTCCTTAAGATTTTCCATAACTTATTTCAAACTTCTTCTATAATTTGTTTTCCAATCATTATTTTAACGGACTCGTCTAGTAGACATTCTTATTGCACAAAAAGGAAGTTCGATGAACTTTTCCTAGCGCAAATGCGCAAGTAATTCTACTTTCCTAAGTAAAAACAGCTTAAGTGTTTCTACCTCCTAAATCAAGCTCAACTCTTTTACGCCATCTTCAAGGCTGTTTTTGCGATGGAAGTTTAATAGTGAATGCGACGTTTTTTTAAAGAGGGCATTATGTTCGGTGGAGTTTAGATCCAAGTTGCAAGAAGCAGCGCAATTTCATTTGACAACTTCTTTTTGTATCCATAGATTGGTCCGTGTTGTTCGAAAACCTAGAAGCTTCTTAAATACTTATTTGTATCTTCTCTCTTGGTCTAGTTGTTAGGGTATGAACCTATCAAGCATTGATATCAGTTTTATCATTAAATGGCATTCTGGATTGCGAAGCAATTTAATGATGTTTACATATAATAAATAACATTTTAGATGATTTCACATTTCCTACACGGGGTCATTGTTTTACCAGGTAATTACCAGGTTGGTTACCAGGTTGGTGGTTGGTACCAGGATTTGTACGCACGCTGTTGTATCGCAAAAAAGGTAAATTTTCGCGCAAAATATGCCTTCGTGAGTTTTGAAGTGACGTGAAAATAACAATGCTTAGGCTTATAACTCCTAAATTAATTGATATGATCTAATATGCTGTTATATTAACGTTCTGGTAAATCAATGCATAGTATAAAATGAAGTCGCCTTCCGCGTCTGTCTGTCCCTATGTATGCTTGGATCTTTAAAACTACGTAACGGATTTTGATGCGGTTTTCACCATCAGTTAGATAATTCTTCACGAAAGGTTTATGTATATAATAAAACTCAGAGCGAAGCGAGGGCGGGTCGTTATAGGCTATATTTTAACTTATGTAACCGAAGCGAGCGCGTAGCGAGGGCGGGTCGCTAGTCCTGAATAATATTCAAATACAAAAGCTGAACTCGATTTTTAATGAGATTTTTGATCAGTTATTATTGCAATTTCCTTTGGAGCATTAAAATATTTATAATAATACATAAACGTTTCTAAAAATAAACTTAGGTACACTCACAATATCATAAAAAATGTCTCATGAATTATCCAAAGAGTTTATATTCGACCGTCCTTGAAAAAGACCTATTACATCATCGTAACGGCTGAGTTTCCTTAACTTTGATAGCCTTCCACATAACCCGGCCATCGCAAATTTCTTCAACGAGAAAATATAAAAAATATTTCCACGTAAAAAAATAAAGCAAGATTTAAGGGGATTCGGGAAAATTCGTAGGCTGGTAAAATGTTTTATGTTGCTTATTAGTTATGTTTAGTTGTAAAATAATCTGAAATAAACTTAACACGAGGCTTATACCGAAAAATCAAGAATACATTTGGAATTGGTGAAATGAATTTAAGATTTTTAAGAACTTTGTGAATTTTAAAATGACTTGAGCAACACTAAAAGTAATTCCAAGAGTTTTCAATTTGGAGCTGGACTATGTCTGGGGCTAATTTTATTATAACGTTAAAAAATAAAGTGCTTCTGAAATCTCTGGAGTAATTTGTAAATGAGAGCGATAATTTATTCCAGTTTCAACTGTTTGCTTTACACAACACAACACAACCTATTACGGTTCATGAGATACAGCCCGTTGACAGACAGACGGACGAACGGACAGCGGAGGCTTAGTAAGTAATAAGGCACGGAACCCTAAAATGCACTGTAGGGATCCCAATCACATAATTGCTTTTTTCACCCGTCGTTTTAGAAAGTAATACCTCTAAACGGCTCCACGCATAAAACACCAACGAATCGTCGGAGACCTGAGGATGTTTACCAAAATTTATGTTACTGTTTAATACTCCATCTACATTTACACCAAATGGTACACGTGAAGGTAGTTTATGAGTATGGAACCTTTTCCTGTGACCTTGGAAACGAATATGTTCAACAAGTTAGCAGAGAAACAAGAAAGTGTAGGAATGGAGTATCAGTTCCTTGGAAGATGAGAGAATATGGTTATGTGAGCACCTTGTTTTGATTTATTATATTAATTATGTTTGATTTGTTATGTAATGTTATGTAACGCATCATCTTTACGGATTTTCTTCTGAAACTTAACATTTTGTAGATTATCTTAGTCTCCCACAGTATTCTATTAATTTCACTATTCGTTTCTATTAATTTCACGCCAATTCAATCTACCTCAACCAACGATATAAAAAAATATATATGTATGTTTGTTGTATAGAAAAATTTAGTTAAGTATTTTCAAATTTTATTCAAAACCCGAACTAACTAACTAACTAACTATTTATCTAAGTAACTTACTTGCCGCCAAGCAGCAGTGTTCCCGTGTCAAGGTAAGTAAAATCATTCTATCTTGGTCCTCAGGCAAAGCATTTAATCTTCAGATTGCAAATATCTAAAGACCTGAGAATCCATTTGATCATCAATAACGATTAAGATCTATTACAATCTATTATAAATGCCAAGTTCCAAGAAGGGAAAAGGGAAAAGAGATGAGCTTTAGACTACTAAAACTGTTTGTCACAACATGTTAGCAAATCTTCCAATAATTCGGACACGATGGGAGTGTCACTGAGGTGTGGCAGAAAGAGGTTTACGCAGAACCTTAGTAGTTTGACGATGTGGTTAGCCTACTTGATAGTGACCCTGCTAACAAAACCGGGATCGATTCCCGGAAATGTGAAATATTTGTGAGATGGGCGTGAATATTTGTTGCTGTGTCTTGTTGGTGTCTAAACTTTAAGTATTTATTCGTCCTTATCATTGGAATGATTATCTTTGTCTATGTCAAACTAGAGGTAAGGGGTGAGGAATAGTAGATAGTAGAAGCTCAGTTTGCGAGCTAGGGGCCTATTTATCAAAAGCTTGTAACTTATATTACAAGTTGAAGTCTTTTTCCAACAATATGCAATAAAAAGAGACTTGTCATAGTAGTAATTGTATGTAAGTAGTGTACCTATACCTACATATCTCAATCACAATAGGAAGCGTGTGTAGTTATTAATGAAACTTTGGCTGTCCTTATTCCGTCCGGATGTCAAGGCAGGAATGTGGTAACGATCCGAACTTTGGCTCTATTGGCTTCAATCACACAAAGCTCAAGTATTCTAACTACGCACGAGTAGCAGTTTGGATCTTTAGGCAGGAAATATACATGGCATTTTCACCCGTTCGGCTTGTGATGTATATTGGTTTTCAAAGGCACTACAAAGTATCAAGACTTAATAAACTTGATCCTTACTAATTCAATAAATGCTAAAGTGTGTTTGATGATTTGTTACAATTTTCACTGTTCAACGCCGCAACAAATCGTTTTAAATGTCAATTAAAATTTAAATCCTCATCTTTAACTTTTAAACAACACCTTAAAAGTAAAAATATTTCCAATATCAGCCACAAATTAGTGCTGGAAGCGTAAACTTTCCAATTCAGCGTGTGGTTAAATCTGACATAAAGTTGTAGGAACACAAAGTATCATCCATTTATTTCATTAGGAAGAGTGGTGTAATTTACGGAGGTGTGTCTTTTTTACAAAGATTCAGACAATTCACGCGAAAAGGGTAAAAGGTCACATTTTATTTGGCGTAGTCAGGTAGGATGGTGTGGATAGAAAGTTATTTTAGTATTATACATATTTTTAAATTCAGAACAACCTCCCTATGATATGACGGTTTTTTGTCAATTTTAATTAAATTAACCGTAAGGATAATATAAAACAATTTAGGACGTTATAACGTTAGAAACTTGGCAACTGACATTTCAATCATTAAATTGCATTAACGGTTCATAAAATGGTTTGCTCAAATTTTTCGCAACAAATGACAGTTCTAATTAAATTGTAGCAAAAAGTTTGCTTCTAATTTTCTGTTCAGGTATAAAATGTCACAAGATTGATTTATGTAGGAATCAGATTTCAGTTGTTGAGTTCAAGAAAAAAAAAAAAAACTTGGTTTTGCTGCTGCATGGTCTTTTATGTTTAAATTAAAAAGCTTAATAAAATAAACATTATTTATATATGCGATAAAATATATTCAATGCCTATAATTAGAAATGTTTCAATGGATGTTTCAAAAACTACGGTCCTAAAAAATTTAAACCAAATAAGATTTTATGAACGGGATGATTTAATTCATATTCATATTCATATATTTATTGATAATATAAATTACATGTCATTTTGTCATTTTGTATACATAAAAATCAAAATATTATTAAGGTATACCTATTTTTTAAATCTATCTATCTTTTAATTTTTCGCAGGGTATATTACTCTCTGTAATTTATCGTCATACGCAGCCTTTTTACTAAACCTTTTTTACTCCTGTGTAAGGATTCCGTAAACAGACATGTGACATTGAGTAATTAGGTATATGTCTCCCGCTGTCAGACATGTTGGAACTGTTTTATTATATTATTATATTCTGAAAGTGTTCCTTTATACACGTTTTATCTAAGATTCAGTAAGATTCAGTGGTATGATAAAAATATTCATTTTAACATCATTAAAATAGAGATTCTAAGGTGAGTTTATTTGCATGTACATTAAATTATTATTATTAAATTGAATTTTTCAAATAAGTACGTTGAATTAAATAAATAGGTACAATTAGTTTTCGTATTCTGCATTTTAAAACGAAATTAATAGCTTGCATGTTATTGGAGTTTCATAAAATTTTATTCATTTTCTTCAGATTTTGGAAAGAAAATGTACGATGGTAGGGACTTTACACAGAGCAGAGCCTGTAATTCAAGATAAATAAAAAAACACGATGTCCTCAAGGAGGGTCCTTGCTATCCGTTTGTTACCAAAGTCTTACACTTCGCGTTAGAAAAAAGACAATTCTCAATTAATATTGGTATGACACATCGGGATATTTTTTATTTTTCCAGTATTAAAACGTACATTTTTTCCAAATCTGAATAAAAAACATCGATCCCGATTTTTTAAATGTTTTCCTGTTTTTTATAAATATTTATTAATATTAAACATATTTAAATCAGGTAAATATAGTACCTACCTTTAATTAAAATTACAACAACACTAATTTCCACAGCACACTTCAATCTTACACAGTTAAAAAGTCAAACACTACCCAAAAACAATATTTATTCAAAAATTAAAGCCACAAATCTCACAACGCACTCAAAGTTTCCCGCGTAATTAACAATTTAAAAAACTCGCGCCGCATTCGAAATTCAAAAATCGCGATCTTCCATCGTTCGGCGACGTACGACCATTCGCCGCGAGGAACGAAAACGCACTAGTGTTTGTTCGAACGAAGGAGTGAGCGAGATCGGTAGCTCGCGAAATCTATAGAGATCCTACGTGAAATAATACGGGGGCTGATTTTGTGCGACACGGTATGTTTGTGGACCAGTCAGCAACTCGACGTTTCGATGACAATGAAATTTGATGAGTTTTTGACCAAGTGCCTTTTAACTGTTGTTTTTAGAGGGCGGCTGTCGTTTGCACACCTCGTGAGCTTTGAAGTAAAATACCTAGCTTTGAACTTGAATGCAGGCAATTTTTAGGGGTTTCTTTTGCTTTCCCTGTTGTGTATCTTTTGTATCTAAAAACAAAAGAACGTAGCAACTAATTTGCCCATGCAAGTAATTCATTTAATTGTGATGAAGCATCGGAATTGTTTGTTGTTTTCGTTAAGTGCTTTTAGGTGTTGTAAATATAATAAAATACCCACGAATTACGATAAAACATATTTATTCATCGTTTTAGAACAGAAACAGTTTCTTTTAAGGTCTTAAAGGTCTCAAACACTTTTTATTCATAGATATTGTACGGCAGGCCGACTGACAGACTAATGCTGGACACACACGGTCACTTAAACTGATCAGTTAACTGACGTACATCCAATAGCTGGCCTTGAGTTCGTATAATTTCACCTTACGTTTTCACACTCACGGTCAGCTTTTGGATGTGCGTCAGTTTACCTGATCAGTTAAACTGCCCGTGTGTGTCCAGCGCTAGGATTGAAGGAAAACTGTTAGTCTGTGAGACGCTTTTTACCAAGTCCTTAATTAACGCATCTATAGGATTGTCACACTTCTTGTCCCGAAATCGTAAAAGTTTTGAGAAAACGTGTATAAATGACATGGCTGCAGTCGCAAGCAATGGCTAGTGTAATAAATCCTCAACCAAAGTACACATTCTTCTTCACCCACGTTATTTAAAAGGCTTTTTAACACCACCTACATCCAGCTCTAATAATAGAATAAAAAGCTTGTTTGTTTTTATTCTAACTGACTCGACTATATTTTAACGCCCTTGATCACTGAAGTATTCATATTCATATTCATAATATTTATTGTATTAAACATACATAGTCAGATATTAAATTTATAGTTCTTAAATAGTTCATTCTACAGTTCTACAGGTTTATATATGGTTATATGTCAATTAAAATTTTAAAAGATTTGCAGTATTTAAGTCAATAGATAAAATTTTCATTCGAATAAAGGTTTCACGAAAAAAAATTACCTATATAAGTTATACATTTTCGGATATTAAAAAGTTACTCATAAAAAGTTAACCATAGAAAAAAAACATTCGTAGTGATGTAAAAAATTCAATAAAAAATTGAGTTTGAAATTTGATTTATTTTTATTTTTAGAAACACCATGTAGGTTAGGTTATTTTTGGTAGCAACAACCCTACCATACATTTACAAAAAATCAGTTAAGGGCAGCTTGTTACGAGCGCGCAGGGCTGGCACCCCGACCAAGAGAAGGGTGCGGAATCGACTTCCGCGCTCCGTTATCAGTCCTGATTGCGGGGGGGAATAACCTTGACTTGAGATACGGGTGACGCGGTGGTTTCCTAAAATTATTTTCCGTTTGAATTTATGGGTAATTTTTTCATGTTGCATTATTATAATACAAATACCTATATATTATACAATTATATATTATAGTACAAAATTACGATAGATATAAAAATACATAATTGCATTTGTTTACATTTTGATTCGAAAGATAATAATATGTAGGTACTTAAGTAGTGTTTATTACTGAAAACCAATCAGTAAGTTTATTTAACCTTATGGTTTACATGTCAAAAGAAACATACAGACACGATGATGTGTAAATGGCGCAATATAATAATATTGTTATTTATCTCTGAATTACCTGTTATTATTAAAACTACCTTAAACCAATTTTATCTAGCGAGTTTATTTTGTATATCGACGGTGGAAATTTCAAATGTCGTAAGGGACAAACGCTTACCTACCTGTCCCTTATGAAATTTCCACCGTCGATATGATCTAAGTACAAGTGTTATGCATAAAACATGCTAAATAAACTAGAATGGATTCCAATATCATGATAGAGGTCATGATTGTATTTCCATAAATTGTTTTCACAAAATATAACGCACACTTATAGCAGGACACAATCAATATGGCGCGCCTCAAGGCGCTTACGCCGTTGACCAAGAGTATATTATCGCTTAATCCGGGCGTCACATTAATTATGTCCCGCTATAATAAAAAGTGGGAAACAATTTTATTCCAAACACCCTGTATAACATATTAACCAAATTCAAAATTTAAATTCAAATTCTTTACTTAGTGTAATGGCGTAGTCAGGGCTCTTTGGTAATATAAAATGAATCTACGTTACTGGTAAACAAATTGACCATCAAAGCAAAAAGAAGCTCCGCAAAAATCTCTGGCAAAAGACATTTTTTTAACTTCAACAAAGGAAACGAAACATCAATTTCTATCAAGTGTTTATTTATCCAATAACGCCCCAAAGACGTTGTCCATACTGCGAACATTGCGAAAGCTATATCCGTAGAGATTACCGAATATTTATTCCTACCAATGTTGCTCCCTTCTCTCCGAGACCGTAAAAAGTTAGTGCCGTATTCGGTAACGTTACGCATCTATATTTATCCGTTTGACCGTGAAAATGTCGTAAACGTAAGTAGAAGCCGAAAGTCTTAGCGGGAATTTATTAGTACAAGTTCGGAATAGGGGCGCTACAGGGTGACATAGTTGGGAGTTAAGCGTTTTGTTTTTGGACGTGTAATAAGTAAATAGTAAATTAAAGCAGGCCCGTGAAGCTACAAGGCTTGCGTTGCATCTCTGGGGACGACTTTTTTATGGGATGGATTATGTGCGAATGAATACGAGTTATGTGATAGAAAGGGAAACGCAGTCACATTTGTTGTTTTTGGGCGAAAAATCCCTGTGAACGCCGTAAGTATCTCAATAAATAATCATGAACTTTATATTTTAACTTAAGCAATTGTGCAATATTGAGCTTATCTGAGACTTTAATTACGATGCATTCTACGTCAAGAAAATCTGCATTAGTATGCAATAATAACGGGTCACTTTGTTAAGAATTTCAGTACACAATAACTCTTATATTTTCACGTGATAATACTTTTAAATAAGTTATCGTCCCAATTGACCTTGCTATTTTAAGGTAATATTACCTTAACGCTGGATATTTTATAGCTAAATCAAAATAATAATAACCGCTATTCATGTATTAGTAAAGGTCTACTTAAACTAGACAGATGTATGGCCACGCCGATTGTGACCATTACAATTAGCACTCTAGAGCACACAGGTACTTCTCGTAATCGTCACGTATGTAAAGGACTACTTAGTACAAAAGTAAAGTTTTTCTCATCTTGAGCCCGTTAGGCCGATTCCGACGTTGATAAGGGTATCCCTGTCGTTGCTGGTTTTGTTTTTATTTTCTTTCCTTGCGGTTTTAGTTTTAGCTGAGTTTTATTTTAGTTGAAGCCATTACTGCCGTCCTAAGCTAAAAGGCGATATCTCAAATTCAATAGCCAAAGCAGTTTCAGTCCTCTCCTGTTAGTAATGAAGTAGCAATTGCTATAGCAGTTTTGTCTGTCATATAGCATTTTAACTTAGCAGGGCAGATTAGCTAAAGTGAGTGTGATTTAGCGGCATGTAAGTTTATGAATATCTAATTTTTAGCTTTTTTTTTAAGTTCTAAGAATGGGTAGTAAAATACCAGTGAAATTACTGGAACTGAGCATTCCATCTTCGTCCTCAGGCCTCCTAGCATGCTTGCACGAGATAAAATTTGACAGGTGCTAGCACCTGTCAAATTTCCCTAGGGAAATGAATACAATACATCTATTCCATATTCTAACATGAGACTTAACGCTTAAAGTGTCCCGTCTTGATAAAATCGCAATAAAAATGTGAAAATCGCTATACTCGCTTAGTAGTATATAATAGTAGTAGTAATAAAAAGGTAATAAAAGTCAAAATGAGACACTTTTATTTTAATCTTTAAGCGTTAAGTCTTAAGTTAGAATAAGTACCTAATAGATGTATTAATTTCCCTATCACCTGTCAAATTTTATCTCGTGCATGCATATTAAGCCCGCAAGGTTATCAACGCATTTGCAATCTTGAGATTGCATTCTGACGATAGGCCTTTCAATACTTATCATCAGCTAACTTGTATGCTCGTTTGATTTCTCCATGCTATAAAAAACAAGGTAGAGTTACATTTTAAATGTGAACATTAAACATTGTTGGAATACAATATTGAGCGAGTTGCCTACAAAGCAAGATGCCTAACAAAGCAAGATGCCTGAGTATTATGACTACAAAGCGAGCTGCCTACAAAGCAAGATGACGTGGTAGTCATTATGCCTAAGAAGTATAATGACTACCAAGCGAGTTGCCTGAAAAGAGCTCCTATTTCGGGGTGCTTTAGCCCTTCGGGCCTGCTGCAAGACTAACATTTACCTTCTCCGACCTAGTAACAAGTTGCTTGTTAGGCATCCTGTTTGCTATGCATCTTGCTTTTTAGACATCCTACTCGATAGGCAACTTGCTTTTTAGACATCCTACTCGATAGGCATCTTGCTTTTTAGACATCCTACTCGATAGGCATCTTGCTTTTTAGACATCCTACTTAATAGGCATCTTACTTTTTAGACATCCTACTCGATAGGCATCTTGCTTTTTAGACATCCCACTCGATAGACATCTTGCTTTTTAAGCATCCCGCTCATAACCTTTGGGATCATCATTAGCGGAGCAGCTGAGAGACGTCATTGTTCGACATTATTTTAGTAATAAATAAATATATATCAGGGAGACAATCTCACACAAATTGACCTAGTCCCAAACTAAGTGCTAGGCTTGTACTATCGATAAACATACTTATTATAGATAAAAAGATACTTAAATACATAGAAAACATTACTCAGAAACAAATACTTGCGCCCGTTACACAAATATTATTTGCCTTTACAGTGATTCGAACCCGGGTGGTACCGCTAGATTGCTAGGCAAAAAAGATGTAAACTATAATATATATATATATAAATCTATTAGTCATTTACCTATTTCAATTTCTACAATCTTTCGTAGAATGCATCTTGAAACTTCTACTCTTAATACTTTCTCTAACTACTTTAAGGTATATACTGAAGTACATACACGTAGATGTTACGTCGTATTCATGGCAACAAAGTTCTTCTTTTTCCACACTATTCCAGCTGCCGGTACATGCCATATATTCCTAAAATAATATCCCATTCACACTACGCAAATTCGGGAAAATGTAAAGAGCAAATAAATTCCCCTAGTCGCATGGGAGTCGGAATAATCGAATCATCCCGTATAGAGAATCCCCTAACATGAGTCGGTACAAAATTGTATGAGTGCTGATTTGGTGTTTTGTACGAAGGCGTTTGATTTGACTTGTAAGGATCATTAATCTTAATATTGATATTAGGGGTGTTATTCACTTAAACAGCTCGTCTTTCAATTCGTCGACGAACGAATACCCTGCGCTTTTAGGCACGTTGTGTGAGTTAGCGACCTAATACGAGTACTTTGGCGGAGCTTCTTGGTCGACAAATACCTCCGACTGAAGCTCTATCTGTCTCTTTTTTTTCCAAAAATGGCACATCTTTATTAGAGTGGTAGAATTTAAAAGAAAAATAACGTAACCTACAGGGTCAAATACTTACATACAGGCGGTATCGTTTCAATAATTTCAATAAAATTGTATTAATTAAATAAGTATAACTTTACTCTTGAAAGCGGGCTTGTTAAGTAAAAGGTCGTTGATACTTACTTTATTTCCCTAAAATAAAAACGGATTTTTTTTAATTAAAATAGTACATTTTGATGCTAGTGCGGAAAGTATGTCATTACTTCACGAGTACCGAGATATCTTGCCACGAGCCGTAGGCAAGTGGCAAGACTCGGGACGAGTGAAGAAAGACATTTCCGCACGTGTATCGAACGACGTTTTTTAACACAGTTGCGAAAAAATAAATCAATTTCAAACTCTGATTCACTCATTTTAAAAGCAACTTTTTGAAAACTTAAGATTGGTAAACAAATTCATTGTAAGTTCGATCTTTCGCAGTGAAAATTTTTGACATTATGAAGAGGTGTTTTTTTTAGCTTTTATTCGACTAGAATGGATTTTGTTATTATTATTGAACCCACTTCAATGAAAATTTTTTTTCAAATGCATTTTCTATACATAAACATAAACAATTGTAAATATAAAACATTGTACTTTTATTACCTAAGTATTGTTATTTACGATTATTTGTGTATCGTTTATTTATAAAAACAATATCGAATGTTGCCTTTGGAAACTTAAAACATTTTTGCAGTAAGAAAAACGCCTCTTCATAATGTCAAAAATTTGACAGGTGTTTCGGCAGCTATTCCGTTCCATTCAGACAACTTATTAAGAACGGTTTTTCAATATTCAATATTAAAAAATAAACGTGTTATAATGATGAAGAGGTACTTACCTAAAATAAAATAAGAAATATGTATATTTTTCGTAATCTTACATTAACAGTAGGTTTTTATGTTGATTACGACGTTTAAAGGAAACCAATATTAACACTCATCAATAAGTAGTCATGAATTGGAATATGTATAAATTTTAAAAAATTGGAAAAGTAAAAAGCACTAGTTCGCGAAAACTAACTTTCCGCACGATATACAGCTACGAAAAGTACCACTTTTTGAGCAACTGTGTTAAAAAGATTCAGTAAAAAATATTATAGTCAGCAAAATTCGTGATCAATTGAAAAAGATTCTTGCAATCTGACGACTTAGTGGAATCGAGATCAAAATAGCGATATTGAATTTAATATTTGGGTACAAACGGATTAGAAACCTATTCTATATTAAAAGGTAAAAGCAATTAAAAAAAATGATTATTTGGCGTCTTTTTCCGGAACAAATTTAGCTTGAAGGGAAATTTTACTTGAATGATAATTGGAGATCAGCCTGTAATCCGAATCCTAAAAAGGTAGGTATCAGCTTTTTACTAATAATTTTAGTTTTTTCTTAATTAATATTTTCCATTTTCAAACTGCTCAAATATTGATAACAAACAAGAACTAAAATGCAGTTATTAAAGAAGAAATTGAAGCGTTGAAAATATTTAAAGAATGCAAGATAAAGTTAGCGAACAGGAAAGCTTTAAGAATAATTTTAAATTAAATATTTTTAGTCTCAAGATTGCTTTAACATCTTAATTAGATCACTCAAAAGGCTTAAATTCTACCCTGTAGAATTCAAAACGCAGTAAGTGTACTACGGCCACCATATCTTGATCTCGTACAGATTGCCAGTTGTTCAAAGTTGGAGATCAATCTAAAGTGGCCGATTTATACTTACTGCGTTTTAAATAAATATTCTGTAGGGCAGAATTGACGTCTCGGCTAACGCTACGTTTAAAATTCCCGGAAGTTCGAAATAAATTAAACTTTAAGTCGACAAGTATTTGTTTTCTTAGATCTGACGAATCTGTCCTGTTTCGCGATGATAAATTCTTAATTAGCTTAAATTCATAATTATTAGCTGTATCTAAAACGTTTGGCTCATTATATAGAAATACACATTTTGTCATGGTCATTGTTTAAGCTCACCGAAAAAAATATTTTTTAATAAATAACAACCCTGTGGTACAGTCAACAAATAAAATTTCAGACCCCACTTACAATCAGCGCACTTAGCCAAAATGCATTACGCTAACTAGCGTTTCTATTCGGTTCGTTTTTAAACCAATCGCGTCACTGGTAGATCACGTGATACGAAGATTCACGTGATCTACCAGTGACGCGGTTGGTTTAAAAACGAAACGAATGGAAACGCTAGTAACTGTTAGCGTAATGCATCTTGGCTAAGGGCCCAGGTGGACTATGTTCTCGTTTGACTTTACCACGACATTAATGTGGCTTCAGAGTCTTATCGTCCATTTCAGTACCAGCCAGTACAATTTGTGCAGGTCGTACATAACCTTTTTGAGTCACTAAAAAAAATATGGAAGCGAGAGATGACATTAAAAATCTAATATTATTTGTCACTTGATATTAGCATTAAGCTGGGTCTGAAAAAAGGTTAAATAAAAATGTTGGTTAATAGATTTATTTAATAAATCACTTTACATTTTTTCCGATTAAACCTATCGATCAAAATGATTTAGTTAATCGGCTGCGAATAATAACACATGACGGAGCATTTTCATAAACATCGCAGCTGCAAGCAAGATGATTTGCTTATTTAATTTCAAACCACAAAAGGCAAACGATACATTTAAAAACAACATTACTGAAGACAACATCTGTTTTGTATGAAAATGCTTAACAATTCTGCTTAGGTATGCGTACGCATCTCCATACAAAACAGCAATTTTCTATAGATAAAATGCAAATCGATGCTGATAGATGTGATTGAGGCCTAACCCTTTTCGTTACTTTTTTTTTAAAATTTGCTTAAAAATAACTATCATTGTGTAGTTTTAAACTTCATAAACAATCTTTATTTATGAGAATTATTAAAAAAAATATTTGCAAAAAAGTTGGCCGACTGAACTTTTTTTTGTACAGCCATCATCTGCTTATACATTATAATTATGTAGATCAAACTAACAAGTTTCTAGTGGGTTTACGTTAAAAATAACAGCCATCTTCCAACCCATAATCCTATAAAAACGATGCTATACATGATGAGTAATCTATTCCCGCAAAAATATTTTCTTAATTTTAATATTCATGCGTTTTCCGTTTCATTCCTACATTCGAAAACTCGTAGTACAGAACAATTCGTGGTTACGCGACAAAAAGACCGACTGGATTTGATTTTGCACATATTGAGTGGCGCGTGTAAGGGGACTAACTTTCGCCTTTATTAGATTTCTTACATCTCTCTATAAACTACGAGCATCGTGTTCAAGGATCTGTACTTCACGATTGAATTTAATTTTTTTGACGATTGAGTTTTTCGGTTCATATACTTTGGAGATAAGGAGGGAATGGTAATTTTTGAAAATTTTTGGGTATAAATGTAAAATTACGTCAAGGAAAATTATAAAAATAAAGATTTCAAATGTGCAAATTGAGCTCTATAATATGACCCCCCACTTGCTATAATGAAATCACTTAAATTTTTCAACCCCCCATTCTAGAGCCCTTTTTATTTATTAATAAGTTTAATTTCATATTATTTTTACTAAAAACAAATGCGGGCAAACAAGTTATACAACTATACCAAATTTCAAGTTGATAGCTTGTGTAGTTGCTGAGAAAAACTGCTGTGACATACAGACAGACTGATAACGAAGTCTCACCATAAGGGTTCCTTTTTTACCATTTTGGTACGCAACTCTAAAAAACGATATCCGAGGCTTTAAAGGCATATTATTTTCAGAAAATAATTTCATAGTGATACGGCGTCGGATTAAGTTTCAATCGTGATTTTCGATACTTTGGGAGCGTTTCCAGCAGGCTGAAATATAGATTCAGACCGTTTTAGAGGTAACTTTATCTTATTATCAGAATGTCGACCAAGATGCTGTTGTTTTCAGGCGCCTGAAACATGTTTTCAGACCTTTTCAGACTCTCTACCAGATTACGCCATAACCTGAAAACCCGCTTTTCCCAAAGCAAGAGGCAATTAGTTGATTTAGTTTTGAGAATGAAGAAGAAATTGAAGCTGATAATTATTTTTATAAAGGAAATTCACTGAATACCAGAGATCCTAACATTTCTGATGAAGACAGAATCCTGTCGTACGTACTTGGTCCTTGTAGAATCGTTTGTGCAATTATCTCTCTCAGCGTAGCCTTTTTTACTTATTCCGAGCAGCGGAATGTAGACATTCCAAAAATAAGCACAGTTAGCTGTTATCTGACCGATATAATTATCTTAAACAAGGACACTCGGTTTTCAATTCGTCAACGGGTTATTAACTAGCGAGCCTAAGTTGATCCGTGAGAGCATTATTAATAATTTAACGCGTGTATTTTTAATTTGGTCGCTGATTCCATCCAAAAACAGTTCAGTCAAAGTGCGCGTGACAACCTTAATTTGCGGGTAATAATAATAATGTATTTCGTCAATTAAAAAGTGAAAATAACACCCTAGTTTCAAGATCACAAAGCAATTAGTGATTATCTTTATAATACATGACGAAAACTATTCTACAGTTTGGTTTTCGCTGCACATTTTATCAATCTTTAGTAAATATTACTTACAATATTTGATAATATTTAAGCTTTGTTTAAATTGCTATTGTTCTTTTGTTTACAAAATGGTTTAACCCAAAGGAAACTCTGGTTAAATATCAATTTAACTCATAATATCCGTATTTGTTTCCGGCCGTTTGCTGATGGTTGTTTGTGATTACAAGATAAACTTCGTACATTATTCAGTTTAATACATTTGTAGAGCGAACATTTTGTATGATTTTAATAAAGCGAGAAAAACTTTTTAAAATTGTAAAAAATATTTAAAACTGTAAAGAACAGATGTTCAAAAAATGTAGATGCTATGGCAGTAGAACTTTGTGTACCTACCAAGCAGTAGTTCACATTGTTGTGTTCCGGCGTGGGGATAAGAATTAATAATTAATAGATAAGAATTACTGGCAAAGAGGCATTTCATGTTAGTCCAAGGTTTGCAGACATTTAGACAGACATACATTCGCAATCCACTTCCAACCCAAAGACATTTTGCAATTTCACATGGAAATTGCAAAATGTCTATGGGTCTTAAATCCCCTGTGTCCTCGTTTGTATATTCCATGTCGTAAAAAACCTGTAATGGTAATAAATGATAATCGAGAAATAGAATGCACGAAATGCGTGCACGAGATTCTCTTATCTTGCTACTTAACGTCACAAAATATTTTTGCGATAGCGTCAAACACAACTCTGCCCCGCACTTTGGTTGAACTGATTTTGGAATGACACGACCGTGAAGATACAAGGTTTATTAAGGAAGTGGATGAAATGTGATTGCATTACGTAGCCCTGACAAATGATACGGTAATGACGATTGATGACCCTTCGTCGAGCTTGTACGAGTTTCAGTCATGCCATACGAAGTACTTGTAGGAATTTGATGCTTGGATACAAATTGATCAAGATGTTAATTAGATTGTATTTATTTTGAAAAAAAAAGACGTTGGTTTCAGGTCTTTACTTACAAGTATTGCAATATGATGTCAAGAAATGGATCTTTATTTTTAGTTACATTTCTCTATATCTATTTAGATTGTAGTTTACTATTGCCATGTTAAGTACTTAATTTAATGTTTTTATTTGCTGAAAATGACCGTTTCGTGGTTCAACATCAATTTCTGCCTTTTATTATTTTCCAATGTGCCTACCTTTTTCTGACTCCCTTTGATTGATTAATATTGAAGACTTAGTTTGAAAGGAAACAAATCCATCAAATTGTCACTAAGTAACCAACATTTTGCTATTTTTAGAAGTCTTATATTATTTATAAGTAAAACTAGGAGTGAAACTAACTTAAAATAGATTAAATTGGAAAAAAGGTTAATGATGAATGAGGTTGTAAATTAATATGGTATCTAATTATAACTTACGTACATTCTTCTCAGCGACTTAGCAACTTCATTCCACGCCTTACTGAAAATTCAGAAACCGAGAACTAGGTACTTAATAGTACAATGATGGATCAAACATTGGATCAAATCGGATCAACATATGTAAAAAGATGTAAAAGTTACTCGTAAATACATTCCCTATGGTAATTTGAAGCCTACATATCGTTTTGACGCGTGTATATATGAATATTTCGTATATTTTATGTTGATTATTTAGGAAAATATGGAAACAGATTCCGTTTTATATCTTCTGTATAATTCTTCAAACTTTTTGAGACGATTAGTTAACCTTGAAGACTATGACGTATTGTAGCGGAGACCGGATATGGTTGTCTCACGGGTTGGCTGTCTCAGCAGCCATAAAATAATGCTAAATTAAGGATTAAGTGAATCGATTGTTGAAGTACGGAAAGATATACAGCTCTTACGATTTTTTAAAACCGATTCAATTACTCCTTCGTTTAGTATTCTTAATTGGCCGCTGTGACAACCAACCCGTGAGACAACGATACCCGGTCTCCCCTATTAGGAACTGACTGAGACTAGAACCCTGGGTTTTAACCTAATGTATACAAAACAGCCCGAACAAAAGTATTAGTATTTCCAGGCGTGTGATTCTGTTAATCGTCTCACAGAGTCAAAGAAAACGACGAATTTACGTCGCCCGTCAAGGTGTGTAAATGACAATTGGCTGCCTGCATTTTCATTTAGTCCCTTAAAACCGGCGATTAAATGAAAGGCAGTTAATTAATGTAATTTACGCATAAATGACGGACTAGGTATACACCGGTTATTCTTTGACTCATTTGAAGTGAAGGACGATGCGTTAACAGAATTAGATACCAGGGGTCATCAAACCGAAGCAATTTAACTCCAAACTTGATTTTGACGTCAGAATTTTTTTATTCAGCCCAAGTTTGTGCGTATTTCAGAATATACTTCTTCAATTTATAACCGTGTCATTTCAATCTATTTCTGGTTTTCCGCTTAATCATTCAGAACCCTGCCAGCAGGCCTAGATAAGTAACCACAGCAGTAACCTAGTGAGTGAAGTACGTGCTTCTAAATCAGAGGGTCAGCGGTTCGATTGAAAGAGAGGGCACGTATAGGTACGTTTTTACCTTTCACCCTTTGTGTGGGTCGAAATTTTCATTTTTCACATGATTTTTCTCAATTTTATATGCATAATCAAGAAAAACGGAAAATGCTACGTTGCCAGGATGTCTATGTTAGACGGCTCATAAAAACGAAATTTAACGAATCAGTTTTGTTAGACAGTGACTCTTCTATGATTTAATATAATACATTTTTTCATACATTACAATTTTTGCGTCTAATGCCTACTATATGACCTTTACTTTGACAACTATATGACGTAGAAAAGAAGCAGAGATGTACCTCGCGATATGTAGTAACTACATTATCGCGCTAATGCTCATTGTGAATCCAGCTTTATGCAAAAAAAACGCGTGCCCTGCGCGTTGAAATAACGTTCGTGAGAACGAGGGCTAAGTGATGACCCTTCAGATTGTATGCCAGCTTTCAAAGGTACATTTTGTTCGTGCATGTTGCCAATCTGTTGTAAATTAAAAAATTTGAAGATTAAAAAATATAATTTGACGTATGATGTCAGTTTTATACATTCTCCCTCGTTTTTTTTAAATAAAATATCAAATAAACGATGAAGAAAGCTACTATAAATACTAAGTAAACCTTTTTTTGTCCTTGATCAAACGGATTCCTGTATTTACAAATGTGACTTCACTTCGCTCGTGCCCCGGTACGAGTACTAACTTGACAAATTGATGTGATTTGTTTTATAGAAGAGAAACCAAATATCCTATTCGAAACCTGGGATTAGATTTGTTTTTGTGAAGGTGGAGACTAGAAGAATGACATGTTAGGTTCAAAGGACACTTAAAAAACGTCGTAGAACTTGAATAATCTTTTTCTTTTTTTTCTTTGATTGAAATACATAATATTTTTAATTTTTTTTACATTTAGAAAAAAATAGGAAATCTAAAGTCGAAACCATAATTCGAGAGACAGCTTTGACAACTCATTCCTCACTTCACGTAAGTAAATTGCTAGTGCTTCATTGCTGTGAAGTTAACCCTATGGCAGGTAACCCTTTGTCTTATCTGTCAAAGTTGTCTTTCGAATTATGGTTTCGACTTTAGTTATCTCTAGAAAAAAATCTATAAGTACCTACCTCAATAAAAAATTCAGAAGTATCATCGTTAAGGTAAAAATTAAGAAATTTTAACTTTTTCCAGTGCGTCATAAATAATTGTCATACATTAAGTATCGTTAAGTTTTGTGACGAACCGGTAAAAGTTAAAATTTCTTAATTCTTTCCTAAAAATGTACACTTCTTTTGAAAAACGCCCACCTACCAGTTTTTAATTTTCCTATTAAGGGCTCATTTAAATTATTCTTTTCCAAAACATCATCATCATCATCATCATCATCATCATCATCATCATCATCATCATCATCATCATCATCATCACCACCATCATCATCATCATCATCATCATCATCATCATCATCATCATCATCATCATCATCATCATCATCATCATCATCATCACCATCATCGTCATCATCATCATCATCATCATCATCATCATCATCATCATCATCATCAGCATCATAATCATCATCATCATCATCATCACCATCATCATCATCATCATCATCATCATCATCATCATCATCATCAAGACTTCTAACAGTTCTAACTCTTCCGTCCGCTTCGTCCATCTTTTGGCGTACACCTCCTCCATCTCTTTCCACATCTATTATTGTAATGTAATTTTATCCAAGTACAAAATGTACAATTCTCTAAACTCAAGCTGAAGTCTCTGCTTCAAATTACATCCAATTCCAAAATGAAAGTAAACGTAATAAAAAGGCAAAGTCAATATTATTCGTGTCTGGGACACGAAGATAATTTCAAGTGTATTTTTTGATTCGCCAATATGTACTCGTCGTATAACAAACATGGCTCCGAATGTGAGTAGGATAAATTATAAAAAACGCATGCGTGAATTCTCACTTGGAATGAGTTTCGCGACGAGTACTTGAACGAACTTGAGCGTTAATTGCGTAGGTAGGTACCTAGTTATGACATCGCGATTATTCATTTGTTAAACAGAATAAACGGAGGAAAAAGTTTATTACATTTTATATTTGAATTTTAGTCGCCATAATGTTCACTGTATTTTAACGTATTCCATACTCGTGTAAACATTTCATGTCGTGTAAACACACAACAGGTTATCTTATTATCTTAAGCATGTTAGGTTAGACCTGTGACCACCAAAAAATTATAAATCCTGCACGTGGAAATGCCTGTCGTTGAAATGAGAATTCGGCGAAGTAAAACATTCTATGAAATTAAATGAGTGTCGTTGATTCACGGGTAAACCAAACGGGGGAAAAGGTGTTGTCATATTCGGGATACTCGTATTGGCAGAAGAGGTTTTAAAAATTTCGCTATGAGCATTTATTACTTACAATTTGACGACGCGGTTAGCCTAGTTGGTAGTGAACCTGCCTACGAAGCTAGCGGTCCTGGGTTCGAATCCCGGTATGGACAAATATTTGTGTGATGAGCGCGAGTATTTGTTCCTGAGTCATGGATGTTTTCTATGTATTTAAGTATGTATTTCTCTATATATGTATGTTTATCGTTGTCTAGTACCCATTGTACAAGCCTAGAGCTTAGTTTGGACTAGGTCAATTTGTGTGAGATTGTTCCCTGATATTTATTTTCTTCTTAAATTGACGCACACGCGCCAAATAAAAAATAGTCACGTTGGTACCATTACGGACTTTACTTGATTAGCCACCATAGAACCCTGTCATAATGACAGCGATAAACACAAGAAGGAAATTACATCGAACTTCCTTCTATGTGACTTATCGCTGTCATTTATGACAGGGTTCTATGGCGGCTGATCAATTAAAGTCCGTGATGGTACAAGAATAACGTCAATAGCCACTTTCCTGTACTTTACTTTCCTTTACTTTCTTTTACTTTCCTTTCAATGTACAAAACCACATTTATGAAACACCAGCGACCCAGATACAATTTTCTAAATATTTTTATTTCATACAAACCTTGTCCTTTACAATTACAAACACAACAAAAAGAAAATCAGCCCAGTCGCTCGAGCCGTTCTGAAGATGCAACGCCGTCATACATGGTGGCAATTGATTTTTATTGATATAGCAGATTGGTGTAGCAGAATTGAGAATTTATTATTTTGTTACGTATTTTATAAAAAAACACCGTTAGAGATCGTAAATCACAGGGTTGGCAATTTGCAGTTTTATTGCAGTCTTGAGATCCCAAGTAGCACACAAGCTGTATAAGAGCTTATATAGCCCTTAAAATGCTGAAACTCGAGTTATAATGTGGCTGTATAAGCTCTTATACAGCTTTTGTGCATACTTGGGATTGCAATGCCTGCAAATGGGCAAGGTTCAAAAAGTTGGACCCAATTATCAAATAATTAAGCGTAGCCATACAAACTTCTCTGTCCTCTCAAGACTTTGAATTAAAATCTACGAGGGTGGATAAAAATGTAATCCTCAGCTATCCACATTGCAAGACGCAATCTACACCGGCTCCCCCATGTCAGGAACCGGAATAACATTACGATTGAGATTGTATCGCGCATTCATAATGTATGAACTGTACTCGTGATTTGAGGGATGAAGTTATCAAGACTGGTAGATGTATGAGTAATGGTATGCCTCCTTAGAATGATTTATTAAATAAATCGTAGATCTCGAGTTTTAGTTTACAAAGCACGTTGTTGATTAGCTATTATTGTTATCTCTTGCTGATAAGTACATTTGAATTTTTGACGAAGCTTTTTGCCATTTGATTTTTGTGATTGAAAACTTTAAAAACATTTGCTTAAATTACAATATTTTATAGCGTGGTGAAAGCACACTGGGTCAGCTGGTCACTTAAGATGTTCGGGCAGATGGCACACGTTACATACATTTGGAGGTTAGGCGGCGGCGGAGAATGTGTTAATAATAAGTAGTAAGTGAGGTCTGAGGATAATGAATATTTGCAATCTCTCAAGATTGAGA